>CM051236.1:65934370-66534370 GCA_027917425.1 Gastrophryne carolinensis | reverse complement strand
TCAGTGCGGCTACCGTGGAGTAACCAGATGACATAACCGCAGGTTAGTCCCTTTAGTGCCTGATAAGGGGAGGCCCCACTAGCAGCGGGCGCACAGTGAAGCGGTACTCTTGGTACCATCTAGTTGCGCAATACTCAGACCGAAATGGCGCTGCTCGTATGCTGGAGCACAGCTGTGGATAGCAATCAATGGAAGAAAGTTCTCAGTCAGGCGGGTACTTAGCTGCGGATGTAATGTCTCCAACCGTGACTGCCGTCAAATGTCCGTGTTGCGCAACACTCTAAACGCGAGGGAGCTGTAGGCTGAAGCCGGGCTAGGAGCGGGGTGACATGTGCGTGGATTGGCCGGCCGTCCGCCGACGCGCCTTTCGCTCCACCCACCGGAGCTTCGTCAGGGTGGTGGGCGGCCATTCGCATCCCCAATATATGTACAAAGTCCCTCCCTCACTCTGTAGGCGGCCAATCCACTATGAGCTTCCTTTAGCGACGTGAACAGCGTCAGTGTAGTACTCCGGCCTGCAAGAGGCGTGGTTTAGCGGAACTTTCACATCTTAGCACCAATCATATGTCACCAAACGTCTCCCATAGCAACGCTGTCTGCGTCTCGCACCGGATCCTGACCCGATCCTCAAAGCGGCGTTTTCAGCGTCAGTATAACGTTCCACCCTCCATGGGGCGTGGTTTCGCGGAACTTCCAGCATATAGCACCATTCACATATCACCTCCCATGGCAACGTTATCTGCGTCTCACAGCAGGTCCTGCACACAGGAGCGGGCCATCACTCATAGCGATCATATGTCATTTCAGCTTGATCAATACTTGATACCTCACTGTCACATATGCTTGCCAATTTTTTATTTATTTCCGGAGGGGGTAATCAACGGGACTCCTAATCATTATCACACACTACAAACTGCAGATATCACATGGGGATGCGGGTGTGTGTGTATTTCAGGCAGGCCTCCAACACCTTACTATCCAATCACCGACTACCACATTACACAGACACGCACCAATGCAGCATTATACCCATCTTCATTCATGGATTCCAAAGTCTTGGCCCTGTACTACGTCCAGATATATATATTACCCATCTGTCCTATCAATGCAGCTGGAATCATCAACTAGTAAATATCATATAGATACTATCCAAAGACTTTATATAACTCTAAGCCTTTGTAGGGTTGTATACACACCACTTGGCGTGCAAGTTAATTTCTCATGTCACACTGCTTACATATTTACATATTTACACTTGTCACACTGCTTACATATTTACATATTTACACTTTCTCTATGAGCTTATCTATGTATACTCAAAGCACTCCCAGCACAAAAACCCATATTGTTGATTATGCCGGGCACTGCAGGCCACCACCAAATCGACAACTTATCTTTGCCTCTTACAGAAAAGCCCCCAGGCCGGGGTCCGTATTTAACCCTGTCGGGGACATAGTGCCCAACTCAAAAATCAGTCTTGCTTCCTGCTGCATCAACCGTTTATCCCAAAACCCTCGTCTCCCGTTTCTCAGCAACACAAAGATTCCACAGGCCTTGAGACCCCCCGGATCACCATGATGAAATATTCTAAAGTGCTCTGATACCGGGCTTTTTTCATTCCCCTTTCTGATGTCCCGCACATGCTCACCTACCCGCACACGCAGTTCCCGCTTGGTTTTGCCAATGTATTTCTTCTTGCACGGGCAGGTGAGCATGTATACAACATACGAGGTCCCCCAGTTAATAAATCCCTGTATCTTCCTAGGCGGATCTCCTCTTGTACCCACAAAAGTACTAGTTTTTTCCATGTGTGGACAAATTTTACAGTGTCCACACTTGTATGAGCCCTTCAACCTATCAGCGCTCCGTATATTCATAGGTCTGACCAGCTCACTATGGACTAATCTATCCCTCATATTTGTCGCTCTACGAGCTGTAAGTAAGGGACGTGGGCCTACACATCTCGCTAGTTTCGGGTCCAATTGTAAAATGTGCCAGTGGGACTGTAAAATCATCCTGAACCTTTCCCAATGGGACCCAAAATGTGTGATTAACCTCACGGGTTGGTTACCTGTCTCTCTACGTAGCTTTCTCTCTTTGTTGTCTTTTCTCAGCAATTCGCAACGATCCAACTCAAGTGCCTTTTTAAAGCAAGTTCGAATAAGTCTGTGTGGGTACCCCCTCTCCCTAAATCTGCCAGCTAATTCTCGTGCCTCCCGAACGTAATCACGCTCAGAGCTGCAGTTTCTGCGGATCCGCAGGAACTGCCCGAGAGGTATTCCCCGCAGGAGTGGGGGAGGGTGATGGCTGGTAAAGTGCAGTAAAGTGTTACCAGCTGTGGGCTTCCTATACGTGGCAGTGGACAACCTAGTCCCGTCGCGTTTAATAAGTAGATCAAGAAACTCGATACTCTGGTGACCAATTTTAAACGTGAGTCGAATATTGCGAGTATTCTGATTTAAGTGATCCACGAATGTCTGAAATTCCCCCGGGGTACCCCTCCACACCACCAGGACATCATCTATGTAGCGCAGCCAGAGGGCGACACGTGCCCCAAAGTCCGCCCGCCCGAACACCTCAAGGCTCTCCCACCGCCCAAGGTGTAGGCAGGCGTACGCCGGGGCACATGCCGCCCCCATGGCTGTTCCACGTATCTGATGATAGAAGCCTCCCTCGAATCTGAAATAGTTGTTTGTGAGGACAAAGTGTAACAAATCCACCACAAACTCATTGTGAGCCGCATGACATGGGCCCAACTCGTCCAAGAATTGCGCAACAGCCTCTAGACCCACCGTGTGGGGAATGGAGGTATACAAACCCTCTACATCAATGCTTGCAAGGAGCCAGTCCCCTTCTAGATCAAAAGTAAGTAATTTGCGCAGTACATCGCTGCTATCCAATACAAAGGACGGCAGGACTTTCACCAATGGTTTGAGATTCTCATCAATAAACCTTGATACACATTCAAGGGGACCCCCATTCCCCGACACAATGGGCCTACCTGGCGGTGCAGAGGGGCACTTGTGAATCTTGGGGATAGTGTAGAGGACCGGGATATTGTATTCCCCAACTGTGAGATACTTAAATATCCTGGGAGTCACTAATTTCTCTTCAAGGGCCCAATCCAGTTTGTCATTAAGTCTGGCGACTACATTTGGGAACGGGTTTGTCCCCACTTTCCTATAAGTGCTTGCATCACTTAGCTGTGACTCAATTTCTCTGACGTAATAGTCACGATTTAATAATACTACATTACCCCCTTTATCACTAGGACGTATAACAATGTCCGTCGCACTCTCCAATTCTTTCAAGGCTTTGTCTTCTACTACTGACAAATTCATACTAGTTTGTGATGGACAGAATTTCCAGTTTATTCGTCCCAAGTCATGCTGGACTGCCTGGAGGAAAACCGAGATGTTCTTATTCAAGGACAGTGATGGGAAATTCTTAGATTTAGGACGAAACTTATCTAAGTTAGGCAAGAGGTCCGGGATTTCATCCTCTATTAGTGTGTTATCATTTTTATTCACATTATCGGTGTTTATACTTACCTCTAAACATAGATCCCCTCCTATATCTGGCAAGGTACCGGGAATTACTTCCACCTCCATACCGCTCCGGGCCGGAGTGTCCCCCATATACATGCTCTTGAAAAGTGCTTTACGCAAAAATAGGGCTGTATCTTTATACAAAGTGAACTCATCCCCACCCACTGTGGGGGAGAAAGAGAGACCCCTAGATAAAACTGTCCTATGATGATCATTCAACGCAAAATTTGACAGGTTAATAACATTAAGGGGTCTATTCTCAAACACCTCCCCTCCTCCTAGAGGGGCCATCTCTTCCCAGTTTTTCTGACCCCTCTCAGGGTTTTTACTCTCGTGGCTACAGTATCTCCTCCTCCGTCGTCTCCTTTTCCTGGTGGGTCTAAAAAAGACACCGACCGGCGTGATTTATTAGACTGACGGGGGGGACTGTCGTCCGAGACTTCAGTTTCACACCCTGAGAGGTCACTAGAGACCTCCTTCCAGTTTCTTTGACGTCCCCCCACCCGACCTCTAGGTTTTATTTCCAAGAAAATCTTACCTGACTCAAAATCAGCAGTATCCCTCCAAAATTTCTTTTGTTTTATCTCCTTCACTGCTCTCTGTACACGTTCTACCTCATTCTTTACCAGGTCGTTAAGTTTATGGAAATCGGGGGCATCTCCCAAGGTATCCAATTGTGAACAACTAGCTCTGATATTCTCATCCAATTCTTCTAGTTGCAATCTCTCTTCCTCAATTATTAAGTTCATTATCCTAATGCCATGTTCAATACACTCTCTTTGCCAATTGGCCATAAATCTCTCAGAGCGTAAATGTTCTGCGGGCACTATCCATTCCCGGAGACCCCTAGGGATAACCCTTTGTTGAACATAATTTTCTAGGGTGCAAATATCCCAGTACCGTTTTAATTGTTTGACCACCAAAGATTTGTGTCTTTTAAATAACGTCTTAATCTCACCACCCTGACCAGATGGTGGTCCTCCCTCTGTAGTGTCAAAGGCTGCCTGGATACTAGAAAAACAAGACTTGTCTAACTTAAATGCCATCACCCCGTGCGCCGGTAATCACAGTAATCACTAAAATACACAGTGAAAATGTCCAAAATATATATATCTGGTATGCTATTGGCTGCAATCTCTGTTAAAGAGCCTAAGCTCTATCATGCTCCACAGAACTCTCAATCTACTGCCCACGGAGGGAACACACATCTCCAAATCGCTGAATCAAGAAAACTCTATAAAATGGCTGGAGAGAGTACATATATCTAAGCATGTGCACTGCCGTTAAATATTGGCGGCGTCCTACTAACCACTATACAGATTCACTAGTACCACACAACATGACACTCGGTTACATGTAGGACTGGCACAAATTGCTGAAACTTGATAAGCTGAACAAACATCATTTTATTACGCCAAAATCAGCACACACATGGGACAAATATCACAAGTATAAAATCAACATATAGTGCAAACTAAAAACACGGGGGCCCACCGTGCTCACACACGACAGCCACGCACACTATACATGCACCCCACTAGCAGCGCTGCTCCATACCGCCTAAAGTCCTGCATGACACATTGCCATAACTATATGAATGGGACAATGGCGTGCATCCTCGCTTGACGTGATGCCACTTATCTCAGTGCGGCTACCGTGGAGTAACCAGATGACATAACCGCAGGTTAGTCCCTTTAGTGCCTGATAAGGGGAGGCCCCACTAGCAGCGGGCGCACAGTGAAGCGGTACTCTTGGTACCATCTAGTTGCGCAATACTCAGACCGAAATGGCGCTGCTCGTATGCTGGAGCACAGCTGTGGATAGCAATCAATGGAAGAAAGTTCTCAGTCAGGCGGGTACTTAGCTGCGGATGTAATGTCTCCAACCGTGACTGCCGTCAAATGTCCGTGTTGCGCAACACTCTAAACGCGAGGGAGCTGTAGGCTGAAGCCGGGCTAGGAGCGGAGTGACATGTGCGTGGATTGGCCGGCCGTCCGCCGACGCGCGTTTCGCTCCGCCCACCGGAGCTTCGTCAGGGTGGTGGGCGGCCATTCGCATCCCAAATATATGTACAAAGTCCCTCCCTCACTCTGTAGGCGGCCAATCCACTGTGAGCTTCCTTTAGCGACGTGAACAGCGTCAGTGTAGTACTCCGGCCTGCAAGAGGCGTGGTTTAGCGGAACTTTCACATCTTAGCACCAATCATATGTCACCAAACGTCTCCCATAGCAACGCTGTCTGCGTCTCGCACCGGATCCTGACCCGATCCTCAAAGCGGCGTTTTCAGCGTCAGTATAACGTTCCACCCTCCATGGGGCGTGGTTTCGCGGAACTTCCAGCATATAGCACCATTCACATATCACCTCCCATGGCAACGTTATCTGCGTCTCACAGCAGGTCCTGCACACAGGAGCGGGCCATCACTCATAGCGATCATATGTCATTTCAGCTTGATCAATACTTGATACCTCACTGTCACATATGCTTGCCAATTTTTTATTTATTTCCGGAGGGGGTAATCAACGGGACTCCTAATCATTATCACACACTACAAACTGCAGATATCACATGGGGATGCGGGTGTGTGTGTATTTCAGGCAGGCCTCCAACACCTTACTATCCAATCACCGACTACCACATTACACAGACACGCACCAATGCAGCATTATACCCATCTTCATTCATGGATTCCAAAGTCTTGGCCCTGTACTACGTCCAGATATATATATTACCCATCTGTCCTATCAATGCAGCTGGAATCATCAACTAGTAAATATCATATAGATACTATCCAAAGACTTTATATAACTCTAAGCCTTTGTAGGGTTGTATACACACCACTTGGCGTGCAAGTTAATTTCTCATGTCACACTGCTTACATATTTACATATTTACACTTTCTCTATGAGCTTATCTATGTATACTCAAAGCACTCCCAGCACAAAAACCCATATTGTTGATTATGCCGGGCACTGCAGGCCACCACCAAATCGACAACTTATCTTTGCCTCTTACAGAAAAGCCCCCAGGCCGGGGTCCGTATTTAACCCTGTCGGGGACATAGTGCCCAACTCAAAAATCAGTCTTGCTTCCTGCTGCATCAACCGTTTATCCCAAAACCCTCGTCTCCCGTTTCTCAGCAACACAAAGATTCCACAGGCTTTGAGACCCCCCGGATCACCATGATGAAATATTCTAAAGTGCTCTGATACCGGGCTTTTTTCATTCCCCTTTCTGATGTCCCGCACATGCTCACCTACCCGCACACGCAGTTCCCGCTCAACTAAAGGTGACCAGGCCCTGGTGCAGACAATAAAATGAACCCAGTCATGGTTCATGCAGTATCCCCTTTTCTGCAGTTTTCATTGAGTTATATACAATCAGATTACAAAAGAATGAAATGGCAGTGACACAATGTGCTTTATTACTGTGTATGACTTAATTATGTGAGCAGAAATCTGATAAATAAGGTGGAGGAGCAACAATGATGCCCCCCTGACTTCAAGGGCCCCAATGCAGTCACACCCCCTATGCACCCTCTGTAGTTGCTCCCCTGATGCTAAGGCAGAGGATCTAGATAAATAACTCAAATAGTGCAAATAAAAAGTGGAGGAATAATACCATTTTGTGATTACTCACCTGTAAAATGGGTATTATAAGTATGTCATACACCCCGCTTCCCATATTCATGACATTTGGGTTGTTACCTGTAGAGGGCGAACTTCTGCAGAGATGAAAAGAAAAAGGAGCCCCTCCCGGTCCATAAATACCTGGGACCTCCCACTCATTCCCCAGTATAAGAAAGCAGTAAGGGGACCAGGAAGAGCCAAATATAAAAATCTTAACAATAAAGTGCACCATATAAAAGATCCAGAATACCAAGAGGGCGGGATGAAGCGGGGCGTGTGACTTACTTTAATACCCATTTTACAGGTGAGAAATCACAAAATGGTATTATTCCAAGTATCTCACACACCCCGCTTCCCATATTCATGACATTTGGGATATCCAATAGCAGTGTCTATCATGGGTGGGGATCCAAATACAACAAAAAATGCACCAATTTAAACCACTGCAGCTTGCAGAACCTTGCGGCCAAAAACAGCATCCGCTGAGGCCCGCACATCAACCTTATAAAACTTGGAAAATGTATGAACAGAAGACCAAGTAGCAGCCTTACAAACTTGTTCAACAGAAGCCTGGTGCTGAAAAGCCCAAGAAGCCCCAACAGCACGAGTAGAATGAGCAGTGATCCGAAAAGTGGGAGCCTTCCCCTTGGCAGTATAGGCCCCAACAATGGCCTGGCGAATCCATCTACTAATGGTAGCCTTGGCGGGCACCAAACCCTTCCTGGGCCCAGAAGGCACCACAAACAAGGCGTCCGTCTTACGAAAGGAAGAAGTAGCCACCAAATAGTACTTCACACAACGAACCACATCCAAAGAGTGCAAAACCCTCTCCTTGTCATTTCTAGGCTTAGGACACAAGGAAGGGAGAACTACATCCTGATTGAGATGGAAGGCAGAAACCACCTTAGGAAGGAAATCTGGCTTAAAGCGAAAAACCACCTTGTCCTGGTGTCTCTCAAAGTAAGGGGCCTGAATGGACAGAGCCGCCAACTCAGAGACCCGCCGAACAGAAGTAATAGCCACCAAAAAAGGCAACTTTTTGAGTGAGCATAGAAAGTGCAACATCCTGCACCGGCTCAAAAGGAGGCCCCTGGAGAGCCGACAGAACCAAATTCAAATCCCAAACGGGCAACAAAAGCTTTCTAGGGGGCCGCACATGAGTGACCCCCTGGAAAAAAGTCTTAACCAGAGGATGCAGAGCAAAAGACCTTTAAAAGAAGACAGTCAGAGCAGAGACCTTTCCTTTCAAGGTACTAAGCTGGAACCCCAGGTCCAGACCGTGTTGAAGAAACTCCAAAATCCTAGGAATCGAAAACACCCTGCAAGGCAAGGCCCTAGCCTCACACCAGTCAATATAGGACCTCCAAGTCCTATAGTATATGTAAGAGGAAGATGTCTTCCTAGCTCTAACAAGAGTCTGAATCACAGCCTCAGACAAACCTTCCTCCCTTAGGATGGAGGTTTCAGCAACCACGCCGTCAAAGCCAGCGTTTGTAAATTGGGGTAACGTAGTTGACCTTGAGTGATCAGATCCGGAAACAGGGGCAGCCAGTACTGATCCACCGCCAGCCTTACGACGTCTGCGAACCAAACCTGTCTTGGGCACCTTGGGGCCACCCTCTAGAGCCAGCTTGCGCACCACCTGGCCTACCATGGAGAAGGGGGGAAACAGGTACAGGGACCCCAGATCCCTCCAGGCAAGAGACATGGCGTCCACTGCCAGGGCCAGAGGATCCTGAGACAGAGACACAAATGTTAGGAGCTTGTGATTGTGGCGTGAGGCAAAGAGATCCACCTCCGGAGTCCCCCACTTGTGTCAGAGGGACCGGAATACCTTGTGGTTGAGAGACCATTCCCCTCGGCGAAAGGATCCCCTGCTCAGGGAGTCCGCCTCCGTGATTTCCACTCCCGGAATGTATACCGCTGAGATGCATGGAACATTGCTCTCTGCCCATGCAAGAATCAGAGAAACTTCCCTGAGGATACTCCTGCTGCGAGTCCCTCCTTGGTGATTGATGTAAGCGAGCGCAGTTCGATTGTCTGATCGAACCTCAACCGGTAAGCCCTGTAAGTGATGCGTCAAGCATGAAAGAACCAACCGAATAGCTCTGAGCTCCAAGACATTGATGGGGGTGTGAGCCTCCTGAGGACCCCACAGCCACTGGAACTGAAGACCGTCCAGAAACCTCCCCAGCCCGACAGGCTGGCATCCGTGGTAACCGTCTCCCAACAAGGGGCCAGAAAGGATCTGCCCCTCATCAGATGCTTGGTTCCAGCCACCACTGAAGGGACTGCCGAACCCTGGGAGACAGCAGAAATGACTGATCCAAGGACCGTGGACACCTGTCCCAGTTCATCAATAGATGGAGTTGGAGCAACCTCATGTGGAACTGAGCAAAGGGGACTGCCTCGAAGGAAGCCACCATCAATTCTACCAGTTTCATCCCTAGCCAGATAGAGGGGCGAGGATTGGTCAGGAGAATACGTATCAGATCTTGAACCCTCTGCACCTTTGGGTGAGGTAGGAACACTCTGGCCTGACTGGTATCCAGATTCATGCCCAGGTATGAGATCTTCCTTGATGGGGAGAGAGAAGACTTGGGGTGGTTGATCACCCATCCGAACCTTTCCAGCGTCGTCACCACCATCCTGGTGTCCAGCTCCGCCTGACATAGGGAAGAAGCTGTAATGAGCAGGTCGTCCAAATACGGCACAATGCGAATGCCCTGGGCTCTGAGCAGGGCCATTATGCCCGCCAGAACCTTGGTAAACACCCTCGGTGCCGAGGTCAGCCCGAACGGGAGGGCCACAAACTGAAAATGCTGATCTCCCACCGCAAACCTGAGAAACCTCTGGTGTGCTGGGAAGATTGGTACATGTAGGTAGGCATCCTTGATGTCTATGGATGTCATGAAATCCCCTTGACGAAGGGAATTGATGGCTGAGCGCAGAGTCTTCATGTGGAACTTCTTGGTTCTGATAAACCTGTTGAGAAGCTTCAAATCCAGGATGGGTCTTATGGATCCATCCTTCTTGGGGACCGTGAAAAGGTTTGAGTAATAGCCCCGGCCTCTCTCTGAGAAAGGCACCGGGCGTACAACTTCCATGCCCTGAAGATTCTTGACAGCGAGCAGGAGCGCCTGCGCAGCCTGGAGATCCGAGGAACCTTGGAACCCCAGGTAGAGGCTGGACGGGCACGTCCTCTGCCTCTGTTCCAGGAATCACCCCTGAAGTTAAGAGTAGGCAAGACCTCTGCCCGCTCTGGCACCGCGAAAGGAAGGATTGAAGGAGCCTGCCCCCCGAAAGGAGCAACACTGCTTCTTACGCTGAGGTAGCTTTCCACCTTTCGCCACAGAATCCAATTTGTCTCCAAATAGCCGCATACCCAGGTAGGGCAGTGCTGTAAGTGATTTCTTGGCCGCAATGTCAGCCGCCCACTGGCGTAGCCAGACCGATTGGCGCATAGCTACCAGCAGAGCCGAGGTTCTACTACACATGATAATAGTGTCGTCCATAGCAGCCAAGACAAAATTCATGAACAATTCACACTTCTTAAGGGCTGCGAATTCAACGCTGGCCGGGTTGAGCTGGGAACCATTTAACATGTCCCTAACCACAGACCTCGTAGCCAAAGCCGCGAGTGCCGATGCACAAACAGGCCGCAAGGCTGAACCCAAACTGGCAAAATCATGGCATGCCATCTGATCAATGCGCTTGTCTTCGCCATATTTAAGGGTAGTGGCGTCAGGAGTATGTACAACGGAGGTGTTGGACAATCCTAGGACGGGCGCATCAAACTTGGGTGAGGTAGGAACACTCTGGCCTGACTGGTATCCAGATTCATGCCCAGGTATGAGATCTTCCTTGATGGGGAGAGAGAAGATTTGGGGTGGTTGATCACCCATCCGAACCTTTCCAGCGTCGTCACCACCATCCTGGTGTCCAGCTCCGCCTGACATAGGGAAGAAGCTGTAATGAGCAGGTCGTCCAAATACGGCACAATGCGAATGCCCTGGGCTCTGAGCAGGGCCATTATGCCCGCCAGAACCTTGGTAAACACCCTCGGTGCCGAGGTCAGCCCGAACGGGAGGGCCACAAACTGAAAATGCTGATCTCCCACCGCAAACCTGAGAAACCTCTGGTGTGCTGGGAAGATTGGTACATGTAGGTAGGCATCCTTGATGTCTATGGATGTCATGAAATCCCCTTGACGAAGGGAATTGATGGCTGAGCGCAGAGTCTTCATGTGGAACTTCTTGGTTCTGATAAACCTGTTGAGAAGCTTCAAATCCAGGATGGGTCTTATGGATCCATCCTTCTTGGGGACCGTGAAAAGGTTTGAGTAATAGCCCCGGCATCTCTCTGAGAAAGGCACCGGGCGTACAACTTCCATGCCCTGAAGATTCTTGACAGCGAGCAGGAGCGCCTGCGCAGCCTGGAGATCCGAGGAACCTTGGAACCCCAGGTAGAGGCTGGACGGGCACGTCCTCTGCCTCTGTTCCAGGAATCACCCCTGAAGTTAGAGTAGGCAAGACCTCTGCCCGCTCTGGCACCGCGAAAGGAAGGATTGAAGGAGCCTGCCCCCCGAAAGGAGCGACACTGCTTCTTACGCTGAGGTAGCTTTCCACCTTTTGCCACAGAATCCAATTTGTCTCCAAATAGCCGCATACCCAGGTAGGGCAGTGCTGTAAGTGATTTCTTGGCCGCAATGTCAGCCGCCCACTGGCGTAGCCAGACCGATTGGCGCATAGCTACCAGCAGAGCCGAGGTTCTACTACACATGATAATAGTGTCGTCCATAGCAGCCAAGACAAAATTCATGAACAATTCACACTTCTTAAGGGCTGCGAATTCAACGCTGGCCGGGTTGAGCTGGGAACCATTTAACATGTCCCTAACCACAGACCTGGTAGCCAAAGCCGCGAGTGCCGATGCACAAACAGGTCGCAAGGCTGAACCCAAACTGGCAAAATCATGGCATGCCATCTGATCAATGCGCTTGTCTTCGCCATATTTAAGGGTAGTGGCGTCAGGAGTATGTACAACGGAGGTGTTGGACAATCCTAGGACGGGCGCATCAACCTCGGGAGGGGGAGACCAGAGCTTGACCGCATCAACCGGAAAGGGATACTTCCTATCCCATCCCTGAGGAACACCTGGAAGCCGGCTTCTCCCATTCTCTAAGAATCATGCTATAAAAATGATCCTGATTTGGAAAGTCCAAGTGGGGCTTAGAGGACCCAAAGAATTCCCCTTACTTCGGAAGGGCCTCTGCTGGTGGGGAAATATCCAGAACCTCTTAGAGATGGGCCAGGACTTTGGGGGTATCCACAGCATCCCCCAGCGCCTGCCCGGCATCAGAATCAAAGAACTGCAGATCATCAGTCTCAGATTCCTCAAACAATTCCCCCTCCTCAAGCGGGGAATAATCAGACCTGTCAAGAGAGTCATAATCATCAAATTCAAGTACCGGCGCAGCCGGTGGCAGATGCCTTTTCTTGGCAGGGGCATTTCTGCCAGCTAGAGCTAGAAATAATTTTCTCGATGTTGGCCAGCCTAGCACATACATCAGAGTGCGACTCCCCAATAATGACAGTGTCACTTGGGGTACGGATAATATGGGGTGGGGTAGGAGATGAGATGGGCGGCACTGACCCAGACGCCTGGGACCCCGACTGCCACGTTATGGCCTGTTGCGCACATGGTATGCAAATTAGTACATTCTCCCCCGTAAGGGGAACCCCACATCCCACACATAGCCGGGATTGTCCTGAAGGGAGCCCAAGCCCGGTATCCTGTGTAGCCTCCATATAGTGATTTTAAGGTAGTCGCAATGACCAGAGGGAATTACGCTGATAAGCTACCCGGGATGCCCCTTTAAGTCCCAAGTGGGAGGATTTATAGGTGCCCAATTTACTGCTAGGGACCCTAGGACCGGGAGAACCCCCTTTTAATCAAGAAGCAGGGAGTCCTTCTGAAAGACACAAAGGAGTGGGCCATAAGCACATGCACGCAAACATATAAAATATCATAACATCATAAATCATAATACAATGGGAGAAAAGGGACCAGCGCTGTCCCCTGTCTGAATGGGGCACATGGCTAAGTCAGTAAAGAATAAAAGGGGGGCCCCTGGAGGGCACTCACGTGTCTGCAACAATGGCGGTCAGCCAGCTCAGCAGCTCAGAGAAGGAGAGAGAGAAGAAGAAGGGGCGGGCCAGCGCGGATCGCGCGCCGCGCCTGGACCCGCTCCCTTCCCTCACGACCAGCAACGCGGTTCCCAGCCGGAGGCTGGGCTCTGCAATGGCGCCAAAGCAGGAGGGGGCGGGCCGCGGCAACGCGCCAGCGCCCGGCCCCGCCCCCTCACCAACGCAGCCTGAGGGGGAGAAGCTCACATTCACCCACAGATGAGCGAAAAGAATGAAGGAGAAAGTACATCCCCCCCCCCCCGACTGGAGGGCCCGGAAGAGGGCAAATCCCGCACCATGGGTGTAGGATATATATATGGACAGGGCATCCCAACCGGGATCACCAACCCGGATTCCGCCTACCCCTTTATATGGGGTCTCACGGGGGAGCATGGCTCCCTGAACAACTATAAGGTGTTGTCTACCCTCACCCGGACCTGCAGCCAAGGCTGGGAGGCTAGTATTGGGCTTAAAGTATAAGGGTCTGGGCAGAAATAGAGCAAAAAATGGCCGGGTGTAAGCCCAGCTTACCTGCAAGGAAGATAAGCAGACATCTCTGACTTGCTCGCCGTCCTGCAGAGAAGATACTGGGGAATAAGTGGGAGGTCCCAGGTATTTATGGACCAGGAGGGGCTCCTTTTTCTTTTCATCTCTGCAGAAGTTCGCCCTCTACAGGTAACAACCCAAATGTCATGAATATGGGAAGGGGTGTGTGACATACTTGGAATATATAGATCATCATACAATGTCCAAGGATGTTACAGAGGTGGACTGGGGCTGTGACTGGTGCAAGTGGTGTCTCTAGTGAAAAAGTCACCCAAAAGTGTCATTGCAGCAGGGAGACCTTTTAGCATAGGCTTTGGGGAGTAACTAAATATGACTTTTTTTCTGTCATAACTTAATTGGATGCAGCAAGACCAGTGGTTCTCAACTGTTTTACGCCAAGTACATCCTGGTGACAAAAGCTCCAACCGAGTACCCCCTAGCAAAAAGAAATTATACCCAAGCACCCCCAAGGAGGGGATAACTAATACATGTTACCAAAATAAGTGGTCAAGGGCTTTGTAACACTTTTAAAGTAAGAAGAGACAATGTATTACTGTTAAAATGATATATCCTCCAGTTCTGCGGCTCTCTGCCAATCCCTACACTGGCTGCCAGTCCCACAGCGAATCCTGTTCAAAACTCTAACTCTCGCATACAAAGCTCTCTCCAACCAGGCCCCTCCCTACATCTCATCTCGAATCCAACAGTATCAACCTAGACACAGCCTCTGCTCTTCTGCCGACCTTCTCCTGTCCTCCACCCTGGTCACCTTCTCTCACGCCCGCCTCCAGGACTTCTCACATGCAACTTCTGGAATGCCCTCCCGCACCCAATCCGCCACTCAATCCTCAAAACTTTCAAAGGCGACCTTAAAACTCACTTATTCAGACAAGCATATAATCTGGCTTAACCAATCTTCTAAAGGGCACATGCCACAAAGCTCAATACTGACCGTTTGTGATCCTTCCCCCTCGTCTTCACCCCTCTTCCTTTAGACTGTAAGCTCGCAAGAGCAGGGCTTTCTCCCCTATTGTATCTTGTACTCAGAATATCCACTGTCAAATCTGTAAAACTGCATTTGAAATAGTATATGTACCGTATGTTTCTACCCTGTCTGTAATTACTACTTTGAAAAGCGCTACGGAAGATGATGGCGCTATATAAATAAACAATAATAATAACAATAATAATAATACCAAAACCCATCAAACCCACCATGCTGGTTCATCCCTGAATATTTGTGTACCCCTTCAAGCTGTGGTGTGTACCCCCTGTGGCAGAAGT
This sequence comes from Gastrophryne carolinensis, assembly GCA_027917425.1. Lineage (NCBI taxonomy): Eukaryota > Metazoa > Chordata > Amphibia > Anura > Microhylidae > Gastrophryne > Gastrophryne carolinensis. The sequence continues at coordinate 66,519,175 of CM051236.1, read as the reverse complement.
ACCGCAAGTTGAGAAACCGCAAGCTAGACAACCAAAGATTGAAACAGTCGAGACAAATGTGGCTTCCTTTATCTAAATGAAGTGAGCACCAATATGATAAAAAAAACAAGGGTGGAAGAGCAACAGTTATGCCCCCCTAACATTCTGGGCCCTGCTGCACCCACTGCATCCGCTCAAGTTACGCCCCTGCGTATTCTGATCAAACATCAAACAAAAATCAGATATATACCCCTTGATGCATAACATGCCGCTGAAGTTTGTGTTGTGCCTTACCCTTCAGTAAAGCCACTTTTGGGTTTCATCATAAATTTTTCAAGAAATTGTTGCCTCTTCACATCTGCAAGATTAAACAGGGATAAATAAAATACTTTGTCTTTGAAATATGAGTGTTCTCAGCTAGGAGGCTGATTCAGTAAACTAAAATGGCCATATTTATATTGTGCTGCTTATGTGATTAGTAATGCTGTGGTCAGTGGCATAACTAAATATGACGGGGCCCTGGTGCAAACATTAAATAGGGGCTCTGTCATGGATTGAGAAAAAAAAAACACCTTTTCCTGGTATATTAACAATTGGATACAACCAGACACGTCTGCACATGTCTGATAAATAAGGTGAAGGAGCAACAACAAATGCAGTTGCACCCCATAGATATGCCCCCTCTGGTTGTGGTAAGTATACAATGACCATTTTTTAGACAAATGCTAAGATGTTTGTATACAAGGCTCTCCTAAAATGAATAATTGCCCATATGAGAATAGATTAATGTACAGTGCAAATCCATAACATTTTGTAGCCCTGTTTAAGACCTATTTGAACCAATTAGCTCAAGCAATGTGGCAATAATTTATGAAACAGGTAACAGGAAACAAGGTCGAGAGAAGAAAAAATGTGTAGATGTTCAGAACAAGGAAGGCCAAATTGTAGGAGTTGTGGGGGAGGAGGGAGAAGACCAGTGCGTTAGTGGCCCATCAAAAGGTTTGTCATCAGATACAGAAGGACACATAGGGAATTCAAATCTTAAGACATATTTAGGAGGAGTGAATTAAATTACTCTCTACGCAAAGCTAGGGAGGGGCTTACCTTCACTGACGGACATGCAGATGGTATCATTCCCACTCCCCTCTGCACTCTTTCCCCTTACTTTGTCCCTTCTCTGCCCAGTGAGGTGACGTCCGCCAGGGGGTGTGTGGAACGCACAGAGTTCCAACTACCCCGGAAGTGACTAGCACTTCCAGGATGATGAGTGAGCGCACATAAGAGCACATCCCATCACCCATCAAGCTTGGGTCACACCAGGGCAGTGTGGGAGCGTGATACGGCGGCAGTTTTAACAACCCCCCGGACCTATTGGCCGATGAGAGGCGGGGGCACCCCCCAAACGTGCCCCGACATCAAGTGAACCTGGATTATGTAAGTCTTTGTAGTTTTTTCTATCTATATCATTACAATACTATACTGTATACTTAAAGTGGACCAACACCCAGGATTTTGACTATCCTGGGTTTTGGTCCACTTCGGGGGCACCTACCTTATAAGTAGCTATGCATGTTGGATATAAATTCTTTTTGGGGGACCCTGTGGTTTCAGATTTAGCTTTTTATTCTTGTTTGAATATTCATTTTTTATGAAAATGTGGTTTTGAATCAGTTTTTTTATACATTTTTTATATGGAAAGCCGTGTGAAACCTGTGAATGTGATTTTGAAAGAAAACTTTGCCCACTGAAACAAGCCGGGTACAACTAGAAAGCTTAAAGTTGGTCAAAACCCAGAATTGTGACTATCCTGGGTTTTGGTCCTGAAACCCCCCAGATCGCCGATTGCAACTCACCTCTTCCAGGTCCTACGGCGCATGCGCGGGCGCTCGTCCAATCAGGGCGCTCGGAGCCGCTGACGTCACGTCGTCTAAGGCCAGGGGCTCTGAGTGCCCTCTAACAGGGAGCGTGCCCGTTTCCATCATTCACAAATGCCTTGCGGGGGCATGCGCCCTGCTAGCGGGATAGCGGGGATGCGGCCGCAACTCAACCGAGAAGCAAGGTAAGTGTGTAGGGCGACCTGGGGGTTTCACACAGCGGAAGATCATGATTTTGGATGCCCCAGGGGGAGGGATTCAATCAGCCTGGGAATCTTATAGGTTCCCGGGGTGATCGGACTAGGTTTTGGTCCACTTTAAAGGTGTGTATTCAGGAAACATATGTTTGGGGGTGATTTCAAATGCAAAAATACAATTCTGTAATTACTCACCTGTAGAATTGGTATTATGAGTATACAGTACGTCCTGATCCAAATATAATACTTACACGTGGGATATACTCCGCCAGATGGCGCTGGACTGCAGAGACATCGAAAAATAGGCTCCTCCTGGCCCCTCAAATACCCGGGGACCTCCCACAAAATCCCCAGCATTGAAAAGCAGTTAACGAGAAGCTGGGAGAATTAAACAATCCAAACTATCAACTAAAACAATGATAACAATCACCATACAGGGGATCCAAGATAATGCAAAACCAAGGATGGGTTGGAGCAGGACGTACTGTATACTCATAATACCAATTCTAAAGGTGAGTAATCACAGAATTGTATTATTCTTAGTATACAGTACGTCCTGCTCCAAATATAATACTTACACGTGGGACATCCAATGGCAGTGTCCATAAAGTAGGGTGAGATCCCCAAGAAAAATCAGCAGCAGACAGTTTAAACCACTGCCGCCTGCAGAACCTTTTGGCCAAAAGCAGCATCAGCTGAGGCCCTAACATCAACCTTGTAAAACTTTGAAAAGGTATGAAAAGAAGACCAAGTAGCGGCCTTACAAACTTGTTCAACAGAAGCCTGGTGCTGAAAAGCCCAAGAGGCACCAATAGCACAAGTGGAATAAGCAGCAAGGCGCAAGGGAGGATCCTTCCCCTTAGCAGAGTAGGCCTGAATCACAGCCTGACGAATCCACTTGCTGATAGTAGACTTGGCAGGAGCCAAACCCTTCCTAGGACCAGAAGGGACCACAAAAAGAGCATCAGTTTTCCTGAAAGGTGCAGTAGCCACCAGATAGTACTTCAGACACCTAACCACATCCAAAGAGTGCAAAACCCTCTCCTTAGCATTACTAGGATTAGGGCACAAGGAAGGAGGAACTATGTCCTAATTCAAATGAAAGGCAGACACTACCTTAGGCAGAAAGTCAGGTTTGAAGCGAAACACCACCTTGTCCTGGTGTCTCTCATAGTACGGGGGCTGAATGGAAAGCGCCGCCAATTAAGACACACGCCTGACAGAGGTGATAGCCACCAGAAATACAACCTTGAGAGTAAGAATGGCCAGGGCAGCATCCTGCACAGGTTCAAAGGGAGCACCCTGCAAGGCTGACAGAACCAAGTTCAAATCCCAAACAGGCACCACGTGGGGGGCGCACATGAGTGACCCCCTGGAAAAAAGTCCTGATCAGAGGGTGCTGAGCAAAGGACTTCTGGAAGAAAATAGCCAGGGCAGAAACCTGACCCTTCAGAGTACTGAGCTGGAGCCCCATTTCCAACCCATGCTGCAGGAACTACAGAATCCTGGGAATAGAGAACACACGACAGGGAAGAGACTTAGACTCACACCAGTCAATGTAGGCACGCCAAACCCTGTAATAAATGGAAGAAGAAGACTTCTTCCTAGCCTTTATCAAAGTATCCACAACCGAGGAAGACAGCCCCTTCTCCATCAAGATGGAAGTTTCAGCAGCCAGGCCGTCAAAGCCAGAGTTTGTAAATTGGGATGGCATAGTGAGCCCTGAGTGAGCAGATCTGGCACCAAGGGCAGAGCGTACTGATCTACTGCCAGCTACACCACGTCTGCGAACCACACTCTTCTTGGCCACCTGGGGGCCACCAGACTTGCTGGCACCCCTTCCAGAGCAATCTTGCGCAGAACCCTGCCCAGCAGGGGAATTGGAGGGAAAACATACAGGAACTGAAAGTCCTGCCATGACATTGCTAGAGCATCCGAGGTCAAGGCCAGAGGATCCTGGGACAGAGAGACAAAAGCTGGGAGCTTGTGATTGTGGCGGGATGCAAACAGATCCACATCTGGTTGGCCCCAACGGTGACACAGGGATTGAAACACTCTGCTGCATAGGGACCATTCTCCCTGGCAAGAGGTCCCCCTGCTCAGAGAGTCCGCCAGGCGATTTTCCACCCTCAGGATGTACACAGCTGATATGCAGGGGACATTGGCCTCCGACCAAGTCAGGATCAGAGACGCTTCCTGGAGGGACCCCTTGCTCTGGGTCCCTCCCTGATGATTGATGTAGACAACTGCCGTCTGGTTGTCCGAGTGCACCTGAACAGGCAGGCCCCGAAGATGAGTAGTCAAGTGAGCCAGAACCAACCTGACCCGTAGTTCCAAGACATTGATAGGTGTGTGGGCCTCCTGAGGACCCCACCTCCCCTGGAACCGCAGAGACTTCCAGAAACCCCCCCCAACCTGACAGACTGGCATCCGTAGTGAACGTCTGCTAGGGAGGGGTAAGAAAGGATCTGCCCCCCAACAGGTTCCTTGAGTCCATCCACCACAAGAGGGACCTCCTGACCAGAGGGGAGAGCACACAGACCCCGTCCAGGGACACTGGGTCCTTGTCCCACACTGACAATAGGTGAAGTTGCAGAGGCATCAAGTGGAACTGAGCATAAGGGACCGCTTCAAAGCATGCCACCATCAGGCCCACCAGCTGCATCCCCTGCCTGATGGAGGGATGAGGACATGCTAGGAGGGACTGAGCCTGTGCAATCAGACTGTCCACCTTCTGTTGAGGAAGGAAAATCCTTGCCTGAACTGTATCCAGATTCATTCCTAGGAATGGAGTTGCCAAGGAAGGGGACAGTGAGGACTTGGGGTGGTTGATCACCCATCCAAATGACTCCAGAGTGGATACCACCAGCTGAGTATCCAACTCTGCCTGATGTAGAGACTGGGAAGTGAGAATGTCGTCCAATTAGGGAAGCACGCGGACACCCTGACATCTGAGCAGAGACATCACGCCAGCCAGCACCTTGGTGAACACTCTGGGAGCTGAAGTGAGGCCAAAGGGCAAGGCCACAAACTGGTAGTGTTGATCCATCAGAGAGAACCTGAGGAAACTTTGATGACCTGGGAACACAGGAATATAAGGGTAAGCACCTTTGATGTCCACAGAAGTCATGAAATCCCATTGGCGCAGGGAACTGATGGAAGAGCGCAGTTTCAATGCGAAAGCGCCTGCCCCTGACAAATTTGTTGAGGATCTTCAAGTCCAGGATGGGCCTGACTGAACCATCTTTTCTGGGTACTGTGAATAGGTTGGAATAAAAGTCCTTGCCTTTTTCTCTTAAGGGGACCTGGCAGATGACCCCCAGCTCCAGGAGGCCTTGCACTGCTTGCACTAGCTCCTGAGCTGAAACAGGGTCCTGAGGAATCCGGGATCTGATGAATCTTGGAGGGGGACAGGCAGCTAACTCTAACTTGTAACCGGAGGACACTACCCCTGTCTGGCACCACGGTAAGGGGAGGAGAAGGAACCCTGACCCCGAAAGGGCCGAGATTGCCGCCTGCGCTGGGGTAACCTGCCTCCCTTAGCAAAAAGATCCAGGCGGTCCCAAAACAGGCGCAGTCCTTTAAAGGGAAAACCAGTGAGGGCCTTCTTGGCAGCGTTGTCAGCAGCCCACTGGCGCAGCCAAACCGAGCGGCGTATAGCCACCACAAGGGCAGAAGTTCTGGCACACATTCTGATGGTGTCATCCATGGCTGACAGGACAAAATTTACAAAAACATCACAACTGGAGAGTGCATTGAACACCTCACAAGGCAAATCATCAGGGGCACTATCAAGTATATTTCTGATAAGGGTTCTAGTGGCCACAGCAGTAATGGCAGAGGCACAGACCGGGCGCAGCGCCGTCCCCGCACATGCAAAGGCGTTGGGATGCCAGCTGGTCAATGCGCCGGTCCTCAGCATCCCGCAGGGTAGTAGAGTCAAGGGAATGCATGACAGAGGTGTTAGATAGCCCTAGGATCGGGGCATCCACCTCGGGGGGGATGACCAACATTTAACCCCCTCAGCAGGAAAGGGATACTTCCTATCCCAACTTTTTGGAACCCCGGGAAGTTTACTGGGGCGCTCCCATTCCTTGAGCACAAGGCTATGGAAATGTGCCTGCTCAGGAAATTCCAAACGTGATCTTGCTGTATGGAAAAGTTCCCCTCTTTGCCTGGAAGCCGCAACAGGGAGAGAGATGGACAGAACCTCAAAAATCTGGGTCAATAATCTGTCAGTGTCATCCGGGGCCCAGGGGTCAGAGCCAGAATCGTCATGACCCCTTGGTCTCTCATCAGATGAGCCTGAGTCAGAAAACAGCTCCCCTTCGTCAGACGGGATATAGCCACAAAGATTCCAAAACTCCTCAGTTCCCATAGGGAAAACAGTGACATTAGGCATCAAGTGCCGCTTCTTAGCAGAGGCCTTACGCGCCAAGGTATTAGCAATTAATTTCTCAGTACAGTAGCCAGTCTAGAAGACACATCAGGCTGAGAATCCCCACTTGTATGCAACTCAGTAGGAGTGAGATTTAAGCTTGGGGGAGTAGGCGAAGCAAAACGAGGTGCAGCCACTGGTAGGCCAGATTGCAATGCAAGCACCTGCTCAGCACAGGTTACACAGACCCTCGCCTTGTCAGCGTCAGCATGAGGCTGCCCACACGCTACACACAGCCGGTCTTGTCCCGAAGGAAACCCGGTTACATTATCCTGGGATGCCTCCATATGGTGATTATAGCGGCGCTATACGCCAATAGGGAATAAAGCCATATAGCAACCCCGGATGCCCCAATAACCCGCTAGGGAAGTGGGAGTGTTAACAAGGCCTACAAGTTATACTAATACAGGGCCGGGAGAAGCCAAAAAGGTTCGCCCCGCCTGAAAGACAAAAGCAGACAAGACCGTAAGTACACAGTAACAAAAGTGAAGAATATAAAGCCGCCCGCGAGGGCACTTGCGGACCGCGGTAGGTAGGGGTTCGTCGCGCATGGGCCAACCAAGCAGGTCAACAGGTCAAGATGGCCTCGGTATACCTCGATGATGCGGAGCGCGCCATAGACAGCCCCCCCCCCGAAGAGCGTGAAGCCAGGACGTGCAAGCAGCCAATGACGACGCACCTGCGCCTGAGGTAATGCCGCCGCCAAGCGCGGAACAAGTGTGACAAAAAAGGCGCACGGTGGCGGCAGTTTTAAACAAAAAACAGTAAAGACAAGTCAGGCTGACGCGGCTGAGACAAGACTAAGCAGAATAAATATAAAGTGTAGCCCGAAGGTTAAGAGGTTCTGGTCTCGGGTCTTCGGCCTGTTATATAGTCTCCTACATGTTAGCTTACACAGGGACCCCTGGGTTGCTTTGCTACACGTGAAGCCAGAAGGAATCACCAAGCCCCAACATGCCCTGCTAACTCAGGTCATGCTGGCGGCCAAGCTAGCTATAGCAAGCTCATGGAAAAAAGGGAGTGTTCCATTTCAGATGGTAAAGGAGAGGCTGAATGGCATGTTTATCAACGAAAAATTAACCAGCATCCTGAGAGAGTCTCATGAGAAATTTATGAAGATATGGGACCCGTGGGTGGAATACTCGTTCCCGGATTTGAAAGAGGCCCTGTTGCAGTGAGAAATGGCCTGCAAACTCTCCCCTTTACATGCATATTTACATTTGTGCATTCATCTGTTTTCTCTCCTTGTTTACTGTCTGTCCCCCTCCTCCCCACTTGTTGTTTCCTGTCCCCCCCCCTCTAGATCCCTCGTCCCCCCCCCCTACCCCCCTCCTGACACCAGAGGGGTGGCGGTGTAGGGAGCATGGGGCAGGTGAGGATAATTCACCTGCCCGTCAACTTAAGTAAGGATGTCTATTAGTTCATAGGTGCTAATTTTAAGTTACTCATGTTGGTACATCATTAAATTTTAGAAGCCCAAACATTCTAAAGGTGCCTAACAACTCATTGGAAATGGCATAACTGTTTGAGTCACAGTATGAAGTATGACAACCCATGTTTTGTAACAGTTTATTTGTAAATGAACAAAATGTCGTGCTGTATATCTTTTTATACCAAAAATTTCAATAAAAGATTGAATCAGAAATATAAAGTGTAAAACACAGAATGCATAGCATACACATTTACACCCCCCCCCCCCTCTTTTCCCCCGAAAGCTACAAGGAGAATGAGGGAGGACAGCGGCCACTTAAAAAGGGCCCACCGATAGGCAGGGGCAAGGGGTACTAGTGCGGGAGGGGCACCCCATAGAGGCTCACCGTAAGCCTGAACCGCCTACCCTTTGGTGGGGGATTGTGGTGGAGCAGCGCTCCTAAGCACCTAACAGCGGTGCTGCCTACCTTCACCCGACCAGCGCAGCCAAGGCTGGGAGGCATATTACTAGTGGAACGGGTGGGAATAGTCCTACAGGGCCGCAGACTAATAGTCCCGCTCACCTGCGAGTAGAGAGCCATTTCTCGTCCTTCGCAGCCAGACTGCAGAGAAATTCTGGGGATTTGTGGGAGGTCCCTGTGTATTTGAGGGGCCGGGAGGAGCCTATTTTTCGATGTCTCTGCAGTCCAGCGCCATCTGGCGGAGTATATCCCACGTGTAAGTATTATATTTGGAGCAGGACGTACTGTATACTAAGAATAGGTTGTTTTTGTTGAAAAACTGCAAGGTGTCGGCTTTGTTTGCAGAGTGAAAATTCTTATGTATAATTATCTCTATGCACATGCTTTACTTTGGGGTGTTTGGCAACTCTATCACCAAGTAGCTATGCATGTTGGGTATTGTTCTGTTCAGGGGACCTTTCCATTTCAGATTTAGCATGTTTTTTCTGGTTCCCATTTTCCTAAAATAAAAAAATATATATGTGTTCTTTGGATTCTGCATTTTTTTTATTTTTTATTTAAGGGAAACCATGTTCAACCAGTGAATTCCTCAAAGGTTTCCATTAGGAAAGCTGCACCCATGACAACATGCCTAGTACGCCTAGAACAATTGAGGTGTGTACTTTCAGTGAAAGTTTTGTGGGGGGGTATTTCATGTTTAAAGGGTTGTTTTGGCTGAAAAAGTATCCAACAGAGCAGGATTTTCAAGTGAAATGACTGTTATACATATGCTTTCCTTTGGGGTGACTGGCAACCCTACCCTTGGAGGTAGCTATGCATATTGTGTATTGTTTTGTTCAGGGGACCATTCAGATTTGGTGTGTTTTCTCTTGTCAGCATTTTTTCTGATAACGTGGTTTCGATTCTGTTTTTTTTATTATCTTTTTTTTCAAGAAACGTGATTTTGACGATGGATTCGACCTGGACATCTGTGGCCACACCAAGCCTGGGGCACTTGGAAAGCTTCAAGTGTGTACTTTCACTGAATATATGGTTTAGGAGGGGTATTTTAAATGTAAATGGGAGTTTTCAGTTTGGGGTGTCCCCTGGGCAGGAAAGGGTGTCTAGCAATACATATGTGGTACCGTTGTAACTGGGAGGAATGGAGCTTTTACACGCAATATGGTTTTCTTTTTTCTCTGCTGAAAAAACACAATATATAATTTTCCTGGGAAATCCCTGGACATTCCCCCAAAAATGAAAGGTAAACATTTATAGCACAAAATAGTGAAAATTGGTCTGGCAATAGAGGGTGACAAAATCCTTAAGTAGGCTGGCAGTTAAAGGGTTATTAACATGAGATGTTGTGTTTGTAATTTTTTCAGTGTTTTTGCAATATTTGTAGGTTAAAAATTGAGAAATTCATTTGTCACGTGTTTCAAAAAAAAAAATGTATGTTTTTCAAGGAAACCAAATTGCATGTTAAAGCCCCATTCCTACCAATTACAATGGTGTCACATATGTATTGTTAGCCCCCCCCCATTCACCATAGAGCGTTTTATGACATTTTCAAATGTAATTTTCCAGCTATCGAGGGTGGTAGACCAGGGCGCAGAGGACGAGCAGCCGGCCCTGGCCATGAAGGCTACCAACCCACATAGCCCTCATGGGCCATGCGCTTTTCTGTACGTTTCCTGGGCTTTGGAGAGGCAGGTAATGGGACAGGGGGTAATGGCAAGTTACCCGCTTGCTGCCAGTCCCTCCTACCTTGTTAACTGGTATAGGGCTTTCAAGGACCCCTTACCAGTTCACAAAATTAAACGTAAAACACACACAGTGAAAAAGTAATTTTTTTTCCCCACTACTTACCTCAATTCCATTGCCAACTGCCACTGATTAATAAAACCTGGCCTGAAGAGGATTTAAATACCAGCAGAGTGGGATGACGTCATATCACTCACTGTATAAAAGGCTCAGCCGGCAAGTTGTCAGAAGCCTCCTCTTCCCCTGGTTGAGCTCCGATTCTTCAGAAGGACAGGAAACACCAAGAGAAGAGGAGACCCCCCAGCGCTAAATCCAGGATGAAGGTGAGAGTTTTCGTTTTGTTTTGTTTTTCTTTAAAGTTGGGAGATTCTACGATTCTAGATACAAAACCCACCGAACTTGTGATACATTTGGCCATAGCCCCTGTCGATATTTCCCTCTTAGGGTGTAGAACTAGAAATAGAGATTTTTGTGTTTCAAATCATCCTGGAACACTGATTTATGTGCTGTCCCTCTCTGCAAGATGCAGACGATCAGTCATTGTATTGGTGTGCCAATGACATCATTGCCACACACAACAATGGCAATGAATGGGGAAGGCAGAACTTTACAGCTAAAACAAGGGCCATTATCTGGGGTTAAGCACAAGCACAAAAAATTAGCAAAAGTTTTGAGAAGCCAGGTAGATTTGACTTTGTAGTGAAGGCAAGTGTTAGGCAATGGTGTGTTTTGCTTGGAATGATCGTGTGTGTGTGTGTGTGTGTGTGTGTGTGAAGGATGCTGAAACTATTACCTCTGCTCTCATCCCTGGTGGCATCAAGTATTAGGGTATTGTCAACCAATTCCGGCTTAAAAAGTTGATTAGCTTGGATGGATTTCCATATGTAATCAGGGTTCACTACAGTAATGCAATTCTTCTGAATCCTCTTCTGCTGGGAACCATTCAGCGCAGCTGCCCCGTCCACAACAACATGAGTGCACTAAAAAGAAAGGAGTTTTTGTTGAAACAAAAAAAACAAACGCCGCAAAATCATAAAAGTTACAACTATAATGCAAATGTAGTACTGGACTTCTTTTCTACACAAAACAACCAGCAGCTTTGCTACAGCACACTAGCAATTGGTTTCTTGATGGAAAATGATGCTCTGTCCCATAGCAACGCAAATGGACTTTACCATTATTGTGTGCCAAATATAATGTCCTCAAGGTGCAGAGCTTTACTGTTAATTTTTATCTTTTTATTTGCTGGCAACTCTGATAGAAAACAATTTTCTCTAGCACCAATGTGCTTATGTCAGCAACGTACATGAACCGATGTGTTTGGTATACTGAGCACTTTAATAATCAGATGCAAAACAGAGAAAATGCCATCAATTCAATAACAGTTGAAAAAAATTCTCATGGTAGTAAAAAATTCAATTCATGTGAAAAAAAGCCTGAGAATGTCACTGTTGCTGAATCACCAGCTAGGAAAACAATGAAAGTCAATGGCACTTTTTTACTCCTATGAAAAGTAGAGAACTGTTTACTTTTTTCAACACTGTAGTAAAAGCTGACATTGACTTTCATTGTCTTTATCTGGTTATTCATCAACAGAGCCAGTCTCAGGCTTTTTTCTCATGAATTGAATTTTTTACTACCATGAGATTTTTTACAACTCTTATTGAATCAAGGCCAATGATCCACACTCGTGAGCTCACGGTTTTAACCACTCCTGCTCTAATTCAACCTTTTTAGATGAGGGAATCACAATCGTGTGTCTAAGTAGCTAAGGGGTTACTGGCAGCGTTCTCATCTGGGTAAGGCCATTAATGCTGCTTGATTTTGCCAAAGCTGCTGATGAGCTTGTCTGTTACAGTGGAAGGATTCCAGGATTTGCAGCCAGAAGCTATACTAAAGGCTTTACTCAAAGCCAGGAAAGCCCACTTTAGCAACATAGAGCCACAGGAATATAAGAAACTTGAAAACAGCAAGTAAATCACAGGTATGGGGGCACAATCCTAACACAAGTTTTTATTGTACATTCCAGAAGAAGAAAACATCAAGGCAGAACACAGAACCTGACATAAAATGGGGTTTTCCTTTAATCCTGCCATGTCCCAATGCAACTTTGAATCTGATTGGCTGTTACAAAACTAGGCTGTATTTCCCATCAAGCACCCAATGGGCTGTACCCAAGTCAGCTGAGGTCAGTCGAAATAGGAATTACTTTTATCCTTCTGTAGGATCCTTACTCATACAGGGAACATTTTGATTGGAATCCATCACTGTGCTGGAGGGGTGTGCTAGAATGGTTGTCAACAAATAAGTGAACCCCCATTGTGAACCTACTGGGGTCCTGGAAATCCAAAAGTCCTTCTAATACCTGCCTAACAACAAGACGTCTGGTCCCGATGGGCCATCTGCTGAATTCTATAAACCTCCTTGTTTGCAGTCCTCCTGAATTATGACGCAAAACACTCCTATCCCCAATTAACAAAGCAACTGTGTATTGAAACCCAACAAATATCCTTTTACCGCCCCATAGCTTCTAAATATGGACTATAACATTTTGGCTAAAATAATGCCCAATAGACTTCAATCTTTTCTGTCCTAACCCCTGAAAGGGAAACATTCTACGATTGGTATACGTACAGCCTTGGCTGCAGAGGTGGTCTCCGCTCGTAGCCCATGCAGCTCCAATATCCTACTAGGCCCTGACACTGAAAAAGCTTTTGACACAGTGGAGTGGGCCTGGCTTTTCCGGATATTGGAGATGAGGTGTTTTGGGAAGCCCTTTACCACTGTAATAAAATATACATATATAAACAGATCCATCACCAACCAAACACATTCTTGGGCCCTACGTATATCTCGGGGGACAAGACAGGGCCGCCTCCTAAGATTTTGAAGGTTGTAATTCATTGTGATGAGACAATCCTGTGTCTGGTGGTAAAAGGGATCCTGCGTAGCCCCAAAATATTGGACAGTTTCACAAAAAGAGACAACCTTTACAAGATGGCTTGCAGAGGATTTACTTAAAGGAGCACTATCGCGAAAATTTGCATTAAGAAAGATAAATAATTAAATAGCCGCACAATAGCTTCTAACATGTGTATAAATAATGTGGCAATAGAAAAAGGAAAAAATATATGCCTTACTTTTAGATTGTATAATGACAATGGCTCAGTCCATTTGCTGAATAGGGGGATCAGCTGGGTTTTATTCAGTGAGCTGCATCATTTAGCCCACTGGTCTCCTAGCAACAGCTTTCCTCACAGGCAGGCGCTGTACTCGGTGGTAACAGCTGTGTGTGTGAGGTGCTGCTTCTGTGATGAGACCATCAGGTGACTCAAATATGTAATATACTCAAATATCTCTACAAAATAAACTAAACTGACTGAAAACGACTGAAATTCTGCTTTGAATGACTGCAGGTATATATAAAAAGGTATTGATGTGAAACAAAACTCTGAGTGGCCGACCCTGAGGTCTAAAAGACTCCATTGCTGGCCACTGGCCTTCCCTCTGGGGCATCCTAAATCGGGATGCCCCACTGTGTGAAAAGCCACCCAGGTCACCACAAATCCCACTGTTTTTCCTGGCTCCAATGGCAATGTAAATAGCTGTAGCTGCATCCTCAGCATCTCTGGGCTGAGGTGTGCTGCCACAGATAGCCATTTAGATAGGCTGGGCGGCCAAAGATGTTGCTGCTCAGGCTCCCGATTGCCATGCTCTGCGTGCAAACAGAGCCAGCCGAGCAAACCATGCTGATTGGATGTGAGCCCATGCATGCGCCATGGGACAGGGAAAGGTACGTTTTCACGACAAACTGGGGGGTTTCAGATAGCGAGGCATCCCAAGTCGGGATGCCCCTAGAGGCACAAAACAAAACTCCAGATAGTGAAAATCCTGGGTTGTGCTTCGCTCAAAATACACAAAGCTGAAAAAATACATGGAAAAACGTGTTGTACGAATATGAAAGAGAAAATGGTAAACCGAAATATACTGCAGCAGAGGAAACATGAAAGAAAAACTGTCAAAATAAAATATGTGTAGCGCAAAAAAAAAAATAAATAAATAAATAAAAAACAGGATTTAAACACAAAATTCTGAATTAAACTAAACAACAAAATAAAATTAGAGGGACTGGGATATGAACTCCGCCCCCTCCTCTGCCCTTTCCATTATTCTGCCCTGCACCTCTCCACACACAGCACAGGGAACATGTTCTCCCCCCCTCTGAGCAGTTGGATCAGTCCGGGTGACGCTCCCCGACACGCAGCCGATATTTACAGCAGCTGCCACTTTAGAGCTGCACAACATAGACCTACTTTTTAACTACATTTGTACTGCTTACTCCACCACTTACCTATATATAAATTACGATTTAATTCTAAGTTCCCATGACTCGTGATAGTGCTCCTTTAAGGTATATTCTTTACCCATCAGCCCAATGCTTGACGATTCCCCCCCCCCCCCCCAAGTCTGCTTTGATATTTTTAAATAAATGAAGTAACTAAAAGATAAACTTTAATCAGCTATGACTTTCCTCCTCCCTGTACAGGGCTGGATTAAGGCTGGCACAAAGGAGCAGCTGTGTCTGGTTGCAGCTCAAGAGGAGCCTCATCCCCAGCACATAATCTCCCAAAGACATTCCTAGGTACTCTATGAAAGTCCGCTGGCAAGGAGTGTTAAGATATGCTGGCTGTAGGTGGCATCCATTACTGACTAGCGGTGGGGAGGAATCAGATCAGCTGAAGGGTGGAGAGACACAGCTGATCATGTCGGGAGACATGATACTGTCCACTGCTGGGAACCTTAAGTGAGCCTGGCTGCCTCCGTGATGCAACCAGTAAGCGTTCAGTCTGTGAAGCAAAAAAATCCAACCTTAATTCAAAGCGAACTATGAAAACACACCTCAAGCTTTCTAGGTATCTATCGTTCCTATGTGATATACAGCAGCGGGGCAGCGCAGCCCGGTAAAACAAAAAAAAAAAAAAAAAAAAAGAGTTTACGGACACTAGCCGCTTCTGGGTCCCCTTCGGTGGCTGCCGTGGAGCAGCCTATCAACTTTCAGGGCCAACGCTGATCAGCTGTTTGGGATAACGTGCCCACGTGATCGTGAGCAGCCCATCAGCGCTGGCCGGCACTGGCCCTGAAAGCCAAGTATCCGAGTGCCCGTTTTTTTTTGTTGGTTTGTTTTTTACTGGTTTGTTGCTTGAGAGAAGAGGGTAAGAAAAATGTTCTCTGGAAAAAAACACTCTTTGTCCATCAGATCCAGTAAGGATGAATGAACTGGAAAAACCTTTTCCCTTTTCATTTTACAGGATAATGCATCCTGGACAGAGAGTGGCTGTTCCACTGAATCGATGTTCATTGTATTGTAAATGTCCTGCAATAATGCGGATGTCTCTTCAGACAACCGGCCCTTGCTGAAACTAGATGACTGCTCTTTGTCCGACGGCAGCACAAACCTAAGGTGACACTAAAAAAACAAGCATATAACGTTCAACTTGAAAATATAGCAGACATTCTTCCGCTGTAAGTTATGCTAAAAAAATGAATCTGATTTTCTGCTTCTTGCGCTGCTCCTTTTCTCCGGCGTGGAGCGTGGTTCGAGTGCTTGAGAGACACAGCTGCGGCCCAGAGTGCAGGGCTGCCGCCTGCGAGTCAAATTCCGTGCCCCGTCTGTGCACTCCTCTGCACTATTCCGCCTTTCACCACCACTGGCCGGGAGCTGGAGTGCACATACATGCTTGGCGAAGGCTGTCTTGGAGGTGGACCCCAGCTGGAAGTGCATCATTGCACTCCTGGAAAACCCACCTCCGTTCTCCGGTGTGGCAGTACGAGCGTCTCTATTGGTCACCGGCCACTGCCCAGACCGACCAGCAGACAGGCACCAATGCACCCAGCAAAGCACACCAAGTAGGTGCCACTACCGCAACCCCTGCCTCACCTGTGCTTATGGAGTCAGCCAGGGTGGTTTAGTGTTCCAGTGGACCCCCCAGCCACAGGTACCCTGCCCTGTGTAATTTAAAGCCTGGGGGTCGGGGAGAAAAAAAAAGAAAAAAATTAAAAACAATGAACTGGATGATGAAGGGGTCCCAGGCGGTTTCTTGAAGAGGAAACACAATACTGAGGACTGGGGGAAGGGGGTGTGGCGTTTAAGCTGTCCCAGTTTGCATCTCCTCTTTAGGGGGAGGTGCCACTCTCTCCGTAAGCTGTCCTGAAGTACGTGGGGACAAGGAACTGCTCAGTACCAGTGACATAACTAAATGTGATGGGGCCCTGTTGAAGCGGCCTCTTAACTCATCACATGCAGTTAGACATCTAAAACACTAAAAAAGCTGAGACAAGTGGTGCCAAGTGAGCACAAATGTTTCTCAGTACCACTGTGTATTTGTGCCTTTCTGTCAAGTATTGCAAGTTAGTCATTTTACCCTGTTCGTAATTTACATTGTAAGAAGATGGCGCTTTATTAAAATATACAATAATAATAATAAAAAAGGTGAAGGAGCAACAATGATGGGGCCCCCCTGACATTCTGGACTTCGGTGTGGTCACACCCCCTATAGTTACGCCCCTGTTCTGTATGTGCATTCTTAAAGTGGACCAAAACCCAGGATTTTGACTATGCTGGGTTTTGGGGGGTACCCCACTGTGTGAAATAATCCAGGTCGCCGAAACAAACTCACCTCTTCACGGTTCTACGGCGCATGCTCGTCCAATCAGTGTGCTCGGATCCACTTGCCTCCCTTTGTCTAAGGTGAGCGGCTCTGAGCGTGCTGAAGGCCGCATTCCCCGCTACTGTCTAACAGGGAGCGCACTTGCGCCGCCATTCACAAATGCCTGGTGCAGGCACGCACCCTGCTAGAGGGATAGTGAGGATGCAGCCGTGGGAAAGAAGGTAAGTGTATGGGGTGACCTGGGGGGGTTCCGCACAATGGGGCGTTCTGATTTGGGGGAGGGAATCGATCGGCCTGGGAATCTTACAGATTCCCAGGCCAATCACCGTGGGTTTTGGTCCACTTTAATCTGGCCCTGTAGTGGCCATGTGCACAGAAGTTCTGATGGCTCTGTAAACAGGACAATAAAAACAAAGAATCTTAGGATTTTCTCCTTGCAATATAAAATCTACTCTGGTACTTGTGTACAATCATCGCAAAATAACTATGGAGATTGAAGGACAGCTCAACCAAGTTGCAAGTCATACCTTTTCATTCAGCACAAAGGAAATGGCTCCTCCATTGGACGTTATGCCCGTTTTGAGATGTGACTTTTCTTTAAATGGTAAAGAGTTGACTTTGAGCAAGAAAACACAATCTGAAAATATAGCGACACCCATCCTAACAAAAAAAAAATATACATATATAAAAATTAAGATTAAACCAAAAACAATGACAATTATTTTTGCTATGTTTATCCTATGTGTTGAATCAGTCACATCACATTCCTCATGCAAGCAAATCTTATTGTGGAAGTACAACATATTAAAAGGGAAAGTCTAGTCTAAATAACTTTTGCGCATCATGGAAGTAGTAATGATGCAATTACTGCCCATTCATTAAGCCCAGTTTAGGCGCGCCGACAGATGGAGGATTGCCTGGGGGTTGTGATCAAATGATCTGGGGGGGGTTCACACAGCGTGACATCCCAATTCAAGATTGAAGAGGTAGCGCATCCCCCGTATAGACACAAGTGGGGTGTTGCACCTCTTTAAAGCTGACTTGCCTGAAATTGGGAAAACACTTTTGTCCCTCTTTCATCGGTAGCAAGGAGGGGCGGGGGGGAATCAGATGCTGGATCCCCTGCACTGCATACTGTCGGGAGGCCATTCGCTGGCCACCTCTTTAAAGCTGACTTGCCTGAAATTGGGAAAACACTTTAGTCCCTCTTTCATCGGTAGTAAGGTAGGGGGGCATCAGATGCTGGATCCCCTGCATTGCATACTGTCAGAAGGCCATTCCCTGGCCCCATTACACACCTACTCATGCTCATTTGTAAGTGTTGTTTCACTCCAAAGTCAATGCTGCTGCACTGGAGGGAGTTTTTCTTTAATCCCTCACAATGCATTGGCTTTTAAGGTATTTAGAAAATAGTAATAAAAATACAATTCTGTGATTACTCACCTGTAGAATTGATATTATTGGTGTACATCCTGTCCCGTTCCGGAAGATATCCTTACTCATGGGTTATTCATCTTCAGATGTCTTGTGACTGCAGAGCAGAAAAAAGTGGCCCCTCCCGGCCTATATATACTGAGGCACCTCCCACAAGACCCCAGTATTTAAAAAGCAGTTAACAAAAGCCGGGAGAAATAATCAACAATCGCCATAAAGAGGTAACAAGAACAACAATGGTGGGGCGGAACGGGACGGGATGTACACCAATAATATCAATTCTACAGGTGAGTAATCACAGAATTGTATTTTTCTTTGTGTACATCCCGTCCCGTTCCGGAAGATATCCTTACTCATGGGACATCCAATAGCAGTGTCCGTAAGGTAGGGTGGGATCCCCAAAGGCAGCAAAAAACAGTCTAAACCATTGCTGCCTGAAGAACTTTGCGACCAAAAGCAGCATCAGCTGAGGCCTTAACATCAACCTTGTAAAACAGTATGAACAGAAGACCAAGTTGCGGCCTTGCAAACTTGTTCAACAGAGGCTTGGTGCTGAAAAGCCCAAGAGGCACCAATAGCACGAGTAGAATGAGCAGTAAGGCGGAAAGGAGGCTTCTTTCCCTTAGCAGAATAAGCCTGAATAACAGCCTGACGGATCCACTTGCTGATAGTGGATTTAGCAGGAGCCTGGCCCTTCTTAGGACCAGACGAAACCACAA
The DNA here is from genome assembly GCA_027917425.1 of Gastrophryne carolinensis. Lineage (NCBI taxonomy): Eukaryota > Metazoa > Chordata > Amphibia > Anura > Microhylidae > Gastrophryne > Gastrophryne carolinensis. The sequence continues at coordinate 66,500,231 of CM051236.1, read as the reverse complement.
AGAGAGCATCAGTCTTCCTGAAGGGTTCAGTAGCCACCAAATAAATCTTCACAGCCCTAACAACATCAAGAGAATGTAAAACCCTTGTCTTGGGGTTACTAGGATTAGGGCACAAAGAAGGCAACACAGTGTCCTGATTGAGATGAAAAGCAGACACAACCTTAGGCAGAAAGTCCGTTTTAAAGCGAAACACCACCTTGTCCTGGTGTCTTTCAAAATAAGGAGGCTTGATGGAAAGCGCCGCCAATTCAGAAACACGCCTGACTGAGGTAATAGCCACCAAAAAGGCTACCTTGACCATGAGAGTGGATAAAGCCGCCTCCTGCAAAGGTTCAAAGGGAGACCCCTGCATGGCAGACAAAACCAAGTTCAAATCCAAAACAGGTAACGGGCTTGCGTGGAGGATGCACATGAGTAACACCTTGAAAGAAGGTCTTAACCAGATGATGCTGAGCAAAAGACCTTTGGAAAAACACAGCAAGAGCAGAGACATGGCCCTTCAGAGTACTAAGCTGAAAACCCATACCCAAACCATTTTGTAAGAACTCCAAATTCCTGGGAATTGAGAACACCAGACATGGAAGTGATCTGGACTCACACCAGTCAATGTAAGCACGCCAAACCCGGTAGTAAATGGTGGAAGAAGACTTTTTCCTAGCTCTGATCATGGTATTGTCAGTCTCCTCGCTTACCTTGCCCTTAAAAGCATCGAAAGCGTGCTAGGCCACTGACTGCATGCAGCAGCAGACATGCTCGCCTGGGTGTTTGTTGCAGAGCAGGCTGTTCACCTGTCGCATGCTCCACAGTGACACCTAGTGTTCAGCCCATTGGAAGTACACAAGAGCCTAGAGTGTAAGCTCTTGGGCTTGATTTCACTTCCTGGTGTCCTGAGTCTGAATGGACAGGAAGTGACCTCACCCACTCTGACTCATCCCTCCCTGTTCTAATTGATAGCCCTATTTAAGAAGACTGCTGGCCTGCAGCCATTGCTGTGTTATCAGCTTACTTCCTGGACTCTGTTTCCCTGACTCCTGAATATCTGATCTGAATACCTGGATTTACACTTGTTTTGACGCGAATTTCTCAGTGGACAGGTTTCTTGAGTCCATCCACCACAAGAGGGACCTCCTGACCCGAGGGAAGAGCACACAGACCCCGTCCAGGGACGCTGGGTCCTTGTCCCATACTGACAATAGGTGAAGTTGCAGAGGCCTCAAGTGGAACTGAGCATAAGGGACTGCTTCGAAGCATGCCACCATCAGGCCCACCAGCTGCATCCCCTGCCTGACGGAGGGATGAGGACAAGTTAGGAGGGACTGAGCCTGTGCAATCAGACTGTCCACCTTCTGTTGAGGAAGGAAAATCCTTGCCTGAACTGTATCCAGATTCATTCCTAGTAATGGAGTTCCCAAGGAAGGGGACAGTGAGGACTTGGGGTGGTTGATCACCCATCCAAATGACTCCAGAGTGGACTCCACCAGCTGAGTATCCAACTCTGCCTGATGTAGAGACTGGGAAGTGATGAGAATGTCATCCAGATAGGGAAGCACGCGGACGCCCTGACATCTGAGCAGAGACATCACGCCAGCCAGCACCTTGGTGAACACCCTGGGAGCTGAAGTGAGGCCAAAGGGCAAGGCCACAAACTGGTAGTGTTGATCCATCAGAGGGAACCTGAGGAACCTTTGATGACCTGGGAACACAGGAATATGAAGGTAAGCATATTTGATGTCCACAGAAGTCTTGAAATCCCCTTGGCACAGGGAACTGATGGCAGAGCGCAGAGTCTCCATGCGAAAGCGCCTTCCCCTGACAAATTTGTTGAGGATCTTCAAGTCCAGGATGGGCCTGACTGAACCATCTTTTTTGGGTACTGTGAATAGGTTGGAATAAAAGCCCTTGCCTTTTTCTCTTAAGGGGACCTGGCAGATGACCCCCAGCTCCAGGAGGCCTTGCACAGCCTGCACTAGCTCCTGAGCTGACACAGGGTCCTGAGGAATCCGGGATCTGATGAATCTTGGAGGGGGACAGGCAGCAAACTCTAACTTGTAACCGGAGGACACTACCTCCTGAATCCACCGGTCTGAGACATGAAGCCTCCAGACGTGAGCGAAGTGCTGTAGCCGTCCTCCCACCTGGATGGGTGAGGGCGCCCCATCATGCCTGAGGGGGCTTGGGAGAGGATTTTGCTTTGGGACCCCAGGAGGAGCCAGGACGTCCACGTCCTCTGCCTCTACCGCAGAAATCTCCCCGGGCCCCAGGAAAGGAAACCCCCTCCCCTGTCTGGCACCACGGTAAGGGGAGGAGAAGGAACCCTGACCCCGAAAGGGCCGAGGTTGCCGCCTGCGCTGGGGTAACCTGCCTCACTTAGCAAAAAGGTCCAGGCGGTCCCAAAACAGGCGCAGTCCTTTAAAGGGAAAACCAGTGAGGGCCTTTATGGCAGCGTTGTCAGCAGCCCACTGGCGCAGCCAAACCGAGCGGCGTATAGCCACCACAAGGGCAGAAGTTCTGGCACACATTCTGATGGTGTCATCCAATGCTGAGTGGACAAAATTTACAAAAACATCACAACTGGAGAGTGAACACCTCACAAGGCAAATCATCAGGGGCACTATCAAGTATATTTCTGATAAGGGTTCTAGTGGCTACAGCAGTAATAGCAGAGGCACAGACCGGGCGCAAGGCCGTCCCCGCACATGCAAAGGCGTGGGATGCCAGCTGGTCAATGCGTCGGACCTCAGCATCCCGCAGGGTGGTAGAGTCAGGGGAATGCATGACAGAGGTGTTAGATAGCTCTAGGATCGGGGCATCCACCTCGGGGGGGGGGGGAGGGGGATGACCAACATTTAACCACCTCAGCAGGAAAGGGATACTTCCTATCCCAACTTTTTGGAACCGCGGGAAGTTTACTGGGGCGCTCCCATTCCTTGAGCACAAGGTTAAGGAAATGTGCCTGCTCGGGAAATTCCAAACGTGATTTTTCTGTATGGAAAAGCTCCCCTCTTTGCCTGGGAGCCGCAACAGGGAGAGAAATGGACAGAACCTCAAAAATCTGGGTCAATCTGTCAGTGTCATCCGGGGCCCAAGGGTCAGAGCCAGAATCGTCATGACCCCTTGGTCTCTCATCAGATGAGCCTGAGTCAGAAAACAGCTCCCCTTCATCAGACGGGGTATAGCCACACAGATTCCAAAACTCCTCAGTTTCCATAGGGAAAACAGTGACATTAGGCGTCAAGTGCCGCTTCTTAGCAGGGGCCATACGCGCCAAGGTATTAGCAATTAACTTCTCTACAGTAGCCAGTCTAGAAGATGCATCAGGCTGAGAATCCCCACTTGTATGCAACTCAGTAGGAGTGAGATTTAAGCTTGGGGGAGTAGGCGAAGCAAAACGAGGTGCAGCCACTGGCAGGCCAGATTGCAATGCAAGCACCTGCTCAGCACAGGTTACACAGACCCTCGCCTTGTCAGCGTCAGCATGAGGCTGCCCACACGCTACACACAGCCGGTCTTGTCCCGAAGGGACCCCGGTCACATTATCCTGGGATTCCTCCATATGGTGATTATAGCGGCACTATACGCCGATAGGGAATAACGCTATATAGCAACCCCGGATGCCCCAATAACCCGCTAGGGAACTGGAAGTATAAAATTTACAAGGCCTACAAGTTATATAATAATACAGGGCCAGGAGAAGCCAAAAATGTTCGCCCCGCCTGAAAGACATAAGCAGAAAGGCCTGTAAGCAACATTATACAAAAGTGAAAGATAAAAAGCCGCCCGCGAGGGCACTTACGGACCGCGGTAGGTAGGGGTCCGTTGCGCATGGGCCAACCAAGCAGGTTAAAGATGGCGTCGGTATACTTCGAGGGGCGGGCCGGTATCAGTAATGACGCGAAGCGCGCCATAGACGGGCCCCGCCCCCCCCCCCCCTGAAGAGTGCAAAGCTATGCAAGCAGCCAATGACGGTGCACCAGCGCCTGAGGTAATGCCGCCGCCAAGCACGGAACAAAGTCAGCGCGGGGCTGCGGCAATTTTAAAAAGACAGTAAAGGCAAGTCAGCGCGGCGGCTGACACAAGACTAAGCAGAATGAAACCAAAGTGTAAAACACTGAATGCATAGCATACACATTTACACACACACACACACACACCCCCCCCCTCTTTTCCCCCGAAGGCTACAAGGAGGATGAGGGAGGACAGCGGCCACTTAAATAGGGCCCACCGATAGGCAGGGGCAAGGGGCACTAGTGCGGGAGGGGCATCCCATAGAGGCTCACCATAAGCCTGAACCGCCTACCCTTTGGTGGGGGATTGTGGTGGAGCAGCGCTCCTAAGCACCTAACAGCGATGCTGCCTACCATCACCCGACCAGCGCACCCAACGCTGGGAGACATATTACTAGTGGAACGGGTGGGAATAGTCCTACAGGGCCGCAGGCTAATAGCCCCGCTCACCTGCGAGTAGAGAGCCATTTCTCGTCCTTCGCAGCCAGACTGCAGAGAAATTCTGGGGATTTGTGGGAGGTCCCCGGGTATTTGAGGGGCCAGCGCCATCTGGCGGAGTATAACCCAATTGTAAGTATTATATTTGGAGCAGGACGTACTGTATACTAAGAATATAGCAGATGCAGTACAAAGATGGGAAGGAGAGCATCAGTATAATAATTCCAGAGCCCTTTGGCACTTTTAAATGACTGTAACCCCTTATACATTACATCGGAGGAGATAATGGGTCCCCACACAGACCCCCTATCGATGTAAGAAACTGCAGTTGCATTGTGGCTGGAGCTCCCTCCCTGCGACACACCTGCTGGCCATTGACAGAGCTGAATTCCAAAGAACAGGGTGTGGGTGGCAAAGCTGATTCACTGCTGGCTATTCTGTATATAACATAACTGCAATACAGCGAAAGATCAGCAATAATGTCATGCTTTCTGTTATGTGACAAGTCAGAAGCAATCACAACAATGACATGGTAACTCCTATGTCTTACCTCCTGTGTGATGGGCGAGGGTCCTGCACTGGGTGTTACACTAGCAGCATTCAGGGGGAGCTCTTATGTGTAACTTAATCAATCATGCGCTTGCAGAGGGGAATGCTGGTGCTGTGAAGAAGTTCCTGGAGGGGAGGAGTGATTGCTGCAACCAGAAACAAGATGATACTTCCTGCTTCATGTTAAAGGCACAGCACATGACCAAAACACTGACAGCCGAAGGGATATTAGCAACAGTATAAACACTTGCAGTCTATTGAATCATGATAAATATAGCACTGTAATTTAGGTGGGGCTCCAGGGCTGACCCACCTCAATGTCCCTACTGATTTAGGCTGCACACCACTTAATTTTAAAATTCAAATATTTATAAATATCTATACACTGATCATACATGGGACAAAACAACACACAACATAATAAAATACATATATTTAAAAACCCCCAAGTGGGGAGGAACTATCAGGGCTAATTTTGCAGGACACTCAATTTCAGTGTTCCCCCACTCCTTCAATTTAATTTAAATATTGGTATAAAGTAGGCTCTCAAAATATAACCATATATATACCGACGCTCATGTCACGAATTATAAAGTGCTTGTGCAATCCTATTAAAGATATCATGAACTAAATTAACAATAATTACGGTGCTACTAAGCAGTACTGCTATATATAAACGATAAAAATGGTGCAAAATTAAAGATTTAAAGTGCTAAAAGTGCCAAGTGCTTCCATGCAAAAATATTTAAACTACCATAGTGCCTATTCATAACATTGAGCATCAGAAAATACATGCCATAATGAGCCAACAATCATCAAATTAATAGTCCACCTATATATCAATAGCACTTTTGTCCTCCCCACTTACCTTCTCACCGACGCGCTGCGTGGTTCTAGACCACTTCACCTTGGTGCCAATCTGTGTCTGGCCAGCCCGCTCTTAAATGTGGCCAGGCGCTCTCGACCGGATGCGGCGCGGCGCCCCCGCCCCTCCCCACTTCCGCCCTTCCAATCAATCCCCCATCCCTACCTGTCTAAGGGCAGAAGTGACTTCACCGCGCCCGCCCCCGCCCTAGGGAACGCCCACCTGACGAGCCTCGATGTGGCCAAAGAGAACATTACTGCAGCTACACATCGTGCAGCCGCCGGCAGGAAATAACATTGCCTATAATCCACCGCTGCTTTTACTAAGTGCAGCTCATTCACACTGTTAGTCTGGGTATGCCAAGCTCTATCCCCATGGTCACATCGTCTCATCATAAAGATCACGGTCCCCTGGCTACTATAAGGCATGGACAAACATTTACACATCTATATAACAACATATTTCATCCAAGTATCAGTGTATTCATTTATGAATATATACATATTTTCACCACTTCTCCTCTATCTCTATACAAGCTATCTACAAATACTATGCATTCTGGGAGTGTATATGACAAATCCCAGCTGGTCCAATTCTATCTTCTACAGACGGATACCACATGGTTCACTCATCGGCATTCCAAGTACTTCCACTCTCTTTAAATGATCTTTTCACCATCCTTTTTCTTCCATAAATGACCTCTTATGCTGGTCTTCATTTCAACTGCTTGACAATCACCATCTCCTTAATATTCTCCTTAATATTCTTAGATGAAGTCAGCTCTATCCTTTCTCGGAGTCCTTCAGCCTTCATTACTTTACATTCTGTCATTACCTCATCATCTTTATCTAGAATCCAACAAAGAATCATATTATAAGTCCCCTCTCCATCTTTTATACATTTTCCTAGCCTTTGTATCTTTATTCAATACCGCTGGATTCCCTGAAGCCTATACATACCCCGCCATCTGTACAGACAGCCTAAACAGCTATCCAAATGTGTTTTATCCCCATCTATATCCTTCTATCCAATATAAACACCGCCCATAAGGCTTTTCCTCCTATCTGTCCCTATTGTTCCTCAAAGGTCTATGGGCTCTATATGTTCTGCCCACCAGCTGCAATGGATATTAATGGTCCATCAGATGATTTTAGAGTGGGTGTCCTTATACCTCCCACCCCTTTAGCAATCCAATCCTATCCTGGTCCTATCAATCACTCTAAGTTCCTAGTCCTCCTAAATGGGCCAATACTGATACAGTACCTCGCTCTATCGATCACTCTAAAGTCCTAGTCCTCCTACATGGGCCGATATTGATACATACCTTCCTTCATACTTACCTTTCTTACCCACTTTTCATTCTTCTGTTATCTGTGGACAAAGCGAGAATCAACCATATACATAATATATCTGTGCGTGGCGGCTTAAATCTCTTTGATCAGCGCCCCAAAAAGGGGGTGAAGCCAAAGTCCTCATTGATGCCAAGGGGGGATTTAATTTGTAAATCCACTCTGCTTCTTGTTGCAATAACCTCCTCTTAATATCTCCTCCCCTGGCATCCAACAATACCTGATCAATAAACATGACTCTGGCCTCTTGCCATCTTCCCCCCATGTACCCCCAAAAAATGGGCTGCCACCGATGTCAATTGCTTGCCATTCTCTGCATCTCTGGCCGCCAATCTGATACTGGACAGGTGTTGTTGTATCCGGACCTTGCCCATATTTTTTGTTTCCCCTATATAGTATTTGGGGCACGGGCATTGAATGGCATAAATAACACCTTTTGCCCTGCATGTCAAGTGTTTCCTAATCTGGTATTTCTCCTTTGTCTGTAAGTTCTCTATTACATCTGTCTTCCTAACCAAAGGGCAGATGTTGCATCTACCACACGCCCTACAGCCACTTATGCCCGCCTTGTTGAGCCAAGTCCCGGGACGCCTATAATGGCTTTGACAGAGTTTGTCCCTTAAATTGGGTGCTCTCCTCGCTGTCATATGTGGTCCTCCAGCTGTCAAATCTGCTAAACGTGGGTCCACCTGTAGGACATCCCAGTGTCTCTTCAAAATGTCCCTAATGGTATGACAATCATTATGGTATGTAGATATAAATCTCACCTTTCCTTCTGGTCTCTTTTCTTTATACTTCAATAAGCCTCCTCTAGGTGTTCTTTGTGCTCGAGACACTGCCTTATCGATCACTCTTCTAGGGTACCCTCTGTTCATAAACCTTTGCCTCATGTTACTAGATTCCAGTCTAAAATCCTCCTCTTTTGAGCAGTTTCTTTGTGCCCTTAACATTTGGCCAACCGGTATTCCTCTTTTTGTATTACCAGGGTGGAAGCTGGACAAATGTAAAAGGTTATTCGTCGATGTGGGTTTGCGGTACAACTTCGTAGATATCACTCCATCCCGTTCTAATGTTATGGTGACGTCAAGCCCTGATAGTTCCTCCCCACTTGGGGGTTTTTAAATATATGTATTTTATTATGTTGTGTGTTGTTTTGTCCCATGTATGATCAGTGTATAGATATTTGCTGATAAATAAATATTTGAATTTTAAAATTAAGTGGTGTGCAGCCTAAATCAGTAGGGACATTGAGGTGGATCAGCCCTGGAGCCCCACCTAAATTACAGTGCTGTATGAAGGTTGTCCCCACAGGCTAGCACCCAGGTGTATAGGAATAGCAGTGCATACCCTATAAAGGTTGGTATCATGATAAATGTATCTAATTGTCATAGGATGTATAGTGTAAATATTTCTATACTTCTACCTCTCAGGCCCAAATCTCTCTTATTTCCTCTCTCTTCCTACATGACATTGTTCCCCCACCTCAAGGCCCACCAACAGGTTATGATTTGTGGATCTCCACATAGCCGCCTCTTTTGCTCTGCCTGAGCACTGAGCACATACATCCCAAGTGTCCGTGATTTGGAGGGACTGTCCCTCTTTTGAGTCCATGTCCCGCTGCCCCTCGTTGTTCTCATTTGTCCCCTTTTGGGGTATAATATGTAGATCTGCGTCAATAAATTATTAATTTGCCTATTCAAAGTTGTTTGTATTGTTGTAACTGTTACAACCTATCTCCTATCCATCCCTTAAAGCGGAGCTTAACCCTGAATAAGAGCATATCTTACGTTTTCCACACCCTGTACATACAGATTGCTCACATTAAAAATCATCCTACCTGCATCTACTGCATGTTATGAGCCTTTAAACATCCAAGATGGCGGCTCATGGAGCATCAGGCAGCCTGCAAACAAGAAGTGTCTTCTGACTGTGCCACTCTGCATTCTGGTATTGCTGTCCTTTCCCTGACCCCAGCTCTGCTCTGTATGTGCAAAGCACAGCTATAATCCCACCCCCTGCACTTTATCCGGCTCTCCTCTCCTCAGTATGTGTGATGCTTCTGAGTCAAGATGGCGGCGCCCGTATCCTACAGTCCTGAACAGAGTTGCAGCCCAGTGGGGGAAAGAATAATAAGTAATAATAATAATACGTGACTAAAAACTTAAAATATATTAATTTTAGATGCTGGGGAATAGTTTTTTAAGGGTTTGGGCTTTTCATTAAATCATGCTGAAGGTTCGGTTTAATGAGGGGGCATGGCTTCATTTAACAATTGTCCCTCTTTCCCATCCTGAAAAGTTAGAAGGTATGCTAATTACCTCACCTGTGCATCTATATGGAGATCTCCAAAACCTGGTCTGTTGGTGGGCCTTGAGGAGGAGGGTTTGGGACCCCTTCTTTATAACATCTCACTCTCTGAAACTGAACATAACTGGTTATCTTCCCACCTTCCAGTTCTCCTCCCCTCTCTAACACCATAAACTCCCTAAACAATTTTACGATAGCTGCAATTCCTCATGTTCCTTGTTTTGCCATTGTCAGCTCTTAACCCTTGGCTTAAGAGTGCCAGGCTTCCTAGAATTTTTGTCACTCTTTGTTGCCAGACCACGTTTCACTACTATTTGGCACTACATATGTTCAATCTTGATTTTTGAAGGGATTCCCAGGGATTTTCTAGGAAAATTATATATTGTTTTTTTTCAGCAGAGTCTAAGCTTCAACATGCAATGTCTTGTTTGGCCTTTTTTTAGTGTATTCTCAATACTTTTGGGCAAAATATGTGCAAAGAAATTAAAAAAAAAAACAATTTTTTGCAATTTGTAGTGTTTTTTTGTAATAAAAAATGTAAGTTTGTCAATAAAATCTTATTGCATGTGAAACCCCAATTTCTCCCGGTCACAGCGGTACCACATATGTATAGGTAGACACCCTTTTCTGCCCAGAAGACTCCCCCAAACTGAAACAGAACTTTAGGAGATTTTCAGATAAAATACAACTGTTAGGGCGAGCGCTGCACGCCCATCTAGCAGCACTTCACTTACCTCCATGGCTGCATCCAGCCGTCATCCATTTTGCAGCACTTCCCTCATGGCTGTTCCTAGCTGTCTCCCTTCCCCCAATGCTTCCTTCTCACATGCTCAGGTGCGCGCACGTCTCCGTCCACTAGAGGGCGAGCGCACTAGATTCCTGAGATTTAAAGGGCCTGTACAGCACTGATTGGTGCCTGGTCATCCTATCCTGCATCCACTTCTCCTATTTAAAGAGGCACTTCCTACCTTCAGTGCCGGATCTTGGTCTCTCCATGCTTGTTGAAAGTCAGACCTTCTTGGATTGCTCACCCATGTACCGACCTCTGCCTGTCCCCGACTCTGAACCTTTGCTGCCTGCCCCGACCTCTGCCTGTACTTACTACGCCTTTTGCCTGCCACTTGTGTACCTCGCTGAACCTCGGCTGACTGTGGGACTGGGCCGCTGTTGGGGTGTAGCGACCTGGGGGTCACTCGCGGCACAAGACCAACCTGCCTTGCGGTGGGCTCTGGTGAATACCGGTGGCCCCTTAGACTCCGCTCCCCTGACACGGTACCCGCCATCGGTCCCACAGTTAAAGCGGATGCACACCCCAGTCCGCTCCACCCGGTCCGTGACAGTAAGATCCGGCCATGGATCCCGCTGAGGTGCCGCTGCCGGATGCCACTGAATTGCCTGCTATAGTGGCTATGCAGTCCCGCCAGATTAATCAACTCTCTGCCATCGCCGGCTCCAACATTACCGCCACAGCCCCCGGTAGCATCTTCTGCCAGAATCCGTCTCTCCTTGCCGGCTAAATATGATGGGGATGCCAAGTTATGCCGAGGGTTCCTTGCCCAATGTTCCCTGCACTTGGAGTTGTTGGCGGATCAATTTCCCACTGAACGAGCTAAGGTGGCCTTTGTCATCAGTTTGCTTTCTGGAAAGGCTTTGGCCTGGGCCACTCCCTTGTGGGATCGCAATGACCCTGTCTCTTCCAGTATTCACACCTTTGTCTCAGAGTTTCGCCAGGTCTTTGAGGAACCTGCCCAGGCTTCATCTGCTGAATCATCCCTTTTGAACTTGGTCCAGGGCGAGTTGTCCGTTGGTGAATACGCCATTCGGTTCCGCACTCTTGCCTCTGAATTGTCTTGGAATAATGAGGCCTTGTGTGCCTGCTTCAAGAAAGGACTTTCTAGTAAAATTAAGGATGCTCTTGCGGCTCGTGACTTGCCTTCATCTCTCACTGATCTCATCCATCTGGCCACACGCATTGATGTGCGCTTTGCTGAAAGGCGTGAAGAATTCCGCCAAGAAATAGACTCTCAGCGCCCTAGGAGGGCATCCCGTTTGGCTTCAGTATTTCAAAACCCTTTGTCTGCACATGTTCCTCCCAGTGAGGAGGCCATGCAGGTCGATCGATTCCGCTTGACCCAATTGGAGAGAACTCGCAGAAGGAATGAGAACCTTTGTCTGTACTGCAGTGGTTCTGAGTATTTTTTGAAGGACTGACCTATTCGCCCTCCACGTCAGGTAAACGGGCGCACCTAGGGGCGGTGGGAGAGGCGTCCTTGGGTGTATGTGCTTCCTCTCCACGGCTCACTGTTCCTGTTCAACTTTACATCTCACCTTCCACCTCCCTGAATTTAACCGCCTTTTTGGACTCGGGCTCTGCAGGGAACTTTATAGAGGCTGCCTTGATCAATAAACATAATATCCCTGTGAATCGCCTTGCAACACCCTTATTTATCGCCTCAGTCAATGGTCATAGGCTGGACTGTACTGTGCGCTATCGCACCGTTTCCCTCCAATTAAAAATTGGACTCTTCCATCAAGAGAACGTTGAGTTCTACATCCTCCCTAATTGCACCTCTCAGATTCTTCTAGGCCTTGCTTGGCTCCAACGACATGATCCCACGCTTGACTGGACCACCGGCGATATCAAGACTTGGGGTGTAGCGTGCTTTAAGAGGTGCTTGAAGTCTGTTCCTGTTCGACCCATTCCTGCTTCAGCACCATTACCTGGCTTGCCTGAGATCTACCTGACCTATGCCGATGTATTCTGCAAGAAACAAGCAGAGGTACTTCCGCCTCATCGCCCCTACGATTGCCCTATAGACCTCCTACCGGGTACCACTCCTCCTCATGGCCGAATTTACCCTCTTTCGGCTCCTGAGACTCAAGCCATGTCGGAGTATATTCGAGAAAATCTTCATAAAGGGTTCATACGGAAGTCTTCCTCTCCAGCAGGCGCGGGGTTCTTCTTTGTGGCGAAAAAAGGTGGCTCTCTTCACCCTTGTATTGATTACCGCGGCCTCAATAAGATTACCGTTAAAAATCGCTACCCTTTGCACTTGATTGCCGAATTATTTGACCGACTGCGTGGGGCCAGGGTCTTCACCAAGCTTGACCTGAGGGGAGCCTATAATTTGATACGTATAGGCGAAGGCGATGAATGGAAGACCGCCTTCAATACCCGCGATGGGCACTTCGAATATTTAGTGATGCCCTTTGGTCTCTGCAATGCACCCACAGTATTCCAGGAATTCGTAAACAACATTTTTCGGGATTTGCTTTACTCCTGTGTAGTTGTATATTTGGATGATATACTCATCTTTTCATCTAATCTAGAAGAACATCACGGTCACGTCCGGCAAGTCCTGTCTCATCTCCGTCAACACCATCTTTACGCCAAGTTGGAGAAGTGTCTTTTTGATCAAACCGCTTTACCCTTTCTTGGATATATTGTCTCTGCTCGTGGTCTTCAGATGGACCCCAGCAAGTTAAAAGCAGTTCTGGATTGGCCCCGTCCTATTGGCCTGCGAGCTATTCAATGTTTTCTGGGCTTCGCCAATTACTATCGGCAGTTTATTCCTCACTTCTCCACTGTAGTGGCGCCTATTGTGGCCCTCACGAAGAAAAGCGCCAATTCTAAGTCTTGGCCTCCTCAGGCGGAAGAGGCCTTCATTGCTCTAAAAAAGGCCTTCTCCTCTGCACCGGTGTTGTCTAGGCCAGATCCATCTCGGCCTTTTGCCCTAGAAGTAGATGCCTCCTCCATTGGAGCCGGAGCGGTGCTCACTCAAAAATCGTCTACTGGCAGAATTCTCACCTGCGGGTTCTTTTCGAAGACCTTTTCTCCAGCTGAGAGGAATTACTCCGTCATCAAGTTGGCGTTGGAGGAGTGGAGACACCTCTTAGAAGGTTCTGCCCATCAAGTATCCATCTATACTGATCACAAAAATCTATCTTATTTAGAAACTGGCCAGCGATTGAATCCACGACAAACTCGTTGGTCGTTGTTTTTCGCCCGATTCGATTTTCAAATCTACTTCCGGCCAGCCGCTAAGAACATCAGGGCGGACGCCCTTTCTCGCTCCTCTGACATCTCTGGTGTAGAATCCACCCCACAACATATCATCTCGCCTGAACGCCTTGTCCACTCTGCTCCCGCTACTCTTGTGCAAGCGCCGCCGGGAAAGACCTTTGTGCCAGCTCGCCAACATCGCAAAATATTAGAATGGGGACATACTTCCCATGTAGCCGGCCATGCCGGTATCAGGAAATCTTGTTCTATCATTTCTAGATATTATTGGTGGCTTTCTTTTGAAAAGGATGTGACCGAATTCGTTCAGGCCTGTACCACCTGCGCTCGCGACAAAACCCCTCGCCAAAGGCCTGTTGGCCTACTCCATCCTCTTCCTATTCCGGATACCCCATGGACACACATTGCTATGGACTTTATTACCGACCTCCCTTCTTCGCATGGCAATACTGTTATTTGGGTGGTAGTGGATAGGTTTTCTAAAATGGCGCATTTTGTTCCTTTGCCCGGTCTCCCGTCGGCTCCTCTGTTGGCAAAATACTTCCTGAAGCATGTCTTTCGACTTCATGGATTACCTTCACACATTGTCTCAGACAGAGGGGTGCAGTTTGTGTCCAAGTTCTGGAGAGCTCTTTGTAAACAAATGAAAATTAAATTGGACTTTTCCTCCGCTTATCATCCCCAGTCTAACGGTCAGGTGGAAAGAGTCAACCAGATTCTCGGGCATTATCTTCGACATTTTGTTTCTGCGCGTCAAGACGATTGGGTTGATCTGTTGCCTTGGGCGGAATTCTCGTATAATTTTAAGGATTCTGAGTCCACGAGGAAGTCCCCGTTTTTGGTGGTGTACGGCCGTCAACTCCTTCCGCCTCTGCCTTTATCCACGTCCTCCGGAGTGCCCGCCGGGTCCAGGAGATAAGGTGTGGCTGTCGGCAAAATACATCCGCTTCAAAATTCCTAGCTACAAATTGGGCCCCCGTTACCTGGGTCCTTATAAGATCAAACAACAGATCAATCCAATTTGTTATAAGCTACACCTACCAACATCACTGCGAATTCCCAATTCTTTCCACGTTTCCCTGTTGAAGCCAGTTATTGTCAATCGATTCTCTCCTAAAACCTTGGTGCCTGCCCCAATCTCTGGTACTGAGGATGCCTTTACGGTAAAAGAGATCCTGGCCTCTAAGCTCTCCAGGGGTAAAAGATATTTTTTAGTCCACTGGGAAGGCTGTGGACCTGAAGAAAGATCTTGGGAGCCCGAAGAGAATATTCTAGACCGTAGTCTCATCTTGGATTTTCTTGGCCCCAAGAAGAAGGGGAGACCCAAGGGGGGGGGTGGTACTGTTAGGGTGAGCGCTGCACGCCCATCTAGCAGCACTTCACTTACCTCCATGGCTGCATCCAGCCGTCATCCATTTTGCAGCACTTCCCTCATGGCTGTTCCTAGCTGTCTCCCTTCCCCCAATGCTTCCTTCTCACATGCTCAGGTGCGCGCACGTCTCCGTCCACTAGAGGGCGAGCACACTAGATTCCTGAGATTTAAAGGGCCTGTACAGCACTGATTGGTGCCTGGTCATCCAATCCTGCATCCACTTCTCCTATTTAAAGAGGCACTTCCTTCCTTCAGTGCCGGATCTTGGTCTCTCCATGCTTGTTGAAAGCCAGACATTCTTGGATTGCTCACCCATGTACCGACCTCTGCCTGTCCCCGACTCTGAACCTTTGCTGCCTGCCCGACCTCTGCCTGTACTTACTACGCCTTTTGCCTGCCACTTGTGTACCTCGCTGAACCTCGGCTGACTGTGGGACTGGGCCGCTGTTGGGGGGTAGCGACCTGGGGGTCACTCCGGCACAAGACCACAAGACCAACCTGCCTTGCGGTGGGCTCTGGTGAATACCGGTGGCCCCTTAGACTCCGCTCCCCTGACACGGTACCCACCATCGGTCCCACAGTTAAAGCGGATCCACACCCGAGTCCGCTCCACCCGGTCCGTCACAACAACTATGCTACGCGCTAAGCGCACCCTGCTGATTTTCCAGAAAAACAACCCTTTACATTCGAAATACCCACCACAAACTATATATTCTCTGGAAGTACAAGCCTCAAGCTTTCTAGGCGTACCAGGCTTGTTTATGTGGGTGTAGTTTTGTGAAAGTAATCCCTCAGTCAATTCTTTGGTTGCACGGAGTTTCCCTAAAAAGAATAAAAAAAAAGAATCAAAGCCATATTTTCCTAAAAAACTATATGCAAACAAGAAAATACAGGTGATATCTGAAAAAGCAACATCCCCCGAACAGAACGGTACCCAACATGCATAGCTACTATCAAGGGAAGAGTTGCCAAACACCCCAAAGTAAAGCATGCCCATAACGGTAATTTTACTTGAAATTTTCAGCTCTGCTGACAAAGTGCGCACCTTGCAATTTTTCAACCAAAACAACCCTTTACATTTGGAATATCCCCCATAAACCATATATTCCCTGAAAGTACACATGTTAGGCTTTCTAAGCGTACCCAGCTTGTTGTAGTGGGCTCATCTTTCTGGAAGTAATCCCTTGAAGAATTCTTAGGTTGCACAGGGTTTCCCTAAAAAATATAAAAAAGCAGAATAAAAAACATGTTTTCCTAAAATATCAATATGCAAACAAGAAAAAACAAGCTAAATCTGAAATCGCAAGGTCCCCGAGCAGAACAATACCAACATGCATAGCTACTATTAACCCTTTTAATTGCCAGCCTACTTGAACTAATTTTTCCCCATTTTGCGCCATGTTTAACCGTGATTTTTGCTGGAATTTCCAGAAAAATTATATACATAATTTTTGCAGCAGAGTTTAGGCTTTAACATGAAATGTCTTGTTTGTAATTTTTCTACTGTTTTTTAAATATTTTGCGTAAAAAAACAAAAAATAAATAAAATAATATTTTTTAGACAATTGTCTCCTTTATTTTAAATAAAACATTTGTTTTATTAATGAAAACCATATTGCATGTGATAGCCCCATTTCTCCCGATTACAACGGTACCACATATGTATCGGTAGCCCCCCCATTCTTGCCCAGGAGACCCCCCAAACTGAAAAGAGCACTTTATAACATTTACAAATGAAATACAACTACTATCCACAATTTAAAAACCCTTAAAAATCAAAAAAAAAAATGACATGGGGTCCCCCCTACCCATCATAACCAGCCTGGGACCAGCTATGGGGGCTTGTAGAACAGGGTGCAGGGGCCAGCTCTGGTGCCGCCCCCCCACCCTGCAGCCTACAAGCCCACATACCCTCTGTGGGCCCGGGCTCTTCTGCCCCCCCCCGGCTTTGGGGAGGCTGGTAATTGGTGTGCCGGGGGTTAATGGCAAGTCACCCGCTAGCCGTAGGTGACTTGCCAGCCCCCAGCCTTGTGAACTGGTATAGGGGACTCATGGATCCCTTACAGTTCACAAGGGGTTAAATGTAAAAAAAAAAACACACAGACACATGGAGAAAAAATATTTTATTAGTTTTTTTTTTTTTTTTTTATACTTACCTCCCATCCATCCCTGGACACTGTGTTCCACGCTGATCACTCTGGCTTCTGTTCTCCTGCTGCTGCTGGAAGCCTTTTATAGCTGCTGGGTGACAGAGCATAAGGGGTTAATTAAAAAAAAAAACGACATAAGGTCCCCCCCACCCAGCCTTGTGAACTTGTATAGGGGTCTCATGGACACATATAAGAAAAAAATTACATTTATTTATTTTTTTCCACTCTTCTCCGATGTCCCGATCATGTCCCACAGCGCTCAGATGATAGCTGCTGGAGATCGGTGGAGGAGAGCTGGTAACCAGCCCTCCTCCTCCGATCTCCAACAGCAACTGAGCTTCAGTTCCCCGCAGTTCCCAGGAAGTGCAGTCCCGACCCAGGAAGTGATGGAGAGGGTGATTTCTCGCCTTCTCCTTACCACGGAAGAGCCCGGGGGGGGGGGGCGATCAGAGGCCCCCCGGTGAAGAGGAGACCCCGCGGGAGGAATCGGGGCTGCAGGTGAGTAAATGTTTTTTTTTTTTATTAGTTTGTGGCAGCGGCCAAACCGGGGGGGGGGGGGGGGGGGTGCTATTTTGTGCATCTGGGGGGTTGAATCGGATGCCCCTCGGGTGAAAAGAAGACCCGGCCCGTTCCGACGAGGGGTCAGGTGAGTTTTTTACTTTTATATTTTTTTTACTGTGGCGGTTTAAAGACAGCTACGTGAGTCTCATGTAGCTGGCACTTAAGTGGAGTAGAGGCTGCTACGTGAGACTCACTAACCGGACCTTCAGCATGGTTTAATGAAAAGCCCAAACCCTTAAAAAACTATTCCCCAGCATCTAAAAAAAATATATTTTAAGTTCTTAGTCACTTACTTATTATTCTTTCCCCCACCAGGAGGCAACTCTCTTCAGAACTCTATGGGAGCCGCCATCTTGACTCAGAAGCATCACACATACTGAGGAGAGGAAAGCAGGATAAAGTGCAGGGGGCGGGATATAGCTGTGCGTTGCACTGGCAGAAAAGAGCTGAGGTCAGGGAAAGAACAGCAATCCCAGAATGCAGAGCGACACAGTCAGAAGACACTTCCTGTTTACAGGCTGCCTGATGCTCCATGAGCCGACATCTTGGATGTTTAAAGACTCATAACATGCAGTAGATGCAGGTAGGATGATTTTTAATGTGAGCAATCTATATGTACAGGGTGTGGGAAACATATAAGATATGCTCTTAATCAGGATGAAGGTCCGCTTTAAAGAGGAACAATACCCTAGACAACTGCTGACCTTCCCCCTGGGGAATTGCCTCTTTGTGAAGCCTTTGGGTGGCCCTCAAAACTCACCCTTCCCGGCAGCTCCCACAATGGTGTAAACGCCAGCAGCCGCATCCCCAGCATCTCTGGTCTGAGGCACGCTCCCATGCCCAGCCATTTAGATAGGCTGTGTACAGAAGAGTGCCCCAGTCCAAAGGGCACTGGGGATGTGCCGCTGTTATGCCCAGTTGCTGAACTCTGGTCTAAAAAGAGCCGCATTGCCGAATATTAATATGCATGCCATACAACTATCATATGACGAGAGCCCATGCCAGTTAGTGAAAGTGGATGGGATGGAGCACACCAAAAAAATGATTCAATAATTATGAATGAGCAGGATGCTGTGCCTGAGACCCTCTACCCAGGGTCAGACAATTAGAGAAATCCAAAGACAGAAACGCACACCACAAAAAGTATTATGAATAAAGTCAGAATCATTTATATTATATGCACAGAATATATACAATAATCATATTTTGTCAAAGGCAAATCATCAAAGGATAACACTGTTACAACTGTAGCCACTCACAAAAATTCATCAATGTGCCATGTGTGATACAGAGTGAAACAACAAGCTGCTTGATAATTATTAAGGGAACAACACTGCCCCTCAGTGGACCCAAATGGAAATGAACCCAAGCGCAGTTATATTAGAAAATTCATATAGGATACAAAATGCAAGTAATGTGTCCACAGGGGTTCAAGTGCTGTGCGCCAGTATGTCAAGCATATACAAGTCAAATAATAACAAAAGAATCTTGGTGGCATACAGTCTAATGCTGCTGTACAAATTTTCAGTTAATCAGGCAGACTCACACATAGGCAGGTAAATAGACAAACAATGCATACGTGATAGCAAGGTGGATGATCGCTCAAATCAAGAACGTTTCGGAGCGGTGAAGCCCCTTCGTCAGCTGAGCGATATCTGAGTGCCGAAAAATAGCCTCAGATATACTTCCTAGTTCCCCGGCCGGCCAATCAGTGAACAGCAGCACGCAACCAATAAGGTGCGTGCTGACGTCACTTCCGTGCATCGTGGTCTCGGCCAGCCGTACATCTGATGGTAATCAAACCATCAAGATGGCGGCGGCGGCGCGCGGGGCGACGACACAAGGCGCCTCCAAACAAGCTTTATTGAAAGATACAAACAGCTTTATTGACAATTACAATACAATGGGCAAACAAAGAGGCGAGGGAACAAACGATCTTCAACAGGGAACATCTGGAGGTTTGCGTACTGGCCACGCTGGATAGATATAATCTGTAACAATAGAAAATGTATTTGAATAAGAGAATCACATAGAAATAAGATAAAGAATAAACAAGTAAAAGCGAAAAAGGGGAAACAGTTTATCCGCACCAGCCTGTCAGAATCTTTTAAAGGAACAGTCACAAAAACACTGATGGACAATAAAAAGTCCCAAAATATGATACACCTGTGACTTACTGCTCAGTCACCTATGTAAATAATAAAGCGGCGGGAGAACCCCCAGACAAGAAAATAAAAGGTCACATAATGTGTACCACCACTAGGAAATATAAAAGAGAAATAGTCACTATAACGTGCTGGTAAAATCAAAATTGCATACTAAACCACCTAACTAAAAAAGGGTGAGAAATCTATGTCCTCATTAAGCCCTTTAGGGGCCTTAGTGTCTAGTCGGTATATCCATTTCAGCTCTCTTTGTAACAATATTTGGTTCCGATCACCACCTCTCCTGGGTGGCTCTACTTGATCAATTACCATAAACCTCAGTTGACTAATTTGATGTCCCATCTCCAGAAAATGCCTGGCAATCGATGAGGTAATGTCACCGCGCCGAATGCAGCTGCGGTGCTCAGAAATGCGGGTCCGAATTTCTCTTTGAGTTTTACCCACATAACAAAGGCCACATGGGCATTTTATCAAATAAACAACATGAGTGCTTGAGCAGTTAAAAACTGTCTAATCTTATAGCGTTTGCCGGAATGAGAATGAGTAAAAGTATCACTCTTAATTACATGGTTACATTGGCTGCAATGGCCACAGCTATACATGCCTTGTGGTTTCTGTCTTGAAGTCAACCAATCCGTACCACCAGAATGCGCTGGCACAGAATCCGGTATTTTAAGATCAGGCTTAATCAGGCTGGAACGTAAATTCGGAGGCCTTTTTCTAATGATCAACAGAGGCTGTGTGAAAACATCACGGAGCTTATCATCACACCCCAAAACGTGCCAATGTTTCCTGATCACGTGTTCAATTTGTGGGGACCGTACAGAGTAAACAAGGGGAACTGGAAACCGTTGTTGTTTGGGGAGTAACCCCTTGCCAAAAAATCCCGAGCCATTTCATCCGCACGTTTCAAGAAAGTTTCGTCATTATGTGTAATGCGGCGAATGCGTATGAATTGACTAAAGGGCAAGCCTTCCTTTAACCTCCTATGGTGAAAACTGTCAGCCCGTAGATACGTATTGCGATCCGTGGGCTTCTGATAAAGATCAGTGACTAGTTGTGAACCCGAATTAGTAATAGTGACATCCAGAAAGTGTACCTGAGTGTGACTGTAATCCAAAGTGAGGGAAATGGTAGGTATCTTATGATCCAATCTCTCTTTGAACAACAGAAGTTCTGACTCTGAGCCCTGCCAGATGAAAAAAACATCATCAATAAAACGAAACCAAGCTAGCACGTGGCAAGGGAAATCTCTATCAGTATATACATCTCTGTTTTCAAAGTCCGCCATGTATAGATTGGAGTAGGATGGGGCAACGTTAGACCCCATTGCTGTACCCTGCAGTTGGAGAAAAAAATCATTACGGTACCTAAAGTAGTTCCTTGTGAGGACTAATTCTAGGAGATGTAAACAGAACAGATTAAATTCAGATGAACTATCCATAGTAGACAGAGTGTCACCAATGACCCTTATGCCATCTTGATGTGGAATAGAGGTGTATAGTGCCGTGACGTCCATACTGCAGAGAAAGGTATCTGATGGAATGGACTCGATCTGAGTTTATTCAGAAAATCGCCAGTGTCTAATGAAAAGGAACATGTTTGCATTACCTTTGGTTGTAAAATGCGGTCCAAAAATGTTGCTATCGGCTGGAAAACAGAATTAGTTCCTGCCACTATAGGCCTTCCTGGTGGATTGGATACGTTTTTATGAATCTTAGGGAGCACATAAAATACAGGTGTTAATGGAAACTGATTAATAAGATATTTCTGTATTTTTGTATTAATGATAATATGTTCAACAGCAAAGTGTACAATTTCATTAATTTCCAGCTGTATACCCTGGCGAAGTGGCGATAGGCCATGCAGCGCGTCGGTGGCGAGCTCTTGGAGGGGATCCCTTGGAGGCTTACTAATATGGTGATGTAGAGATTCAGTTCTCCTTATTCATTGTCATTATTTGTTTATCCTTTGATACTTTTTTGGCCACTATCAATAGAATTTTTTAATGCATCTTTTGCACTTTGCACTTTGTATTCTGCACTTTGCACTTTATTTGATTATGTGAGTTATAATTTATACACTGTGATTCACAGTTTTTCAATTTTTGAATATTTGTGTTTGTAGGCTTGTATTTTTATATCATTTTTAAACACTATTTTGCACTTTTTATATATAATTCTTTGTCATTCATCTCATTCTCGTTCTTTGGCCATGTATTTTTATACATTATTAATTGTTGCCTTAGCATCATCTAGTAATTAATCATCTTTTGTATACTTAGAGCCCTAGTAGGGATCCCTCCCCTAGATTTAGGTGTGTTTATGTGTTTTTAACGAGTCTTTCATGTATTGTTAGTATGTGATTTTAAACCTTACTTAATAAATTCATGCAGAAAATTTATCATATGTAATTGGATATATACTTATACATGTGTTAGTGTGCGGCAGTGCTATAGGATTTTTCTGGGGGCGGGTCTAGGGCCTCCATCTTGTTTGCACTATATCTGGGAGAGGATCACGACTAAGTCTCTTATAGACTGTAGGATCATCTAATTGGGCCGTAACCATCATATGATATTGTTCAGCACTCATTACGACCGTGGCTCCCCCTTTATTTGCAGATTTAATGACCAGAGACTGGTCACTCTGTGAATTTCTTAAGGTGATTCGTTCATTATGAGTAAAGTTGGACATACCTTTTCTAAATGGGGAGTCCCAACGAATATCCTGAATTTCGTGTTCAACCAATTGTATGAACGTTTCCACACTGTGGGAAGAGATAGGGGGGTTCCAAGAGCTTTTTGCTCTACACTTAAATAAATTGATACCTGATTTTAAATGTGTAGAAATAACTGGAGTCGGTTCCTGTTCAGTCCCTGAAAAAATGCTTGTATTCTCAGTGAGCTAAAGAATTTTTGTAAGCATATTGTCACGCTAGGGGGTAACTCCAGACCTCTTAATGAGCTCGCAACCCCCAATCTCCGCAGCCAGCTTCACCTATAGGAGCCCCCGCTTGCCGGGACGCAAGTACGCCTACCCGGGATCGGTTGCCCCCAGGACTTATTGGCTCAAAGGATGCTAGCTTATATGGAGAGATCTGGAGAACCAATAACTGGAGCATGAGTGACGGAAGTCCAGAGACAGGCAATAGGTCAATAACAGGAAGGCAGAGATCGTAGCGGCACCAAGGATCAGGCAAGACGTAGTCGGGGTACAGGCTGAGGTCGGCAACAAGGGTTCAGGATCAAGAGGCGTCAATACAGGCAGAGGTCGGCAACAAGGATTCAGGATCAAGAGGCGTCAATACAGGCAGAGGTCGGCAACAAGGATTCAGGATCGAGAATGGTCAGTACAATCAAGTCGGCAACAGGCTAAACTTCACAGGAATAGAGTACACAGGGTTCTGAGCGCTATCACAGGCAATTCACAACTGAGAGGGAATTGCCTTTATAGGGACAGGTCTGAGGGAAGCAGTGTACTGATTGGAGCACGTAGGATTCCAAGGGTAATTGGCTGGCAACAAGGGAGGAGGTAAGGCTAAGATATCAATGGGGCTGATTGGCCTGCAGAGCAGAAGAGGGCGAAGCCCTCAATCCCCTAGGGCTCATTAACCCTTTAATTGATCCTCTGGCGGGTGCGCGCAGCACAGCGCCGCCGGAGGGCATAACAGACACGTGCTCGCGGCCGCGCGCGAGCACGTCTACTGGAGGAGGAAGCTGGGGGCGTGGCTGAGCTGGGCGCCGCTCGAGCCGACGCTGCTCGAGCCGACGCCGCCCGGCGCGGCTGCCGCACAGTGACAGCTGCAGCTGGCCGCCTGGAGACGTCGGTGGAACGGGGATCAGGTAAGCGGTTCCTGACACATATCAGTTTCTAAACGATTGCTGTCATATATAGGCACAAAGCCCATCCCTTTCTCAAGTACCTGTAATTCCAAAGGTGTGAGTTGTCTGCCTGATATGTTCATCACTGTACTAGTTTGGTTTGACTCCTCGTCTGCATAGGTTCTGGGGCTCCTTCGTTTGCCCCTCCTTGTCTTCTTGTGTGTCTGGCGGGCCTGGGTCGTCTGTCTAAAAAACGATTTCCTCTTTCTTCTGAGGAAGCACCAGATTCTGTGTCAGTGCCTGAGGCTGGATTATCCTTCCTGGGTCGGTACTGGCGCCTTATAGTTGGCCAGATGTACACCCTATCTTCCTGATAATACAACGTATCCCTACAATATTTACTATGTTTAATATTCAAAGTACTGATCTTATAATCTTGCAGTTGCTGAACTTTGGTCTAAATAGAGCCGCATTGCCGAATATTAATATGCATGCCATACAACTATCATATGACGAGAGCACATGCCAGTGCCATAGGACAGGGTAAAGGTGAGTTTATATGGGCAATCTGGGGGGTTTCACAACCAATCTGAGATGTCCTGGGGCAAGGAACAAATCCCAGGATAGTGCAAACCCAAGTCCCAGGTTTTGTTTCCGATTTAAGGCAATAAGATTATGTCATGTGCCAACAATTTTATATGTCAAACTATACCAGGTATTTTTATTTGCCAAACTAGATCAGTGGTTTATGTGGTAGCCTGCATGGACACCATGCTGACCTATTCCTACAGGGTGATTTTTCTCTGGTCCTGCACAGACCATGTTTCCGAACACAACTGGGCTTAGCCAATTAACTGGGTTGGATAGGAGTTCTAATTATCTAAGTCCATGTGATTTAGAGGAAAATGGAACACTGCCGCAGGGAATAGAGAAAAATCACCCTACAGGAATGGCTTGGGTTGCCATCTCTGTTAAAGTAGAAGTGTTAGAAAACATAAAGTGTTGCACTAGAGGACGCGATGTGCAAAAAATATTGTTGTCATGGGAGGCCAAATGGAAACTTACACTTGATACACATTAACCCACGGGTAACAGCTAGCCCTGGAGTCTAAAAAGACTTTAGGGCTGGCCACTAACTTGCCCCCGGGGCACCTTTAGGCACCTTTTTTGTTCACATCTCTGCGCTTTCTGTGCTTTGCTGTGCTGCATTGCAACGCAGTAACAGCATATTATTCTAGATGGGATAGTTCACAAAACTGCGCTGTGTTGCAGACTCCTTTTTTCTGTGCAACGTAATAACAGCACAGGTCAGCAGAAGTCTATGGCAATTCATGTATAAGTGCAACGCCTGGATAACGCAGTGCACCTGCATTGTGCTTTGGTTACGTTGACAGTGCATCAAAAGCGCAGCATATGTTTTGAAAAAATGCACATATGCAAAACATGTGCTTTGAATACAACGGAGAGGTGTGAACAGAGCATTAAAGCACAAAACCCACCAGTGGCTGGCCTACAATCTAAGAATTCAGGAGTCTCCGCTGGCTTCCCCCAGGGCATCCCGAATCAGGATGCTTTGCTGTGTGAACCCCCTCCCCCCAGGGTGTCCATACACACTCACCATTTACCGGTCTAACGGCACATCCTCTTGTCCAATGAGAGCTGCCTGCTGAACTAACAACATTCGGCAGACAAGTCTCGTTGTCAATGGGGAGCACATGCCGACACATCCCCCACGTTGTGTGAGTGCTCCCACCCCAGCCATTCACATAGGCTGTGACGGGAGTGCACTTCCATTTTAAGGATGACTCCCACAATCTCTGGCTTCCCTGTAGCTGTGGCTCACTCCTGTGTGGGTAGGCTGGGGGTAGGAGCATTACCCAGACTACAAAACAGGGAAACGCCCAGAGGGCTGATCTCATCAGCCAGCACTCCTGAAGTCAGCCAATCGGCGATCTCAAAATGCCTTTTGGTCGTGGCCATGATGGTGGAAAAACATCTTTTTTTAACTGGGAGGATAGCTAGAAGAGTTTTGTGAAGAAGCGATGTTATAACATACATTCTATTTTTCGAACCGCATATTGTTTTTAATCATAATATTGATGGTTTTATTATGCACTTCTTGTGATCAAGTTTGCAGTCTTCATTGTCCGTACAATATTGCACCCTCCATATTATGTTATGTTCACAACCTGATCATTTCTGGGAGTATAAAATACATTTTAAAAAGTGAAGAATGAATCAATAGCAGTCAGTGTGATAACAATCAACCATTTTTGTATTTTCTGATCTTTTTAAGTTGTCTTTTCTTTTTTGCTGATACAGCTTTCTCGTCATTAGCACCATTTTTATTTATACATATAAAGCACCTCCACAGATTTCACCTACTTAGTAGTAAGGGGCGTCCCTAATGAACCTACGTAATACACCGCTCTGAGCCAGGTTTATACAACAAAGCTTGAGACTTCCCCGAACTAATTAGGCAGCCTGCATCACTAAAACAAAGATAATCCAGCTCCAAGCTTAAAAGCATCCATGCTTCATTGGTTTTTGTCACTATACATGTTCAAATTAAACTTTTAAAGGAATTTCCCAGGAAAATTATATATTGTTTTTTTAGCAGAGTCTTGGCTTTAACGTGAAATGTCTTGCTTGTAATTTTTTCAATATTTTGGGGTACAATTTGTGCCATTGTACATTTTGTAGTGTTTATTTGTAATAAAATGTAAATTTTTCTTTTACAATAATTTTTATTGTTTCATAAGAAAATAAGATGAGTCATACAGACAATTGCAATGATATCACGCTGTAAACCATGCCAACTAATAGATATATAAGACATCAGAACCACAGTATTAAAAAATTCTCATTGTACATTTAAAGCTGTAAACTTATCCTTCCTCATGTTACCATACAAAAACTGTGGCTGTCATAAAACAACTAGCCTCACTTCACCAGTGGCAAGGCTAAGCCTCCAAGTACAGATGTTCATTTGCATAAAGAATAAGAAAGAGAAAGATAGAATAGAAAAAGACATACTAACCCAAGGAAGGGACAAAGTGGCAAGTAGGAGGGAGGGGAAGGGAGAAAGGGGAGAGGAAGGGGGGGGGCCCTAGCCAGCAACTCTCATCTAGCCTCGTTGCTGAAAAAATATGCAGTGTAAGTTTCCATTGATTAGACATAAATTTATTAGCCTTGTGAGATAAAAGAGCCTCCCATGCGCTAGGGGAAAAAGTGCCTTCGAAAAGTAGAGATAGGAGATCATATACACTATGCCACAGCTTGCAAACAAGGGGGCATGTCCACCATATATGGTACATAGTGCCTCTTTCCTGGCATCCCCTAAAGCATAGAGAAGAACAATCTTCATTGAATTTATGAAGCCTAGCAGGCGTAAGATACCATCTAAATAAGACTTTAAATGAATTCTCCTGAATAAGAGTGTTACAGGACACTTTTCCAGCCGATTTCCATATACTTGGCCAGGTTTGTTCGTCTCCTATTTTCCCTAGATCATCTTCCCATTTAATCATGTATGGATGAGGGTTCCTCCCCTTGACCTTGACCAGGGACACATAGAGTTCTGAAATTGCTCCCCCTGCCAGAGGGTCTCGCAAGCATCTCTGTTCAAAGTCCGAGGGTTTACCAACAGAATTCGGGTTCCTAATTAATGATTTAAGAAAGTGATTCAGTTGCAGGGCCCTAAAATTCTCAGTAGAGGGTACTATGATCCGGGTGGTCAGTGAGAACGGTTGCTCTCCTCTCCACCCTGTGAGCATGTCTTGTATTGTATGGTACCCCTGTTCCTCCCACCATCCAAATCTCTGCCTGGACTCCAAGCCCGGGGGGAACAGTGGATTTCCCAGGATTGGAGCCACCGGCACATGCGGCGTACACCACCCCCTGAGCCTTGCATTCCTGTCCCAAATATCCAGTGCCGGACCCATGCTTTGAGGCATGGTTACAGGTCTAAGCCTCTTTGGAGTCCAAAGGATTGATGTCACCGAGATCGGAGATAAAGTGTTAGACAACATTTGCACCCAACCAGGTGTATTTTTGGTAGAGTGCAAAGGGAGCGATGAAGCTAATTGTGCCGCCATATAATATTTGTATAAGTATGGGACCCCCAAATCTCCTCCCTCTCTTCTACAATAAAGTGTTTTCCTGGCTATCCGCGGTCTAATCATCCCCCCCACATATTTATTAAGCTTTTGTTGCAAAGACTGAAGAGCTGCTTTAGTAACACCAATAGGGAGTACTCTAAAGGAATACAATAGCTTGGGCAAAATAGTCATCTTTACTGCTGCCAAACGCCCCAGCCATGAAAGATTTACATGACGCCAAGTAGATAAGAGATCACTCAGCTGATTAAATAGGCCCAGATAGTTTGCCTTGTACAGTGTGTCATATGACGCCGTCAGTTTAACCCCTAAATAAGGAAGCTTATTGACCCAAAGCCAGGGAAAGTTACCCCTCAACAGAGCACTAGTCTGCTGTGTTAAGGAAATACCCATAGCTAATGACTTCCCAGCATTGATTCTGAGACCTGACACGGTGCCAAAAATCTCTAACTCTGAAACCAGATTAGGTGCCGATGTGTGGAGAAGAGATGGTGAGTAACATATCATCCGCAAACATGGACAGTTTGTGTTTGTGTTTTTCCATGATGAATACCCTTTATTGCCTGACTGTACCTAATATTGGATGCCAGGGGCTCCAGGGCCAATATGAACAATATAGGGGATAAAGGGCATCCCTGGCGCGTGCCCCTACCGATGGAAAAAGGAGCAGACTCAAACCCAGAGTACTTCACCTTTGCTGTTGGCCGGTGGTACATAGCACTGACCCAGGATTTGAGACCCCGCCCAAAACCCCATCTGTCTAAAGTCTGCATCAGGTAGTCCCAGGAGAGGCAGTCAAAAGCTTTTTCCATGTCAAGAGATAAAAGCATGACATCTGACTGAGCGGACCTAGCCACTTCCATAAGCTGTACTATACGTCTCACCCCATCTGAGGACTGCTTCCCTGGGACAAACCCTACCTGATCAGAATGTATCAGGGAACTGAGAAGCATATTGATCCTAGTAGCAATGATTTTCCCTAAAATTTTTAGATCTAGGTTCAATAAAGAAATAGGGCGATAATTCTGCCAGGCCAAGGGATCCTTCCCCGGTTTTGGGATCATGACAATAGCAGCAGATAAAGACTCTGGGTCAAAGCGATTTCCTGCTTTGATACCATTATACACGGTTGTGAGGTGTGGGGCCACTACGTCAGTCAGTTTTTTGTAGAATACTGCTGTATAGCCATCAGGCCCAGGCCTCTTATTGGGTTTGAGAGATGCTATTGCCTGTTTCACTTCCAATACTGATATGTCTGCATCAAAAAATTCTGCCCAGTCTGAATCCAGCCGAGGCAGGACAGTATTATCGAGGTAGGTCTTCACTGTTTCATCATCTAATCTCTTCTTTGTCTCATGTAGCCTAGCTAGGCCCTGCCTGAACTCTTCCAATATTTTACATGGATTGCTAGTCACTTGTCCATTGCTCACCTTCAGTTTGATATTGGGGGGGAGTTTCGTCTGGCACCGCAGTTGTGATGCTAAGAGGGTATTGGGCTTATTTGCCAAGGTATAATACCTTTGAGCTGACCATTTATACCAGCGCTCTGCTGCCTGCATCTGGAGTGAGTTAAGCTCCACCCTAGCTTTCTCCATCCTCTGCCTATTTAATTTACAAGCATTGACTTTAAAAGCCTGGGATGCAGCCGAATATTCTGTTTCCAGTGAGGTCATAAGCTGAGTTTTTTCCCTTTTGGTCCGGGCAGCCCTGGAGAGAAAATGCCCACGCATCACAGTCTTAAATGCTCCCCAAAGGGTTGACGGTGACTGAACTGAGTTTACATTTACATGGAAAAAAATTTCCGCCTCCTTTACTGCCTCCAGTACTTTTTCTTTTGAGGCCAGGAGGGTATCATTAAGTACCCAGGCAGAGGGACCAAGTTCAATTACTAATGACTTATAGGTAACGCTAATTAGGTCATGATCTAACCATGGCACTTGATGTATATAAGTCCGGTAACATTGGGAAGAAAATTTTTGTGGGCAAAGAAATGATCAATCCTAGTGTGGTGGTTATGGGGGATGGAATAATGAGTGTAATCTCTCTGAAATGGGTGCATATCCCTCCAAATATCCACCAGACCTACCTTAGAGATCACAGAGTGGAACAATTGGGCATCCCTTCTATGTTGTGCCGTTGGCGGAGCAGATCTATCCAGAACTGGATCCATAGTAAGATTCGAATCGCCACCTACAAGTACTATTCCTTTTTTATGCCTGTTCAGGAGCTTACACACCTTATTCAAAAACTCAATTTGACCTATATTTGGCGCGTAATAGTTTAGCAATGTGACTTCTGCGTCCTGTATAGAGCCCTGAAGTAGCAGGAACCTGCCAGTAGGGTCCAAGATTTGTTTAGTACATTTAAAATGTGTCCGGGAATGAATCAATAAATACTCCCCTCTGCTTTGTCTTTGCCCTGGCATGATACACCACTGGGTATTTAGGACTTAAAAATGTAGGGGTCGAAGACACAGAGAAGTGAGACTCCTGGGCATAAATCACATCTACATACGTAGAACTAAAATATCTAAAGACCCTAGATCTCTTATTCGGAGAATTCAGCCCCTGCACGTTAACCGATACAATTTTAAGCCCCATCAATATGGCGCGTTATGCTCCGAGCTACATACCTCAGGAACGTTGACACATCTGGATATAGCCCCCCCTGGAAGGGGTGGTAGGAAAGGGAAAGAGGGTGAGGAAGAGGAAGAGGGCGGATAAAAATTGAGGGTGATCTAGTAGGGCTAGAAAATAAAAGAGCTTGGATGAGAATAGAAACACACATATTAAAAGATCTTAAATGAATAGCATAAAACCACATTGTAAATCTGACACATAGCTCCATCATTGTGACAACAGTCACTGTCACGGACCGGGTGGAGCGGACTCGGGTGTGGATCCGCTTTAACTGTGGAACCGATGGCGGGTACCGTGTCAGGGGAGCGGAGTCTAAGGAGCCACCGGTATTCACCAGAGCCCACCGCAAGGCAGGTTGGTCTTGTGCGGCGAGTGACTCCCAGGTCGCTACCCCCTAACAGCGGCCCAGTCCCACAGTCAGCCGAGGTTCAGTGAGGTACACAAGTGGCAGGCAAAAAGGCGTAGTAAGTACAGGCAGAGATCGGGGCTGGCAGCACAGGTTCGCGGTAAAGGTGAGTAGCCGAGGTCGGGGCAGGCAGCAAAGGTTCAGAGTCGGGGACAGGCAGAGGTCGGTAAACGGGTGAGCAATCCAAGAATGTCTGACTTTCAACAGGCATGGAGAGACCAAGATCTGGCACTGAAGGAAAGGAAGTGCCTCTTTAAATAGGGGAAGTGGATGCAGGATTGGATGAGCAGGCACCAATCAGTGCTGTACAGGCTCTTTAAATCTCAGGAATCCAGTGCGCTCGCCCTCTAGTGGACAGAGACGTGCGTGCACCTGAGCATGTGAGGAGGAAGCATGGGGGGGAAGGGCGGCAGCTGGATGCAGCCATGAGGAAGTGCTGCAAGATGGATGACGGCTGCATGCAGCCATGGAGGTAAGTGACTTGCTGTGAGACGGGCGTGCAGCGCTCGCCCTAACAGTACCCCCCCCTTGGGTCTCCCCCTCTTCTTTGGACCCAGAAAGTCAGGGATGAGACTATGAACTGGAATGTTCTCTTCAGGTTCCAATTTCAAGACTTTGCTGTATTGGCGAGGAGATACAAAGGCCTCTCCGGCTGGTGCCTGTACCAGGGCGGAGGGAGCAGTGACAGGAGCAGGCTTGGCAGGAATGGGTCCAAAATACCTCTTGGGGCAGGCTGGGCCCCATGACTTAATATCGCCAGTATTCCAGTCAAGCGTGGGGTCATGACGTTGAAGCCAAGGTAGGCCGAGAAGAATTGGAGAAGTGCTACTGGGGAGGACGAAGAACTCAATACACTCCTGATGGTCGGGTCCAACCTTCAAAAGGAGCGGTACTGTGCGATATCGCACGATGCAATCAAGTCTATCTTCATTGACCGAAGCAATAACTAGAGGCCTTGCGAGGCGATTCACAGAGATATTATACTTGTCAATCAAAGAGGCCCCGATGAAGTTTTCCGCGGAGCCCGAATCCAGAAAAGCCGACAAATTCACAGAGACGTTAGCAGAAATGGAGAGTTGCACTGGAACCGTAAGGCGTGAAGAGGTAGCACACCCAACCAGGGATGCCTCTCCCACCCTTACTAGGTGCGCCCGTGGCGGGCGAACAGGACAGTCTTTCAAGAAGTGCTCAGAGCTGGCACAGTACAAACAAAGGTTCTCGTTTCTTCGACGAGTTCTCTCCAACGGAGTTAGGCGAGATCGGTCCACCTGCATAGCCTCCTCAGTGGAAGGCGCATGTGCGGGTAAAGGTGGATGTTGGAAAACAGGGGCCAGACGTGAAGCCCTCCTAGGGCACTCGAAGTTCTTTCCCAGGCGGAGTTCCTCTTGCCTTTCAGAAAAACGCACATCGATGCGTGTGGCCAAGCGAATAAGATCAGTCAAAGACGAAGGCAAATCACGTGCCGCTAGGGCATCTTTAATATGGCTAGAAAGGCCTTTCTTAAAGGAGGCACATAAGGCCTCATTATTCCAGGATAATTCTGACGCCAGGGTGAGGAACTGTACGGCATATTCGCCAACAGACCGGTCGCCCTGGACCAAGTTAAGCAGGGCTGCTTCTGCCGATGAGGCCTGGGCTGGTTCCTCAAAGACATGGCGAAACTCAGAAACGAAGGCATGTAAGTTGGAAGTCACTGGTTCATTGCAATCCCATAATGGAGTGGCCCAGGCCAGGGCCTTTCCTGTAAGCAGACTAATAATAAAGGCCACTTTGGCTCGTTCAGTGGGAAACTGGTCCGCCAACATCTCCAGATGCAGAGAACACTGGGCAAGGAAACCTCGACATGACTTGGCATCCCCATCAAATTTAGCCGGCAAGGAGAGACAAACTCTAGCTGGAGGTGCTACAGGTGGCGGCGACACCGGAGTGGAAGGTGGCAATTGCTGCTGCAGGATTGTTAGTAATTGCTGAACCATGGCGGCGAGCTGGTTGATTTGGCGAGTCTGCATAGCCACTACAGTGAGCAATTCTGAGGCGTTAGGCAGTGGCACCTCAGCGGGATCCATGGCCAGATCTTACTGTCACGGACCGGGTGGAGCGGACTCGGGTGTGGATCCGCTTCAACTGTGGAACCGATGGCGGGTACCGTGTCAGGGGAGCGGAGTCTAAGGAGCCACCGGTATTCACCAGAGCCCACCGCAAGGCAGGTTGGTCTTGTGCAGCGAGTGACTCCCAGGTCGCTACCCCCTAACAGCGGCCCAGTCCCACAGTCAGCCGAGGTTCAGTGAGGTACACAAGTGGCAGGCAAAAAGGCGTAGTAAGTACAGGCAGAGATCGGGGCTGGCAGCACAGGTTCGCGGTAAAGGTGAGTAGCCGAGGTCGGGGCAGGCAGCAAAGGTTCAGAGTCGGGGACAGGCAGAGGTCGGTAAACGGGTGAGCAATCCAAGAATGTCTGACTTTCAACAGGCATGGAGAGACCAAGATCTGGCACTGAAGGAAAGGAAGTGCCTCTTTAAATAGGGGAAGTGGATGCAGGATTGGATGAGCAGGCACCAATCAGTGCTGTACAGGCTCTTTAAATCTCAGGAATCCAGTGCGCTCGCCCTCTAGTGGACAGAGACGTGCGTGCACCTGAGCATGTGAGGAGGAAGCATGGGGGGGAAGGGCGGCAGCTGGATGCAGCCATGAGGAAATGCTGCAAGATGGATGACGGCTGCATGCAGCCATGGAGGTAAGTGACTTGCTGTGAGACGGGCGTGCAGCGCTCGCCCTAACAGTCACTAGTGTCTCCTCACCAACAGGAATCTCCCGCTGGAGAGGGGCCGGACCACTTGCGCAGCTCTCGGGAGCCAAAGTAAGCTTACAGCCTTCCGTGCTTGATCGTGGAAATCAGCAACTTTTGGTTATCCCTTCAATGTGGATCGCCAAAATGCCTCATATGGACTATCAACTTTTTAACTTTCCAGCATAATGGGATAATGCAATACAGTAAACCGTCAACCATTATAACCTGACATCTGTCCTTGTCAATCTACCAGGCCCCAGCCGGGGCGTGGCATCGAGGAGAACCATAATCTGCGGCGGCTACCCCCGCCAGCCCGCCCGGTGAGCCACAAAGACCAGGGAAAATACCCCATATCTCGAGCCCCCCACCACAACGGACCCGCCAGGGCAACCCACCCCGAATTGGCAACATTCATAACCATTAACAAACAACCGTGGACTGAGTCCAAAACATCAGGAACGTCCCCAGACCATTATTAAATATGCATAGTTAAAGAGAAACAAACTAGGAACCTCCCCACATAACATAAACTTTTACGCGCAGAAGAAGTGCACCAGAGCATGGGGGACCAATCGGCGGGCAGTCCAATGGACCAAAGACCTTACCCTACGTGTAAGGCGTACAGAGAGAAAATTTGGAAGCGGCCTCAGCGTCCTCTACTCATCACCTGATCTCTGAAAAGATTGAGAGGAAAGTCTCTTCAAGACTTGCCTTCTTTGTTTTCGTTGCGATCTCTGCATGATATCAGCCGGGGCGTGGTCCACCTGATCCTTCCTGTTTGAGTCATGCTGAGTAGGCGATCGATTCCCCTGTTCAGGAGTTTGACCTGGTAGGGCTAGATCCAGTTGCTTGAATCGTTCCCGGAGCTCCCTTATTGTGGAGGCCTGGACTTGCCTGCCATTATAAGAGAACGACACTCTAAAAGGGAAGCCCCAGCGGTATTTAACGTTCAGCTTTTGTAGAACTTCTAAGTAAGGCTTAAACGCTCGTCGCTTCATTATTGTGGAGTGGGATAAGTCAGCATATATCTGGAAGCTGTTACCTTGGAAAGACAATGAAGCTCTCTCCCTGGCAGCTTTAAGAACAGCTTCTTTAGTTTGAAAATACAGAAACTTCACGATAATATCCCTTGTGGGGGCCTTCTGATTTGCGGCTGGTTATGGCACAATGAGCTCTCTCCATCTTTAATCTCTCAAGCGGGATACCAGGGATAAGCTCTTGAATGAGTGCTGTAATGGAGCCTCTGACGTCCTCCATAGACTACGGGAGGCCTCTAAAGCGCAAGTTCTTCCTGCGACAACGATTTTCGAGGTCCTCATGTTGGGACTGTAGGGTGCGCACTAAATCATGTAGTTGCTCGATTTCTTGCTTGTGCCCCTCCATAACAATTGTGGCATCCCCAATATGGCTTTCAAGTTGCGACGTGCGGCCTCCTAAATCTTTTAGCTCCCCCACTAGCTTTGCCGTCGTTTTTGCTGAGACAGATGTAATTTCCTCTCTAAACATCTCCCGAATCTGCTGGAGCGTGGCCCGGTCTAGCGTGGCAGGGGGGCCAGAGCCCACTATTTCTGATGGGAATTGGGCCCAACTGTCCGAGGAGTCTCTAAAGTCCTCCCGCTCTCCCGCGTGCGTCACCGGCTCACCTGCTAAGTCAGACGCCATCTTGGATTGCTGACCACCAGAGTCTTTCACTGCTTTTTTCCTCGGATTGCCCTTGCTGCAGTCCGCCAGGGTAGTCCACCGGGTTCTCCGGGTATACGGCTATCAGGAACTGTAACTTGCCCGCCCATTGGCCCAGTCAGGTAGGCAAACGACTCCCGAGAGTGCGGAGCGAGATCAAGCTGCGACCATCTCAACGCGCCGCGCGCATGCGCCCCCCAAAATGTACATTTTTCAATAAAATCGTATTACATGTAAATGCCCCATTTCTCTTGGTTACAATACATATGTATTTTCTGCCCAGGAGACTCCCCCAAACTGAAACAGTGCTTTAGGAGATTTTCAGATAAAATACAACTGCAATGCGTACCTTGCACACCCCTTTACATTTAAAATACCCCAAACAAACTATTCTCTGGAAGTAAACACCTCATGCTTTCTAGGCATACCAGGCTTGTTGATGTGGGCGCAGTTTTCTGGAAGTAATCCCTCAATGAATTCTTTGGTTGCACAGGGTTTCCCTAAACAAAGAATAAAAAAGCGGACTCAAAGTCACATTGTCGTTAAAAAACAATAAGCAAACAAGAAAAAAACAAGTTCAATCTGAAAAAGCAAGGTCCCCTGAACAGAACAATACCCAACATGCAAAGGTACTGTAAAGGGAAGAGTTGCCAAACACCCCAAAGCATGCACATAACGGTAAAGCATGCACAAACTACGCACCTTGCAATTTTGCAACCAAAACAACCCTTTACATTTGGAATACCCCTCATAAACCATATATTCCCTGAAAGTACACATGTTAAACTTTCTAGGCGTACCCAGCTTGTTGTAGTGGGCTCATCTTTCTGGAAGTAATCCCCTTGAAGATTTCTTTGTATGAACAGGGTTTCCCTAAAAAAAGTATACATTTTTTTTTCCCCTAAAATATCAATAAGCAAACAAGAAAAAACAAGCTAAATCTGAAAGCACAAGGCCCCCCAAGCAGAACAATACCCAACATGCATAGGTACTTTTAACCCTTTTAACTGCCAGCCTACTTGAGATTTTGTCTGTTGACAGGTTATATTTAATTGTGGTTTCTGCAGGAATTTCACGGAAAATTAAATATTTTTTTGCGGCAGAGTTTAGGCTTTAACATAAAATGTCATGTTTGTAATCTTTCCGCTGTTTAAAAAAATATTTTTTGAGTAAAAAAACTAAAATGTATACGGTATATATTTTTTAAATTGTCTAATTTTAAATAAAACATTTATTTTATTAAAGAAAACCATATTGCATGTGAAATCCCCATTTCTCCCACATATGTATTGGTAGCCCCCCGTTCCTACCCAAGAAACCCCCCAAACTGAGAGCACTTTATAACTTTTACAAATAAAATGCAACTACTATCCACACTATAAAGGGTTAAATAAAAAAGTAGATGTGCAGGCTTGTAGAATAGGGCACAGGGGCCAGTCTCGATGACCCCCATGCCCTGCAGGCTAGAAGCCCGCACATCTTAAATGGCCCTCGGGCTTCACTCGCTGGCTGCAGGTTACTTGCCAGGCCTTTAAGCCTTGTGAACTAGTATAGGGGGTGTCATAGATCCCTTACCAGTTCACAAAGGGTTAAAAGTAAAAACACACCTTCCATCTATCCCGGAGCCCACGTTGATGACTTTTACTTCTGCTCTCCTGCTGCTGCTGGAAGCCTTTTATACCTGCTGGGTGACAGGTAACAAAGGGTTAATTTAAAAAAAAAAAAAGTGACAAAAGTTACAAACCCTAAAAAAAAAAAAAAAAATGGCGTGAGGTCCCCCCTACCCAGCTTATCCTGCCTGGGGACCAGATATGGGGGCTTGTAGAACAGGGCGCAGAGGCCAGCCTTGGTGGGCCTCTCACCCTGAAGACTACAAGCCCGCACAGCCTAAAGGGCCCCAAGCTCTTTTGCCCCCCCCGGGGTTTTCGGGGGGCTCAGGGTTAATGGCAAGTCACCCGCTAGCCACATGTGACTTGCTAGCCCCCTAAGCCTTGTAAACTGGTATAGGAGTCTCATGGATTCCTTACCAGTTCACAAAAGGTTGTGTAAAGAAAACACACAGAGAAAAAAATGACTTTTATTTATTTAAATACTCAACTCCGATCCTGTATCACAGCCCCCTCCAACCTCCCTCTAGTGATCACCATCGGCATCTGACAGCTCTGCACCAGGAGCGGAATGACATCACAGGATGACATCATCCACCCCGCCGCCTCTCCTGAGGAGCGGGGGGGGGGGGGGAATCAGAGCCCCCCCAGGTGAAGAGGAGTTCAAACAGTTCCCTGCATTGAGCTGCCAGTGGCTGTGCTTGGTGGCTTATGTGCAGTGACAGCTCTGCACGCACCCATCACTGTAGCATTGCTGATGGTGGCTTTTCTCTGCTATAGACTCTCCGTCCTGCCCTGTGGTGGTGGTGGCTTTAGGTTTGCAAGAACCAAATAAAGGCTTGCCCAGGTGCGGGGGGACGATAGCTTTGTTGCTGGCCCTGTGGCCCGTCAGACCAGAGACTGAAAAGTCTCCTGGACCAGACCATAACTCAAAGGTTGGAGGAGGCCCTGTTTGCAGGAAAAGTGGTGGAGGCCCCGGGGCACGCCCCTGGCGCCCCCCTCATAATCTAGCCCTGGGCATGATTCTAGGACTATCCATGTTTTCGGTTTGCCTGTAATGTTCTGTGAGTTATTTATTCTGTAACTTACATTTGGGATGCCCCGCAATACAAATATCCTATTTCTCTGGAGCTGCTCCAGATAGGCAAATTATTCATTTATTGACGCAGAGCTGCATGAGAGACCTAAAAGAGGAACAAATGTGAACAAGGGGCAGGGGGACATGGACCCAAAAGAGGGATAGTTGGGAGGTACAGTTAGGGACTCAATTTACCTCACACGTGACAGAGGGACAATATGGGGAATGGAGGAGAGGGGTGGCTGGGAAACAGACCTAGTTTCTCCAAGTATTTTCAGACTAAAACAGAAGCCTCGCGTTCTCTCCTCAACCTTATACAGGGAGGCGGGTGGGACACAACAGGGTCAGACACTGAGGTAACCCGCTCGTGATAAGCGCAAAGCGCCACTACTCCCGCCGCTAGCCACACCCAGCCTGGACGGCAGCGGCCAACGTTCTTTCCGCAAAGGTTGCTGGGATACGTAGTCTCCTCCCAGCCGCTCTCCACACTGAGTACCGCTTCGCTGAACTGCACTCCCGGCATCCCCCGCGGCGGGCTGCTGGTTGGCTGGGCACTGGGAGGGTTGAAGCCGGGGATTTAACATTTGTTTGAGTCGCTGGGCGCCCGGGTGACTGCGGAGGACTGTGCGGCTCGGGTGAGTGTGACTCTGTCAGTGCGGAGCTCTATAAGGGGGATCGGTGCAGGCAGCAGGGAGACTGAAAGCATCTAGTTTCTGTTCATACACCGCACAATCTGATTGGCCGATATTTCTATTACATACTTTGAATATATTATATAGATTATAGTGTTGACATATTCTGCAGTTTTCTACAGAGCACACTGCCACTTGGTCGCAGAGCTCACAGTCCGGTATGGGCAATGTAGTCCAGTGAGCTGGTCGGTATGGTCTAGGGCTTAGTCCCAGGTTAGGTCACAAGAGACTTATTCTGTGTTACAGGAGACTGCTGTCCCCTTTAAACAGAGGTGGGATTCAAAACTTTTAACTACCTGTTCCCAGGTGCGGGCTCCCATAGTTTCTGGAACCAAGTGTGTGTGTGTATATATAAGCGGCATCATCTTCCATAGCGCTTTACAAGGTATGATTACAGACAAGGTAAAACATATAGTACAGGGAACAATACAAAATTAGATGCCACAAGATTAAACCAAGTGTTGTGAGCACAGGAGACAATAAGATAAAAATGAGAAAAAAATAAAAATGAGAGCCCTGCCCTTGAGATAGATTATATATCTATATATATCTAATTACTGCATAAATGAGAGAGAAGCAGCTTTCGGCACTGACAGCAGCATCAGTATTACAGATGCCAGACACTTCTGGTTTTCACTCAACAGTTCTGGGGACCCCATGCAGGTGCGTGGTGGCAAAGCACCCCATTGCCTGTTCCCTATATATAAAGTTGTCAAGTGCTGCACACCTCTATATGTTTATAATACTTGTTTGCGTAGAATGTAATAAATAGAAAACTGTAATGCTATTGAATATGTCCCCGCTAGCCTCCCCTCTCCCTATAGCAGATGCCCCACTGTGTGAGACCCCTCGGGGTCGAGGGTAAACTCATGTTCCAGTGGGGTCCGTAAAGCTGTGAATGCCAGCACCGCATCCCCGGCTTCTCTGTAGCCATGTGCGCTCCCATGCATAGCCATTCATATAGGCTGGGGATGGAAGCGCTCCCCCATCTAAAGGGAACAGAAGATGCGGCTGCTCTCACTCCTATTGCAGGGCTTTGTGTCTAAACAGAGCCGTACGTCTGTCATTAATGTGGATTATCCTG
Source organism: Gastrophryne carolinensis (assembly GCA_027917425.1). Lineage (NCBI taxonomy): Eukaryota > Metazoa > Chordata > Amphibia > Anura > Microhylidae > Gastrophryne > Gastrophryne carolinensis. The sequence continues at coordinate 66,460,538 of CM051236.1, read as the reverse complement.
TGTTTTGGTTCTTGCCCCGCTGTGTGAAACCCCCCCCAGATCGCCAAAACCAACTCGCCTCTTCCCAGTCCTATAGCGCATGCTCATCCAATCAGCGCGATCGCAGCCACTGACGTCACCTAAGCCTTTGTCTAAGGCGATCGGCTCAGAGCGCGCTGACGGCCACATCCCCTGCTACCCTCTAACAGGGAGCGTGTTCGTGCCGGGCCATTTACAAATGCCTGGCCCTGCTAGAGGGAGAGCAGGGATGCAGCTGTGGCTCGCACATGCGCTGTTGGGCCGGTAAAGAAGGTGAGTTCCCAGGCGACCTGGGGGGTGCCACTTAGCAGGGCATCCCGATTTTGGATGCCCGGGGGGGAGGGAATCGATCGGCCTGGGAATCTTATAGATTCCACGGGTTTTAGTCCACTTTACTTTGCATGTCATAAGACACTAAGTCTGCGCATGTGCGGCGTGGCCTAGGAAAGGTTCGTTTTTATGGGTGATTCAGGGAGGGGGTCACATAGCGGAGCATCCCAAATCAGGATGCCCCGTGGGATAGTGGAAATCACAGATTTTGTTCAGCTTTCAGTTGAGGTAAACCTGATGACTCTCAGCTGATCGGTGTCACCTGACGAAGTCGGGAGCCAGCGCGGATGTCTTCATAGTCGAGCTGGGCGACTCCATGTGACGCTGAGTAATCTCATGTCTCTGTTTCCCTTTCAGGCGTTGCTGTGCCAGTTAGCAGTATGGTGAGGTCGCTGAGGCTTCTGTAAAGCACAAGTGCATTGTGGGATATGCCAGACATGATCTCTTCTCCAGAATTCGGCGGGGAGCCCGACTTTATGGCCCAGTACATGTCCACCATTGCACGCGCTGGTGTAATTGTAAACCCAGCGTTCCCCAACTTGGAACAAGATGGAGGTTTGCCGCGGAGGCCATCCAGCGGCCTGTCAGGACTGCGGGCTCCAACGCCGTTGGCGGCCTCCTCCAGCTTGCTCAGCGAGGACTCTCTGGAGCAGCCCAATGCTGGATACAGGCAGCCGGAACTACGCCCGGATATGAAAGGATCCATGCTGGCCGGGGAAGGAAGTAGAAGCCGGCCGCAGAGCAGAGCCATGTTCAGGGAGGACGAGGTTCTGAGGGAAGAACTGAACGACCCGCTGATGAGAAAACTGGAGCAGGTAATTCAGCATCTGTTTCAAGTGGACCAAAACCCACCGCGATTGGCTGGGAAATTTTTAAGATTCCCTGGCCGATCGATTCCCTCCCCCGGGGCATCCAAAATCGGGATGCCCCGCTGTGTGAAACCCCACAAGGTCGCCCCATACACTTACCTTGCTTCCCAGGCCAACGGCGCATGTGCGAGCCACAGCTGCATCCCCACAGGCTGCGTACCCGCGCCAGGCATTTGTGAATGGCCGGCGCAGGCCCTGTTAGAGGGAAGCGGGGGATGCGGCTGCTAGTCTTGGACAAAGTGACATCAGTGGCTCCGAGTGCACTGATTGGACTAGCGGACGTGCATGCGCCGTAGGCCCGGGAAGCGGTGAGATGACTTTGGCGATCTGGGGGGTTTCACGCAGCGGGGCACCCCCAATCGGGTAAGGACCAAAACCCAGGATAGTCAGAATACTGGGTTTTGGTTCACTTTGAAGGGAAAGTCCACTTGCCATGGGATTTTTGAAAGTGTATGTTTTGTGTGGCAAAATGGTGCTGAGCTGATGTTAGAAAATGTGTGTTGTATAGAACCAGTTTTCACTACCTGCAAGTGTGCGCAGGGCTTGCTTCTCTCTTCTTGGTGTACGTAACCAATGGCAACAGATTGCAGATAGTGAAAACTTCTTCTGCATTTTCTAAAAAAAAAAAAAAAAAAAAAAAAAAAAAATATATAAAAAAAATCAGTTCAGAACCTTTGAGGAAATCATTTTGACACAAGAAAAAAATACACTTCAAAAATTCCATCGATGGGGGGGGGGGGGGGGGGGGTGTGTGCTCGTTCTCCGCTCCTGGTAAAGTCTTCGACAGCTGTAAAGGACTGCGGGCAGGGCCGGCCTTACCATGGGTCCCGGTGGGTCCATGATCCCAGGCGGCACTTTAAGGGGGGCGGCACTTTGCTGGCAGCAGCGGGAACATATTTGGCGGCGGAGGTGTGCGGCAGCAGCGGGTAGGAACATCGTGACTGCAGAGGCAAAAGCGTAGCTGAGAAGGAATGAACGCCACTCTCCCATGCCTCCCAACTGTCCCGATTTTCCCGGGATTGTCCCGATTATTTCCCAAAATCCCGGGGTTCTGGACTGTTGCAAATTCTCCCGGGATGCCCTGCGCCATGGACACTGAGAATGGGACCTGCTGTGCGCCGCCCATGAGGCCAGCGCCTTCTGAATAAATAGTTCCCGGCGCCGACGCGAAGAGACTTCCCGGCGTGCGGGGGAGGGGGGGTGATGAATAAACTTACAGCATGCAGGGGTGAAGGCAGCCGACATTGCCGGAGGAGCTGCTGTCAATCTGTGAGCAGGGGGCGGGGCAGTAGTTCTTATGGGCGCCGGCTGGAACTAAAGCACTGTTGCTGTGTTCCCGGGGGAGCCTCAATAGGAGTGCACAGAGTGCTGGGTTTGACAGGCTCTCCATGCTCATAAGTCTGTGCACGGAGTGACATAGGCCCGTAGCTGAGAGCAAGTGCGCTGCCTCTAAGTGCCTGACACTCAGACTGGTGTCTGAGTGGCATTTCCTGTCCAGGCTGCCCTGTGCCATGTCAGCTGTGTGTGCAGAAAATGGCTCCCTCACCCACACAAGGCAACAGATTTATGTTCAGGATGTTCTAGGTGAGATGATTTTTCTTTCAATGGATCGTTGCCCAGCTCCCCAATATCCCTGCTCAGCCACTGCCAAGGCTTACAGCGAACATTGGTGGTAAGAGCGGGGGCCAGGGAGGGGCGGACCTATGTGCGCATGTGTCTGTGTGTGTCTGCCTGTGTGTGTGCTTGCTGACTTTGTGTGGGGGCTTGCATGCGTGTGTGTCTGCATGTATGTGTGTGGAGGGGGCTTGCATGCATGCATGCAGAGTGTATGTTTGCCTGCACGTATGTGTTTGCCTGAATGTTTGTTTGCCTGTGTGTAGGGAGGCTTTTCTGCATTTGTGTGTGTGTGTGTGTGTGTGTGTGTGTGTGTGTGTGTGTGTGTGTGTGTGTGTGGGGGTGTTTTCATGTAATTTGTTACTATGTATTTATTAGGTGGCGTTTCCCTTTAAGGGCATGGCTGGGGGCGTGGCTTGGGCGTGACTGCGGGCGTGGTTTAAGGACAAAAAATGTCCCGCTTTACTATTTTCAAAAGTTGGGAGGTATGCACTCTCCATAGCGGGTCATTCACAAACTTTTCCGTACTGCGTATGTGTGGCAGAGCCGAGAGAAGCGCCGCACTCGCGGCATTGTGGGATGCAATAAAATGGGGGCAGAGGCGAGCGGCAGGAGAGTGCGTGCATTGCTGGGGGAGGCGCGGCTTCCACCAATAGCCACGCTGGTTGGCTGAGCCACTGCAGGGGGAGGCGCCGCTATTTGAGGGGGACTGCTGGAGGCAGAGCGCTAGTCGGGTCTGGAGAGAGGCATCGCGCACACCGGCGGCTGCTTCACACTGTGATAGGTAAGCGGGAGAGGCTGCCGCACGTTCACTATACCTTTAGTTCGGTTGCTTCTGGAAGCTTCCGTGGAAGAGAGGAGGTTCCAACTTATTTGGCGTTCATAGAGCTAGTCGTCAAGTTACAGCCCGGTGCCTGGTGGCTTCCAACCTGCCATGGGCCGTGGGCATGGGTTGCCCGTTATAGTCTGTACTGTCCAGGTGCCAGATTAAAAGATATCGGTGGCAGAGCTGTACATCTGCCCGTGGGTGGCTGCTTGGTTACGGTGACTGTGCATCCTGGGCGGCCATGTTTGCTGATCACCTGTATAGAGTGTAATTGGAACAGTTGGGGTTGAGCTTGTCCAGTTACAGGGCTACCCCTTATTGGCCATTTAACACCAATGGCTAAAAGACTCCAGGGCTGATTCTGATTTGTGATGTGCTGCTGTGTGTCGCCCCTGTAGTACTTGCATAGCTGGCAATCCAACAGTGAATGTGTGGGCTATGGCCACATCCCTGCTTTAACTTCATCTGAGGCGTGCACCAGGTGGGGAGGGGTGTGTGGCCAGTGCGCCCCCCCCCCCCCCTTAGCTAGCTTTGTGCTGAATGTTGCGCTGAGCGTGCTCATTGCCTATCTGCATGCTCTGTGGGATTGCTAAAAGTGGTGGGGGGTTCACACGCTGGGCATCCCAAATTAAGATGCCCTGTCACAGAGGAATAACACCTGGGAGAAGGACAGTACTGGTTGGTGGCCTTCTTTAATGGAGAGGTGCAGTGTTTCAGAATAGGGCTTGCTTGTCCCATGTTCTTCTATTTATGAAGCTGGGAGACCGTGCCCAATGCTGTGGAATGCTGGATATCCAGCCAAGTGGCAGAGGGCAAGAAGTTTGGGTCTAATGTACCTGCTTGTAACAGCTGTAGGTTCAACTGGGTCCCATGCATGGTTCCAAAACTAAACTGTGCTATCACTAATCTGTTCAATTTATGGGATGAAAGCTACCAGTTCATCACCTGCATGGCTGTATTTACCATTAGACAAACCTAGGCATGTGCCTAGGGCAGCCACTTGCAAGGGGAGGTACCATAGTATGTGGTTACTGTACTGTAGTAAAGAAAAAAGGTGAAATAAAGGTGCTGGCACCCTAATGCCCCCTCATGAACCCCCCCCCCCCCCAAGCCATGACAGTGGGGAGATTTGGGGTTTTTTATAAAGTGGGGCATCACAAATCTGGTTGTTCCTAAGTAAGTATTAAAGCCCAGGATAGTGAAAATCCTGGGTTTTGGTTCACTTAAAGTCGAACAAAACCCGAATTGAGATTCTGCGCTATGTGAAAAAAAAACCCAGTTTGCCTAGTAAAAATCACCTCTCAGGTTTTTTCTCTTCTTTGGGGGGCGGCATTTCACTCTTGGGCCAGCCCTGACTGCGGGGCTGTGCTGGACAAAAGATGAGTAAAGTGTTTTATTTGCCTGGACAATCCCCTTACACCATCAGTGAGCCCCACATTAGAATAATCCATCCAATGGGGGACAGGTTACACACACGTGGCAGCTGCGCCTCCTCCAGTATGAGATGTGCCTCATTGCAGTGTCCAGGTATTTCCTGCCACCCCCCCCCCCCCCCCTCTTACAGAGGTTCTTGTCTAATTTTGGCTTCCTAAGTATATTTTAAAGCGGAACAAAACCTGTGATTTTGACATTCTTGGGTTTTGTTCCATGTTCCTGTGGCATCCTGAAGCTGGATAAATGGAAGATAAATGGATAAATGGAAGAGCCTGGAAGCAAAGCACTTCTGGGCAATAATGTGAAGCAGTTTTATGCTACGTACGTGTCATTCATGGCAGGTCCTTTTTTATCTTGTGTTGTATCTGCTTTCGGTTACTCATAGTCAGAAATGCTTACCCTGCTCCTTAAGCCGTTTTTTAGATACAGGCAACTGTGAGGCTGATATTGCCGGCCTTTGTATCATGCAGTTGCTGGCCTTTATTATTCTTTGCTTGCATGAAATGTGCCTGCCACGCTCGGCTAAGTATTCCTAGCCCTGGCACGGAGCTTCTTATTATGCTGCAATGTGTAGTTGCCACCCTGACCCCATGTTGTTCTGTTAGATGGCAGTTGTCTATTTACCTTGGCGTGCGAGCAGTCACTGGAGTGCCCAACACTCTGGCCCAGACTATTGTAACACTGCAGCTATTACCAGGTGTCTGCTAGAGAAGCCTGGCACCTGATGGAAGTCTGTTAGGGGAGGGTTGCTGAGATGTTGCTCCACCCATTTCATGAATTTAACCCCTGGCATTGGCCAGTTCGCCAGAATGCTCCATTGCTTAAACGCATAGTCCAGACAAAGGGTTAGCTTGTCCTGCTTTCTACTCACTCATTGCTGGAGGTCAGGGGCCATTCTGTTTATTCAGCCTTGCTTTAAGGTGCCCCGGGGGAAAGGACCATAACCCAGGCTAGTCAAAATCCTTGGTTTTGGTCCTTTCCCCCGGGGCACCCTGATCGGTGTGTGAACCCAGCCCCCCCCCCAGATTGCTGAGCACAACTCTTCCCGGTCCTATGGCGCATGCGCGGCCAGTCGTACAATCCGCGTGCTCAGAGCCGCTGACATCACGCTGTTTAAGCAAGCGCCTAAGGCCAGCAGCCCCCGATTTCCCTCTAACAGAGAACGTCCCCGCGCCGGCCATTCACAAATGCCTGGCGCGGGCACGTGCCCTGATAGTGGGGATGCGGCCGTGGCTCGCACATGCGGCGTTGTACCGGGAAACAAGGTAAGTGTACGGGGCGACCTGGGGGGGTTTCAAACAGCGGCCATCCCAATTTTGGATTCCCCCGGGGGGAGAGGGAATCGATCGTCCTGGGAATCTTATAGATTGGGTTTTGGTCCACTTTAAATTTCCTTATAAACCATCCTTTCTGCTTGCATGGGTCATCACATTCCCGCTCCCAGAATGGTCCGTGAGAACTGTAATTCATTGCTTGTATTTGAGTCGGCAAAAGGGCAGCAAGTTCAATAGGACACATCAGTAAATGAAAAATGCTGGTGAATGAAAGGCCTGGCCCCTGATATTCAGCATGACGCGTGCAGACGGCCTGAACTGCCCCTTTTATGTTTCTGCAGTGTGGTGATGGGATTTAGAAGTCATATGCTGGGGAAGTATACATCTCAATAGTCAGTCCTGTCTTTCCACAGTGGTCATGTGACCGTCAGCCAGCAACCAGAATACCACCCCTGAATTCTGTCGCAACAAGATTAAATGGATTGTCCAGGCTAAATGTAGAGAAAAATTGTGTGCTTACCATGCATCCTTGTGTGCTGCTGAATAAAGCTGTTATATTCAGCCCCTTTTCCTGTATCCCAGCCCCTGGATTTATATTCATTCCTGATCACCTTTTGTCAGCATTTACAGGTGGACCAATCTCCTCTTCTCTTGCATCAGACCGTGTGTGTCTTTTCCCTGTTTTTTTGTATATGTCTACTTTTTAGTGCTTAAAAAGATGGTCACGAATGAAGTAAAATCCCAGGGCTGGGCTACAGAAAATGAACTGGAGCAACAACGGTTATATTCAGCCGCTTACCTTACAATGATTTGTTTTTACTTTTAGCCTGGTCAATGCTTTTAAATGGAGCCTTTGCATTTCCGTATCAGAGAGTCTAGGGGGGCAGGGTAAGCAGGAGGAGAAATAGTTTGGGTGTAGGTCTGCTTTAATGTTGTTGTGTTGTATTTGATCCTTGCTGGGAATATCTGACCTATTTTGCGGTAGGCACGAATTTAAAGCGGACCAAAACCCAGCAGTGGATGGCATGAAATCTAAAAGATTCCTGGGCTGGCTGCTGGCTTTCTCCTGGGCAATCCTGAATCCAGATGCGCCCATAAAAACTCACCTTCCCACGCTCCAATCGGGCATGCACGTGCTCTCGTCCATTGAGAGCTGCCTGCTGTGACTATGTTCTTCGGCAGATGGCGCTAATTATTTACAATCGGGAGCGCCTGCTGTCGCATCCCTGGCCGTGCGCGCACTCCCACCCCCGGCCATCTGAATGGCTGGGGCAGGATCGCGCAAATGACACCGGGGATACAGGGGATGTGGCAGCACTCCTCATTGTAAACAATGATAGCAGCCTGCTGAATTACGTCCTCACAGCAGGCAGCCCTCAATGGACCAGAGACCCTGCACGTGCCGTTGGAGCATGGGAAGGTGAGTTTTTATGGATAGATTCCAAATCAATGAGAGCTGCCTGCCGAATGATGAAGTCGCTTCAAGCTGCTCTCATTGGACAAAAGCCCGCACATTCACCGTTGAAGCCTGGACAGGTGAGTTTTTATGGACTGATAGGGGGTTTCACACAGCAGGGCATCCCAGTTCGGGATGTCTCGGGGGCATGGAACAAAACCCAGGAAAGTCAAATTCCCGTGTTTTGTTCCGGTTTAACAGAATATCAATGGGTGTCATCAGGACTGCCACATGCATAGTAACTGGTAGCATCTAATGATTTTTAAGATGACAGGAAAAAAAACTTTTCCCCACAATTTAGGATGTCCTGTATTTGAAAACCCCCAGATCGCCCCAGAAAAAGTAGCCTATCCCGGCCCTATGGCATGCTGAGCTCCATTCAGTCCTTTTGGCTAAGAAAAGAGTTCCCTACCCTTACAAATACAAAGTAAGCTAAAATCAGGGATGGAATCTATTTGATGGGTGGCTGGAACTGGTGAACTGGAAAGATGCATGGTTTCTATTGGAGGAGGTGCAATTGCTCTGTGTGTGTGTTTGTGCGCGCGCCACTATTTCCTGTCCCCCGTTAGATGAATTCTGGTAGAAAAAGGTGAGTATCTCCCAAATGCAAGGCTCACTGTGAGTGGTCTGGTTAGATTAGTGTCCCTGTAACTCGAGGCCTTTCCTGGAACAGTTACTAGAGAGGGTGTAAGTCTGCTTTAAAGCTACAGGTTGAACAGAAAGTTGTAATTAGATTACTGGCTGCATGCTTGCAACAGGTCAGTGACTCTAAACTAGCCGGTTAAGTTTTAAGCAGAAGGACAATTGTGGTAGCCTCAAGTTTCTGTCTTTGCAGGTTCTCTGTACCCAAGATTTCCTAAATAGCCTCAATGTTGTGCTTGAGTTATTATATATACTTTACAGCTTAACCGTATATCTTGTTTCAGCTTAAAGAGATGCAACAACAGAAACAGGAGCAGCTAAAGCAGTGGCAGATGGAACAGTTGCAGAAGCTGATGGAGGAACAGAAGATACTGATAAATATGTCCAGACAGCCATTGTACTCTGGTGAGTATTTTGCCCCCTTGTCTGAATAATAAAACTTCCATCACAATCTGTACAATGGGAATTTACCTAGCCGAGACCCTGGCATAAAAACTGAGCACTACTAGAGATCCATGATCATATAAGGGTTTGAAATACACATTATTATTTTATTTATATAGCGTAATCTTCTTCTGTAGCGCTGTACATGTGTTATCTTTTACTTTTAGGACACATTTGCAGCTAACCACACCACATTTAAACAGGGAGGAGTGAAAAGATCCATACATAGGATATAGGATACTAGGATACTAGGATGTTTTTTGTGGCTTCTGTGCAGTTTAAGATGCAATACACAAGTCTATAAGACTCTTGAGGGGGTTGTTCTACCCCTTTATGGGGGATCCCAAATTGGGATGTCTAGCTGTGTGGATTCACTAACCTTTTCCATGAGCCCATGCTGCATCCCAAGTATATCTCTAGTTAGGTGCGCACTCACGTCAGGCTTTTTTAAATGGCCAGTGTGGGCATGGGGAGGGGGTTACTTAGGAGACTGGCCTTCCATTTTAAAGGAATTGATCAGTCAAACATTAAAATCAATTGCCTGGCCGCTTGCATGCATATCCCTACCATAAAGCGTTCCTAGTATGTACCCTGGTGAAATAATGCATCTGTATCTGATGCCGTGTCAATCCCATGGTGTCTCTCTGCTTTGGTCACAGAAGGGGAGAGGAATTTCTTCCTCCTCTGCCTCCAGTGCCCGCCTCTTCATCTAGACCACAGTTCCAACCCCCCTCTGTGCGTATTGCATAGGGGTGAGCTGGGCTTTTAGCCATTTTGCCTATTAGGCACAAAATGAGGTGAAAGTTTATTTTATAATTAATCTGGCTATGTAGCTTAGTTTTCAAACATGGGAAAAAATGAGAACATGTTGCATAGCCCTACACAATGGGGATTGATTCAGAGCCAAATGAAAAAACTCACTCCTTGTTTAGGAGAGAAAATTGCCATTCACCTTCCTTGTCTACCTATGGGGCTGATTCAGAGCCAGGTAAAAATTGACAATGACATAATAAACTCCTTTAGCCTGAAAGGTTTTGCCTTTTTTCCTCACTCTCTATGAAGATGAGTGACGCCTCAGAAACTAAACAGTGAAATGTTGTTTGTGTGTTTTTTTGCCTGTTGTGTTCATTTTTAGTTGTTGCTCTCTGTTTTAAGTTATTTATAGTATGTTTATTACACCTCATTGACTTTTATAAAGCTATTGGTATCTCGGCCCCTGATTTCCCCCCCCCCCCCTTCTCCCAGTTCTGCGCGTTCCATTAAGGTTGTGTACTAAACCTTTTCACTCGCAGCCATAACAACCACCTGTAAGTGACCGTCTCCCGATCACTACAAAGCAACATAGGAAAACCTGCAGCAAAACAAATTCTGCATTTTACAATATTTTGTGTAGCAACATACCTAGAAACACATCAATCTACCTAAACAATTACACAATAACCAACAGAAAGAATTCCCTAATGCTGAGCTTTTTTTTTTTTTTTTTTTTTTTTAAAGGTGTTTGCTTAAAGACCAGTTTAGCTTTGTTAATAAGGGAGTGCGCATAGTAATTACCACACTGAATAGTGACAGGTCCACATTGTTAAAGGACAAGGATGGCAATTATAGCTGGGCCTCATTATCTGGATAGGCTGTTTTGAACCAGGAGCTGTTAAGAGACTAACTGGGAAGAAAAGAACAATACTATTCTGGTACATGCAGCATATGTTTTAGAATAATGTTATGCTTTGCAGCAGGAAGCAGGCTAGCTGGACTGCCTGGTGGCCACCACACTTCCCCGCTGTGAGAGCTATTCATATAAATGTAGAGGTGTAATCAGCAATTTATACTTAAATTACGTCCCTAAAAGGTTAAGGGCAAGCTCAGGCCTGCCGGCATGTGTTGCTTGTTGTTGGTGCTTTTCTCATCGGCATGTAGTGGGAAGGATGCGTGAAGCTGGAAACCTTGGAAATCAGGCTGTCGGCAGCAGAGGCATAGCTAAATGTGACCGGGCCCTGGTGTAGACATTAACCTTTTCAGTGCCAGCCTACCAAGAGATTTTGTCGCCCTCTGTTGCCAGGCCACTTTTCGCTATATATGTTTAACTGATTTTTTTTCGCAGGGATTTCCAGGAAAATGCTATATTGTTTTTTTCAGCAGAGTTTGGGCATTTAACATGAAATGTCTTGTTTGTAAAATGTAGGGGAAATACATTAAAATTATCATTTTAAAAATGTTTTTTCTTTTTAAAAGCATATTGCGTGTATTCCTCCTGATCACAACGGTACTACAAATGTATCTGTAGACACCCGTTCCTGCCAAGGAGACTTGCCCAAACTGAAAAGGGCACTTTATGACACTTTCAAATGAAATACAACTACTATGTGCACCATGATGGGTTAAACCCTTTAAAAATGTAAGAAAAACGGTGTGCCCCCCATCCAGGCAAAATGTGCCCGGGTGCAGCTTTTGGGCATGATTGAACAGCTGTTGTGGGCTCTTCTGCACCCCCCGGGCTTTTGGCTTGCAAGTATTGAGCGGTGGGGGGGGGGGGGGGGGCTATAGCAAGTTAAATGTATAAAACACACAGAGAAAAGTCCTTTTTTTTTTTTTTTTTTTTTTTTTTACCTTCCCTCCTCCTATTGTGATCCTGCTGTCCCATGCCGATCACTTCTGACAACTGGAAGTGATTGGCAGAAGCTGGGTGTGGGCAGAATCAGATTGCTGCCCTAGCACCCTTCTTTCCCCGATCCCTGCCCATGGGGGGGGCAAGGAACAGGCGGACAGGGTACATTCCAAATGGTGATCACCTAAAAAAAACTCTCCCGTTCTCAGGACATTTGAGCCAATCGGTGAGCTCAAATCTGCCGGGTGGGCGTGCATACAGTGACGAAAAAATAATTTTTTAAAACCCAGCCACTGTAGCCGTAGCTGCATTGCCCAAGGTACTTGAGTGGGGGGCACAGAAGGGTCGGTTAGAGGGTTTTGGTCCACTTTAATAGGGGCCCCATCATGGCACCTACAGTAACCTTCTTCTTATTGCCCTCAGCCCCTAAAATTACAAAATACAATTTGCCTAATAATGAAACAGCAAAAATAAATGGTGCTTCCTTTTTGTAGCTTATGACATTGATACAATGATGGGACCCCTGAACTTATGGACCCTAATGCAGTCACTGCCTCTGCACCCCCCTGTGTTTACACCCATGGCCAGCAGCAGGCACAGGCATTTCAGCTCTGTTCATCTTTTGTACCACATATATTTCACCACAGGTTAATTTTAAAGGGACAGTCAAGGCAGTGGCAATAATAGGGCATGTGCCTCTCCACCATTTGCTGAAACGCATGGTTGAAGCTGTAGCAGGGCTCCAGAATTTGCCCTTCTTTCAATTTCATTTATTCAGGGCCTTGCAAAAAATGGTCTAGGCGCCACTTAAAGCTCTCAGTGCAAATGAGCACAGCAAGCCACAGTGGTCCCTCCACTGCAGAGCATGCTCAGAATTCATAGTATAAAGTCATGGCATGCTCTTCCCAGCTCAGCTACACCCAAAAATTAAAGCAAAGCCAGCAGCTTCACTTGGAATAAAAAGGGAGCTTATATCTAATTAAAGATCCTTTTAAATGGTTAATTTTACACAGTTCCACTGGGGTATAAGGTGGAAGGAAGTTAGGGTATGCATGAACAGCGTCCTAAATTTGGGATGCCCTTTTGTGATAAACCCACACCTGCATGGGCTTCCTTCAATCTTCGTTTATTGCTATGCATACAAATGCAGAGCAATGAGTTATCATGGTTGTGGACTCACCCGATGGCTGCTTCCATCGGTTTTACGCACACAACACCAGCCCTTCAAATATGCCTGGTGCAAGCGATGCTGGAGGAGGCCTGTACATGCCCCATGGGATATCTGGTTCGTTGTAAGTAACGATAAGAACCAGGCGGGTTTTATACACAGAGGCATTCCAGAGTAATGGGCAGCGAGTGTAAAGAACTGGAAACGAGGGCAGGCAATCTGGGTAGAGAACAGTAGGAGGTCTGGGGGGGTGGGCAGTGTCTGGGTTGGGGATGTGGAAATGGGCCTGGTTGCAGAGAGCTTTGTAAGTTAAAGTTAAAAGTTTAAACTGAATCATCTCAGAAATGGCAGCCAGTGAAGGGAATGACAAAGAGAAGCAGCACTGGCAAAGCGAGAGGATGAGGTGGATGAGTCAAGCAGTTGAGTATAGATTGGAGGGGTACCAGTCTGTTTGCTGGCAGACCACGGAGGAAAGTATTGCAGTTGGGAAACGATCAGGGCATGCACTAGAATTTTTGTGATGTCAGGCCGGAGGAAGTGACAGATGTCCGGGATAAGTTGGTGCAGGATTTCAGTTCTCCGGCTCAATTACTTTTTAGAGGAAAACTTCATGCTCTAGATTTGGTAAATGACCTCTGAAGCTATTTGAATCCTGGCAATAATGAGGATTAAATAGAACAAATATGTTAGTGATGTTACTGATGGATGCTGTAAGTTCAATTAACATTGATTTTAAATTTTTAATTGCAGAACAGGACCAACAGAGCCGCCAATCGGGACACCTTGGTGGCTCCACATCTCAGAGAAACATCGCCCGACTCATGTCCCCAGTGAGCATTCCCCGAGATTATTTGCACAGAAGGCATGAGATGGGCATGCGAGAGGGCCGCTCGTCCCGGCCCTCCTCTGTGCTGGCCCAAGAATGTAGTCCAGAGAAATCTAAAACTCTGGAGGACTTGTTAAAGGAGGAGGTTGCTGAGGATTATAGTGGTAAGTACTTTTTAGACTTGAGAGCAACTATTGTGTTAATGAAGCACTGCACAAAATAAAAATATATATATACTTAAAGTGGACCAACACCCAGGATTTTGACTATCCTGGGTTTTGGTCCACTTCGGTGGGGCACCCCGATCGGGGGTGCCCCGCTGTGTGAAACCCCCCAGAAACCCCCAAAAACTCACCTCTCCCCGCTCCCACGTGAACGCCGCAGCCAATCCCTGCCAACGTCTAGGCGGGGGACAGGAACGTACAAGCCTCTTCCGCCGCCGCCTCCCGCGCATCACTCTCGGCGCGCGCGCGGGTGCGCGCACGTCTGGAGGGGCGCGCGGGAGGCGGCGGATCAGGTAAGGTCTTTTTGGGGTTTCACCCCGCGGGACATCCCGATCTCGGATGTCCCGCGGGGTGGGAGGTGATCGGCCTGGGAATCTTATAGATTTCCGGGCCGATCACCCCTGGGTGTTGGTCCACTTTAAAGAGGGCCGTTGTGGTCCTAAATAACTCGCTTCCCCAACCACTTAGTACATACTACTAGTGGCTTTTGTTTTGTCTTTGCTGTAAAGCGCTGTGGAAAATGGTGGTGCTTTTTAAAGTGGACCAATACCCAGGGGGGCCGATCAGATCCCTCCCCGCGGGGCATCTGAAATCGGGATGCCCCGTGGGGTGAAACCCCCAGGACGCCCAGAAACCTTACCTTATCCCCGTTTCCAATGGCACATGCGCGGGTCGCGGCTGCATCTCGCGCTTCCCTCTAGCAGGGCGCGCACCCACGCCGGTTTGTGAATGGCCGGCGCGGCCCGCTCCCTGTTAGAAGGAAGCGCGAGACGGGGCCTCCAGCGCGCTCAGAGCCGCTGTGGTTGTCCGTTGCTTGTCCGTGCATACCACAGCGGCTCTGAGCGCTCTGATTGGACGAGCGCTCGCGTGGGAGCGGGGTGAGGTGAGTTATTTAGGGCGATCGGGGGGGTTTCTGGCAGCGGGGCACCCCCAATCGGGAACCTTGGAAGTGGACCAAAATCCAGGATAGTGAAAATCCTGGGTGTTGGTCCACTTTAAAAAAACAATAATAATACAAATAACACTAAGTCTAACTAATAATAAGAGAAATCTGATCTTGATATAGACAGCAAACAGCAGAGTCATAAATAATGTTGTGATGTGTATTCATTTGAAAATCCTCCAGAGGCTTTGTGTTTGTCTCTCTAGTCCATTGCTTGTTGGACACTTGGCTTTGGAGGAGAGAGACGCAGTGTAGCTGGAACTATGACCAATGTGTTATCTCTACATTTTGTAAACCTGTTGTAGTACTGCTATGTTACATAGCCAATAGTGACCAAGGAGCTTAGTGGCTAAAATAAATAAAAACACTCCAGTCATAAGTTTAAACCTTATATTTACAAAGTAAACACATGGTGAAACATGGAGGCTGCCTAACTGCAGACCGAAACTACTACGAGCGAAAAGCCTATAAAAGTCACAGAAAACGTTTACTGTTAAAAAGAAAACTCAACTGTAAACCGAAATATAACCCCCCCCCCCCCCAAAAAAAAATCTAAAGAAGAAAATCCAAAAGTGGAGCAACTTACTAGTGTCATAACTGCACATGCAATAATTGCTATACTATGATGAGCCCCTTGAAAAACTATTCAAACCGCTTGAACCTTCCCACATTTATAAACGTTACAGCCACAAACCACACAATGTATTTTATTACGATTTTATGTGATGGAGAAACATAATGTAGCAACTATTTTTGAAGTTTGATTTAGGTCTTTGTCTTTGGCCATTCCAACACATGAATATGCTATGATTAAACCATTCCACTGTGGCTTTGGATGCATGTTTAGGGTCATTGTCCCAGTTTCAATTCTTTTGCAGCCTCTAACCGGTTTTCCTCCATGATAGCTCCCATCAAAAACCTTGCCACATGATGCTGCCACCACCATGTTTCACAGTGGGGATGTGGTTAGAATGATGTGTATTGTTAGCTTTCCTCCAGCCATAGCATTTGGCACTTAGGCTTAAAGTGGACCAACACCCACCGGTGATCGGCCCGGGAATCTATAAGATTCCTGGGCCGATCACCTCCCTCCCCGCGGGACATCCGAGATCGGGATGTCCCGCGGGGTGAAACCCCCCCAAACACCCCAAACTCCTTACCTTAGTTTCGGCGGCGGCCGGCCGCCGTCGCCTCCCTCGCGCCCCTCTAGACGTGCGCGCGCCCGCGCCGGCCGTCTGTGAATGGCCGGCGCGGGCACGCGCGCGTCAACAGGGACGCGCGGGAGGCGGCGGCGGAGGAGCCGCTTGTCCGTGGCTTGTCCGTCGCCGCGGACAGAGGTGGGTTCGGGGGGGGTTTCACACAGCGGGGCACCCCGATCGGGGGTGCCCCACCGAAGTGGACCAAGACCCAGGATAGTCAAAATCCTGGGTGTTGGTCCACTTTAAAGGTTCAACTTTGGTCTCATCAGACCAGAGCACCTTCCTCCACTTGCTTGCTGTGCCCTCTACAAAGTTTAGGGCAAATAACCTTCTTATGGCTTGCTTTCAAAATGTCTCTCTTCTTGCCACTCTACTATTCCAAATTTGTGGAGTACAAGACTACTAATTGTCCTTTGGACATTGTCCTAACTGAGCTGTGGATCTCTGCAACTCCTCCACAGTGACTTTGGATCTCTTGGCTGTCTCTGTTATTAGTGCTCACCTTGCCTGGGCTGTCAGATTAGGTGGACAGCCATGTCTCATTAGGTTTGTAGTATTTTTTATAACCTAGCCTTGCAATACACTGCACTGCAGCTTGAGCTTTATGATGTGTTCCTTAGTTTTCATGATGCTGGATGTTCACAAATGTTCTCTAACAAACCTCCGAGGCTTTCACATGACAGCTGTAGTTTATATTGGGAATAAATTACATACATGTGGACTCGATTTACTAAATTGGTGACTTCTGAAGGCAGTTGTCTTACTGGATATTTATATATAGGTATCGGACTACATGGGAATGAATACGTATACACTCCACGCTTTACATTTTTTGTTGGTTCTTTTTATTTTTTTTAAATTCACTTTACACACCACAAATACTTTCTAGTGCTCATATAAAATCTCAATAAAATACATTTAAGTTTGTGACTGTAAAGTTAAAAATACGTGTGAACACTTTTTCAAGGCAATACTTTTTTTTAAAATCAAACCAGATAAACAATTACAAAATTCCCCAGTAAATGTATCAAATTGCCAAAAAATTAAATAAAGGAATATATAATACCCAAACCTTGTAAATAGCAAAAGAATTGGGTCACAACATTGTGTAGCAAAGCAGGCTAAAGACGTTCTGTGTACCCATATATGTTAATGTGTATATATATACAGTTTATGGTATAATAATGAAATGATTAAAGATATTTTTTTGCGCTGTAGATGATGAAGGTGACACAGAAGAATCCGTGCACGATGATTCCACCAATGAATGGTCTAAGAAGAATAATGGAGATGTGGAAGACAGGTGAGACTCCCTCCTGGATTTGTTAATGATGGTGGTCTTGTCCTCATTGTGGTTGTGGTGTAGCTGACAGATGTTCAGCTTTGTCTTGTGCGTTGTGCTCACCTGGCAGGCTGCCATCACATAAGGTCTGGGGAGTGACAAGCTTCTTTCAACTCATATTTCACAGTGCTGAGCACAATTCCCTTTATAGGGATAAGAACAGCCAACTATGCAGAGTTAATATTCGATCACAGAGACAGTGAGCGCCACTTTGGTCTGCTGGCTCACAACAGTATATTTATGATTTTTTTTTTTTTTTTTTTCTCCATGAAATCTTTGGAGCTGGTCAGTGTCTCATCATTGGTTACAAGAAATCACTGCTGAGGACAAATATGAAAAACTTTACAGTGCATTTAGGCTGCGTTTTAGTTGGTGTGCAAATGACACATTGTTTTGCTAAGTGCATAAACGGTCATTCAGCAGCTCACCTCTTCATGGCTGCCCTCTCCCTTCCTGTCAGAACACAGCTGCTCCTGAAAGTAGAAACAAGGCAAAGGGTAGTGACACACCCCCTGAATTCCTTTGCCATTGACCACCAATAATAGGGCTAAGCTGGTGGTCTAAAGCTCTGCATCATCAGACTGTGGACACTGGGAGAGGGGGAGAACAGCCATGGTGATAAAAATGCCTGTCTTACAGACCCCGCCCATTATGCTGATTAATATTACAGAACCAAGACCTATCCCCAAATGTTTTACAAGAGAAGTTGAATCTGTAAATATTGATACCTCTGCCATTTTTTTTCAATTTAAAAACTGAAAACCGGTTAGGACAAGTAGCCCGACACAATGGTCTAATAATTGCCTTTGCCTTCTGTATCCCTTTTAAAGCATTCTTAAAGTGCACCAACAACCAGCCCGACTGGCTCCAGGCCGATCCAATCCCTCCTCGCGGGGCATCCAAAATCGGGATGCCCCGCTGTGTAAAACCCCTTAATGACGCCCGCTGCACTTACCTGAATCCCGGTGTGTATTGTAAAGAGAAAAACACAACTAAAAAAAAACAAACTAAAATAATTTAGGTGGAAAATAAAATGTGGTTGCAGAAGTGTGAAGACCCTCATATTGGGTATGTGATTGTGTTTAGAATTAGCCTATTGCAAATAAACTGTTAAATAGAAGTCAGTATACAACTACCATCATTTAAAGTGATTCTGATGCAGCTGTTCTTCTAGGATATTCGTGGCATTTTCTTAGTTGCATTTTACAGCAAAGGCCATGGTTCACCAGACGGGCACAGCAAGTGATTGAGCACCTAATAAGTATATTTGATACAAAAACTAGGGTGGGCTTGTGGAACAGTGATTGTAATATAACCCAGTTAAAAAAAATTGTTTTCAATATTTTGTTAAAGAATATCTCTTACTAAGTCAGACGTCGTGAACTGATCACTTGCAGCCTGTTACAGCTCTTAGTTTTAGTAAATACACACGATCATGATTATAAAATAAAGTTGCACAGATAGATACTGATACTGTGTGCAGTGTGCCTATGCAGAACAGAATAAACAATAACGCGGATAGAAAGAATGCTGGCCAAGTAAGGCAGCACCACAACTCTAGTTAATAAAACAAAGTGTTTTATTACAAGCTAATCACTACATACAGACAGGACAATTAAAGGACAAGTATTGTTTGCCAACCGCTTTGGAGATGGGCTGGGTGTATATTCTAAGTATGCAGCACGTCCTGCTCCAGATAATGATTCATAACATCTGGGATATAGGCAGCAAGAAGGCGCTTTACTGCAGAGATGGCAAAAAAGAGGCCCCTCCCGGTCCATATATACCCGGGACCTCCCACTAATTCCCCAGTTTCTTCTCTGCAGTGGGCTGCGAAGGACAAGATGATGGCTTTTCTACTCACAGGTGAGCTGGGCTTCACAGCCCTGGGCCCTGTAGGACTATTCCCACCCGTTCCACTTTTATTCTGCCTCCCAGCCTTGGCTGCGTGGTTGGTTGATGGTAGGCAGCACCTATTAGAGGTGCTTCATTGGAGCTTGCTCCACCGCAAATCCCCCACCAAAGGGTAGGCCGTTGTCAGGTTACTGGCGATCGTGACTTGGGATACCCCGTCCACTATTGCCCTGCCTTACGTTATTAATGTTTTAATGGGCTCCTTACTCCCCCTTCTCCCATTGTACTACTCGTCAGGGTGGGGGGGGGGCGAGGTGAGTGCCTGATTAGTGTAAATGTGTTTTGCCTTTTTACATTACTGTTATGTGTTATGCCTTTTTCATGTCTCGCTGGCACTCTCCTCTGCTCTGCTCCTCTCCCCTTCAGTTTTTGAATTTCCCGCCGCTGACTCGCGCGCCCTGCGGCGTCAGTGGCGACATTCAGGGACCTGGCGGCTGCTGATTGGCTGCGGGGTGGCTTTCTTCAGCCTGTAACCCAGCGCTTCCTGGAGGGGGCGTGGCTTAATGCTGGGTGTGCTCCGCGGTGCTTCCTCATGCGGCCAGCCCCTTCAGAGTCCTCCAGCGCCATCTTATCTCTCCTGCCGGATCGATTGCGGTCCCCCCTTTTTTATATGTAATTGCTTTTCACTCCTATATTTAATTGCTTTTCACTCTGGGCAAGCCCGGCTGTGTGTGGTGTGTGGGGCATCCCCTGTAAGTGATAATGTGCGGGTTTGTGTACCCTGCGCGGCACTCTGGACTGCACTTGTCTGGGCCTGCGCCCACCATGTCTTCTCCCACGCCCCCTCGGTTGATCGTGACCCCCAGTGAGATTAACACTAGTGGGGAGTCTCAGCCTGATGTGTCTTCCAGGCTGGCCAACATTGAGAGGTTGATTGCTAGCTCTGTGGCCCGTAAGGCCCCAGCTAAAAGACTGCACTTGGCGCCTGCTGCGCCTGCCTTCCCTATGGAGACGGAAGAATTCCTTGATTTGTCTGACTGTACCCTGCTTGAGGAGGGGGAGTTATTCTCAGATTCAGAATTTTCAGATGATCAGCATTTCCCTGGCGCTGATGCCAGCTCAGAGCATTGGAATGCTGATGACACCCATAGACTTTTGACTCAAATCTTTGAAGTACTCTCCATTTCTCTCCCTGCTGCGGCACCCAGGCAACAGGGGTAATTGTTTGGTACTACAAAGCCACGTTTGGAATTTCCAGAACAGGCTCATTTCCATAATCTGGTTCACAAGGAATGGGAGCGACCTAGCCGGCTCCCTGGTATCCCTAAGGGATGGGATAAAAGGTACCCCTTTCCCCCGGATGTGGTTAAATGTTGGTCAACTCCACCAGAGGTGGATGCTCCTGTTTTGGGGTTGTCTAATACTTCTGTGGTGCATTCCCCTGATTCCACTACCTTGAAGGATAGTAAAGACCGCCGCATTGACCAGCCTCCCATGCCTTTGCCTGTGCGGGATTGGCCCTGCGCCCGGTCTGTGCTTCTGCTATTACTGCTGTGGCCATTAGGACTCTGGTCAAGGGCCTGTTAGAAGGCTATCCTGATGATTCTTCCAGTGCCGAATTTAGAGCCTTATCACCATGTGAAATGTTTATTGCTTATATTATTTCTACCTTAGATGACACCATTAGGATGTGCAGCAGGACCTCGGCTCTGGTTGTTTCTATTCGCTGCTCGATCTGGCTGCGCCAGTGGGCAGCTGACAATGCTGCTAAGAAGGCTCTCACAGGGCTACCCTTTAAGGGGCTGCGCCTTTTTGGTGACCGGTTGGACCTTTTTTGCAAAAGGAGGTAGGTTGCCCCAACGCAAAAGACAACTGCGGCCCTTTCGGGGTTCAGGGTCCTTTACCCCCTCCTTTCGTGGATCCAGGTCAGGGAGGGGGGTACCCTTTGCGGGGCGCAGGGGTGATTTCTGGGGCAAGGGTAGAGGCCGTGCCCGTCCCAGATCCTTCTGGGGATCTAAGCCCAAATCTGTCATTAAGCCTGCTCAGCCATGAAGGGGCGCCCTCACTCTTACGGGTGGGGGGACGGCTGCGGCTCTTCGCTCATGTCTGGGGACAGCAGGTCTCAGACAGGTGGATTCTGGAGGTTGTGTCCTTCGGCTACAAGCTACAGTTCGTGGCACGGCCCCCTCCAAGATTTCTCAGGTCTCGGATCCCTCTAGACCCCCTGGCCGCTCGGGGTCTATTTCAAGCTGTACAGAACTTATTAGGTATGGGAGTCATCTGTCCGGTCCCTCCAGGGGGAGAGAGGTCAAGTTTATTATTCCAATCTTTTCACCGTACCCAAAAGGGATGACTCCATCAGGCCCATCCTGGACTTAAAACTTCTCAACAGGTTCATCAGAACCAGACACTTTTGCATGGAGACCCTGCGCTCCGCGTTGAGCTCCTTGCGCCCGGGGGACTTCATGACCTCCATAGACATCAAGGATGCTTACCTTCATGTGCCAGTCTTCCCAGGGCATCAGCGGTTCCTCAGGTTCGCCCTGGAGGACCAGCACTACCAATTTGTTGCACTTCCCTTTGGTCTCACCTCAGCCCCCAGAGTGTTCACCAAAGTACTGGCGAGAGTGATGGCCATCCTCAGAGCCGGGGGCATTCGCATTCTCCCTTATCTGGACGACATTCTCATTACATCTCATTCTCTCCAGCAGGCAAAGTTGGATACCCAGACGGTGGTTACTGCCCTGGACTCGTTCGGATGGGTGATCAATTATCCCAAGTCCTCCCTCTCCCCGTCCCGGGTGACCCCCTTCCTGGGCATGAATCTGGATACCATTCAGGCCAGGATTTTTCTTCCTCAGCAGAAGGTGGATTCTCTTCAAGCTCTGGTTCATTCCATGCTGTCCAGCCCTCATCCTTCCATCAGACAAGGGATGCAATTGGTGGGACAGATGGTGGCCAGCTTCAAAGCAGTCCCTTACGCTCAATTTCACATGAGACCCCTTCAGCTCCATCTCCTTTCAGTCTGGGACAAGAGTCCCCTGTCTTTGGATCAGGCCTTTGTTCTCTCTCATCTGGTCCGGCGGTCCCTCCTGTGGTGGCTGGACTCGAGGAATCTTCTGGGGGGCAGATCCTTTCTGACTCCATGTTGGGAGACGGTCACTACGGATGCCAGTCTGTCAGGTTGGGGGGGCTACTGGAGAGCTCTCCAATTCCAGGGGCTGTGGGGCCCTCAGGAGGCTCACGCTCTGATCAACGTCCTGGAGCTGAGAGCAGTTCGGTTGGTACTGGCACAGTTGACTCCTCACCTTCAGGGTCGGCCGCTACAGGTTCGTTCCGACAACCAGACGGCAGTTGCCTATATCAATCATCAGGGAGGGATTCGGAGCAAGAGTGCCCTCCAGGAGGTGTCGTTGATTCTGTCCTGGGCCGAGAACAATGTCCCGTGCATTTCAGCAGTTTATATTCCGGGAGCGGAGAATCTGGAGGCGGATTTCCTGAGCAGGGGGACCGCTCGCTGGGGGGAATGGGCCCTCAACAGCGAGGTCTTTCTATCCCTTTGTCACCGGTGGGGGAGGCCAGACGTGGATCTGTTTGCTTCTCGCCACAATCACAAGCTGCCAGCATTTGTTTCCCTGTCCCAGGATGCCCTGGCTCTGGCAGTGGATGCTCTGTCTCTGTCCTGGCAGGGTCTCGGTCTCCTGTACCTCTTCACTCCGTTCCCTCTTCTGAGCAAGGTTCTGCGCAAGTTGGTGCAGGAGAGGGTGCCAGCCATTCTGGTGGCTCCCAAGTGGCCAAGACATGTGTGGTTCAGGTGTGCTGCTGGCAGTGGATCAGTACACTCTACCCTTGGTTCCGGACCTTCTCACTCAAGGACGGCTCTGTTATCCCAATTTACAAACGCTGGCTTTGACGGTCTGGCTGCTGAAACCGCCATCCTGAAGGAGGAAGGTCTGTCTGATTTGGTGGTTCGTACTCTTGTCAGCACTAGGAAGAAGTCCTCCTCCACTATTTACTATAGGACCTGGCGGACCTACATTAACTGGTGTGAGGCTAGGGTTTTTTCCTGTCGTGTGTTCTCCATTCCTAGGATCCTGGAGTTCCTGCAACATGGTTTGGATATGGGCTTTCAGCTCAGCACCTTGAAGGGTCATGTGTCCACCTTGGCTGTTTTCTTCCAGAGGTCCTTTGCTCTACATCCTCTGGTCAACCAGGGGGTCACTCATGTGCACCCCCCCCACCCCTGCAAACCCATGGTACCAGTCTGGGATTTGAATTTGGTATTGTCTGTTCTTCAGGGTCCTCTGTTTGAACCGGTGCATGAGGCTGCCTTGTCTCTCCTTTTCCTGAAGGTTGCCTTTTTGGTGGCTATCACTTCTGTCCGGCGTGTTTCTGAGTTGGTGGCTCTGTCTATTCAGGCCCCCTATTTTGAGAGACACCAGGACAAGGTGGTTTTCCGATTTAAACCAGACTTCTTGCCTAAGGTTGTCTCTGCCTTCCATCTCATTCAGGATATTGTGCTTCCTTCTTTGTGCCCTAATCCTGGTAATCCCAAGGAGAGGGCCTTGCACTCTCTGGATGTTGTCAGGAATTTGAAATACTACCTGGTGGCTACTGCTCCTTTCAGAAAGACTGATGCCTTGTTTGTGGTTCCATCCGGTCCCAAGAAGGGGTTGGCTCTTGCTAAGTCTACTATTGGCAAATGGATCCATCAGGCCATTGTTAGGGCCTATTCTACTAGGGGGAAGGATCCTCCTTTCCCTGTTACTGCTCATTCTACCCGTGCTGTTGGGGCTTCCAGCACCAGGCTTCTGTTGAACAAGTTTGTAAGGCTGCTACGTGGTCTTCTGTTCATACCTTTTCCAAGTTTTACAAGGTTGATGTTCAGGCCTCAGTGGATGCTGTTTTTGCCCGCAAGGTTCTGCAGGCGGCAGTGGTTTAATCTGTGCGTTGTTGCCTTTTTTTGGGATCCCCACCCTTTTTTTGTGGACACTGCTATTGGATGTCCCAGATGTCATTATCTGGAGCAGGACGTGCTGCATATTTAGAATACAATTCTGTGATTACTCACCTTGTAGAATTGTTTTTTAAGTATGCAGCACGTCCTGCTCCATCCCACCCTGATTACCTTATTCTTGGATCCTCTTTATGGTGATTTGTTACTTATTAACATGGTTGAATTTTGTTATTGGCTTCTCCTGGTTCCCTTACTACTTTGTTATACTGGGGAATTAGTGGGAGGTCCCGGGTATATATGGACCGGGAGGGGCCTCTTTTTTGCCTTCTCTGCAGTAAAGTGCCCTCTTGTGGACTATATCCCAGATGTTATGGATCATTATCTGGAGCAGGCTGTGCTGCATACCAATTCTACAAGGTGACTAATCACAAAATTGTATTTTTCATCAATGACTCTTCTTTGCCGCTCAACCGATAAATGTTACATTTAACATATTTCTCTTAGTGCAGGGAGAAGCTTGTTACATTTAGATACATATATATTGGGAACTAACGGCCAACTGTATCTAAATGAAGTAACCCATTTATCTGCTGAGTAAATGGCAATAAAGTGTCATTAAAAACCCGTGATTTTCACTATTCTGCGTTTTGGTCCTTCCCCTGCTGTTCGAGTTGCTCACTTACTTCTCCTCGAGCCCACAGTGCGGCTAAAGCCTCTGCCTGGAATACTAGCCGCACTTACTAGTGGAACGTGGCATAACTCGGTTTCCTTTGGCTATGACACGCACAGCCATTCAGTTGTGGCAAGTGGGGCCGTGCAGTCGAGAAGGGAGACGAGTGATGCCGGCACCGGCCATGCATATGCCCTGGGCTCGGGGAAAAGGTAAGCTTATTGTGCTCCTCGGGGGTGGGGGGTTCACAGAGCGGGGCATCACAGTTCGGGATACCTCGGGGGGGAATAAGCTTGCCCTGGAGTCTCATAGACTCCAGTCTCCCATTTTAATGAAATCGCACAGCACACCTCTAGACCAGTTGGCAAACGATACTTCTCCTTTAAAAACAGCAGGGGAGCCCTCTACTGGCGGACATGAGTAATATCAATATTAGTTCATCAGGCTGAAAAAGACATTTGAACACCAAATCAAAGTACATAAAGGGAAAAAGAAAACCATCACAAAATCATTAAACAAAAATACAAGGATATAAGAAGAGACTGCAAGTGCAAACAATTTACAAAAAGAGTGCTGGCAATCGACTCGGCACAATAAATTCGGAGTGCAGCAACAATGGTTCATCAAACAATGCAAATCTCTATTAACAATCCAATAGTCATACAAAATGGGAGACGAATATCAACCGCTATAAAGATCAAAAAAAAAAAAAAAAAATATAGGACTAATATCACCAGTAAGGGTTTCCACCAGCACGCCACTTCCAGGATAGGTTAGTTAAAATGACAGGAAAAGGTTACTGTATGAGCCATGATGGCTTGCACCAGGGCCCGCTCACATTTAGTAACGCCACTGATTGATACGTTAATGTTAGGGTACTTTGAACTCTAATCTATTGGTACACGCCCCAGTGCAGGAAGGCTCTTTTCTTTTTAATTTCTTTCTTGTTTGTGCTTATTGTGTATGAGAGCTCATCCCATATACATTATAGTAACTGTTCTTTTTACAGCTAAGATTTACTGTGTTTCCTGCACAGTACAGACCTCTAACAAGAAATGTACACTATTTATTTATTTATTTTTTTTTAGACCAATCACTTCTGTCATTAAGGAGAGAAAGAAATCCTTTGAAGAGTTTCTAGAAGAACAAATGAGGATTGAAGAACGGCGACTGCAACAAACTGACACCAAACAGGTACCATTGTGTCAATGGTATTAAATAAATACTGATAGGGGAACAACCAGTCAACATAATCTTTACTATCCTGAATTGGGATGCCCCGCCGTGTGAACCAACCCCCCCCCGATTGCCCACTCCACTAATTTGTCCAATCAGTGCTTATATACTATATATCCCCACTTTACTATAACACCTATCATAACAGTTTCCATTTCTGAGTCACAAAGGTTTGCATAGTTTCCATACTAATGAAATAAATTGAGGGAGCCATTTACATCGGTTACAGCAGTGCCCCCACCCCTTTTTCTATAAGGCCCATTAACAGCTTATGTTTTGTGGATCTGCAAACCGTTGACAATATAGCTCAGCTGCTGCACTAAATACTCCACCTGTAAATCTTAGTTGAGATCTGCAAAATCTGGCCTGTTTGGTGGGCCTTTTAAGAGCGAGATGGGGACCCCTGAGTTGCAGGACTTCTTCAGGAAGGCACAGGGCAGTTGCTTTGGACATGTCCACTATAGTTAGGATGGTTAGAAGACACCAGGCATAAGTCTTTGTACAAACTTACAGTAATTTTTCTTGTTTCATGTTTGTAATATAGAACACAGAAGGACAAGCAACAGATAAACCTGTAACAAAAAGACCTTTTCTTCGGCGTGGGGAAGGACTGGCCAGGTTTAAAAGTGGAAACAAAAAAAACCTTGAACCCCAAGAAAACAAAACTGAAACTCAGAAACTGTTGGAAACTGCAGTTCCTTCTCTGGCTGAAAAGACTTCTGTTCCTGCTAAAGCTGAGAAGGTTCAAGTTCATAGGAAAACCACCATATTGCCTAAGGAGCAAGAGTCTGAAAAAAAATATGGAGCAACAAAAGCAAGTCAGACCTTAAAAGCCAAAACAGAATTAATACAAAATAAACCAAAAATTAACACAAAAAACAGCACCTCATGGCAGCAGGATGACAAATCTACATCAAGCGGAAGAAGCTCTGTTACCCTGGAAAGAAACATTAGTTTAGAAACTGATAAAGAAAATGTAGACCGCATGAAGACCTCTGAATCCCAAAACAGACAAGATTCGCAGTATAAAGAAACAAACAAAACAAATGATTCCCCACAAATGCGTGACTCAAACCCAAACAGTGCTAAACCAGGGGAATTATCTTTTGAAGTCTCCTTCCAAAAGAGAAAAGTGGTTTGGGAGAAGGAGAAGCAGAAAGAAAACTATGAACTAAATGAGTTCCTGCTTCTAGAGCAGGCTGCTGAAGATATATCCTTTTCCAGCAACTCCTCTTTTGTACAGAAGCTTCTTGATCAGGATTATGTACTTGATAATGGACAGCGTAGGTTGTCCTCCACTCCCGTGAAATCTGTAGAGAGGCAAATGGAGAGGGTGATCAGTGGTACTAGGAGTTCAGGTAGTGGAAGACCGAATGACAAAATAGATCTTGGACTAACAAAAAAGTTAACTGATCCCTCTGCTGCCTCTTCTTCTGTGCCTTATGTACCAGTTGGAATGAACACAAATGAATTTCCTCAAGCTTATAAAGATGAAGCTAGAAACTCCCCCAAATCTTCTGAGTCTGAGGGGGACTATGCCTCCTCTGGGGATGAGCATGGTAACTCTGCTTTGAGTGAAAATGAAGATGTGGATAGTGAGGTCAGTAGTGGAGAGGATGAAAATAAATCCAAACTTAAAGGACCTGCTAAAAAACTTATAAAGCAAACCAAAGTTAAGGATACTGACTTATATTTGTCTGATGGAGAGAACCAGGACAATGATGACACTTTGTTGGCAAACAAAAGCCAAGTCTCCCAAAAAGATGAAGACCAATCTTCATCTTCTAGTGAAAGTCTAGACTGTTTTGATGATGAACGGACTTGGGATGATCTTGGTAATCTGCCAAGTTTAAAAGGTGTTTATGAAAGCAATTTTTCCAGTAAAGAGTTTGTACCCTCCGAGTACACCAGCAAAAGTCCACCAGATGCCCCGGACAAGGTCATAACAAGGAAGGTGGCATCAAAAAAAGGAGATCTGATAACAGATGCTGCTACCAGTGCTGATGAGCCTTGCCCAGCATCTGACCTGATGTTGAAACTGTTTCCAGCACTTAAGCCAAAAGCAAAACCTGAATCACAGGCTGGTCCCAAATCGGCACAAGTTCATGAAGGGTCAGGTAAGATCATCTAGTGCATCTTATTTAGATAGTTACATTTCAATTATAAATACTTTAATTGGTGGCTCTCAAGTATATATTTAAAAAGATCAATTTACTCCATATGTGAGGCTAGTTATAGGTATAAAAGTGCATCACAACCCGCTAACGATGCAAAACCAAATTAGCCAATAGTTCTTTCAGTGAAACTAGAAAAAGAAGTTGGTATTTTCTTTTTTTATATATTCTCTATTTAGTATTTTCAAAGCATTACAACATTCAAAGAAGGATAGGGTGCAACATTCCACAGTCATAATGTGAATAACATTGTCAGGCATATTGAAGTGCAGACAGACACTACCATCAGAAAGGTACAATTTCAGTCGGGTTGTCTCCACCCGAATGGTCATCGTGTTCTGCATGGGAGATGGGGGCGGACCCAAAATCCTGCCCTTAGTCAACCAGAAGAAAAATCTCAAGGTTAGACGGCCTGTCTACCTCCAACCAATGGCCAGTAAGACTCGCCAAATCATTCTCCTCTCGCAGGCAGAACCGGGGACCACTACTCCAGTCACCCCCCTGGGGAACCTGACTTTTACACAACCACTGCGGAAATAGAAAATGGACGAATTGAGACAGGGGGAAATAGACGATAACATGTTAACAAACAGAGGAAAGGTAGGAGGGGGAAAGGGGACAAGTAGGGTGGGGAAAAAGAAGGGGGGAAGCTGTGGGCCAAAACTCATTACTGAGCATCTTCTAAGAGCACCTGATATTCCTGTGAGGTCGTGAAGATCACCCAGTTGGCCCATTTAAGGCGATGGGCTTCTGAGGCTTCATTCTGCGCTGCAATTAGGCCCTCAAACCTCTCGATCTCTGCTACTTTACTCAGCCACATAGAGATGCTTGGGGGGGTTGAACTCTTCCACAGCCAGGGGACGCACGCCTTAGCGGCGTTTACCATCTGACTAAGAACGGATCTCTGGTATCTTTTGGTGGGCAGCTCCGAGTGGTGAAGAAGGAAGAACGCCGGTCCCTCAGGGACCTCCCAGTCCGTCATGTGTTGCACTGTACTTCTGACCCTAGCCCAAAAGTTGGTCAACCTTGGGCACGACCAGAAGATATGCAGGAGAGTACCTCGATCACCATAACACCGCCAGCACAAGGGGGAGACTGCTGAGTACCACTTGTGTAGGGATGTGGGGACCCTATACCACCTCGTGAGAATTTTATAGTTACATTCTTTGTACCTGGTACAGGTGGCTGTTTTGTGTGTCAGGCGGATAATTTGCTTTTTGTGTTCAGCTGTTAGGGTGACTCCCAATTCTCTTTCCCATTTTGTGATACACATCAAGGGAACCTGGTCTTGGGGATTCAGCAAGATCTTATAGATGAATGATAGAGCATGTTGGACAGGTCCCTTTTCCTCACAAAGCCTCTCAAATAGTGTGAGCTCTCTAAGTTGTCGGACCTGCTGCTTCAGGGTGGACAGGAAGTGAGAGAGTTGCATCCACTGCCAGTTGCCCCATCTCGGGAGATCTCCGGACTCAGCAATCGTATCCAGAGACACCCAGCCATCACGGCTATAGAAATGTCTAAGCCTACCGACTCCCTTTCCTAGCCAGCTATCCGCCGTCCCCCCTCCCATCCCAGGGGGGGAACGCTGGATTCCCCAGAATCGGGTATAGGGGGGGAAAGGTTGGCGACATCTCGCCATATGGGAAGTACTTGTGTCATATTTTAAGAGAGGCTCCGATTGTCTGGTGTCTCAGCTACACGCCCAGTGCCTGTCTCGGTAACCAAGGGAGCGATACCAGCGGGAGTGACGAGTCTCCCTGCTCTATCTGGACCCATTGTTTGTGTTGTGGATGCCTGCACCAGTCCACTATCCTAGTTAAATGGGAAGCAACATAGTAGAGGCTTGGGTCGGGGAGGCCTATCCCACCCTTGTCTC
This sequence comes from Gastrophryne carolinensis, assembly GCA_027917425.1. Taxonomy (NCBI): domain Eukaryota; kingdom Metazoa; phylum Chordata; class Amphibia; order Anura; family Microhylidae; genus Gastrophryne; species Gastrophryne carolinensis. The sequence continues at coordinate 66,430,557 of CM051236.1, read as the reverse complement.
TTGGCCTAGCTAAAATCCGCCTGTTTATTCGTGGGGTTTTCCCCTGCCAAATAAATTTAGAAAATAGAGCCCCCACTTTTTGCAGGAATACGCTGGGAACCACTACCGGCAGCACCTGCATTATATAGAGGAGTCGGGGGAGAATATTCATTTTGAGGGCGTTACACCTCCCAAACCACGAGAGCTTTTTAAAGGACCAGGTTTCTAGATCTGTCGAGAATGCACGGATCGGGGGGGGGGGGGGGGGGAGTTTAAAAAATAAATTTTTTCCAAGGATCTGCCACGTTTCACTCCCAGGTATGTGATGCACTCTTCGGCCCAATTAAAAGGGAAGGATTGTCTGAGATGATCCTCCCTTGCTGGTGCAATGTTGAGATTCAATACTTCAGATTTCTGCATGTTTACCTTATAGTTGGATAAAATCTTATATAGCTCCAACTCTTTTAAAAGGTTTGGAAGTGTTACTTCAGGGCCGGTTATGAAGAACAGTAAGTCGCCGGCAAATGCTGCAGCTTTATAATGACCTGAAGGGAGGGAAATCCCTTGTATATTAGGGTTATTTCTAACTCTACATAGAAATGGCTCCAGGGTCAGTATGAAAATTAAGGAAGATAAGGGGCACCCTTAATGGGTCTCGTCCCATTTCCAATGCCGAAGGGTTCTGACAGTGTGCCATTAACCCTGACCGAAGCCGTGGGTTTCTGATATAGGCTGGCGATCCATGATCTCATGTTGGGCCCCAGACCAATATGGTCCAGGACTCCAAACATGTAATCCCATCGCACCCTGTCGAATGCCTTTTCGGCATCAGTCGAAAGGAGGATTGAGGGCAGATTTCTTACTGAAGCAGAATGTATTAGGTTTAGTGCTTTCGCTGTGTTGTCCCTAGCCTCCCTATGAGGCATGAATCCTACTTGATCTAGGTGGATAACCTGGTGGAGATGTGGGGAGAGACTGTTGGCAAGTATTTTGGCGAGGAGCTTAATATCAGCATTAAAGTGGACCAACACCCAGGATTTTGACTATCCTGGGTCTTGGTCCACTTAGATGGGGCACCCCCGATCGGGGTGCCCCGCTGTGTGAAACCCCCCCGAAGCCCCCGAACAACTCCCCGCTCCCAGCGCCAACGGACAAGCCGCGGACAAGCGGCTCCTCCGCCGCCGCCTCCCGCGCGTCCCTCTAGACGCGCGCGTGCCCGCGCCGACCATTCACAGACGGCCGGCGCGGGCGCGCGCACGTCTAGAGGGGCGCGAGGGAGGCGGCGGTGGCCGGCCGCCGCCGCCAAAGATAAGGTGAGGAGTTTGGGGTGTTTGGGGGGGGTTTCACCCCGCGGGACATCCCGATCTCGGATGTCCCGCGGGGAGGGAGGTGATCGGCCCGGGAATCTTATAGATTCCCGGGCCGATCACCCGTGGGTGTTGGTCCACTTTAAGAAGGGAGATTGGCCTATAGCTGGAGCTCAAGGAAGGGTCTTTCCCGTCTTTTGGTATCCCCGCAATGTGCGCACGTAGACTGTCCATTGGGAGGGCGCTGCCTGCTTTTAGGGAATTAAGCACCCCTAGGAGCCTAGTAGAGAGGGTGTCCGCAAATGTTTTATAGTAAATCAGGGGGAGACCATCTGGCCCCGGTGCTCTCCCGTTGGCTGATCCTTTAATGGCTAGGGCTAGTTCCTCCAGCGTAATTGGAGCCTCTAAATCCTCCAGTAGCGCCCTCGAAAGCTTGGGCATCCCAGATCTCTGGATATATTCAGCGACCCCCATCTGCCCTGGACCCGGATGGGAGGGGGGTATATTGTAAAGTGAATTGTAGTATTCCCTGAAAACCCCCGCTATCTCTTTGTCTTTATGCACCATATTTCCCTCCCGGTTCCTAATCCTGGTTACATATGTTTTAGCCCTTTCCCCTCTCAGAGCCGAGGCCAAGAGACGCCCACATTTGTCCCCTGATTCATAGAAAATTTTCCTGCTTTTGATAAGCTGGAGTTTATTTCTATCATTATAAATTCCCCTTAACCTCTCCCTGAGGGAGGTCAGAGCACCTCTGCGATATCTTTCTTATAGGCTGCCTCATATTTAGTTATAAGAGCTTCGAAATCTGCCCTGGCGGGAATGGATCGTAAAAAGGAAAGTGTCTCTTTGTGAATGTTGCCGGCGTGTGTCACATCTCCAGCGCCTCCCTCTATGCTTTGTGGCGGGATCGGCGAGTCTTGTACGAAGGACATCATGTTCGGAGGACTGAAGGTGGCCACTCCTCCTGGGGACGACCATACCATGGAGAGGTCGCCTGAGGACTGCAGTGGGCTCGGGGTTTGCACTACATTAATGGCGGGTGCTGAGCCTACATGATGCCCCTCTGAGGGAGGGCACTCACTGGGGATGGGGGGGGGCAATATATGGTGAGCCCTGTGGAGAGTCCGGGAGCTTCTGACCCTTAGCATCCCCTGAGCCAGGGACAAATGCAAACTTCCCAAGTTTGCCCTGGGCTGTCTCCCTCCAGAATGCTCTCTGCGGACCAAGCTCAGGTGTGTGCGGTATCTCCCCTCCTCCCTCACTGACATCCTCCAGACTGCCTGCCTCCCTCCACGTGGGGGTTCTGTCGGTCTCCCTCTCATACCTCTGTTGTTCTGTCACGCTGCAGGTGCTCCGCTGATCCTTCTCGTCCGCCATCTTTGCCGGCCCCTGCTGTATTGAAGCATCGCCAGGAACCGGCGGGGGGGCTCCATCTCCACCGCCTCTTGCAGTGAGTCGGTGAGCGCTCAGCGCACCATCCGGTCCTCTGGCAGTAGCGGGGCCGCGGTCTGCCCCTCTATATACGCCGGGAGGGGCGGGAGGGAACCGCTCCCACTCGGTGCCGGCCGCCATCTTGGCCGACGGAGCTGTCTCTGTCAGCGGCCACATGCGGGATGCATCGGGCGCCGCCGCCTCCTCTCCTGACCTCGGGGCTGCAGCTGCCAGGTCTTCTCCCCGATCGCGTCCAGGTAGGGAATCCAAATCGCTCACAGATGCCACCGATGAGGGGGACGGCGGATGCACTGTCTCGCACTCACCGATGTGAGTGCTCTGGCCGGCCGACTGCCCAGAACTCGAGCCGCCTGCTCGCATCAGGTGTCTCTCTTTCTCTCTCTTCTTGCCCTTCTTCCCTGGCATAGCAAATGCTGTCTTGGGCACCAAATCGCCTCGTAAAATGCAAGAGTAGCCCAGATGTGCTCAGGAGCTCAGACCGCTGTGTCTACTCCATCCGAGCGCCAGGCCACGCCCCCAGAAGTTGGGATTTTCACTTGAAGTGGACCAATCATCCCAGATGGCGGCCCTGGAGTCTTCTAGCCAACTAGGCGCCACCAGGGCATTCTGATTCAGCATATGCTAGGTGTGCGGGAGCTTACACTCCCCAGGGGAGTCGGTGATGCAAACTCCATCATTTATTTTTTACTTAATGAAGGGGATCAATCCCTGTGAGATTTGAACAAGGTATGTTCAAATCCCAGGCACGGAGTCTTTCCACTAAAACCCCAGACAATGTGCCAGGTGGGAAAGGAGAGAAGACAGGATGGTAAAACCATCCAAAAGGTACTGAGGATATTAGTCAAAAAGATGGACTTTGGTCCACTTTGTAGTTCAGCCTTGTGCCTGACAACTGCTTAAAGTGGACCAACACCCAGGATTTTCACTATCCTGGGTGTTGGTCCACTGTGTGTGCAACCCCCCCCCCCCCCAAAAGCCCCAAAAAACGTACCTTTGCGGCCACGGACAAGCGACGGATAAGCTGCCGCCGCCTCCCGCGCGTCCCTCTTACAGGGCCCGCGCCGGCCATTCACAAACGGGCGGCGCGGGCGCACGCACTGCTAGAGGGGCGCGTGGGAGGTGGCGGCGGCTGATCCGTCGCCGAAAAGGTAAGGTGCTTTTGGGGGGGTCCCTCACCGCTGGACATCTCGATCTCTGATGCCCCGCGGTGAGGGAGGTGATCAGCCCGGGAATCTTATAGATTCTCGGGCCGATCACCCCTGGGTGTTGGTCCACTTTAAGTTTTGAAACCAAATACAAAACTCTTGGAACCAGGCACAGTTAATAACTGCACACCAACAAAATTTCAAAGTATATAAACCAAAAGATCTTTATTTAACAAACATATATAATAAACAATTTAAAAATCAATTAAAAACATAAACCACAAGACACAACACCACAAAACACAAATTGGAGATCACTGGCCCTATATAAAATATATTGTATGTTCAATTAAATGGTTAAATATTCTATCTCTACTCCCCTATTCAACATCTATTTGCCCTGATAGGGATCAGCATTGAAAAAATTGATTGTGTGCAATTTTTGTCCATGTAAACATCTAAATTACCGACCATAAAGTATATCTAAAACTAAGAAAGTGCATAAGTTCTGTTGCCAAATGCCCACATAAACATCCACAATGTACCGTATATACTCGAGTATAGGCCGACCCGAATATAAGCCGAGGCACCTACTTTTACCACAAAAAAATGGAAAAAGTTATTGACTCGAGTATAAGCCGAGGCGGCTTTTTTCAGCCCAAAAAGTGGTCTGAAAAACTCAGCTTATACTCGAGTATATACGGATATATATATATATATCTGCCACAAAAAAAACAACCGGCCCAGGTGGTCATGGTGATGGCTATTGGGTGCATGAGGGAAGGGGCAGCAGCTGTTACAGAGAGGCAGGCTGCCATGCTGGGTGGGTGAGTGTGTCAGCAGTGTCAGGGCGCACACGCGGCACAGGCTGGAAACACGCTCCTCTAATAGCAGGTTTTATTAATGGATTGGGCATTAATGGGGGTGTATACAGTGATGTCCTGGCTGCCATGCTGGCCCCGGTGTGCAGGCAGAGGTAAGCGAGGCCAGGGCGGCACATGGCCGGGTCACACACACACGCTGACAGGAAGTGCAGGCAGCAGCTCGCCATTACACCGGCCCTTTCTCTCCCGGTCCCGCCATTACCTGTGAGGCCGCAGTGCATGCCGCCTATCCCGCTGTACAGCTCCCAACGCCCGCAGCGGCGCCATGGCGGCCTGCTCTCCCTCACACGGGCCCGGCCTCCTGTTTCGGGCGCCTGTGCTGCTGCCAGTTCCGGCTTGTACCGGGAGGGTGTCAGCGAGATCGGGTGACAGCAGCAGGAAGCGCTGCTGTAACTTAGCCTCACAATCCCTGTTAGCGATGTCACAGCTGCGCACTGCCTCCCCGGCCGCCGCCTCCACCGCCGCCGATATTCATTTACATCACATCACAGTATGAACGGGTGACAGGCACTCACCGCTCCATCGCCTGCATCCATTTCACATGGCTCAGACGTGCGCTGTGTGTTCAGCCTCTGCTGTCCCCTCTCCTTGCTGTGACCGGGTATGGTAGAATAGAGCTGCCGGGGCCGCGAGCTCTCCCCGCCCCCAAAGGAAATCCTCCTGTGGGCTCGTCCAATAGCCAGCCTCCTGACTGGGCGAGGGGCGGGTCTGTGACGGGCCGTGTTTGCCTGTTTTTCTCTTTCTCCCTTATACTGACTCGAGTATAAGCCGAGGTGGCTTTTTTCAGCCCAAAAAGTGGGCTGAAAAACTCGGCTTATACTCGAGTATATACGGTATGTGCTAGTTTAATAAATTAACCAGTGAAATAAGCAAATATTCATATGGGATGCCTGAGGTGCACTGAGGGAAATGAAATTCCACCAGCACACCCCAGGCGTCCCAAACCCTGCACAAATGGTGAACGAGGATCAGAATAGTAACCAATAAAGGAATAGAGAGTTAAAAAAATCTAATTCTGTATACTGTAATTTATATATACCAAAGAGGAGAAAGCACAACAAAAATGTATAAAACTTGTTCAGTTACTGGATCAGGGGGATTCCAGGAGCTGAAGGGCTGTACCTGTGGGGCCACACATTCACAGCTAGTCCTAGCTGCTTCCTCAGGCTTGATACAGTACACAGATTTGGATTTTTTTTTCTCTCTCCAATTCTTTATTGGTTAGTATTCTGATCCTTGTTGTTCACTCTTTGTGCAGGGTTTAGGACGTCTGACTGGTAGAATTTCCTTCCCCCCCTAGTGCACCCTGGGCATCCCATATGAATGGTTTTGCATATTTTATTGGTTAACTTATTGAAAACAGCACATAAATTGTGGGCATTTGGCAATAGCACTTATGCACTTTTTTAGGTTTAGCTTGATAGTTGGCAAAATAGATGTTTACATGGACATAAATTGCGCATTGAATCAATTTTTTGAATGCTGATCCGGATGAGATGTTGAATAGGGCAGTAGAGAATATTTAACCATTAGATTGAACATACAACATATTTTATATAGAGCCAGGGATCTGGAGGGCCCCAATTTGTGTCTTGTGGTATGTTTTTTAATTGATTTTTAATCAGTCCTGTTTGGTTTATATGTGTGTTTAATAAAGATCTTTTGGTTTATAAACTGTGACATTTTGTTGGTGTGCAGTCATTAACTGTGTCTGGTTCCAAGAGTTTTGCATTTGATGCTTGTACAAAGTAGACAGCATCCTGGATGGTGCACACACAGGTGTTTCTAACTTTTGAAACCAAACAGAATTCCTTTGCCATATTGCACTGCTCTTATGATTGCTCAGCCATTGTAAATCAGTGCTTTACATTTTCAGCAGCAGATGGAGATTAGTAGTAGCAGAGAAATCATCGATTAAATTCAACCAAAACCAGACCTAAAGTGTAAACCATATTCTAAGCATACAGTACGTCCTAATACTTACACGTGGGTAATCCTCCGCCAGAGGGCGCTGTTCACTGCAGACATGCAAAAACAGGCTCCTCCCGGCCCTTCATATACCCAGGGACCTCCCACAAATCCCCAGATTTCTCTGCAGTGCTGACTGCGAAGACAGAAGTATCACTCTCTCGCAGGTGAGCGGGGCTATTACAGCCTGCGGCCCTGTGGGACTATTACCACCCGTCCTCTTCGATGATGTGCCTCCCAGCCTGGGCTGCGCTGGCCGGGTGAAGGTAGGCAGCACCTCGTGTGCTCACGGAGCTACGCTCCACCGCAGTCCCCCACCATAGGGTAGGCGGTTTAGGCTGATGGTGAGCCTCTAATAGATGCCCCTCCCGCATTATTGCCCCGTGCCCCTCGTAGCGATGAACCCCGGGTGATGGGTCGCCTTCTCCCTCGTTTTCGGGGGAAAAGAAAAGGGGGGGGGGGTATGCGTGTGGCGGTCTCAGCGTAATGTTTTACACGATTTTGGCATTTGTCTTTGAACTGGGTGTCAGAGCCGCACTCCCTTATCCACATAACCCTTGTCAGGTTGCGCGCGTTTGTATTTCCCTTTCTGAAGTGTGCGGCCCGAGCGGCCGTGTCATTCAGTAGTTTTTGGCGGTTCCCTTAGCTAAACTAACAGCGTGTCTTATCCTCTACTGTACACTACCGCTGGTTGGAGCTTCGCGCTCTTTGGGGGAGGCGGGGACCTGGCATGATGTGCCCTGCGTCACGGCCAGATCGGGCCCGCCCCTCGAGGTTCGCTTGGCTCCATTTTGATGGTCTTCACGCGTGGTTGCGATCCTCCTCCTCTCTAGGTCATGTAAGTGCCTGGGCGGTCTTGTTCCTATGATCTTTCGTTCAACTGCACATGGCTCTGACACCCCCCCCCTTATTCTCTTTATGTCTTTCAGATGCCAAGATTTCGGTGGCTTCTCCTGGCCTGACATATATTATAGCGGGTTCGCTTAAAATTCTCCCACATTCCTAGCGGGTCTTGGGGCATCCAGGGTTGCCTATTGCATAAATCCCTGTGGGCATATTGCTCAGATAATCACCATATGGAGGCATCTCAGAATGATGTACCCGGGGTCCCTCGGGGACAAGACCGGCTGTGTACAGCGTGTGGCTAGCCCCATGCTGATGCTGACAGAGCACGGGTCTGCGGACCGTGTGCTGAACAGGTACTGGCCCTGCAATCAGGTTTACCAGTGGCTGCACCTCACTTCAATACACCCGTCTCCCCGTGCTTAAATCTCACTCCTGATGAGACACACTCGAGCGGGGATGAGCAGCAAGTCGTGCCGCGCAGGCTGCCTACGGCTGAGCAGGTGATAGCTAGTTTGGCGGAGCGCTTGGGCTCTGGAAAGAAGCGGCCCCTGCCGCCTCCTGGTTCTCTGGTTCCTACTGAAACTGAAGAGTCCGCTGAACCTTGCTCCTTCTGATGAAGGTGAGCTATTCTCCGACTCGGGCTCCTCGGACGAGATGCCTTGGAGCCGTGATGATTCTTGCCCCGGTTCCTGGGGCCTGTGTGACACTGACAAAACCTCAAAGATCTTTATAAGTAGTTCATCAATCTCTCCTCCTGGAGAGGCTCCCAAGCATAAGAGGGAGAGTTTCCATACAGCGACACCGCTCTTGGAATTTCTGGAACAGGAGCATTTCCAGGCTCTTATATCCAAAGAATGGGAATCGCCTTGTAAACTTAAAGGGTTTCCAGGGGTCTGGGATTGGAAGTACCCTTTTCCCCCTGATGTGGTTAACTTCTGGTCGGCACCTCCTGTGGTGGATGCACTGATTATAGGGGTTACTAACCCCCCCTTCATGACTGCTCCTTATTACCGTACCCTTCGGGATGCTGAGGACCGGCGCATTGACAGACTGGCTTCCCACGCCTTTTCGTGTGCAGGGACGGCGCTGCGCCCGGTCTGTGCCGCGGCCATCACTGCGGTGGCCGCCAGGACCCTCATTAGAAAGCTACTTGATCACCAACCTGAGGATCTCCCCTGGGATCTCCAATTGTGATGTGTTTGTGAGGTTTATCCTCTCAGCGCTGGATGACACCATTAAGATGTGTGCTAGAACCTCTGCCCTTGTGGTAGCTATTCGCCGCCTGGTCTGGCTGCGACAGTGGGGAGCAGACGATGATACAAAAAAGGCCCTCACTGGCCTTCCCTTCAGAGGACGGCGCCTATTTGGGGCCCGTTTGGACCTTTTTGGGAAAAAGGGCAAGGCACCTCTACGCAGAAGGCCGTCCCGGCCTCCTCGGGGCAGGGACACCCCTCCCCCTCCCTACGTTGGTGTCAAACACGAACCAGAGGTGTGCTTCCAACTTTTCGGCGTAGATTACCATTCCAGGGCGGGCAGGCAACGCCCTGGGCCCTCTGGCAGGACTAAGTCCAAATCTGCCAAGACCTCCCAAGCATGAAGGGACGCCCTCACCCTTCTGGGCGAGGAGACTGCCGCAGCACCTGGCTCCTATCCGGGAGCGTCTTGCCTCCTTCTGGTAGTTCCAGGAGGTAGTTCCCCTGGATACAGGATAGAGTTTGCTGGGCGGTCCCTTTCCGAGGTTGTCAGGGTGATTCTAGTCCCTGTTTTCTCTTCAGGAGTTGCTGCAGGCCGTACTCGGCCTGAAGGGTCTGGGCTCGTTTGCAGGTTGCCCTTAACAGGCTGGGGCGATGGCCTCTACGTTAACCTTTCCTCTCCCCCTCAAGAGGATGAGGCAGTCTGGGCCATGCTGGCCTATTTTAGGCTTGGCGATTCTACATTCACAGGTGGTCCCTGTATGATGTCTCTGTGTTGGGCCACAGGCGTCCTGTGCAAGGGGAGCCTCTTGCCACCTGTGGAGATCTAAGATCCTTTTAGTTTCCCCTGTGTCTTCTGGACTCCGAGACCTTTACAGGTCAGTGTTGAAGGACCAACCCTGCGGATTGGGGCCTTGTTTTTGGCCTCTCTTCTGCTCCCAGGCTGCTCGCCAAGGCATGGATGGGGGTGATGTCTCCGACATGCCTGTGGGACGTCTGCACTAGGATCTGCCGGATCGTCCTTCTTTACTTCCCAATCTCTACGTCAGGCCGAGTGGGTTCGTCGGCCTGTGGTGGCCTTTGGGAGTTGTTTGGATGGGTGTTCAGTAACCCAATCCCTCATTGTCCCTTATTCGCTATCTCCATTCCCTGGCTTCGGTTCAGGCTTGAACCTTCTTCCTTGGCAATATGTGGACTCCTGGTTACATGGGCTCTGTCCCTCTTTGCTGTCCCTTTGCTTTCACCAGGCAGGATTGCAGCTGGTGGGCCCGTTGGTGGCGGATCAGATGTTGGCCCTTATAATCAGAGCCTTTGGGCTCTTCGGCACAGTAGGTTATTAATCCCGGTTGGGGTTCCAGCTCCCCTGGAGCTAGGTCTGTGCTCATTCCCCCTTGGTACCGTGGTTCCTCTTGAGCTGGCTAAATTCAAGGAACCTGTCAGGGGGCTCCCCTTTCCTTTCTTGCATCTTCCTGTAGCTGGTCACCTTGGGCACCAAGTCTCGCAGGTTGACGGGGGTGGGGTGGATTTTCTTCTAAAATCCCCCGTGGTTCCTAGGTAGGGGCCCTTTTGAGGGTCCATTTTCCTACTTCTTTTGTTCAAACAGTGAGCCTTCAGTTGGCTCTATCTTGCTGGTCTATTCCTCTTCAGGACCTGTCGATTCGGGGACTCTTGGCCTGTCGGAGGACAGTGGTCTGTATTTATTATCAGTCTGGAACTTGGAGCAGGATGTTTCTCCTGGAAGGTTTCTGATCCTGATCTAGGTGGGGGTCAACGTTCCCTGCATCTCAGTGGTATTCGCTCCAATGGATGTCTTTCAGCGGCAGGTTGTGCTATCCTGGTATCCCTCTGAGAGCCAACTAGGGTGGCTCTGTTGGGCCCCGTTAATATCACAGGGGCTCTGCCCCCGTTTTTACTGCCCCAGAATATTCTGACTCTGGTCATGGGGGCTTAGTCATTTTATGTCTGGACATTCTATTTTATGTTTTTTCTTCATTCACCCTGCTAGGCGGGGTTCTGCGCAAGATTGCACCGATAAGGGGGGAACCGTGATACTGATGGCCCCCAGATGTTTCTGCTGAGGGCAGAGGACCTGTACGCTCTCTCAGGAGTGTGGTTCTGCCCTTTTCAGGCTCCCTCTTATGTCGCCCCAATCTACAGGCTCTAGTCTGATGGCTTGACGGTTGATTCATTCACCCTTTTGGAGACGGGCTTATCTACTGGGTGACTTTGTCTATGGGGGGCTAGGAGCAAGCTTCTTCTTCTTCCTCCGTCTATTATAGGATATGGCGTACCCATATTGATTGGTGTGAGTCTAGGTCTCTCCCCTGTTGGACGTTCTCTGTTCCCAGGGTTCTAGAGTTATTACAGCATGGGTTGGGGTTGACTCCCCATCTCGGTACTCTGAAGGTTCAGGTTCTGTCCTGTCCGCCCTTCCGTAGAAGTCTTGTTTAGTCTTACTTGTTAAGCTTTCTTTTGGGGATTGTTCAGGTGCATCTCCCAGGTAGTTCTATGGTCCCTGTTGGGATTACTTTTTATTCAGTTTGCCTTGCGGGTTGTTCCCTTTGGACCTATTTCTGATGCTGTCTGAACTGTTCTTATTTCCAGTTGCCCTTCCGGGGGCTGTTGCTTCAGTCAGACGTGTGCCTGAGAAGGTGGCTCTGTTTAGTTAGCCCTCGTTCTTTATATATACACCATGATGTGGTGGTATTCCGCCTTACACTGGACCTTATGCCCAAGGTGGTGTTTTATGCTCATTTATTCAAGTCCTTTTGTCTGCCTCTGGGCCTTATTCTTAGTAATGATGAAGTAAGGGGTCTACATTCCCTCAACAGGGGTTGAAGTTTTCCTGGTTTGTCTCTTGTCCCTTGAGGGGACTGATGTCCCTTGGGGTTTGCGGGCGCCTCCATACGTATGCGCCTGATCTCATCTGCTTCCAGGGGTTATGCACCCTTTGGACTGGTCTTGCTTGGACGGATTGTCCTTTCTGGTCCCAGGTAAGGGTGTTGGCTTCTTGCTGATCCTTGTTAGTGTAGTGGTCAGTATCTCCGCCTGTCAAGCGGGAGACCAGGTTTCCATTTCCCCGATGGGGGGAGCTCTGAGTTTTACCGAGGCTACTGTTGCATTTGGACTGGTCAGGATGTTACTCTGGCCTATTCCTTAAGGGGAAGAATCTCCTTCTCTTTTTATTCTGTTTCTACTTGTGCTTGGGTACCTTGGGCCCTTCAGCACCAGTTTTCTGTTAATCAGGTGATTGCTAGACCGCTGCCTGTTTTCTGTTCATACCTTTCAAAGGTTTTTATGAGGTTGACGTTCGAGCCTTTGCTCATGTTGCTCTCGGTAGCAAGGTTTGCAGGTGACAGCCCCTTTACTGTCTGCTGTGCCTTTTTTGATGGGGATCCCACCCTGCTTTATGGACACTGCTATTGGATGTCCCACATGTAAGTATTATATATGGAGCAGGATGTACTGTATGCTTAGAATAATACAATTCTGTGAAATACTCACCTGTAGAATTGGTATTATACGCATACAGTACACCCTGCTCCACCCCACCCTGGTTTTACATTTTTCTGGATCCCCTGTATGGTGATTATCATTGCTATTGTTACCAGTTTGGTGGTTGGTTTCTCCCGGCTTCTTTTCTCACTGCTTTTCAATGCTGGGGATTTGTGGGAGGTCCCTGGGTATGTGTAGGGCCGGGAGGAGCATGTTTTTGCATGTCTGCAGTGAACAGCGCCCTCTGGCGGAGGATTACCCACGTGTAAGTATTATATATGGAGAAGGACGTACTGTATGCGTATAATACCAATTCTACAGGTGAGTATTTCACAGAATTGTGTTTTTAGGTCTGGCATGCATGGAATCTGTGAGCTGGGATCTTGAGCAACAAGTCTGTCATCCAACCCCTGTCGCTGCTGCTGGGTTTGGGTGGCTAAGTGTCACTCAAGGTTCTGGCTGCTGAATCGGGCTTAGTACAGGGGGGGGGGATGGGTGGGGTATTGATGTATGCTTGAATTTACCCTTTAATGCTTCTTTTTTTCCCCACATGCTGGCTTAGGAGGGCAGCAGTTATAGTTCAACAGTCCCCACCATAAAGGTTGTATGGTACATTTAAAGACCTGTTTATTCCACTATATGAAAACTGGGTAAATAATGGACGCTATGACTATCATGCCCCATGTTTATATGGATTTTGTTTGGTCCACTTCCATATGATGTCTTATTTTGTAAGTTCCATTATTTTTGTTGTATACTCCCCACATCTAGTAATGCACGTTATGTACACTCCTTGGATTTGATTTAGATTTTTTTTTCTTTATTTTTTGTTTCAACAGGAGACTCTGCTCGATCTCAACTCTTAAAAGAAAAGTTAGTTGAGCTGGAAACTGAGATTGAAAGGTTTAAGATGGAAAATGCTTCTTTAGCAAGACTACGGGAAGATAAAGAGAAGACAATGCAGGCTCTCCGGTAGGATTTATTTTCATTTGGTGGGGGGGGGGGAATAATCCTGGATTGAGGGGTAATCGGGAGCCATCTATTGGCTGGCACTATCGCTGAGGGCGCCTCTACACACCTTTCATCCAAGCAGTTATTTTGACAGATGAAAATGTGCTCCAGGTTACACTAAAGAATCTTTGGGGTCAATCTCTACACTTGTTCAAAGAGTAACTGGACACCCTGTTTCTTCCAATAGGAAAGAGGTTTGTGATTTTGAAGAACAAAAGGTGAAAGAACTGGCCAGGATTGAGGAATATAAGAAGGAGGAAATTAGGAAACTTCAGAAAGAGCGCAAGGTGTTTGAGAAGTATGCAAGTGCAGCTCGAGCAATACCTGACAAGAAAGAGCGCGAGGAGATCCAGGTGAGCCACAATCAACAATAGGCTGGTTAATTAAAGAAAAAAAACTTGCAAAGAGGATTAAGATGAGTTGGGTTTCATAGGAACCGCTCAATAGGGAGTGAATCTTGCCCTCACTATATCCTTTGTTGGGATGAACTCTTTTGTGTATAACTTTTCATATATAACTTTTTTATTCTTAGTATACAGTACGTCCTGCTCCAGATAGAGTACTTACACTTGGGTTATCCTCTGCCAGATGGTGCTGCACTGCAGAGACATGTAAAACAGGCTCCTCCCGGCCCCTCAAATACCCGGGACCTCCCACAAATCCCCAGATTTCTCTGCAGTGCTTACTGCGAAGGCATGAAATTATCACTCTCTCGCAGGTGAGCGGGGCTATTAGCCTGCGGCCCTGTTGGACTATTCCCACCCGTTCCTCGTGTGATGTGCCTCCCCAGCCTGGGCTGCGCTGGTCTGGTGAAGGTAGGCAGCACCATGCGTGCTTATGGAGCGCTGCTCCACCGCAGTCCCCCACCAAAGGGTAGGCGGTATAGGTTGATGGTGAGCCTTTATGGGATGCCCCTTCCGCTTTATTGACCCATGCCCCGTGTATCGGTGGGTCCTGTACAGAGGGCTGCCATCCTCCCTCATTCTCCCTGTAGCTTTTGGGGGGAAAGAAGGGGGGGGGGGGTGGGTGAGTGTGTCTAGTGATTCGTGCATACGTCGTTTTTTCTGTTTTGACTAGTATATGTGGTGTCAGCGGGTGGCGGCGTTACCTCAGATGCTTCTGCGTTCTCATTGGCTGTTTGTCTGTGGGCTTCGCGCTCTTCGGGGGGGGGGGGGGGGCTGGCTTGGTGCGCCCTGCGGCCCGGTCTGGCCCGCCCTTCGAGGCGCGCTCGGCGCCATTTTGTCAGCTCGCGCGCGTGTGACGGTTCTACCTACCGCGGTCCGTAAGTGCCCTCGCGGGCGGCTTTATGCTCATTCCTTACTGTGTATGGTTTTGACGTCCCTTCTTCTCATTGTGTCTTTCAGACGGTTGAATCCAGTGGCTTCTCCCGGCCCGGTGTATTTGATAGTTGGGCCTAGTATAATTACTCCCACTTCCCTAGCGGGTCATTGGGGCATCCAGGGTTGCTTTAAAGCGTCAATCCCTACTGGCTTATTGTGCCTATTAATCACCATATGGAGGCATCCCAGGATAATGGGACCGGGGTTCCTGCGGGACAAGCCCGGCTGTGTGTAGCTTGTGGGGTCTCACCTATCAGCGGTGACAGCGCACGGGTCTGTGTTCCTTGCGCACAGCAGGCGCTAACGTTGCGGCCTGCACCTCGTCTCACTTCACCTACTCCCCCAAGCTTGATTCTCACCCCCGTTGCATTGCATACAAGTGGGGATTCTCAACCTGATGTGTCAGTGTTGAAAAATTGATTGCTAATACTTTAGCGCGTAAGGCCACAGCTAAAAAGCATCACTTAACCCCTGATGCCACTCTATTCCCTATGGAGTCTGATGAGTTTTTGCATCTATGGGGCTACACCCCCTCGGACGAAGGGGAGCTGTTCTCTGATTCAGGGTCATCTGACAAGGCTCTGACTGCTGGGCCCCGGATGATATTGACAGACTGCTGGTTCACATTTTTGAGGTTCTGTCCATCTCTCCCCCTGTTGCGCCGCCCAGGCAAAGGGGTGAGCTTTTTCATACTGTTAAGGCTCGTTTGGAATTTTCTGAGCAAACCCATTTTAATAACCTCGTGCATAAGGAGTGGGACTTCCAGTAGACTTCCAGGTATACCTAAGGTATACCTTTCCTGCTGATATGGTCAAGTGCTGGTCATCGCCTCCCGAGGTGGATGCTCCTATTCTAGGGCTGTCTAACTATTATGCACTCCCCTGACTCTACTACTCTGCGGGATGCCGAGGACCGGCGCATTGACCAATTGGCGTGCCATGCCTTTGCAGTTGTGGGGACGGCGCTGCGCCCGGTTTGCGCCTCGGCCATTACATCTGTGGCACTCAGGGCCCTGATCAGAAGTGTACTTTACAGTACTCCTGATGATTTGCCACCTGATACGTTTGATGCACTGTCTAACTGTGATGTGTTTGTAAACTATATCCTATCTGCCTTGGATGATGCCATTAGGATGTTTGCGAGAACTTCTGCCTTGGTGGTACGCCGCGCGGTTTGGCTGCGCCAGTGGGCTGCTGACAATGCTGCAAAGAAGGCCCTTACTGGGCTTCTATTTAAGGGGCTACGCCTGTTTGGGGACTGCCTAGACCTTTTTGCTAAAGGAGGGAAGTTACCCCAGCGCAGGCGGCAGTCTCGGCCCTTTCGGAGCCAGGGCTCCTTTTCACTCCCCTACCGTGGTGCTAAACAAGGAAAAGGGGTGTCCTTCGCGGGGGCTCTTGTAGATTCCTGGCATAGGAGCAGAGGATGACGTCCTGGCTCCTCCTGGGGGTCTAAGCCAAAACCTCTCCCAAGCCCCCTCAGGCATGATGGGGCGCCCTCGCCCGTCAGGGTGGGGGGACGTCTACAGCACTTTGCTCACGTCTGGAGGCACCACGTCTCAGACTGGTGGATTCAGGAGGTAGTGTCCTCTGGTTACAAGATGGAGTTTGCTGTGCGCCCCCCCCCCCCCCCCCCCCCCCAAGATTCATCAGGTCCCGGATCCCCCAGGACCCTGTCTCAGCTCAGGTTTTGATGCAGGCCGTGCAAGGCCTTCTGGGTCTGGGGGTCATTTGCAGGGTCCCCTTAAGAGAAAGAGGCAAGGGCTTCTATTCCAACCTTTTCACAGTTCCCAAAAAAATGGGTCAGTCAGGCCCATTCTGGATTTAAAGATCCTCAACAAATTTGTCAAGAACAGGCGCTTTCGCATGGAAACTCTGCGCTCGGCCATCAGCTCCCTGCGCCCAGGGGATTTCATGACGTCTGTGGACATCAAAGACGCTTACCTTCACATCCCTGTGTTCTCTGGACACCAAAGGTTTCTCAGATTCGCGTTGGAATATCAACACTACCAATTTGTGGCCTTGCCATTTGGCCTCACTTCAACTCCCAGAGTGTTCACCAAGGTGCTGGCAGGGGTGATGTCTCTGCTGAGGTCAAGGGGCATACGCGTGCTGCCCTACCTGGACGATATACTCATCACCTCTCTGTCTCTACAGCAGGCAGAGTTGGACACTCAGCTGGTGGTGTCCACCCTGGAGTCCTTCGGCTGGGTGATCAATCACCCTAAGTCCTCTCTGACCCCTTCCTCTGTGACTCCGTTCCTGGGAATGATTCTGGATACGGTTCAGTCAAGGATATTCCTTCCTCAACAGAAGGTGGAAGCTCTAACTGCGCAGGTGAGGTTCCTGCTGTCGTGTCCCCAGCCATCCCTCAGGCAGGGAATGCAGTTGGTGGTCTTGATGGTGGCGTGCTTCGAGGCGGTGCCCTTTGCTCAGTTCCATTTGAGGCCTCTACAACTTCACCTTCTGTCAGTATGGGACAAGGACCCAACATCCTTGGACGGGGTCTGTGTGCTCCCCCCCCCTTGGTCAGGCGGTCCCTTGCGTGGTGGCTGGACCCCAGGAACTTGCTAACTTGCTGGGGGGCAGGTCCTTTCTGGCCCCCTCCTGGGAGATGGTCACCACGGATGCCAGTCTGTCAGGATGGGGGGGGATTCTGGAAGTCCCTGCGGTTCCAGGGGAGGTGGAGCCCTCAGGAGGCCCACTTACCTATCAACATTCTGGAACTACGGGCGATCAGGTTGGTACTGGAGCAGTTGACCAATCACCCGAGGGCTCTGTCTGTGCAGGTGCGCTCAGACAACAGGACGGCGGTTGCCTACATCAACCATCAGGGAGGGACCCGGAGCAGGTGTCGCGGATTCTGACATTGGCGGAGGCCAATGTTCAATGCATTTCGGCTGTGTACATCCCGGGGGCAGAGAATCTACTGGCAGACTCTCTGAGCAGGGGGACCTCTCGTCAGGGAGAGTGGTCCCTCTGCAACAGGGTATTCCTGTCCCTGTGTCACCGTTGGGGTCTACCGGATGTGGATCTGTTTGCATCCCGTCACAATCACAAGCTCCCGGCCTTTGTCTCCCTGTCTCAGGATCCTCTGGCCTTGGCCACAGATGCTCTGTCCATGTCATGGCAGGAATTTTGGCTCCTGTATGTCTTTCCTCCATTCCCCCTGCTGGGCAGGGTCCTGCACAAGATTGCTCTGGAAGGGGTGCCAGTGATTCTGGTGGCCCCCAGGTGGCCAAGAAGAGTGTGGTTCGCAGACGTGGTGCAGATGGCAGTAGATCAGTACGTTCTGCCAGGGGTGCCAGATCTGCTCACTCAGGGCCCCTTACGCCATCCCAATTTACAAACTCTGGCTTTGACGGCCTGGCTGCTGAAACCTCCATCTTGATGGAGAAAGGCTTGTCTGCCTCGGTGGTTGAGACCATGGTGAAGGCTAGGAAGAAAACTTCTTCTTCCATCTATTATAGGGTATGGCGTACCTACATTGACTGGTGTGAGTCTAGGTCTCTTCCCTGTCGGGTGTTCTCAGTTTTTACAGCATGGGTTGGAGTCGGGTCTCCAACTCAGTACTCTGAAGGGTCAGGTTTCTGCCCTGTCTGTCTTCTTTCAGAAGTCTTTTGCTCAGCATTCTTTGGTTAAGACTTTCTTTCAGGGGGTTACTCACGTGCGTCCCCCACGGAAACCTATGGTCCCTGTTTGGGATTTGAACTTGGTTTTGTCTGCCTTGCAGGGTGCTCCCTTTGAACCTATTCAGGATGCTGCTCTGGCTGTACTTACCCTCAAGGTTGTCTTTCTGGTGGCTATTACTTTGGTCAGGCGTGTGTCTGAGCTGGCGGCTCTGTCTATCCAGCCCTCCTATTTTGAGAGACACCAGGATAAGGTGGTGTTCCGCTTTAAGCCGGACTTTCTGCCTAAGGTGGTGTCTGCTTTTCATTTGAATCAAGATATTGTTCTTCCTTCATTGTGCCCTAATCCTAGCAATGCTAAGGAAAGGGTTTTGCATTCTTTGGACCTGGTAGTCACTGCGTCCTTCAGGAAAACTGATGCTCTTTTTGTGGTTCCTTCTAGGAAGGGTTTGGCTCCTGCCAAGTCTACTATCAGCAAATGGATCCGTCAGGCTGTGATTCAGGCCTATTCTGCTAAAGGGAAGAGTCCTCCCTTCTGCCATACTGTTCATTCTACTCGTGCTATTGGTGCCTCTTGGGCCTTCCAGCACCAGACTTCTGTTGAACAAGTTTGCAAGGCCGCTACTTGGTCTTCTGTTCATACCTTTTCAAAGTTTTACAAGGTTGATGTTAGGGCCTCAGCTGATGCTGTTTTTGGCCGCAAGGTTTTGCAGGCGGCAGTGGTTTAAAGTGGACCAACACCCAGGATTTTGACTATCCTGGGTTTTGGTCCACTTCGGCGGGGCACCCCGATCGGGGGCTGTGTGAAACCCCCCCAGAAACCCCGAAAAACTCACCTCTCCTCGCTCCCACGTGACCGCCGCTGCCAATCCCCGCCGACGGACAAGCGAGCGCGCCCGCCGCCTCCCGCGCTTCACTCTTACAGGGCGCGTGCCCGCGGCGGCCATTCACAAACGGCCGGCGCGGGTGCGCGTCCTTGCGGACTCGCGGGAGGCGGCAGGCACCGCTGGATCGAGGATAAGGTAGGGATTTTGGGGATCCGGGGGGGTTTCACCCCAATCGGGGTGCCCCGCAGTCAGGGGTCTGATTGGTCCGGGAATCTTATAGATTCCCGGGCCGATCTTGGGAGGGTGTTGGTCCACTTTAAACTGTCTGCTGTTACCTTTTTTGTTGGGGATCCCACCCTACTTTATGGACACTGCTATTGATTGTCCCAAGTGTAAGTAATCTATCTGGAGCAGGACGTACTGTATACTAAGAATAATACAATTCTGTGAAATACTCACCTGTAGAATTGGTATTAGAAGTATACAGTACATCCTGCTCCACCCCACCCTGGTTTTTTGCATTATTCTGGATCCCCTGTATGGTGATTATCATTGTTATAGTTACCAGTTTTTGGTGGTTGAATTCTCCCGGCTTCTTGTTCACTGCTTTTCAATGCTGGGGATTTGTGGGAGGTCCCCGGTTATTTGAGGGGCCGGGAGGAGCCTGTTTTACATGTCTCGGCAGTGCAGCGCCATCTGGCGGAGGATAACGAAGTGTAAGTATCTGGCGAAGTGTAAGTATCATATCTGGAGCAGGACGTACTGTATACTTATAATACCAATTCTACAGGTGAGTATTTCACAGAATTGTATTTTTTTTGTCATTTATTAAAAGAACTTGAAGCAACAAATAAAAGCGCTTCAAGAGGAGTTAAAGAAAAAAGAGACCAAATGGTCCACCAATCATGTGCGACTCCGAAATCAGATAGAGACTTTAACCAAGGAGAATGCTGAACTTCGGGAAGAAATCAAATTTATGGAAAAACTTCGGCTGGACACTTGGAAGAAAACCGAGGCAGCAGAAAGCAAGAAAAAGACGAGTGATGGGCCCACAACACTTGTGAAGAGATCGGAATCCATGGTTAGTGCTGTAGGTAGTCTTTTGTTTCTTAAAAAAAAATAAAGTTTATTTAGATTTTGCAGGGTACAAGTGCCACATATAAGTGTATTTGTTCTCAATAAAATAGTAGTACATTACTCTTGTGTGCTCACTACTATAAATATTAATAACATTCAGAATAAATACAATTATAAAGTTTTACGTTTTCATCAAAGTGCCATAATCATTCTGAATACTGGAAAAAAGTAACAAACTTATGTTATAACCTACAGTATTTTTCCTATTGCATGGCACAGCCTGCTTCAAGAAGTCCTTAAGTATGGGATATTCCGCCACAAGGTGGCGCAGTGTACTGCAGGAGAGTTGTGGCTCCTCCCGGCACCATATAAAAACAGGATCACCAATAGACCTCCCCCAGTGTTTCCTCTGCAGTGATACTGCGAAGATAGAAGATGGCTCTCTATATTGCGCAGGTGAGCGGGGCAACCAAGCCTGCGGCCCTGCAAGTCTATTTCCAGACCCTCTGTGCCTCCCAGCCTCGGCTGACGAATCGGGTGAGGGTAGAGGAGCACTAGGGTCAGGTGCTCAAGGAGCTCTGCTCCAAGCCGCAGACCCTGTACCACAAAGTGTGGCCGGCCATAGGCTTTATGGTGTGCCTACTGAGGGATGCGGAGTTCTTCTCCTAGCTTCTGAGGGGGTGAGCGTTTTTGGGGACTGTGTTCTCTGGGATCCCCCGCCCCCACCCTGGCCCGGCTCCTGCCGCTGCCTGCTCGCTCTCATATCGTGTGTGTGTTCGGGGAGGTGGTAGCGGCGAGTTTTTTTTTAACACTTTTTTTGCCGCCACCGCCGCTTTGTACTCCACCCCGCGGCGGGTGGCGCTATGGCTGTGAGGTGTTTTTTGGATCGTGATGGCGCCGGCGCGGTCACGTGAGCGCCGCTTTTGCGCTCTTCGGGGGGGGCGGGGTCAGGGGATGGCGCGTATCGCGTCGTTCGCCCCGCGGCCTGCCCCTCGAGGTTCTTGTGCCGCCGCCATTTTGTGTCGCTTCCTCCCGTGGTCTGGCGGCTTGGTGATCCTCTGCCTTTGGTCTCCTTGGTCCGTGAGTCCCCTTTGGGGGTTTTGTTTTCTTGGGGCATGGGCTGCGGGATGCTTATGTGCATGTTACTTATATCTTTCAGGCGGGACAACTGTGGGTTGTGGTTTCTCCCGGTTCTGCTCCTTACCCCCTCCCTCATCTCCCCCTTACTGGCTCTTCTGGGGGCATCCCTTGGGGGGGGCATCCCGGGTGGCTTTTTATTAGCCCTTACCCTGTGCTGGCCTGTTGCGCCTGTGTTAATCACCATATGGATGCTTCTGGGGATGGCGTGCTCGGGGGTCTTTCGGGGCAATCCCGACTGTGTGCCATGTGCGGGGCATCCCCTTTGAGTGGTAGTGGCTCGGTGTGCGTGCAGCGCCCAAGGTATAATTGCGGCCCAGGATGGGTTGAGCGCTTCTCTTCCCAGTTCTGCGCTCCCTTCGGCATCGGCTACTCCCCCCCCCCCGCCTGCATTTAGCCCCCACTGAGGGGGATACTAGCAGGGGGTCATAATCTGATCTGGCACTTTGTGTGGCCAGCATTGAAAGGCAGCTTGCCAGGCTTGTTCCAGGTAAGGCCTCTGGCAAGAAGAGGCACCTGGCTCCCATGCCCTCCATCTTTGTTGAGGAGGATGAGGGAATCGATGCCTTTGGTGGCCATTACTCCCTAGAGGAGGGGGAGCTTTTCCAGGACTGTGACTCCTCTGGGGACCAGCAGGAGCACAGTGACCCTGGGTCTGCGTCCGGGGAGGATTCATGGCTCCCCGATGACACTGATAGACTGTTGTCTGACATTTTTGAAACCTTGCACATCGCAAGGAAACGGGGTGAGCTCTTTCGTCCTGATAAACAACGTCTGGAGTTCCCTGAGCAGGGCCATTTCTCTAATATGGTGCTTAAAGTGGACCAACACCCACCCCTGATCGGCCCGGGAATCTATAAGTGGATGCCCCGCTGTGTGAAACCCCTCCAGAAAGCCCCTAAAAACGTACCTTATCGGCGACGGATAAGCGATGGATAAGCCGCCGCCTCCCGCGTGTCCCTCTAGCAGGTCGCGCAGGTCGCCGATAAGGTAAGATTTTAGGGGCTTTCTGGGGGGGTTTCACACAGCGGGGTGATCGGGGTGGCTCGTGGAAGTGGACCAACACACAGGATAGTGAAAATCCTGGGTGTTGGTCCACTTTAAGGAGTGGGAACGTCCTAATAGATTGCCCGCAGTGCTCAAAGGATTGGATAAGAGGTATGCCTTTTCTGCTGACCTGGTCAAGCGATGGTCGTGTCCCTCTGAGGTGGACACTCCCGTTCTAGGGCTGTCCAACACCTCGGTCATGCCTTCCCCTGACACTGCTACACTGCGGGACAGCGCGGACCGGCGTATGGATCAGCTGGCCTGCCATGCTTTTACATTAGTGGGGACTGGGCTGTGTCTGGTCTGCGCCGCTGCCATTACAGCTATTACCCTTAAGAAAAAGCTCAAGTGTCTCACTGATGGCGCTATGGCTGGTAGGAAGGGGGAGGATTATAGGGCCCTCTTGCTTTTCTCTGATTTTGTTGCCTTTGTCCTTACTGCCATGGATGATGCGGTCCGGCTGGGTGGTAGGGCCTCTGCCATTTTGGTGGCTATGCGCCACTCTGGTTGCGTCAGTGGGCAGCTGACACTGCAGCTAAGAAGGCTCTCACTGGGCTCCCTTTTGCGGGCCTACTGCTCTTTGGTGAGCGTCTGGATGTTCTAGCCAAGGATGGTATGCTACCTCAGCGTAGGAAGCAGCCTCGGCCCTTTCGGGGTACTTCTCCTCCTCCTCCTCCTCCTCCTCCTCCTCCTCCTCCTCCTCCTCCTCCTCCTCCTCCTCCTCCTCCTCCTCCTCCTCCTCCTCCTCCTCTCGTGCCTTTAGAGGAGGTTGTGGCTCCCTCTTCTCGGGTAGCTGCAGAGAGTCTTGGGGACGTGGCAGGTCCTGTGGTCGCCCTGGTCTCTCTTGGAGGCCAAGCCCAAAACCCCTCCCGAGGCCCCTCAGGCATGAGGAGGTGCCCTCACCCATCCGGGTGGGGGGACGGCTTCAGCTCTTTGCTCACGTCTGGAGGCTCCGCGTCTCAGACCGGGGGATTCAGGAGGTGGTGTCCTCCGGTTACAAGTTAGTTTGCAGCCTGGCCGCCCCCAAGATTCATCAGATCCCGGATGTCTCAAAACCCTCTGTCAGCTCAGGGTTTGCGCCTTGCAGTTCAACGCCTGTTGGAGGCAGGAGTCATTTGCCTTGTGCCTTCCCAAGAACAGGGTCAAGGGTACTACTCCAATCTTTTCACGGTCCCCAAAAAGGACGGGTCTCCGAGGCCCATCCTGGACTTGAAGGGTCTCAACAAGTTTGTCAGGCTCAAGCACTTTTGCATGGAGACGCTGAGCTCAGCTGTCAGTACCCTTCACCCGGGCGACTTCATGACCACCGTGGACATCAAGGATGCCTATCTTCACGTGCCAATCTTTCCAGGTCATCAGAGATTCCCGAGGTTCGCTTTAGAGGATCATCCATTACCAGTTTGTAGCTTTACCCTTTGGTATCACCTTGGCGCCTCGGGTGTTCACCAAGGTGCTGGCGGGCGTGATGGCTCTGTTGCCGAATCAGGGCATTCGCATCCTCCCTTACCTGGACGACATTCTGATTGCGGCTCAGTCTCTTCTTCAGGCCGAGAAGGATACTCAGGTGGTGACCTCCACTCTCGAGTTTTTTGGCCGGGTGATCAACTTTCCCAAGTCTTCACTGTCTCTGTCTTTGGTGAGGTCATTTCTGGGCATGACTCCTGGCCAGACAGTCCCTCTAGTGGGCAATACCTTTCTGCCTCCGTGCTGGGAGACTGTCACCACAGATGCCAGTCTGACCGGTTGGGGGGGCTTTTGGAAGTCTCTGAAGTTTCAGGGTCGGTGGGCCCCCCAGGAGGCCCATGCTCCCATCAATGTCCTGGAACTGAGGGCGATCAGGTGGGTTCTTTGTCAGCTGACCACACACCTTCGGGGTCAGGCTGTTCAGATCCGCTCGGACAACCAGACGGCGGTTGCCTACATCAATCATCAGGGAGGGACTCGGAGCAAGCGAGCCCTCAAGGAAGTGGCCGCCCTTGGGCGGAAGAGAATGTCCGTTGCATCTCGGCGGTCTACATTTTGGGGGTGGAGAACCAGGAGGCAGACTCCCTGAGCAGGGGGACGTCTCGGCTGGGGGAATGGTCCCTCAGCAACATGGTATTTTACTGCCTGTGTCACCGCTGGGGACCTGTTTTGCGTCCCGCCACAATCACAAGCTTCCAAGATTTGTCTCCCTGTCGCAGGATCCTCTGGCCTTCGCCACTGATGCACTAGTGATTCCTTGGACGGAGTTTCGGCTCTTCTATGTGTTCCTTCCCTTTCCTCTGCTGGGCAGGGTGCTGCACAAGATAGCCCAGGAAGGGGTACCAGCCATTCTGGTGGCCCCCTGTTGGCCAAGGAGGGTGTGGTTCGCAGACGTCATGCAGTTGGCAGTAGATCGGTACATTTTGCCCAAGGATCCAGATCTTCTCACTCAGGGACAGCTGCGCCATCCCAATTTACAAACGCTGGCTTTTGGCTTGGCTGCTGAAACCTCCATCTTTATGGATAAGGGGTTTCCGGCCTCTGTTGTTACTATGATTCGGGCTAGGAAGAAGTCCTTGTCCTTTATCTACTGCAGGGTCTGGCATGCTTACATTGCCTGGTGTGAGTCCAAGTCTCTTCCTTGTCGGGTGTTTTCTATCCCCAGGATTCTGGAATTTTTACAACATGGTTTGGATTCGGGCCTTCAGCTTAGTACCCTCAAGGGACAGGTGTCGGCTCTGGCAATTTTTTTTCCAAAGATCCTTTGCCAATCACCAGCTGGTTAAGACCTTTTTCCAGGGAGTTACTCATGTGTGTCCGCCAGGTAAGCCTATGCTGCCGGTTTGGGACTTAAATCTGGTGTTGTCTGTTATGCAGGGTCCTCCCTTTGAGCCTATCCGTGGGGCTGCGTTGCCTATTCTGACTCTTAAGGTTGCCTTTTTGGTGGCTATTACTTCAGTCAGGCGAGTTTCTGAGCTGGCGGCGCTTTCCATTAAACCTCCTTATTTTGAGCGGCATCAGGATAAGGTGGTGTTTCGACTGAAGCCGGATTTCTTGCCTAAGGTTGTGTCTGCTTTTCATCTCAATCGGGACATTGTCTTACCTTCCTTGTGCCCTAACCCTGCTAATTCCAAGGAGCGGACCCTTCATTCTCTGGATGTTGTCAGGGCTCTGAAGTTTTATTTGGTTGCTACTGAATATTTCAGGAAATCTGATGCTCTTTTTGTTCTTCCTGCGGGACATAGGAAGGGCTTGCCTCCGGCTAAATCTATCAGCAAGTGGATTCGCCAGGCGGTGGTACAGGCCTATTCTGCTAAAGGGAAGGTTCCTCCTTTCCGGGTTATTGCTCATTCCACTCGTGCTATTGGTGCTTTTTGGGCTTTTCAGCACCAAGCTTCTATTGAACAAGTTTGTAAGGCTGCAACTTGGTCTTCTGTTCATACCTTGTCCAAGTTTTACAAGGTTGATGTTAAGGCCTCGTCTGATGCTGCCTTTGGTAGCAAAGTACTTCAGGCGGTGGTGGTTTGAACTGCCTGCTGCTACTTTTTGGGGATCCCACCCTACCTTACGGACACTGCTGCTGGATGTCCCATACGTAAGGCATTATTGAAGCAGGCCGTGCCATGCAATAGGAAAAATACAATTCTGTGAGTACTCACCTGTAGAATTGTTTTTACTATGCATGGCACGGCCTGCTTCACCCCACCCTTGTTATCGTTATCCTTGGTTGCCTCTTTATGGTGATTGTTCTAAGTTAGTTGGGGTTGTTACCTTTTTTACCTTTATTATCGGCTTCTTGTATAACTGCTTGTCAACACTGGGGAGGTCTATTGGTGATCCTGTTTTTATATGGTGCCGGGAGGAGCCACAACTCTTCTGCAGTACACTGCGCCACCTTGTGGCGGAATATCCCATACATAAGGACTTCTTGAAGCAGGCCGTGCCATGCATAGTAAAAACAATTCTACAGGTGAGTACTCACAGAATTGTATTTTTTGCACATGTGTCATAAAACACACCTAGGATCTAGATGAGAAAAATAAGAAATTACATTCAAAATTAATTCCTAACAATTGCCCCATAGCAGGTGGTGTGCAGAACCCCTCCCAATCACCCTCTAACAAGCAGTGTGCAAAATCTCCCCCTCGCCTCTAATAACAGGCGGTGTGGCAGAACCCCCCCCCCCCCCTTCAAATGGTGGTGCGGCAGAATCCCCTGTCCATAACAAGCAGTGTCGCAGAACCCCCACCCTATCCCCTGTAACAGACACTGACCTTACTGGCACTCTCGTGTCGCTGTGTCCTGATTGTCCTGCTGCGGCCCTCCAGCACCAGGGCTGTGGAGGGAGGACACACACACTTTTTGGTGGGGGGAAAATATAGAAAAATATGGTATATAAAAATAAACCAAAAACAACCACAATAGAGGAGTAGAGATTTAAATGGTCATCTAAGGAGGGAGAAGGGAATATCTCTTCCAGCTGGATTTACAATTTTGTTAAGCTTGCTGTAGGTTTTCATTTGCACATTGCACAGTTTTGTAGGCTAGCGCACACCTAAACCGGACCAACACCCTTAGAAGATACAGTGCTCATAAGCATCGCTCCCCAGGGCAATTCAGATTGCTGCAAATAAAAAGTAATTTACCTCTATTCTAAGCATACAGTACGTCCTGCTCCATCTATAATACTTACACATGGGTAATCCTCCGCCAGATGTCGCTGTTCACTGCAGACATGCAAAAACAGGCTCCTCCCGGCCCTTCATATACCCAGGGACCTCCCACAAATCCCCAGGTTTCTCTGCAGTGCTGACTGCGAAGACATGAAGTATCACTCTCTCGCAGGCGAGCGGGGCTATTGCAGCCTGCGGCCATGTGAGACTATTCCCACCCGTCCTCTTCGACAAGATGTGCCTCCCAGCCTGGGCTGCGCTGGCTGGGTGAAGGTAGGTAGCACCATGTGTGCTTACGGAGCAACGCTCCACCGCAATCCCCCACCATAGGGTAGGCGGTCACGGCCGATGGTGAGCCTTCAGGGGATGCCCCTCCCGCATCATTGCCCCACGCCCCATGTAGTGGTGGACCCTATGTTAACGGGTCGCCTTCCTCCCTTGTTCCCTCCTTAGTCAGGGGGAAAAGAAAGGGGGGGGGGGGTTTGTGTGTATAGCGGCCTTAGTGTATACTTACATGCTTATGGCTTAACTGTTTTCACTGGGATCGGGGATCAGAGCCGCGCTCTTACCTTGCTGTTTAAGCAGCACTAGTATTCTGCCTTCTGCTCGCGCCGCACGTACGGCTGGGGCTCGCGGACGCCCTGGCATCTCCTTCTTCCCTCCTTCCCTTCTTAGCCTCATCGGCTCTTCATAGGTTGCGCTGGCTTGAGCGCCTGTATTAATAACAGTGTCACTGTCACAGACCAGGATTCTTCCCCGACGGGGAGCCGCAGGAGAGCCCGAGTACGGATCTCGGCTGTACCTGCCACGGCTCAGAGTGCCATTTTTAATAGCATTCTGCTTTTTACTTCTCCTGTCTGTATCACCATTGGCTGGTTGCCTTGCGAGCTTCGTGCTCGCTGGAGAGGGGCGTGGTTTCGGCTTGGCGCGCTACGCGTCACGATCGGCTCAGGCCCGCCCCCCCGAGGTTCTTTCGGCGCCATTTTCTTCTCCCGCGCGCGTGGTGAAGATCGTCCCCTCCTCTCTGTATGTAAGTGCCCTCGCGGGCGACCTTTATTTACTCTTATCCCCATTGCGTATGGCTCTGACATCCCGTTTCCCCTTTTTCAGACCGCGGATTCAAGTGGCTTCTCCCGGCCCAGCATAGCTCCCGGTCGTGACCATAAAAACTTACTCCCACTTCCCAGCGGTTATTGGGGCAGCTTCAATTCTATTGTGCCGATTAAATCACCATATGGAGGCATCTCAGGATATTGTGAACGGGGTTCCTTCGGGACAAGCCCGGCTGTGTGTAGCCTGTGGGGTCTTACCTAGCAGTGGTGACAATGCACGGGTCTGTGTTCCTTGTGCACAGCAGGCTCTTCCGGTCTCCTCTGAGGCAGGGCCTGCACCAGCCGCACTTCACCTACTCCCCCAAGCCTGAGTCTAACCCCCAATACCAGTGGGGATTCTCATCCTGATCTGGCCACGAGGCTGGCTAGTGTTGAAAACTTACTTGCTAATTCCCTAGAGCGTAAAGCCACCGCCAAGAGGCGGCACTTGAACCCTGAATCGACCCTCTTCCCTGTAGAACCTGATGATTTGTGGCATTCCTATGCCTATATCCCCTCGGACGAAGGGGAACTGTTCTCTGACTCAGGGTCATATGACGATGAGTCCAGGGGTCAGGAAGAGTCTGGCTCCGAGCATTGGTCCTCGGATGATGTCGATAGACTGCTGGTTCAGATCTTTGAGGTTCTGTCCCTCTCTCCCCCTGCTGCGGCTCCCCGCCAAGGGGTGATCTTTTCCATACTGCTAAAGCTTGCTTGGAATTCCCCGAGCAGACCCATTTCAATAGCCTCGTGCTTAAAGAATGGGAACATCCCAGCAGACTTCACGGGGTCCCTAAGAGCGTGGATAGGAAATATCCCTTCCCTGCTGACTTGGTTAAGTGCTGGTCATCGCCGCCCGAGGTCGATGCTCCTATTCTTGGGTTGTCCAACACCTCTATTATGCACTCCCCTGACACTACTACGCTACGGGACTCTGAGGACCGGCGTGTTGACCAACTGGCATGTCATGCCTTTGCATTTGGAGGAACGACTCTGCGCCCGGTTTGTGCCTTAGCCATTACGGCGGTAGCGCTCAGGGCCGTGGTTAGGAGTGCTCTCTATGGCACAGATGAGTTGCCTCCTGATACTGTCAACGCTCTGTCCAGCTGTTATGCGTTTGTGAACTTTATCCTGTCTGCATTGGACGATGCTATTAAGATGTGTGCCAAATCATCTGCCCTGGTGGTTGATATACGCCACGCGGTCTGGTTGCGCCAGTGGGCCGCAGACAATGCCGCCAAGAAAGCCCTCACGGGGCTGCCATTTAAAGGGCTGCGCTTGTTTGGGGATCGATTAGACCTCTTTGCCAAGGGAGGCAAGTTACCCCAGCGCAGTCGACAGATTCGGCCTTTTCGTGGCCAAGGCTCCCTATCAACCCCCTATCGTGGGGCCAAGCAGGGTAGAGGGGCGTCCTACGCAAGGGCCCGCGCTGATTCCTGGCACAGGAACAGAGGACGCCGTTCAGGTTCCTCCTGGGGAACCAAACCCAAAGCCCCTCCCAAGGCCCCCCAGGCATGAGGGGGTGCCCTCACCTGTCAGGGTGGGGGGACGTCTACAGCACTTCGAGCAAGTCTCGCGGCGCCACGTCTCAGACCAGTGGATTCAGGAGTTAGTGTCCTCCGGCTACAAGATAGAATTTGCTGTACGGCCCCCCACCAGGTTCATTGGGTCTCGAATCCCTCAAGACCCTGCCTCAGCTCAGGTCTTGTTGCTGGCCGTACAGGGTCTCATGGACCTAGAGTTCATTTGCAAGGTCCCCCCTGGAGACAGGGGCACAGGGTTCTACTCAAACCTTTTCACAGTACCCAAGAAGGATGGGTCAGTCAGGCCCATTCTGGATTTAAAAATCCTCAACAAATTTGTCAAGAACAGGCACTTTCGCATGGAAACTCTGCGCTCGGCCATCGGCTCTCTACGCCCAGGGGACTTTATGACGTCCGTCGGCCTCACTTCGGCTCCCAGGGTGTTCACCAAGGTGCTGGCAGGGGTGATGTCCCTGATAAGGTCAAGGGGCATAAGCGTGCTACCCTACCTGGACGATATACTCATCTCCTCTCGGTCTCTGCAGCAGGCAGAGTTGATCACTCAGCTGCTAGTGTCCACCCTGGAGTCCTTCGGCTGGGTGATCAATTACCCCAAGTCTTCTCTGTCCCCCTCCTCGGTGATTCCGTTCCTGGGAATGATTTTGGATACGGTTCAGTCAAGGATATTCCTTACTCAACAGAAGGTGGAAGCTCTGACTGCGCAGGCGAGGTTCCTGCTCTCGTGCCCCCAGCCCTCAATCAGGCAGGGCATGCAGCTGGTGGGCCTGATGGTGGCGAGCTTCGAGGCAGTGCCCTTTGCTCAGTTCCATTTGAGGCCTCTGCAGCTTCACCTTCTGTCGGTGTGGGACAAGAACCCAGTGTCCTTGGACGGGGTCTGTGTGCTTCCCCCCTTGGTCAGACATTCCCTTGCGTGGTGGCTGGACCACAGGAACTTGCTAGGGGGCAGGTCCTTTCTGGCCCCCTCCTGGGAGACGGTCACAACGGATGCCAGTCTGTCAGGATGGGGGGGATTCTGGAAGTCTCTGTGCTTCCAGGGGAGGTGGGGCCCTCAGGAGGCCCACTTACCCATCTACATTCTGGAATTACAGGCAGGCAGGTTGGTACTGGAGCGGTTGACCCATCACCTGAAGGGTCTGTCGGTGCAGGTACGCTCAGACAACAGGACGGCGGTTGCCTACATCAACCATCAGGGAGGAACCCGGAGCAGGGGTGCCCTCCAGGAGGTGTCCTGGATTCTGACATGGGCGGAGGCCAATGTCCAATGCATTTCGGCTGTGTACATCCCGGGGGCAGAGAATCTGCTAGCAGACGCTCTGAGCAGGGGGACGTCCCGTCAGGGGGAGTGGTCCCTCTGCAACAGGGTATTCCAGTCCCTGTGTCACCGTTGGGGTCTGCCGGATGTGGATCTGTTTGCATCCCGTCACAATCACAAGCTCCCAGCCTTTGTCTCCCTGTCTCAGGATCCTCTGGCCTTGGCCACGGATGCTCTGTCCATGTCGTGGAAGGAGTTTCGGCTCCTGTATGTCTTTCCGCCATTCCCCCTGCTGGGCAGGGTTCTGCGCAAGATTGCTCTGGAAGGGGTGCCAGTGATTCTGGTGGCCCCCAGGTGGCCAAGAAGAGTGTGGTTCGCAGACATGGTACAAATGGCAGTAGACCAGTACTTCCTACCAGGGGCGCCAGATCTGCTCACTCAGGGCTCCTTACGCCATCCCAATTTACAAACTCTGGCTTTGACGGCTTGGCTGCTGAAACCTCCATCTTGATGGAGAAAGGCTTGTCTGCCTCGGTGGTGGGTACCATGGTGCAGGCTAGGAAGAAAACTTCCTCTGCCATCTATTATAGGGTATGGTGTACATACATTGATTGGTGTGAATCTAGGTCTCTTCCCTGTAGGGAGTTTTCAGTCCCTAGGGTTCTGGAGTTTTTACAGCATGGTTTTGAGTTAGGTCTAAAACGCAGTACTTTGAAGGGTCAGGTTTCTGCCCTGTCCGTCTTTTTTCAGAAGTCCTTTGCTTAGCATCACTTGGTTAAGACCTTCTTTCAGGGGGTGACTCATGTGCGTCCACCACGTAAACCCTGTTTGGGATTTAAACTTGGTTTTGTCCGCTTTGCAGGGTGCTCCCTTTGAGCCTATTCATGATGCTGCTCTGGCTGTGCTCACCCTCAAGGTTGTCTTTCTGGTGGCTATTACTTCGGTCAGGCGTGTGTCTGAGCTGGCGGCTCTTTCTATTCAGCCCCCATACTATGAGAGACACCAGGACAAGGTGGTGTTCCGCTTTAAACCGGACTTTCTGCCTAAAGTGGTGTCTGCTTTTCATTTGAATCAGGATATTGTTCTTCCTTCATTGTTTCCCAATCCTAGCAACGATAAGGAAAGGGTTCTACATTCCTTGGACGTGGTCAGGTGTTTGAAGTGTTACCTGGTGGTCACTGCGGCTTTCAGGAAGACTGATGCTCTTTTTGTGGTGCCTTCTGGTCCTAGGAAGGGTTTGGCTCCTGCCAAGTCTACTATTAGCAAATGGATTCGTCAGGCTGTGATTCAGGCCTATTCTGCCAAGGGGAAGGTACCTCCCTTCTGCCTTAGTGCTCATTTTACTCGTGCTATTGGTGCCTCTTGGGCCTTCCAGCACCAGGCTTCTGTTGAACAAGTTTGCAAGGCCGCTACTTGGTCTTCTGTTCATACCTTTTCAAAGTTTTACAAGGTTGATGTTAGGGCCTCAGCTGATGCTGTGTTTGGCCACAAAGTTTTGCAGGCGGCAGTGGTTTAAACTGCCTGCTGTTACCTTTTTGTTGGGGATCCCACCCTACTTTATGGACACTGCTATTGGATGTCCCAAGTGTAAGTATTATATCTGGAGCAGGACACACTGTATACTAAGAATAATACAATTCTGTGAAATACTCACCTGTAGAATTGGTATTATGAGTATACAGTACGTCCTGCTCCACCCCACCCTGTTTTTTTTGCATTATCCTGGAACCCGTGTATGGTGATTGCTATCATTGTTATGGTTACCAGTTTTTGGTGGTTAAATTCTCCCAGCTTTCTGTTCACTGCTTTTCAATGCTGGGGATTTGTGGGAGGTCCCTGGGTATTTGAGGGGCCGGGAGGAGCCTGTTTTTACTTGTCTCTGCAGTGCAGCGCCATCTGGCGGAGAATAACCCAAGTGTAAGTATTATATCTGGAGCAGGACGTACTGTATACTCATAATACCAATTCTACAGGTGAGTATTTCACAGAATTGTATTTTTCAGGACCCAAACCTGCTGCATCCCGGTCTAATAGCCGAATGCCAGGAGTGTATATACCATAGAGGCGGGGGAGGCAGCTGCTCCCAGGCCCTTCAGAGAAGATCCACATGCAAGCAGTCTCCCTGCACCTTGCAGCATCTGTGGCAAAAACAATGTGGGCCAGAGCTATAGGTTTGGCAGGGCATACCTAATATGCCGGCGCATTGTTTACCCCGGTGCTCTGTGTATAGAGCATTTGGGGAAAAATGATGCTAACACCAGCTCTGGCCCCTGGTGCTCCCTGCAAACAGAATTCCAAAACAGCTTGGAAGGACTAGATTTCACTGGGCCCTACTGTTGAGGACCTAATACCCACACTGCACCAACGCTACCTAGAACTTTAGTCAGACAACAGAGATGATTTGGGATGCCCCAGTGTTTGTGAACCCCCAGGCTTATCCTAAATCTGCCACACCATATTCACAGGCTCTCCTCCAATCGGCATTTATCGTTGTGCATATTAATAAATGGCAAACAATGCTGAATTAATTGAATGTCGGAATCCTCCCCCCTGGGTGCTGTGTCAGACTGTGCACATATTGGATGTAGCGGTGCAGGGAGGTGGGTGTCAGTGATATATGTATAGATTGTGGATAGGATAAGTGCCTTCAACTGCTTTCGACTGTACAGTATGCCATAAATTAAAATTAATTATCCTCTTTATGTTTAGAGTCCCCTTCATATGTTAAAACAACGCCGTATATCTGCACCAACTCCAGAGCCAGAAAAGATGGTAAAGGTCCTCAGAAGTCAGTCTCCAGTTAAAGGTATCTTCTGCCTCTTATCGCTATGATTTGCCTGCACCTGATTTTCTGGGAGCTTAGTTCTGTTTTAAATTAAAGTGGACCAAAACCCAGGCTTTTGACTATGCCGGGTTTTGGTCCTTTCCCTGTGGTTTCGCTGTGTGAACCCCCCCCAGATCGCTGCAGAAGCAGTGACTCTGGAGGCAGCATCCTCCGCCTCCCTCTAACAGGGAGCGTGCCCGCGCTGGCCATTCACAAATGACTGGCGCGGGCATGCACACCGCTAGATGGGAGCGGAGGATGCAGCCATCAGAGCCGCTGCTCTTGGATGTGCTGTGGCACCGGGATAAGGCGAGTTGGCTGCAGCGATCTGGAGGGGGTTTCATTCAGCGGGGCACTCAGCCCAGAATAGTCAAAATCCTGGTCCAAAAACAGAAGTTCAGTCTCTTTAAACCCCCCCCCCCTATCCTAGCGTTGAGGCAGGTTGGGGGTTACAACAAAAAAGCTCCTTACCTTGTCTGGGATCCAGCACTGTTACAAGTGGGCTGGAGCGAGTACATGCTGGAAGTGCTGGGGGACAGTGCTGGATTTCAGGTGAGATGAGGTGTT
The DNA here is from genome assembly GCA_027917425.1 of Gastrophryne carolinensis. NCBI lineage: Eukaryota > Metazoa > Chordata > Amphibia > Anura > Microhylidae > Gastrophryne > Gastrophryne carolinensis. Next base: position 66,396,306 of record CM051236.1, on the reverse strand, counting down.
TTTTTTTTTTTTGTTGCAACCCCACTTTACTACCTCAGGGGCGGGGAGTTATAAAGAGACTGGACATCCACTTCATCATCTGGTGTCTCCATGTGTTTACAGTCACTGGATGTTGCTCTGCTTTTGGATACTTGCATTATTTGCAGTGGTCTTGTTTAATACTACGCTGTAAAGCACTGTTTCATGTGATTGTCCCATTTACAAGTAATCAGTTGGAGAACACAATATGGCTTCAATACAGCAATGTACTAGGCAAGCACTGTTTTTGGTTTGATTAGAAAGCTAGTTATTAAGTTTCTCACCAGCATGGTTTATAATTATGGATAAACAAATGTATTCTAAGTATGCAGCACGTCCTGCTCCAGTAAGTATTCATAACAGCTGGGATATAGTCCACAAGAAGGGGCTTTACTGCAGAGATGGCAAAAAAGTGGCCCCTCCCGGTCCATATATACCCGGGACCTCCCACTAATTCCCCAGTTCCTTCTCTGCAGTGGGCTGCGAAGGTCAAGATGATGGCTTCTCTCCTCGCAGGTAAGCTGGGCTACACAGCCCCTGGCCCTGTGTCCTATTCCCACCCGTTCCACCTTTACTTGCCTCCCAGCCTTGGCTGCGTGGTCGGGTGATGGTAGGCAGCATCTATTAGAGGGGCTTTACTGGAGATTGCTCCACCGCAAATCCCCAACCAAAGGGTAGGCGGCACAGGTGAGCGATGATGTGCGGGTCTGTGTACCCTGCGCCCAGCAGGCGCTTGCGTGGCACTCTGGGCTGCACTTGTCTGGGCCTGCGCCCACCATGTCTTCTCCCACGACCCCTCGGTTGATCGTGACCCCCAGTAAGATTAACACTAGTGGGGAGTCTCCGCCTGATGTGTATTCCAGGCTGGCCAACATTGAGAGGTTGATTGCTAGCTCTGTGGCCCGTAAGGCCCCAGCTAAAAGATGGCACTTGCCGCCTGCTGCGCCTGCCTTCCCTATGGAGACGGAAGATTTCCTTGATTTGTCTGACTGTACCCCGCTTGAGGAGGGGGAGTTATTCTCAGATTCTGAATTTTCCGATGATCAGCATTTCCCTGGCGCTGATGCCGGCTCAGAGCATTGGAATGCTGATGACACCCATAGACTTTTGACTCAAATCTTTGAAGTACTCTCCATTTCTCTCCCTGCTGCGGCACCCAGGCAACAGGGGTAATTGTTTGGTACTACAAAGCCACGTTTGGAATTTCCAGAACAGGCTCATTTCCATAATCTGGTTCACAAGGAATGGGAGCGGCCTAGCCGGCTCCTTGGTATTCCTAAGGGATGGGATAAAAGGTACCCTTTTCCCCCGGATGTGGTTAAATGTGCCGAATTTAGAGCCTTATCACAATGTGATTAACAGAATAAAGCAAGCCCAAAGAAATCACAGAATAAACTGTATCCAGATATAAAGCAGTGGACCTCTTTTTGAAAGTCAGTAGCCAAACTATTACTATTTTTACCTTTTGTTGAGTCGAGAGTCAAAACTTTCGTAGTCTGGTTGTTCAGCAGCTTTAGGCTCCTGATGCAAGAATTGAGCCCACAATTAATAGGCATAATACAAAAAGATCAACCCACATCCCACAATTAATAATCAGAACCCCAAACACAACTGTTGGCTTAGCCGGTGTGCAGTAGCAGCCCTGCTCTCGCAGTGATTAGCCAGTTAAGCAGAGATTCAGTTATAGCCACCGAGTGCAGGGGAATGGCCACCTGTCGTGGGCTAGGTCACATTTTTTATTTTTAAAGTGGACCAATCACCAGCCCAGCTGGCTCTGAACTCTAAAATACTTCAGGGTCAGCTAAGTGCCTTGTGAGCCCCTGCAGTGGCCTGAAAACCCCTTACATTTCCGTCGGCCCCTCGCTTGCATGCCGCACCCCCGGCATCCCTACTGCAAAACATGCTCCTTCTCCCTGCCATTCAGATAGGCTGAGCGAGGGAGCGTGCATAGGGGAACTAGGGATGCGGCTGCTGTCACTCCTGATTCCGACGCACAGTTCAAAACAATGACATTAGTATGCACAGCATAACACAGATTGTACGAAAGCCCGCACATGTGAACCGTGAAAAGGTTGAGTTGAGTGGGCAATCCTGGGGGGTTTCACACAACAGGGTATCCCAAATTTGAATGCCCCAGGGACAAGTACCAATCACCAGGATAATTAAATTCCTGGTGATCATGTCCAGGAAGCCGGACATACACTTTAACCCATCAACATTCATCACAGACATCCAAAACCAATTTTATAAAAAAAAATATGCTCACTGTGCTGATGCTCATATACTACCCCTGCAAACCCAATATGTATTACCCCAATAAAACAGGGCTCTAAGATTGTAGACCAGTGGCCATTGGGTCCAGAGTCAACGTGGCAGCTAGTGGCCAATCATAGGTCCATTTTGCCAAGGGAGCCAGGATCAGGTAAGAAATAGGCCTTCAATGAGGGAGAGGGAAATCAGCAAGGGCAAACACCCCATCAACCTCACACCATTAGCCGCACAAACCAGTTAACCCACAAACACACACCATTATCCTCATTACACCGCCCAACCACTCTTACACCCCAAAACACACAAACACACTAACAACCCCACACATGTGAAACCAGACCTTAACCAGTTTCATCCAGCCCTGTAGTGGCATGCAGCGGCATCCCTTTTTCTTAATGGCCAGCACAGACACACAGCAGGAGGGGAGCAGCCAGTGGGTGGTTCCAAGTCTTCTATTCATTCAGAATAGAAAACTGGCTGGTTTAATCTATACTGCGCTACTGGAAGCCTGTGCGAGTACCATGGGAGATAGTCGAGATTTTTGGCATTCCTTGAGGTTTCAGGATGGCCTGGTAAAGGGGTGCCAAAACCCAGGTGTTGGTCTGTTTTAACCTCCCACACATACAGTCAAAGTGGAACAAAACCCTGGTTTCTGACATTCCCGGTTTTGTTCCATTCCTTGGTGGCATACCCTGCTGTGTGAACCCCCCCCCCAGGACACCAGGATTCACTCACCTTTCCTGCATCCAATGACTGATGCATGTCTCTTCTCTACTGCGAGCCATTTGCTATGACTATGTCATTCAGCAAATGGCTCTCATTGACTTCAATAGAGAGCGCAAGCGGCTACATGCCAAGCGGCGTCCAGCCTATGGATGGATGGGACGGGAGTGTGTGCGCACAGCCTGAGGATGCAGAGGATTTAAAACAATGAGAGCCATTTGCCGAATTGCATTGTCATGGCAAACAGCCCTAATTGGCCAGGAGTCCACACATGCACCGCTGGAACCAGGAAAGGTAAGTGACTACTCGCACCCCCGGGGGCTTAACTCAGCAGGGCAATTCAGGGATGCCCCTGGGGCTGACCAGGCTGGGTGGTGTTCCACTTTAACCCCACACCTACACACATACACAATTACCCCCCAAACACTCTACTACCCCCACTACACACACTTCACACATATTGTAAAAGCATATCAAAACCGATTTGGACAGCCCTAAAGTCTAAAGGACTCCAGGGCCAGCCATTTCCCTCTTTTGATCTAGGATATCCCACTCTGTAAAACCCCCTCGGATCCCACAGTGCATGCGCAACCAGTGATGGCATCTTCGTGGCTAAATGGCCATTGTGGGCACGCAGAGCGGGAGGTTCCTGACACTTCATTCATTCAGAATAGATTGCAGGGTGATGCAAAATATTCTAATTTGCTGTAAGCCTGGGCATGCACCATGGGAGCATTACCTGGGGTTTCACACACAGGGGCATCCCCAGGTTTACCAGCTTTTAAAGCGGAATAAAACTCATTAGTGGTCGGCCTGAAAGATTCCAGGGCTAGCTGCTGGCTTTCCACGGGGCATCCTAATTTCAGATGCCCCACTGTGTGAAACCCCCAGGGCGCCGGTAAACACTCACCTTCCCTGCCTCCAGCAGCGCTTGCGCGGGCTCTCATCCGATCAGAGCCATTTGCTGAAGGATGTAAACACTGCAATGGGCTCTGATTGGACAAGAGACCGCGCATGCACCATTGGACCGAGGAGAGGTGAGTTTTACTGGCCAAACTGGGAGATTTGCCTAGTAAAACCCAGAAGATGGATGCCCTGGCAAGGTGAGTAAAAATTGGCCAAAAATAAAACCGCGGGGGGGGGGGGGGGGGATGTTGCAACAGATCGGTGAGAATTGGGGGGAGGTTTTTTATCTTTAAAGCAGAACCAAACCTGTGAATTTGACTTTATTGCTTTGTTCTATTCCGTCGGGGCATCCTAAAGTGGGATGCCCTGCTGTGTGAATCCCCCGGGGAAGCCAAAAAAACCTGCCTGGCTGCGCCTATCAGAATGGCTGGGGTGGGAGCATCCATAAGACGCACACGCTCTCCGTTGTAAACAATGACGTCAAAGCAGGCGGCTCTCATTGGCGAGAACCCGCGCATGCGCCACTGGAGTGGGGTGACTGGGAGGGTGTCCACACAGTGGGGCATTCCAATCGGGGAAAAGGCAGTGGCAGGCCCTGGAATCTTTTAGATTCCTTACCGGCCACTGTTGGATTTTTTTGGTCCCATCATGCAAACCATAGCCAGATTGGTCAGTGCTTTATTAAATGGTAAATATATATATATATAAAGTCTTCTTGAATCAGGAAGCCACACGCTGCTTCTCTGCCTGTGCGGCCCCAGTGATCACACACACACAGCCTGGCTGCCCTTCTTCTAACTCCTGCCCCCTGGAAACACAGCGCCCACCCCCCACGCTACACCCCTCTGTCTTACCACAAGGTCAGCATTATTGGTGCTCCTCCATTCATGCGTACATCTGATGCAGTGCCACGCCCCCATCTCCAGCACGTTGCTCCTATCATAGGAAGAAGATAGACTGCAGCTGCTGGGCTGGCCGATGAGGAGCTGGGCTTGTCAGGGCTGGGGATCGCTCAAGCTGTCCCTTACGCTCAATTTCACATGAGACCCCTTCAGCTCGATCTCCTTTCAGTCTGGGACAAAAGTCCCCTGTCTTTGGATGGTCTTTGTTCTCTCTCCTCTGGTCCGGCGGTCCCTCCTGTGGTGGCTGGACTCGAGGAATCTTCTGGGGGGCAGATCCTTTCTGACTCCATGTTGGGAGACTGTCACTACGGATGCCAGTTTGTCAGGTTGGGGGGGCTACTGGAGAGCTCTCCAATTCCAGGGGCTGTGGGGCCATCAGGAGGCTCACTCTCCCATCAACGTCCTGGAGCTGAGGGTGGTTCAGTTGGTACTGGCACAGTTGACTCCTTATCTTCAGGGTCGGCCGGTACAGGTTCCTTCCGACAATCAGACGGCGGTCGCCTATATCAATCATCAGGGAGGGACTCGGAGCAAGAGTGCCCTCTAGGAGGTGTCCTTGATTCTGTCCTGGGCCGAGAACAATGTCCCGTGCATCTCAGCATATTCGGGGAGTGGAGAATCTGGAGGCTGATTCCCTGAGCAGGGGGACCTCTCGCTGGGGGGAATGGTCCCTCAACAGCGAGGACTCCCTATCCCTTTGTCACCGGTGGGGGAGGCCAGACGTGGATCTGTTTGCTTCTCGCCACAATCACAAGCTGCCAGCATTTGTTTCCCTGTCCCAGGATGCCCTGGCTCTGGATGCTTTGTCTCTGTCCTGGCAGGGTCTAGGTCTCCTGTACCTCTTCCCTCCGTTTCCTCTTCTGAGCAAGGTTCTGCGCAAGTTGGTTCAGGAGAGGGTGCCAGCCATTCTGGTGGCCCCCAGGTGGCCAAGACAGGTGTGGGTCGCCGACGTCGTGCTGCTGGCAGTGGATCAGTACGCTCTACCCTTGGTTCTGGACCTTCTCACTCAAGGACGGCTCTGTTATCCCAATTTACAAACGCTGGCTTTGACGGCCTGGCTGCTGAAACCGCCATCCTGAAGGAGGAAGGTCTGTCTGATTCGGTGGTTCGTACTCTTGTCAGCACTAGGAAGAAGTCCTCCTCCACTATTTACTATAGGACCTGGCGGACCTACATTGACTGGTGTGAGTCTAGGGCCTTTCCCTGTTGTGTGTTCTCCATTCCTAGGATCCTGGAGTTCCTGCAACATGGTTTGGATATGGGTTTTCAGCTCAGCACCTTGAAGGGTCATGTGTCCACCTTGGCTGTTTTCTTCCAGAGGTCCTTTGCTCTACATCCTCTGGTCAAGACCTTCTTCCAGGGGGTCACTCATGTGCCCCCCCCCCCCCCCCCCCCCCCCCCCTGCAAACCCATGGTACCAGTCTGGGATTTGAATTTGGTATTGTCTGTTCTTCAGGGTCCTCTGTTTGAACTGGTGCATGAGGCTGTCTTGTCTCTCCTTTCCCTGAAGGTTGCCTTTTTGGTGGCTATTACCTCTGTCCGGCGTGTTTCTGAGTTGGTGGCTCTGTCTATTCAGGCCCCCTATTTTGAGAGACACCAGGACAAGGTGGTTTTCCGATTTAAACCAGACTTTTTGCCTAAGGTTGTCTCTGCCTTCCATCTCAATCAGGATATTGTGTTTCCTTCTTTGTGCCCTAATCCTGGTAATCCCAAGGAGAGGGCCTTGCACTCTCTGGATGTTGTCAGGAATTTGAAATACTACCTGGTTGCTACTGCACCTTTCAGAAAGACTGATGCCTTGTTTGTGGTTCCATCGGGTCCCAAGAAGGGGTTGGCTCCTGCTAAATCTACTATTAGCAAATGGATCCGTCAGGCCATTGTTAGGGCCTATTCTACTAGGGGGAAGGATCCTCCTTTCCATGTTACTGCTCATTATACCCGTGCTGCTGGGGCTTCCTGGGCCTTCCAGCACCAGGCTTCTGTTGAACAAGTTTGTAAGGCTGCTACGTTGTCTACTGTTCATACCTTTTCCAAGTTTTACAAGGCTGATGTTCAAGCCTCAGTGGATGCTGTTTTTGGCCGTAAGTTTCTGCAGGCGGCAGTGGTTTGAACTGCACGTTGTTTCTTTTTTGGGATCCCCACCCGTTTATGGACACTGCTATTGGATGTCCCAGCTGTTATGAATACTTTCTGGAGCAGGACGTGCTGCATACTTAGAATAATACAATTCTGTGATTACTCACCTTGTAGAATTGGTATTATAAGTATGCAGCACGTCCTGCTCCACCCCACCCTGATTACTTTATTCTTGGATCCTCTTTATGGTGATTTGTTCCTTGTTAACATGGTTACATTTGTTATTGGCTTCTCCTGGTTCCCTTACTGCTTTGTTATACTGGGGAATTAGTGTGAGGTCCCGGGTATATATGGACCGGGAGGTGCCTCTTTTTTGCCATCTCTGCAGTAAAGCGCCCTCTTGTGGACTATATCCCAGCTGTTATGAATACTTACTGGAGCAGGACGTGCTGCATACTTATAATACCAATTCTACAAGGTTAGTAATCACAGAATTTTATTTTTTGTATTCATTCTATTTTTAACTGGTGCATTGGCTGCTTTTAGAATTGCAAGATTTAAAACTAACTGGTTTGTGCATCCGAGATGCTTAAAGTGGACCAAAAATGGCCTTGTAGTCTGGGACTCCAGGGTCGCCCGATTTCTCCCCGGTGTATCCCCATTGTGTGTGTGGTTCGGATTCCATTCAGCTTCTCTGGGAAAAGCTGATTGGAGGAGAGGCATGCCTGCACAGTGGCATTGTGGAAAGGTAAGGCAAGCTGGAAAATGGGCAGTTTCACACAGCGGGGCATTCCAAATCTGAGTTGGTTCAGGTCCACTTTAATCCACTAATTGGAATACAATCAGATACTAAGGCTGGTTTTGTGTTGCTTCTTGCAAAACAAAAAAAAATCCTTTTTAATACCTGATCTTGTTGCAGGGTTATCCTCACGAAGCTTTAAGCAGACATCACTCGGTGACTCCAGTAATTCTGAGCCAACAAGACTGAGGATAGCGGAACCAGCAGCTAATACCACTTCGCAGGTAGTGTGGCTATCTATTAATCTACTTCTTGAAGTGGTCTTGCAGTCAAAATCCCAGCCAGGAAACAAAGGGTCACAAATTCTCCCGGCATTTAAGCAGACTGTCACACGAGATCTTACCACATAGTTTAAGTACTGTGTCTTTAAGGACTGTAGACCAGCGTCTTCCCAGGGACTCAGCAGGTGGCTGGAACAGAAGACATAGTAAGGTGGTAAGCAAAAAGTTCTTACCTATGCACACTGTCCTCTGTCTCTGTGTTCCGTCTGAATCATCTCAGGTGGTCCCTCTGGTGGCTGGAGCTAATATTACCTCCCCACATTGGGCTCCAAGGATTGATAGGGCAATTAGCCAATCTGCCGTCATGCAGACCCAAATCGGGTGCTCTGGAGTCACTGGTGACCAGGGGGGGGGCTGGTGCTTGTACTTGTATTATGTGTGTATATATCCCTGTGAATTGGTTGCACCGGTTTCTTTGCTGCTGCCGCCGCCGCACGTTTGTGCTGCGCTCGGCGGCGACATCGCCTCAGGCGCTGCTGCGCCATCATTGGCTGGTCTGGTCAGGTGGGCGTGTTATCGCCCTCTTGGGGGGGGGCGCTGCCTCTGCGGATGACGCGTTTTGCATCACGGTCTCTGCAACCCGCCCCTCGAGGTATATGCGGGCGCCATTTTAGTTCTCTGCTGCGTGTTCCTGGTGTCTCCCTATCGTGGTCCGTAAGTGCCCCTGCGGGCTGCTTTATTATATGTATACTGTATATATTCTAAGCATACAGTACGTCCTGCTCCAATATAATACTTACACATGGGTAATCCTCCGCCAGAGGGCGCTGTTCACTGCAGACATGCCAAAAACAGGCTCCTCCCGGCCCTTCATATACCCAGGGACCTCCCACAAATCCCCAGATTTTTCTGCAGTGCTGACTGCGAAGACATGAAGTATCAACTCTCTCGCAGGTGAGCGGGGCTATTACAGCCTGCGGCCCTGCGGGACTATTTCCACCCGTCCTCTTCGATACAGATGTGCCTCCCAGCCTGGGCTGCGCTGGTCGGGTGAAGGTAGGCAGCACCTCATGTGCTCACGGAGCTACGCTCCACCGCAATCCCCCACCATAGGGTAGGCGGTTTAGGCCGATGGTGAGCCTCCATTAGATGCCCCTCCCGCATTGTTGCCCGTAGCGATAATCCCTGGGTGCAGGTCCGCTTCTCCCTCGCTTCCTCCCGTAGCTCGGGGGGGGAAAGAAAGGGGGGGTGGTTATGTGTGGCAGTCCTAGTGTAATGTAACACGTTTAAGGCCGTTGATCTTTCATTTGAACTTGGGTGTCAGTGCCGCGCTCCTTGCTCCACATAAGCCTTCTGGTTGCGCGCATGTTTGTCTTTCATTACATTAGTGTGCTGCCCGGGCGGCAGCAACACTCTCTACTCTCTCCTTAATTACATCATGTATGTGTGTACTATCCACTACTGTCTTTCACTTGCGCTAGTTAGAGCTTCGCGCTCTTTGGGGGAGGCGGGGACTCGTCATGACGCGCCCCGTTTCACAGCCAGATCAGGCCCCTCGAGGTTCGCTTGCCGCCATTTTGACGGTCTTCGCGCGCGTGGTTGCGATCCGCCTCCTCCCTTGGTCATGTAAGTGCCCTCCGGGGCGGTATTTGTTCCTATGATTTTTTATTCGGCTGCGCATGGCACTGACACTCCCCTCTCTTATCCCATTATGTCTTTCAGACGCCTGGATTTCGGTGGCTTCTCCCGGCCTGACATATATTATAGCGGGTCCACATAACAAATTCTCCCACTTCCTAGCGGGTCTTGGGGCATCCAGGGTTGCCTATTGCGTAAAATCCCTGCGGGCATACTGCTCAGATAATCACCATATGGAGCCTTTCTCAGAATTATGTACCCGGGGTCCCTCTGGGACATGACCGGCTGTGTACAATGTGTGGTCAGCCCCATGCTGATTCTGACAGAGCACGGGTCTGCGGACCGTGTGCTGAACAGGCACTGACCCTGCAATCAGGTTTGCCAGTGGCTGCACCTCCCTTCAATACACCTGTCTCCCCGGACCTAAATCTCACTCCTGATGAGTCTCACTCGAGCGGGGATGACCAGCAAGTCGTGCCGTGCAGGCGGCCTACGGCTGAGCAGGTGCTGTCTAGTTTGGCGGAGCGCTTGGGCCCTGGAAAGAAGCGGTCCCTGACACCTCCTGGCTCTCCGATTCCTAACGATACTGATGACTCTGCTGCTATGCAGGACCTGGATCCTTCTGAGGAAGGTGAGCTATTCTCCGATTCGGGCTCCTCGGATGAGATGCCCGGGAGCCGTGATGATTATGGGCCCGGTTCTTGGGGCCTGTGTGACACAGATGAACTACTTATTAAGATCTCTGAGGTTCTGTCTATCTCCCCTCCTGGAGAGGCTTCCAAGCCTCCTCCTGGAGAGTTTCCACACAGCGCCACCGCGCTTGGAATTCCTGGAACAGGAGCTTTTCCAAAATCTTATATCCCAAGAATGGGAATCGCCTTGTAAACTTAAAGGGGTCCCGGGGGTCTGGGATTGGAAGTACCCTTTCCCTTCTGATGTGGTTAACTTTTGGTCAGCACATCTTGTGGTGGATGCACCAATTATAGGGGTTACTAACCCCCCCCTTCATGACGGCTCGTTATTACCGTACCCTTCGGGATGCTGAGGACCGGCGCATTGACAGACTGGCTTCCCACGCCTTTTCATGTGCAGGGACGGCTCTGCGCCCGGTCTGTGCCGCAGCCATCACTGCGGTGGCCGCCAGGACTCTCATTAGAAAAGTACTTGACCACCGACCTGAGGACCTCCCCTGGGGGGTATTTAATGCGCTCTCAGACTGTGATGTGTTTGTGAGGTTTATCCTCTCAGCGCTGGATGACACCATTAAGATGTGTGCTAGAACCTCTGCCCTTGTGGTAGCTGGTCTGGCTGCGACAGTGGGGTGCTGACGATGCTACGAAAAAGGCTCTCACTGGCCTTCCCTTCAGAGGACGGCGTCTAGGGCCCGTTTGGACCTTTTTGGAAAAAAGGGTAAGGCACCCCTACGCAGAAGGCCGTTGCGGCCTCCTCGGGGCAGGGACACCCCTCCCCCTCCCTACGTTGGTGTCAAACGCGAACCTGAGGTGTGCTTCCAACTGTTCGGTGTGGATTTCCACCACGGGGTGGGCAGGCAACGCCCTGGGCCCTCTGGCAGGACTAAGTCCAAATCTGCCAAGACTTCCCAAGCATGAAGGGACGCCCTCGCCCTTCTGGGCGAGGGGACTGCTACAGCAGCTGACTCCTATCTAGGAATGTATCTTCTCCTTCTGGTGGTTCCAGGAGGTAGTTCCCCTGGACACAGGATGGCATTTGCTGGGCGGTCCCTCTCAGAGGTTGTCAGGGAGCTTCTAGCCCCTGTTTTCCCCTCAGGAATTGGTGCAGGCCGTACTAGGCCTACAGAGTCTGGGCTTACTTACAGGTTGCCCTTCACAGAATGGGGCTATGGCCTCTCTATTAACCTTCCTCCTTCCCTCAAGAAGATGAGGCAGTCTGGGCCATGCTGGCCTATGGTAGGCCTGGCAATTCTACTCTCACAGGTAGTCCCTATATGATATTTCTGTCTTGGGACACAGGCGCCCTGCGCAAGGGGGGCTTCCGGCCTTCTGTGGAGTTCTAGATCTTATTAGTTCCCCCGGTGTCCTCTGGACACCAAGCACGTTACTAGTCAGTTTTGCAAGACCACCCCTGCGGATTGAGGCCTTGTTTTTGGCCTCTCTTTCGCTCCCAGGCTACTCGCCATGGCGCACTAGGACCTACCGGGTCGCCTTTCCTTACTCCCCACTCTCTACGTCAGGCCGCGTGGATTAGTCGGCCGGCGGTGTCCCCTGGGAGTTACTGGATGGGCGCTCAGTCACCTCAATCCCTCATGGTCCCTTATCCGCTATCTCCATTCCTTGGATTTGGTTCAGGCTTGAGCCTTCTTCCTTGGCAACAGGTGGACTCCTGGTTATGGGGGTCCCCCTTTACTGACATCTTACTTTCACCAGGCAGGATTTCAGCTGGTGGGCCCGTTGGTGGCGTATCGGAGGATATCCCTAATATACCGAGCCCTTGGGCTCTTCGGCACAGTAGGTTATTGATCATACATGGGGTTCCAGCACCCCTGGAGCTAGGTCTGTGCTCATTCCCCCTTGGTACGGTGGTTCCTCTTGAGCTGCTTATATTCAAGGACCCCGTCAGGGAGCACCCCCTTCTTTGTTTGCATCTTCCTTTGAATGGTCACCTTGGGTACCAAGTTTTGCAGGTTGGCGGGGGGGGGGGGGGGGAGTTTCTTCCAAAGCCCCCTGTGGTTCCTGGGTAGGGCCCCTTAGAGGGTCCATCTTACCTACTGGCTTTGTTAAAACAGCCTTCAGTTGACTCTATACTGCTGGACTTCTCCTCGTTAGGACCTGTCTATTCGGGGACTCTTGGAAGGCTCCTGATTTGAGCGGGGGTCTACGTCCCCTGCTCCTCAGTTGTATTCGCTCCAATGGATGTCCTGGTGTCCCTCTGAGAGCCAACTAGGGTGGCTCTCTTGGGTCTCGCTTATATCACAGGGGCTCTGCCCTTGTTTTTACTGTCCCAGAATATTCTGACTCTGGTCATGGGGGCTTAGTACATTGTGTATAGACTTCTATTTTATATGTCTTCTTTTCATTCACCCTGCTATGTGGGGTTCTGCGCACGGTCGTGCTGATAAAGAGACCTGTGAGATTGATGGCCCCTGGGTGGCCTAGTGAACTGTGGTTCGCAGATGCTTCTGCTGAGGTCAGCGGACCTGTACGCTCTCTCCGGAGTGCGGTCCTGCCCTTTCCAGGCTCCTTCTTATGTCATCCCAATCTTCAGACTCTAGTCTGGGGCTTGACAGCTGATTCATTCACCCCTTGGAGACGGGCTTATCTTCTGGGTGACTTGGTGTCTGGGGGGTTTAGGAGCAAGCTTCCTTGGCTTCCTCTTCCTCCGTCTATTGTGGGTTATGGCGTACCCATATTGATTGCCATGAGTCTTGGTCTCTCCCCTGTTGGACGTTCTCGGTTCCCAGGGTTCTAGAGTTGTTACAGCATAGGTTGGGGTTGGCTCCCCATCTAGGTACTCTGAAGGTTCAGGTTCTGTCCTGTCTGCCTTCCTGTAGAAGTCTGGTTCGGTCTTCCTTGTAAGGAGTTCTCTTGGGGATTGCTAAGGGGCATCTCCCAAGTAGTTCTATGGTCCCTGTGGGGATCAATTTTTCATTCTGTAGCCCTGCGGATGTTCCTTCGGGACTTATTCTGGCTGCTGTCTGAGCTGTTTTGTAGTTCAAGTTGCCCCTCTGGGGGCTGTTGCTTCAGTCAGCCGTGTGCCTGAGAAGGTGGCTCTGATTCCTTAGCCCTCGCTATATATATATATATATATCGAGGGCTAAGGAATCAGAGCCACCTTCTCAGGCACACGGCTGACTGAAGCAACAGCCCCCAGAGGGGCAACTTGAACTACAAAACAGCTCAGACAGCAGCCAGAATAAGTCCCGAAGGACTAATATATATATATATATATATATATATATATATATATATATATATATATATAATCTCTCCAACAGTCTGTCAGTATAATCTGAAGCCCATGGGTCAAACCCAGACTCAGCATAACCCCTAGGCTGATCCTCAGATGATTTCATTCCCCTGAATACCACTACTTCATAGGGTGGTGATATATATCACCACCCTATGAAGTAGTGGTATTCAGGGGAATGAAATCATCTGAGGATCAGCCTAGGGGTTATGCTGAGTCTGGGTCTGACCCATGGGCTTCAGATTATACTGACAGACTGTTGGCCCACATTTTTGAAGTGCTCTGTATCTCTCCTGCCTTGGCCCCACGGCAGCAGAGGGAGCTGTTTCATACTGTTAAGTCCCGTTTGGAGTTTCCCGAACAAACCCACTAATAATCTGATTCTAAAGGAGTGGCAAAGGCCTAGCCGGCTTCCTAGGGTACCAAAGAGTTGGGATAAGAGGTATCCCTTCCCTGCTGAAATGGTTAAACGTTGGTCATGTCCTCCAGAGCTGGATGCACCAGTTCTGGGGTTGTCTAACACATCTGTCATGCATTCCCCTGATACTACTACCTTGAGGGATGGGGAAGACGGGCGCATGGATCAGCTATCTTGCCATGCCTTTGCCTGTGTTGGGACCGCGCTCCATCCGGTCTGTGCCGCTATCACGGCTGTTGCTGTCAAAAGACTGCTCAGGGGTATCTTGAATGGGGCCCCTGATAATGCTGGCAGTGAAGAGTATAGAGCTCTTCTGCTTTGTGAGGAATTTGTTGCATATGTTCTTTCTGCCTTGGATGATACCATTAGAATGTGTGGCAGGGCTTCTGCCTTGTTGGTGGCAATACTCCGCTTGGTCTGGCTGCGCCAGTGGGCAGCTGACAATGCTGCCAAAAAGGCCCTCACTGGTTTTCCCTCTTGCCCTCTGCGCCTCTTTGGGGAACGTTTGGACTTGTTTGCTAAAGGTGGCAAATTACCTCAGCGTAGAAGGCAGCCCTGGCCCGTCAGAGGGCCTTTTCTTTTTTTTTTTATTTTTTTTATATATTCCTTATTTAGCATTTTCAAAGCATTACAAGATTCAAAAAAGGATGGGGAAAAACATTCCACAGTCATGAGATGAAAAACATTGTCGGGCATAATAAAGTGCAAACAGACACTACGTTCAGAAAGGTTCAATTTCAGTCAGGCTGTTTCCACCCGAATAGCTATCGTGTTCTGCATGGGAGAGGGGGGCGGTCCCAAAGCTCCGCCCTGGTCAACGTGAAGAGAAATCCCGAGGGTAGACAACCCGTCTACCTCTATCTGGCAGCCAGTATGACTCACCAAAGCTATCCCCTCTCGCAGGCGAAATCAGAGATCATAACTCCAGTCACCCCTCTGCGGAACCTGACTTCAACACAACCACTGTGGAAATGGGAACCAGACGAATTAAGACAGGGGGAAGTAGACAAACACATGTAAACAAACAAAGGAGAGAGAGGAGGGGGAAGGGAGACAATTAGGGTGGGGAAAAAGAAGGGGGGGGGGCTTTGAGTCTAAACTCATTATTGACCATCCTCTAAGAGCATCAGATATTCTTGTGAGGTTGTGAAGATTACCCAATTGGTCCATTTAAGGCGATGGTCTTCTGAGGCTTAATTCTGCGCTGCAATTAGGCCCTCAAACCTCTCGATCTCAGCCAATTTACTCAGCCACATAGAGATGCTTGGGGGGGTTGAACTCTTCCAAAGCCAGGGGACGCATGCCTTAGCGGCGTTTACCATCTGGCTAAGGACGGATCTCTGATATCTTTTGGTGGGCAATTCCGGGTGGTGGAGAAGGAAGAACGCTGGGCCCTCAGGAACCTCCCAGTCCGTCATATGCTGCACTGTGCTTCTGACCGTAGCCCAAAAGTTGATCAATTTAGGGCACGTCCAATAGATGTGCAGGAGAGTACCTCTATCTCCATTACACCGCCAGCACATGGGGGGGACTGCTGGGTACCATTTGTGTAGTATTGCGGGGACCCTGTACCACCTTGTGAGAATTTTATAACTACAGTTGCATCTGCTGCCAGTTACCCCATCTCGGGAGTTCTCCGGACTCGGCATTCGTAACCAGAGACACCCAACCCTCACGGCTACAGAAATGTCTAAACCTACCGACTCCCTTTCTTAACCAGCTTTCCGCCGTCCCCCCTCCCATCCCAGGGGGAAATGCTGAATTTCCCAGGATCGGGTATAGGGGAGAAAAGGTTGGCGACATCTCGTCCCATGGGAAGTACATGTGGCAGATTTTAAGGGACGCTCCGATTGTCAGGTGTCTCAGTTCTATGCTTAGTGCCTGTCTCTGTAACCAGGGGAGCGATACCAGCGGGAGTGATGAATCGCCCTGCTCTATCTGGACCCATTGTTTGTGTTGCTGATGTCTGCACCAGTCCACTATCCTAGTTAAATGGGAACCAGCATAGTATAGGCTTGGGTCAGGGAGGCCTATCCCACCCTTATCTCTTGGCCTAGCTAAAATCTGCCTGTTTACTCGTGGGGTTTTCCCCTGCCAAATAAATTTAGAGAAGAGGGCCCCCACTTTTTGCAGGAATGCGTTGGGAACCACCACTGGTAAAGGCATTATATAGAGGAGTCGGGGGAGTATGTTCATTTTGAGGGCATTGCACCTCCCAAACCACAAGAGTTTTTTAAGGGACCAGGTTTCAAGGCCTGTCAAGAATGCACGGAGCAAGGGGGGGAAGTTTAAGGAGTACATTTTTTCCAAGGATGTACCAAGTTTCACTCCTAGGTATGTAATGCAGTCTTTGGCCCACTTAAAAGGGAAAGACTGTCTGAGGCGATCTTCCCTCGCCATTGGAATGTTGAGTTTCAATACTTCGGATTTCTGCATGTTTACCTTGTAGTTGGATAGGTTCCTATATAGCTCCAACACTTTTAAAAGGTTCGGAAGTGTGACCTCAGGGCCGGTTATTAAAAACAGTAAATCATCGGCGAATGCTGCAGCTTTATAGTGACCTGAAGGGAGGGAAATTCCTTGTATATTAGGGTTATTTCTAACTCGACATAGAAATGGCTCCAGGGTCAGTATAAATATTAAAGGAGATAAGGGCGCCCCTGCCTCGGTCTGTTCCCAATGCCGAAGGGCTCCGACAGCGCGCCATTAACCCTGACCGAAGCCGTGGGCTGCTGATACAGGCTGGCGATCCATGATCTCATGTTGGGCCCCAGGCCAATATGGTCCAGGACTCCAAACATATAGTTCCACCGCACCTTGTTGAACGCCTTTCCGGCATCAGTCGAAAGGAGGATTGAGGGCAGATTTCTCACTGAAGCAGAATGGATAAGGTTTAATGCTTTCGCGGTGTTATCCCTAGCCTCCCTATGAGGCATAAATCCTACTTGATCTAGATGGATAACCTGGTGTAGATGGGGGGAGAGACTGTTGGCGAGGAGATTAATTTCAGCATTAAGAAGGGAGATTGGCCTATAGCTGGAGCTCAAGGAGAGGTCTTTCCCGTCTTTTGGTATCACCGAGATTTGTGCACGTAGACTATCCATTGGGTGGGTGCTGCCTGCTTTTAGGGAATTGAGTACCCCAAGGAGCCTAGTATAGAGGGTTTCTGCAAATGTTTTATAGTAAATCAGGGGGAGACCGTCCGGTCCCGACGCCTTCCCGTTGGCCGACCCCTTAATTGCCAGGGTTAGTTCCTCTGACGTAATTGGGGCCTCTAAGTCCTCCAGTAGTGCCCTTGGAAGCTGGGGCATCCCAGATCCCTGGATATACTCAGTGACCCCCATCTGACCGGGACCCGGATGGCAAGGGGGAATGTTGTAAAGTGAATTGTAGTATTCCCTGAAAACTCCTGCTATGTCTTTGTCTTTATGCACCATGTTACCTTCTCGGTTCCTAATTTTGGGGACATATATTTTAGCCCTTTCTCCCCTCAGGGCCGGGGCCAAGAGACGCCCACATTTGTCTCCTGATTCATAGAAGATTTTCCTGCTTTTAATAAGCTGGAGTTTGGGTCTATCGTTATAGATCCCCTTTAACCTCTCCCTTAGGGTTGTCAGGGCAGCAAGGTGCGAGACCGCCAACGACTGCTTATGGAGGGTTTCTAGTTTTCGGATTTCACCGATGAGATCAATTATTTGTTTACTTCTCTCCTTCTTAACTCTGGCCCCATGTTGTATCAGCAGCCCTGGACAACGCACTTATGCGCTTCTCACACTACGGGAAGACTTATATCAGGGGTGGTGTTAGCTGCAAAATATTCCTGGAGAATTCTTTTTTACATCTTCCTTGATTATAGGGTCTAGTATGAATGCACTGTTAAGTTTCCAGGTCCAAGGCCTAGGCACTTGGTCCTGTGGCACAAGCTTGAGGGATACCGGTGCGTGATCTGATATGGTGATACTACCTATTACCGCGACCGCCACCTGCGGCAACATGTGGTGCTGAATTAGAAAAAAGTCCAGCCTCGAGTACATATTGTGCGGAGTCGAGAAATATGAATAATCTCTCGCACTTGGGTTCAGGACATGCCACGGATGAATCAGCTGGTGTGAGTGGAGAAGTTTTTTTAATCTTCCTGAGTTTAGGGTAAGCGATATAAGAGTGGCCCCTTGACGTATCTATGATGGTATCTAGAGTAAGATTGAAGTCAACCCCTACTATCAGCTTGCCCTCGGCAAAATCGGTCAGCCTGTCCAACACGTCTTCAAGGAAAGGGACCTGCCTGGTGTTAGGCGAATAGATATTTACGAATAGATATTTACGAGGGTATACAGTTCATGGCCTATTCTCCCCTTAACAAAGCGCCACCTCCCGTCTCCACCACTCAGAATGCCCACCTCCTCCCACGGAACAGATCTGGCGAGCAAGATACTCACTCCCTGAGACCTCGAATCCGGAGAGTGGCTATGGTATGAGGTTGGAAATACCTTGTTCTTGAGCGTCGGAGGATTCGCAGCCTTAAAATGCATTTCCTGGAGAAGAGCCTTCGCCTTCAGAGCCTTGAGATTGTTCAGAACCAGAGACCGTTTTTCCGGGGTGTTCAAGCCCTTCACGTTAAAAGAGACCAAGTTAATCTCACACATCACTGCGGTAGCGTGTTATCTGAAAGCGATGGGTCAGAGAGGCAGTTAATGACTGAAAGATGAGAAAGGGTGGGAGACAGAAACAGATGGGGGAGACACGGCAGGAGTGGGGGGTAAAGGGAGAAGTAACACGAAACAAAATATAACCAGTGTACGTGCCCGGATCTGGGCGGGGGGTATGAACTAAACAGCAACTGCTGTAAATTTCAGCTCTCCTCCAGGCGGAGGAAAGTCGAAACCAACCTAAGTGGGGGACTGTGTCTAGCGACGAATAAGGGAGCAGTCGTCGCCTGAGCCCTCCGGGCACCAAATATTGTCTGAGCAACTAGTATCCGGAGACAGCCAATTAACGCGTAACTTTGAAGATAAGAAGTGTTTAACTAATCTGTCTGCTGAGGTGTGTGGTCAGGTGTCAGACCCAGCCGGGGACGCCTGGAACGTAACTTCCCAGGGAACTTATAGGCTTTAGCCCCAGCTAAGTCCCAGGACCCTTGCCAGCCGACAGTGTTCAGAATCAAAATCCGATCCACCGACGTCCCGCCAGGCCCGACCCAGCCAAAACCAACAGCTGCTAACAAACAGTGAGGGATTGAGAACCGCTAACGGATTGGGATTAAATAGACAGCGAGAGTGGGCAGTCAATTGCAGGACCATGAGGTAAGTAGTCAAGGCTCGCTATCCATTGGTCTAGGTCGCCTCTCGTTTCTCAATCTTGGTCTGGCCGCTCTAGCTCGGCGAGACGGTTCCCCTCGAGGCCTCTGTGCGACAGAGTCCATCGTTGGGAGGAGCCAATTGGGAACCGGAATCGGATCACGTTCCAGGAAGGAGAAGAGTCTGTCTAAGTATCGGTAGGTTTTGAGGGAGAAGGTGTTGCCATTCTTGTGGAGACAATCAGGTGAAAGAGGAACCCCAATGATACGAGGCACCCGCTTCTCTGATCACATCCAGCACAGGCCTTAACATTCTTCTCATTTGAAGCGTGCGTCTGGAAAGGTCCGGAAGGATTTGTATCCTGGCTCCAACAAAGTCCACTGGGCCGTGTCTCCAGGCCCTGCGTGAGATTTCCTCCTTGACCTTGTAAAAATGCACCCTGCAGATCACATCCCTGGGGCGTGCGGGATCTGGGTTACGTGGGCCCTATGTGCCCTATCTATCTCAATCGGGGCATCAATATTTCTCTCTAGCAGCGTATTGAAAATAGTGGTGATGATTTGCTTCACGTCTTCTCCAGTTGATGCCTCTGGAATGCCCGAGTCTGAGGTTATTTCTGTGGTGTCTATTCTCCAAGTCATCGTGTTGCAGTTGGAGCTGGAGGATTTGCGTACGCTGCGCCTCAATGCGTGCCGTCAGATCAGCGATAACCGCTTCGTTAGCCGACTGGTGAGATGTAACTCTGGAATCAAGGGCCTGGAGATGGCCCCTTTGGGGTCGACCATATAATGGAGGGGTCGCCTGAGGGCTGCAGCGGGCTTGGGGTCTGCACAGCATGGAAGGCGGGTGTTGAGCCAATCCGATGCCCCTCCTCACTCCCTGGCCTGGAACAGCTCCTTGGTCTCGGGGTTCTCTGAGGGAGGGCACCCGCTGGGGATGGGGGGACAATATATGGTGTGCCCTGTGGAGAGTCCAGGAGCGTCTGACCCTTAGCACCCCCTGAGCCAAGAACTAATGCAAACTTCCCAAGTTTGCCCTGGGCTGCCTCCCTCCAGTATGCTCTCTAGGACCCAGATTCAGGTGCATGTGGCATCTCTCCTCCTCCCTCACTGTCATCTTCCAAACCGCCTGTTTCCTTCCATGTGGGAGTTTTGTCAACCTCCCCCCTCATACCTTTGCAGCTCTGACATGCTGCAGGCGTTCCGCCAGCCCCAGCTGTCTAGAAGCACCTCCAGGAATGGGCGGGGGGGGCTCCATCTCCACTGCCACCTGCAGCACAGCGGTGAGCGCCCAGATGTGCTCGGGAGCTCAAACTGCTGCGACTACTCCATCCGAGCACCAGGCCACGCCTCCCGGGGGCCTTTTCTCCTTCCTTCAGGGGCTCCAGAATTGGACGGGGGCTGGAGCCCGTGGAGATTTTTGGGGCAGGGGCAGAGGACATGGCCGCCCTGGGGTCCCAAGACTAAGTCCTCCCCCAAACCCCCTTAGGCATGAAGGGGCGCCCTCACCCATCCGGGTGGGGGGGCGGCTTCGGCTCTTGGCTCACGTCTGGAGGCGTCATGTCTCAGACGGGTGGATTCAGGAGGTAGTTTCCTCTGGTTACAAGATAGTTTGCAGCCTGACTGCCCCCAAGATTCATCAAATCTCATGTAGCTCAAAACCCCTTGCTCAGTGTCTCTCCCTGGCTGTCCAAGGTCTTCTAGATCTAGGTGTCATCTGCCGGGTGCCCTTGAAGGAAAGGGGCAAAGGCTATTATTCCAATCTTTTCATTGTGCCCAAAAAGGACGGGTCCATCAGACCGATCCTGGATTTAAAGCTTCTCAACAAATTTGTCTGATTCAGACACTTTCGTATGGAGACTCTGCGCTCAGCTGTGACTTTCCTGCGCCCAGGGGACTTCATGACCTCTGTAGACATCAAGGATGCTCACCTTCACGTCCCTATCTTTCCAGGTCATCAGAGGTTCCTCAGGTTTGCTCTGGAGGATCAGCACTACCAATTTGTGGCCTTGCCCTTCAGCCTCACCTCTGCCCCCAGGGTATTCACCAAGGTGCTGGCAGGAGTGATGGCTCTGCTGAGATCTCAGGGCATCTGCATTCTTCCCTACCTGGTCGACATGCTTATTGCTTCCCAGTCCTTCCATCAGGCAGAGCTGGACACTTAGAAGGTGGTGTCCACACTGGAATCATTCGGCTGGGTGATCAATCACCCCAAATCTTCCCCGTCTCCTTCCATGGTGAAGTATTTTCTGGGCATGATTCTGGATTTAGTCCTGGTCAAGATCTTTCTTCCTCAGCAGGAGGTGGAGGTCCTTCAAGAGAAAGTTCAGCTCCTGCTGTCTTGTCCCTCTCTTCAGCTTCACCTCTTGTCAGTATGGGATGGGGACCCTTTGTACCTGGATCAGGTGTTTGTCTTGTCCCCTCAGGTCAGGTGGTCTCTAGTGTGGTGGTTGGTCTCAGGGAACCTGCTGGGGGGCAGGTCCTTTCTGGCCCCCTGCTGGGAGACTGTCACCATGAATGCCAGTCTGACAGGTTGAGGGGGATTCTGGAAGTCTCTGACATTCCAGGGTCAGTGGGGTCCTCAGGAGGCCCATGCCCCTATCAACATTCTGGAATTGAGGGCAGTCAGGTTGGTTCTCGCCCACTTGACTCCTGATGGGTCGGGCTGTTCAGGTCCGCTCAGACAACCAGAAGGCGGTTGCCTACATCAATCAGGGAGGGACCCGGAGCAAGAGGGCCCTCAAGGAAGTGTCCCTGATACTGTCCTGGGCAGAGGAAATGTTCCCTGCATCTCAGCTGTGTACATCCCGGGGGTGGAGAATCTGGAGGCAGACTCTCTGAGCAGGGGGACCTCTCGTCTGGGAGAGTGGTCCCTCAGCAGCAGGGTGTTTTGCTCCCTGTGCCACCGCTGGGGTCAGCCGGACGTGGAACTATTTGCGTCTTGTCACAATCACAAGCTTCCAGTCTTTGTCTCTCTATCCCAGGATCCTCTGGCCTTGGCCACGGATGCCCTGGCAATGTCCTGGATGGGTTCCAGCTCCTGTATGTGTTTCCCCCATTTCCACTGCTGGGCAGGGTGCTGCACAAGATAGTTAAAGAAGGGGTGCCAGCCATCCTGGTGGCCCCCTGTTGGCCAAGAAGAGTGTGGTTCGCAGACATCGTGCAGTTGCCAGTAGTACCAGATCTGCTCACTCAGGGGCACCTACGCCACCCCAATTTACAAACGTTGGCTTTGACGGACTGGCTGTTGAAACCTCCATCTTGATGGAAAAAGGGCTGCCTGCCTCAGTGGTGAATACCATGATCAGGGCTAGGAAGAGGTCCTCTTCTTCCATCTATTACAGGGTCTGGCGTACTTACATTGACTGGTGTGAGTCCCACTCGCTTCCCTGTCGTGTGTTTTCTATTCCTAGGATTCTGGAATTTCTCCAACATGGTTTGGATCTCGGTCTTCGGCTCATTACTCTGAAAGGCCATGTGTCTGCTTTGGCTATTTTCTTCCAAAGATCCTTTGCTCAGCATCCCCTGGTCAAGACTTTTTTCCAAGGGGTTACTTACGTGCGCCCCCCGTGTAAGCCTATGTTGCCAGTCTGGGACTTGAATTTGGTCTTGTCTGCCCTGCAGGGGCCTCCCTTTAAGCCCTTGCAAGGGGCCGCTTTGTCCATTCTTAAACTTAAGGTGGTCTTTTTGGTGGCTATCACTTCTGTTAGGCGGGTTTCTGAGTTGGCGGCGATTTCCATCAAGCCTCCTTACTTTGAGAGACACCAGGACAAGGTGGTGTTTCGTTTTAAGCCAGATTTTCTGCCTTTCATCTCAATCAGGACATTGTTGTGCCTTCACTGTGTCCTAATCCTAGTAACCCTAAGGAAAGGGTTTTGCATTCTTTGGACGTAGTCAGAACTCTGAAGTTCTATTTGGTGGCTACTGAATCCTTCAGGAAGACTGATGCTTTTTGTCCTTCCATCTGGACATAGGAAAGGCCTGGCTCCTGCTAAGTCCACTATCAGTAAGTGGATAGGTCAGGCTGTGGGTCAGGCCTACTCTGCTAAGGGGAAGGAACCTCCCTTCTACCTTACTGCTCATTCTACTCGTGCTATTGGTGCCTCTTGGGCTTTTCAGCACTAAGCTTCTGTTGAACAAGTTTGCAAGCCCGCTACTTCTGTTCATACTTTTTCTAAGTTTTACAAGGTTGATGTTGGGACCTCAGCTGCTTTTGGCCACAAGGTTCTGCAGGCGGCAGTGGTTTAAACTGTCTGCTGTTACTTTTGGGGATCCCACCCTACCTTACGGACACTGCTATTGGATGTCCCAAGAGTAAGGGATATTTTCTGGAACAGGGCGTTCTGTATACTTAGAATAATACAATTCTGTGATTACTCACCTTTAGAATTGATATTATATGTATACAGTACGTCCTGCTCCACCCCACCCTTGTTATCATTATCTTTAGTTACCTCTTTATGGTGATTGTTTTTATGTTCAAATTTTCATATAATGGTTATAGTTCTCCCGGTCTCTTGCTAACTGCTTTTCAATACTTGGGATTTTGTGGGAGGCCCCGGGTATTTATGGGGCCGGGAACAGCCTCTTTTCTGTCTCTGCAGTCCAGCGCCATCTACTGGAGTATATCCCAAGAGTAAGGAATATCTTCTGGAACAGGACGTGCTGTATACATATAATATCAATTCTACAGGTGAGTATTCACAGAATTGTTTTTTCTGACTCTTTAAACATCCAAGATGGCGGCTCATGGAGTCTCAGGCTGCTGCAAACAGGAAGCATCTTTTGACTGTGCTGCTCTGCATTCCGGGATTGCTGTGCATTTCTTGACCCCAGCCCTGCTCTGTCTGTGCAAAGCACAGCTATAACCCACCCCTGCACTATTCTAAGTATGTCACACACCCTGCTTCAAGACATTCATTACATGTGGGTATACTGACCTGTAGATGGCGATCTTGCAGAGATGATATCAGATGATATTAAGACCCTCCCGGCGCCCATAAATACCTGGGACCTCCCACTCATTACTCAGTCTTTCATCTCTGCAGAGGCGAGCAAGTCAGAAGATGTCTCCTCCTTGCACAGGGGGATTTCAGGTAGCCGGGATGACCCCCGGCCCTCTATTTTATCTATTTCCGCCCGGATCCCTGTTTGATTTACCCTGCCTCCCAGCCTAGGCTGCTGGTCCGGGCGAGGGTAGTTGGCAGGTGCTTAGGAGCTGATGCTCCACTGTGAGACCCTATACTAGAGGGTAGGTGGTTAACCGGGTTGGTGATCCCGGTTTGGGATGCCCTGTCCCTTGGCCTTTCCCTGGCCTTGATCCCCTGGCTTTTATTCACCCTCTCCCAGGTGCCCTTAGAGAGGGGGGGGGGGGATTGGGTCCCTTATGGATTTCTTTATTCTTGTGTGTGTGTGTGTGTGTGTGCGTGTGTGTGTGTTCGTTACTTGTGTGTGTTTTTTACGTTTTATTAGTTCTTCATTGCATGGCGCCGGAGGTCCCGCGGCGCCGGCCTCCGGCGCGCTTATGGGGCTGGCCGCAATGGCGGTGGCGAGCCCATGAGGGCTGCTTCTTCTCCTCAGATGAAGGGGGGGGGGGGGGGCGGGCGCTCGCGCGTGCCTACGGCCCGCCCCCGTGCTGGAAGTGTCCCGTGGCTTTTTTATTTGTTTGGCACGGGAGGTCCCGCAGCGCCGGCCTCCAGCGCGCCTATAGGGCTGGCCGCAATGGCGGCGGCGAGCCCATGTGTTCTTCTGCTCCGATTGGGGGGGCGGGGCTTCACGCCCCGGGGGGGGGGGCGGGTGCGATGCGCGTATCGCACCGGCCCGCCCTCCCTCCTCCCAGTAGTGGCTCATCTGGAAGTAATCCCTCCTCCCACTGCACATTGCGCACGTTCCTGCGGGTCCGGTGGTCGGGTGAGGGGCCTGATGGCCGTCACTGGCTTCTTACTGTTGCATTGTGCTACATGTGTGCTCGTGTTCTTGTTCCAGGTGGCCCATTTAGCATATTGTAGGGGGGGTTCTCCTGGTCCAGGTCCCTGGTTAAAATTTAGCTGGCCTAAAATCCTCCCACTCGGGACTTAAAGGGGCATCCCGGGTGGCATAATTGCGTAATTCACGAACAGTAAAAAGCGCTTTGTACACATTTATTGTATATACCATATTTAGAAAAAAAAAATCACTGTATGGAGGCTTCCCCGGATACTGAGCTTGTGCCCTGCCCCCCTCGGGGCAATCCAGGCTGTGTTTGGGGGGTGGGGTATCCCTTTCGGGGGATAATGTATTCTATGTGTACCCTGTGCGCAGTGGACTATTACGTGGCAGACCGGATCTCAGGCGTCCGGTTCTGCTCCGCTGGTCTCCTCCCCTTCTCCCCCTCGCCTGAAACGTGCGTGTGACTTTAAGACTTTTGTATTCTAATTGCCCTGCTAACGTGCACCTCCCAGGTTAGTTATAAAATGGTCTGAGCGGCTGCCACCCCCCCTTTGTTTATTTTGAATTTGTGCAAGCACATGGAGTGTGGGGTCTAGGCTGTATTGCAAGGTCTTTGACCCTTCCACCCCATGGCTTGCACTTGAGAGGTTTAGGGCAACCTCAGGTAAGCCTGCCCCCAATTTATCTATTGCACTGTATGTCCCAAATGGGCTCTCAGAGATTAGAGTTAGGACTGCACCCCACAGAGGCACTTTGGCGTAGTGGTGCAGCTTAAGCATACTTCTGCAGATGTGTGTGACCGAGTCCTCTGTTTTTAACCAAGTTTAGAGACTGATTATAGGCTGGCCTGCAAGCTAACAGGGTTGAGTGCTGTGGCTCCTTTAAGACTTTTGTATTCTAATTGCCCTGCTAACGTGCACCTCCCAGGTTAGTTATAAAATGGTCTGAGCGGCTGCCACCCCCCCTTTGTTTCAGGTGTTGGCAGGAGTGATGGCCATCCTCAGAGCCAGGGGTATCCGCATCGTGCCTTATCTGGACGATCTTCTCATCGTGGGGTCTTCACTCAGTCAGGCGCAACTGGATACCAGGATTGTGGTGTCCACTCTGGAGAGTTTCGGTTGGGTGATCAATTATCCCAAGTCCTGCCTCACTCCCTCCAGGGTGGTGGAGTTTCCTGGGAATGTCGCTGGATTCTTCTCAGGCCAGGGATTTTTTTCCCCCGGGCCAAGGTTCTTCTGATTCAGGAATTGACTCAGCGTCTTCTTTCCATTCCACGTCCGTCCATCCGGCTAGGGATGCGACTCGTGGGATTGATGGTGGTGTAGTTTTGCGGCGGTTCCCTTTGCCCAGTTTCACACAAGGACGCTCCAGCTCCTTCTCTTGGCGGCCTGGGACGTGTCACCGCTGTCATTGGAAGGATCTTCAGTTTCAGGGACTGTGGGGGCCTCTGGAGGCTCACGATCCCATCAATGATCCCTCCGGCTGGTTCTGGCTCTCTTGACTCATCAGTTGCGGGGCCTACCGGTCCAAGTTCGGTCGGACAATCGGACGACGGTCGCCTACATCAATCACCAGGGAGGGACTCGCAGCAGGAGTGCCCTCAGGGAAGTGTCCTTGATCCTTGTCTGGGCTGAGCGCAATGTCCCCTGCATCTCGGCGGTGTACATTCCGGGAGTGGAGCACACGGAGGCGGACTCCCTGAGCAGGGGGTCTTCTCGCCGGGGGGACTGGTGGCTCTGCCCCAAGGTGTTTCAGTCGCTTTGCCAACGGTGGGGGTCTCCGGTGGTGGACTTCTTTGCTTCTCGTCACAAGCACAAGCTTCTGGCATTTGTGTCTCTCTTGTGGGATCCACTGGCTCTGGCAGTGGATGCCATGTCTCTGAACTGGAGGGATCTGGGGTTTCTGTACCTGTTCCCTCCATTTCCCATGGTGGGCTGAGTGGTGCGCAAGCTGGCCCTAGAGGGCGCGTCAGCAATCCTGGTGGCGCCAAGGTGGCCAAGACGGGTTTGGTTCGCAGACGTGGTACGGTTGGCGGAGGTTCAGTTGGACCTGTCCCTTCTGCCGGATCTGCTCACTCAGGGTCCACTGCTCTACCCCAGTTTACCAATGCTGGCTTTGACGGCGTGGTTGCTGAAACCTCCATCTTGTGGGAGGTAGGTCTTTCTGATGCTGTCATTCAGACTTTGGTTAGGGCTAGGAAGCGGTCTTCCTCTGCCATCTATTATAGGACTTGGAGGTCTTATATTGATTGGTGTAAAGTCTTTTGCCCTTCATCCTCTGGTTAAGACCTTTTTTTCCAGGGGGTAACGCATGTGCGACCTCCTAGGAAGCCTTTGTTCCCGGTTTGGGATTTGAATTTGGTTTTGTCTGTTTTGCAGGGTCCTCCTTTTGATCCTTTGTAGGATAAGGGTACTCTCTGCGTTTACTCAGAAGGTTGTTTTTCTGGTTGCCATCACCTCCGTTCGACGTGTTTCGGAGTTGGCAGTCTTGTCTATTGAGGCTCCTTCCTTTGAGAGGCATCAGGACAAGGTTGTTTTCCGCTTTAAACCAGATTTCCTTCCAAAGGTGGTCTCTGTTTTTCGTTTGCATCAGGATATTTTGGATCCTTTATATGGTGAACTTTTGTTAGTTGTATTTGGCTTTCCTGGTCCCTTGATCTTACTGCTATCTTTATACTGGGTAATGAGTGGGAGGTCCCAGGTATTTATGGGCCGGGAGGGTCTTACATTTTTTTGATATCATCTCTGCAAGATCGCCATCTACATGTCAGTATGAAGCGGGGTGTGTGACATACTTATAATTCCCATTTTACAGGTGAGTATTCACAAAATGGTATTTTTCGGTGTGTGATGCTTCTGGGGCAAGATGGTGGCGCCCGTTTCCTAGAGTTCTGAACAGAGTTGCAGCTCAGTGGGGGAAAGAATAATAAGTAAGTGACTAAACATGTAAAATAACGTATATAAATTTTAGATGCTGGAGAATAGTTTATTAAAGGTTTGGGCTTTTCATTAAATGATGCTTGAGGCCCGGTTTAAGTCTTTCTTCAAGCTGATTGGTCACTATGTTAAGTCGCATAACAAATCTACATTATCATTGATTGGCTCCGAAGATAATTATTCATGACTCCTGATTGGTTATCGGTCTTTAAGCCACATCAGCATCTTGCACAGCTTTAAGTCTTAATTTGCATCTGTTTTATCTCTCAGAATTCAGCCACATTCCTAACAAGAAGACAAGATCATGTTAGCACAAATATTACAGAGCATTGAGACCCTCAACCACACATTCCCCAGTCGCCACATCCTGTGCCTTTATAGTCACAAGATTCAACTGTCTTAACACAAAATGTTAACCCTTTCTTATCACCCCCCACCCAAGTCAAGATTTTAAGAATTATGAAATATTACCTTATATTCACTCTCCATCCAATCCCACACTGCAAGCTAAACATTGTATACTCTGCTTATCCCATTGTGCCACTGCAGAGGTTTATACCCAGTCACTGTAGCACCCATGGCCTGGCTGCTACATGGATTGGTGGAAGTGGTATGTATGTGCCCTGGTTTTGGGTTTAGAAGATGTGGAAGAGGGAATCCTAAATTATGACCCCCCCCCCTCCCCTGCTGCCCGGCTCCGTCATTCCTTTCTTTATTAATGCTCAATATAATTTTCATTCTGAATTTCCATCCTCTGTAGGTGACTGACAAGATGGCGTATACAGATACAAAAAGTGAGAGCTTCCCAATAAAATCTGGTGAGGATATCCAGGGAGAAGTGACTTATCCAGATGGCAAGGTAGGCATTTACTTTGTGTAGTTTAGCACAGATTCGCATGGATTTTCAGCAATGAAAAATACAATAGAGAACGTGTAGGGGCAAGTTTACCCTACATCTATTGCTGAACATACATTTTGTATGTTGCAGTGCAACAATAAATTGACCTTTTGGTTGCAATGCGATACCAGCAGCACATACAGCAGTAACAAGCTATTAAAAGTTTGTCTAGTAACAAAGAGATTGTAATACGGGCCGCCGATAAAGGCGTCTGCGTTGTAGTATTGAATGCGAAGGACTATGAGGCTGAAGCGTTTAGACAACTCAGTGACACTTATACCTACCGGGAACTCGCGCAAGACCCTAAAAATGATTTCCAAATACACTTAAAGGGTATCTTAAATGAAGGCAGAGAATTAGGTATTCTGTCGATGAAGGACATCGATGCGATGTATGTGGATTCCCCCGTTGCCCCGATTTTTCATCATCTCCCCAAGATCCACAAACCACAACGCCCCCCTATGGGTCGGCCTATTGTGGCGGGTATTGGGGGGGATGAATGAGAAGCTGGGGCAATGGGTGAATCTCCATTTATTGCCACTGGTAAAGAGACTACCGGGCTACTTGAAGGACTCTGGAGATGTGATGCGACATCTCCAGGATTTTCAAAGGAAATCTACATACAGGTGTGTCACGTGTGACGTTTCTTCCCTGTATTCAGTAATTCCCCATGATTTAGCACTGCGGGCAATCTTTTTTCACCTTAATAACTATTCATTCTATCCCAGGGAACTAGTGACATTTTTTATTATTGCAGTAGAATATCTGCTGAGTCATATTTTTTTCTTATTTGCTGGAGGATACTATCTGCAATGTTGTGGAGTATCGATGGGGGCTCCCTTTTCTCCCTCTCTCGCCAACCTTTATATGGGTTGGTGGGAGAGGGATGTCATTTATGGTCATAATAATCCTTTTTTGGCTAATATTAAATATTTTGGTCGCTATACAGACGATCTTATATATTTGTGTGGGAGGGGGATGAAGATTCGGTTGGACAATTCCTCATTTATTTAAATGATAACACCCTTAATCTTCGTTTTACCTCAGAAAGCTCTATCGATTCTATCCCATTTTTGGATTTGTGCCTATATCTGTCTGAGGATAAGACTAGGATTGTCACGAGCACATTTAGGAAGGAGACAGCGGGAAATACCACGCTTAGAGCGGAGAGTTGTCATCCCACTCATACCATAAAGGCTATCCCGGTAGGAAAGATGATTAGGGCCCGTAGGAACTGCACGGAGGAGGCAGTATTTGAAGGGGAATTAGAGACCATATCCCGCAGATTATCACAACGAGGCTATAGTGCTAATTTATTGGAAAGAGCTAAGGGAATAGCTAGGTCAAAAGATAGGGATACTATGCTGAGGGGTGGTAACAAACGGAGCCCTGAAAGAGGTGCTATGGGGAGGACAGAGAGCCCTCGTGATTATAACCAGGGCGGGGCCCTTGTATCCACCGCATACAGCATAGAATTCCCCAAGATTAGGAATGTTATTTACAGACATTTGCCATTATTGCAATGTGATCCCCAACTGAAACAAATAGTTGAGAATGGGATTAAGGTGGTTAGTAAGCGAGTGGCCACCTTAGGACAGAGATTATCCCCCAGCCTTTATAGGAAGGGGGATGTCTGTACAAAAACCTGGCTGTCATGTAAAGGTTTCTATAAATGTGGGAGTTCGCAATGCGGTTTATGCAAATATGTGTCTGGAGGGACACATTTTTCATCATTGGTCACCAAACAAACGTATAGAATTGGATTGAATTCGCGCTGGGACGTTGATCTATTTTTGAAATAAGAGGCATATAGTGTCCCTCTTGTGAAAATGGGATGGAATCGAGAGCTGTAAAATAATCCTTGAACGAGATTGGTTTTTGAAGACTTATATGAGCTTTAGAATGAGACGAAGGCTTTCGGGTCTAGATGTTCTTTAAAGAATAAACTAAAAGGAAGAGATAAAGAAAAATTAAATGAGGACTAAAGTATGTATTAGTGGCAATGGAGTAATCTGGAGATTTCCTCTTATTTGTAGTTAAATAAAATGTCTCTTTGATCCATTTTTTTGAGTAGATGTAGTATGTAAATAGATCACTGGGCATTTTGCCAGTGGAAAGTTAACAACTTTAGCGAACAGCGATTATGTATCCCCCAGTAAATGTAACAATAGTATTCAGGGTCTTCTGAGTGAATGTATCTCACTTCTCTAATGTTGACTCAGCTGGAGAGGAGAGATACATCAACCTGTCAAAATGATTACATTGTAAAGATATTTGTTAGTCTTGTGGTTACCTGACTTGAATGAGTTCACATAACTGTCTCATATGGAGAAATGTATTTACTGCAGTGAAATTTACTCTTGACTCGTATTCTGATGTATTTTTATGCATTTCTATGAATTACTTTGTTCTTTTTCTTAAATAAATTTAATATTAAATGTATATTTGATGTAATATAATGAACTATTAAAGGGGTTGTTATATTTAATTTCCTCTCTGTCATGCGCTTTGGCAATATATATTATATATTCTAGACAACCATTAGTTTCCTGATCTTTAGGAGTTAATATAGCAGCTCAACTGGGATGACGCCCAGGATAGCTTTGAATTAATCTAATTAGATACAGGAGGGTTGTTGTACGCATGACTGATGGGAACCCCCTTAGAAGGGATTTAAAGGCTTTTACCTACTTGCTTCATTAGATGTCATGATTACGGACCTGTTGTCCGAAACGCGTTGGCTTATCGTGTACATATTCATCTATGCTGTGACCTGTTGGATTATTGATTTTAAACGAAGACAATAAATGCTGAAGGATTTTACAACATTTGCTGGCTGGCTCAATACTTTCTACAAATACAGCAGTAACATGCTCGGTCTCTAATCTAAAACTGTAGTAAAACTCCTAACTCACTAAACACAAAATATGAATATAAAGGATCCTTCTAGGCAGCAGCAAGAATTTATAGCATTAGAGCAAGACTACAGAAATGAGTTGGCGCATGAATGCACCTCAATTCATTAATAGCGGAAAGAAAGACCTACCAGTGGCTACTCATTGGAAAACCTGGTCTTTGCCCTTATGGAGCATTTTTACTAGACAGAGAATTGAGGAAATGTTGTAGGTGGGATAGCATGGGATTACATGCATCTTTGGCTCATAGTACCTCATAAGGAAATGAAACAAAATATTTTTTTTCTGGCATTGGCTTAAGATTATTTTTATTTATTTTTTTTACCCCAGACAGAGCGGATTCTAAAGAATGGTTGCCATGTTATCTTGTTTCCTAACGGGACAAGAAAGGAAGTAACCGCTGATGGAAAGTCCACCACTGTGACATTCTTTAACGGAGATGTTAAGCAAGTAATGGCAGATCAGAGAGTGGTAAGTGATGTAACATATTATACAGCACGTGCCCAACCTGCGCCTGGGGCCACGTGTGGTACTCATATGATGTGGCCCCCAACATGCTGTGGGAAAAGTGGGCGGGGTAAATATATCTAAGGTAGTTAAATAGGGGTACGGTAAGGATGGGCAATTCATATTGAAGTGGCAAATAGACACGACAGCGGTGACTTGGAGGAACACAGTGACATTGATTGTACACATCCATCCCTGGGTAAAATCTTTGGCACAATAATTTGGTAAACTACCGTATTTTTCGCCCTTTTAGACGCACTTATTTTTCCCCAAAAGTGGGGACGTGCAGGCCGCGCCCACCCGCTGCCCTGACCTGGGTGCTCGCATGTGCCCCAGGCGGAAGAAGCAGCAGATGGAGGAGCGGCGGGGGCGCTGTCTCTGGCTCCGCCGCTGTCATCGCTGCCTGTAAAAGACAGCGATCGCAGCGGCGGAGCCGGGACAGAGCCCGCCGCTGCTTCTTACGGCCAGCTCCGTGAATGGGGTGCCTCGTCAGCGTCAGCACAGGCCACGCCCACCCCATTCACGGAGCCGATCGCTCAGCGGAGCGGTGTCAGTGGAGAGGTGAGTTTAACTTTTTTTTTTTTTTTTTACTTAAGCTGACTGGGGGGAAAGGGGGGGTGCCACACAGCCTATGGGAATTGGGGGGAGGGGGGGATGCCACACAGCCTATGGGAATTGGGGGGGAGGGGGGGATGCCACACAGAATATGAGGGGAGAAGGGGATGCCACACAGCCTATGGGAATTGGAGGGAGGGGGGGATGCCACACAGAATATGGGGGGAGAAGGGGATGCCACACAGCCTATGGGAATTGGGGGAGAGGGGATGCCACACAGCCTATGGGAATTGGGGGGAGGGGGGGATGCCACACAGAATATGGGGGGAGAAGGGGATGCCACACAGCCTATAGGGGGAGAAGGGGATGCCACACAGCCTATGGGGGGAGAGGGGGATGCCACGCAGCCTATGGGAATTGGGGGGAGAGGGGATGCCACACAGCCTATGGGAATTGGGGGGAGGGGGGATGCCACACAATATGGGGGGAGAAGGGGATGCCACACAGAATATGGGGGGAGAAGGGGATGCCACACAGCCTATGGGAATTGGGGGGAGAGGGGATGCCACACAGCCTATGGGAATTGGGGGGAGGGGGGATGCCACACAGAATATGGGGGGAGAAGGGGATGCCACACATCCTATGAGGGGAGAGGGGGATGCCACGTAGCCTATACAAATGGGGGGAGAGGGCATGCCACACAGCCTATGAGGGGAGAGGGGGATGCCACACAGCCTATACTAATGGGGGGAGGGGGAATGCCACACAGCCTATGGGGGGAGAGGGGGATGCCACACAGCCTATACTAATGGGGGGAGGGGGATGCCACACAGCCAATGGGAATGGGGGGGCACACTGCCTGTATGGAGAATAGGAAGGGGGAATGCCACACTGCTTATGATAATGGGGTGTACACTGCCTATATGGGAATGGGAGGGGGGAGAATGCCACACTGGGTATACGGGGAATGGGATGGGGGCATCCCACACGGCCAATGGGAAAGGGGAATGCCACACTGTCTGTAATGGTGCGTTTTTGGTTTCAAATATTTTTTTTTCTTATTTTTCTCCCCCAAATCCTAGGTCTTATGTACGGTAGTTTTTGGATAATTTATGCATAGCATTGGTGGGAGCTTAAATGTTTTGAGTATTGGAAACATCTTTAAGTTGGGAGCCTGATGGGGGAAGGCTGTAAAAAAGGGACCTGTATATTCAGAGATGTGAGGCAATCAGCATGTGTATTGCTAGCATGTGGAGATTGTTGCATATGAATGCAGGGGTGTGGTGGAAGGACATATGAGTGAAGTTTGTGGAGAAAGTTGGTATCCTGATTGATCTATCCTATTCATTGTGACCTGCACCCAGGTTCCAAATCAGTTATGTGGCCCCTGCTCATCAAAAGGTTGAGCACCCCATTTATACAGTGTTGTGCAGAATTGTTTTGGGTTTGCTGCATCCTGTAAATGTATTCTAAGTATGCAGCACGTCCTGCTCCAGATAATGATTCATAACATCTGGGTTATACCTCCAAGAGGGCGCTTTACTGCAGAGATGGCAAAAAGAGGCCTTTCCCGGTCCATATATACCCGGGACCTCCCACTAATTCCCCAGGTTCTTCTCTGCAGTGGGCTGCGAAGGACAAGATGATGGCTTCTCCTCGCAGGTGAGCCGGGCTTCACACCCCGTGGCCCTGTAGGATTATTTCCCCCCGTTCCACCTTTATTCTGCCTCCCAGCCTTGGCTGCGTGGTCGGGTGATGGTAGGCAGCATCTATTAGAAATGCTGTTATTAGGAGCTTGCTCCACCGCAAATTCCCCACCAAAGGGTAGGCGGTCCAGGTTTGGTGAACCTGTATTGGGATGCCCCGTCCGCTTATAACCCTCCCCTACATAGGCTAAATGTAATTACGGGCTTCCTATTTCCCCCTTCTCCCATTATCCTGGTTCGTCGGGGGGGGGGGGGGGGGGGGGGGTCAGTGTCTGTGCGTTGAAGTGCTTACTTTATTTCACTGTGTGTACTCTGCACTGCCTGTGTACTCGCGCTGCCTTTCTCTGAGATTCTCCTCTCCCCTTGCCTCCGTTATTTGAATTACCCGCGCGCGCCCTGCGGCGACGTCACGCCGTAGCCTGCTGTGCTCTGATTGCCTGGGGGGTGGCTTGCTTTCCCTTCAGAGCCCATCAGCGCCATCTTGCCCTGATAGACCCTGATGATCCTGATAGATTGCAAGCTCTTCGGCGGTCCATGAGTCCCCCAGCGGGCCTTTAGTTGATTTATTGTTTATATATTCTAAGTATGTCACACATCCCGCTTCAGAATAGTGATTACACATGGGTATAGTCACCTGTAGAGGGCAATCTTGCAGAGAAGATAAAGGAAAAAGTGAGCCCCTCCCAGCCCATAAATACCTGGGACCTCCCACTCATCTCCCAGTCGTCTTCTCTGCAGATCGGCGACAAGTCAGAAGATGGATGTCTCCTGCTTGCAGGTAGCCGGGGTAACCCCCGGCCTTTTATTTCTCTCTATTTCTGCCCGGTACCCCTCTTAACTGTTATACCTTGCCTCCCAGCCTTGGCTGCTGGTCCGGGCAACGGTAGATGGCACCCTAGGTGCCCAGGAGCAAATGCTCTGCCGTGAGACCCCATACTAGGGGGTAGGTGGCTTGCCGGTTTTAGGTGATCCTGGCGCGGAATGCCCTGTCTCTTAGCCATCTACTCCCTGAGTGGTTTTTCTCCCCTCTCCCAGAATCCTTCCCATTAGAGGGGGGGGGGGCCTTTTATTCCATATATGTATTGTATTCATTGTGTTTCAAATGTCATGGTTAGCCACTTTCAGATTATTACCTTTCTGTGAGGTGTGTGTGTGTGTTTTACTGTGTTTTTGGCGCCGCTGCGGAGTCGGCCACTGGCTGAGAGCCGCGTTTTTGTGTGAGGGAAGGGGGCGGGGCCGGGCGGGCCAGCGCGGTTCCTTCTCTCTCTCTCACTGCTTCCTTGTGCGGACGGAGTTGCTCACCGCTGCCAGCTTCCCTCATGACGGCGGTGCGGTGAGTGACCCGTGGGGCCCCTTTTGTTTGTCCTGCCACTCTTTTCTCCTTGCTAGCCGGCTGCACGGCCCAGCGGTTGGAGCATAAGTTTATGGAGCTTTATTCCCTGGCGGTGCAGGTTCATATCCTACTCTGTCAATATATATTTTTTAGTTTGGCTTGAGGTTTTTTATTTATCTGTATACATGTATATTTTTGTTATCCTTATGCTTGTGGCTGCATGTGTTCTGAATGGCCTTATTCTTGTATCCTTCAGGTGGACCTATATTGCTTAATTAAGGGGTTATTCCCGGTCCTTAGGTCCCTGGGTTATTGGGTCCTTAATCAAATCCTCCCACTAGAGACTTTAAAAGGGGCATCCCGGGTTGCCTATTGGTGTAATTCCCTCGGTATTGTGACTTTATATATAAAATCACCTTATGGAGGCTTCCAGGCTGCAGGGCTCGGGATGTCTTTGGGGCAATCCCGACAGCTTATGGGGTGTGGGGCGTCCCTTGCGGGGGATGATGTTTCTGTGTGTACCATGTGTGCAGCTGGCTATAACACGGCAGTACGGGTCCCAGGCGTCTGGGTCAGCGCCGCCGGCCTACTCGCCTACCCCTCCCCGCCTGATCCGTACCCCAAGTGATATTGTCACGGGTGGGGTGTCGCAATCTGATGTGTGTGCCGGATTGGCCAACCTCGAAAAATTGCTTTCTAGCACTGTGGCCTGGATGTTCCGGCTAACAGAAAGCTCTTGCTCCCTACTGCGCTGGCCTTTGACCTTGAGTTTGACTCACAGGAATTGGTCTGATTATTCCCCGCTGACGGAAAGAAAAATTGTTTGCAGAGCCTTATGATTCAGACAGTCTGCAGTTTGGCGCTGGGGCCGAGCAGGGTCCGGGGGGATTCCTTGGATTCCCCTAAGGTCCTGGCTCTTCTGTTGGATGTTCCTAATCAAAAGCATTTTTATCCTTAAGGAATGGGAGAAATCTGCTCAGCTTCCGGGCGTTTCCCCGGTTGGGATAGGAATTATCCTGTTCCAGTGGACGTGGTGAAGCGCTGGTCTTCCCTTCCCGAGGTGGATGCCCCGGGTTTGGGGTTGTCTTACGCCTCCATTCTGCATTATCCTGAATGCTCTACCCTCAAGGAGGGTGAGGACAAACGTATGGACCAGTTGGCTGGTCACGGTGTTGCCGGTGTTGGGTCGGCCTTGCAGCCTGTTGGTGCTTCGGCGCTTCTTGCGGTCGCTACCAGGTCAGTAGTCAATGAGGGTAGTGTGGCCGAGCGGTCTAAGGCGCTGGATTAAGGCTCCGGTCTCTTCGGAGGTGTGGGTTCGGATTTCACCGCTGCCAGCTTACAAGCTTAGGGCCCTATTGACTACTTCTAGGCTTGATCCTGTCAGTGATGGGTTCACCGCCCTTAAGCGGTGCGAATCGTTTGTGCCATTGATGCTAGCCGCCCTGGATGAGAGCGCCCTGTGGCGCGGGTGGCTAGTGCGCGTTCCTGTACAGGTTACCCTGTCACAGGTTTGATTCCCCGATGTTTTATTTCGGGTGGTCCCGGTGCTTGGATCTTCGGGAAATGCCTTGCTTGCGTAGACCGTCGCGGGATGGATCATACGCTATGGTTTTGTGTAGTAGGACATCTGAAAAAGGAGGCTACGTTGCCCCTTTCGGGGGGCGGTGTTCCTTAACCCTTCCCTTCGTGGGGTCACAGCTGGCAGGGGATCGGCCTTCTCCTCCTCTAGAGGTGATTCCTGGAACAGGGGCAGGGGACGTGCCCGTCCGGGGCATAACTGGGGCATCAAGCCCACGGCCACGCCAGATCAGCAAGGAGGGGGCGCCTTCACCCTTGCGGGTGGGGGGAAGGCTGCGTCATTTCTTCCAGGTCAGGGACCAAGAGGTCTCGGACAGCTGGATTCAGGAAGTGGTGTCTTCCGGTTGCTGTTGGATTTTGAGTACCGGCCCCCCTCCCTGATTCTTTGTCTCGGGTTCCTTCGGATTCTCTGGCCGCGCAAAGGCTTCGGCCAGCTGTGCAAAGTCTTTTTGGACACAGTGGTCATTTGTCCGGTGTCTCCCTCAGAGGGGGGCCTTGGTTATTATTCCAATCTGTTCACGGTGTCCAAGAGGGACGGTTCCATTCATTCCGTCTTGGATCTGGGGCTTCTCGACAAGTTTACCCGTTCCCGGAAGTTCCGCATGCAAACCCTGCGTTCAGCCATCATTTCACGTTGTCAGGGGGACTTCATGACGTCCATAGACATCAGGCCTTACCTCGGCTACAAGGGGTTTTCACCAAGGTGCTGGCAGGGGTGATGGCCCTCCTCAGTGCCCAGGGTATCCGCATCTTGCCTTATCTGGACGTCTGTCTCATTATGGCTTCTTCCCTCAGCCAAGTGGAGCTAGACACCGGAACGGTGGTGTCCACTCTGGAGTTATTCGGCTGGGTGACCAACTTTCCCATGTCCTTCCTCTCTCTGGCCAGGGTGTTGTCCTTTCCAGGAATGTCTCTGGATTCTTTTCGGGCCTGGGTGTTCCTTCCCTGGCCACGGTTCTTTTGATTCAGGAGTTGGCTCAGCTTCTTCTGTCCAGCCCTCGCACGTCCATCCGGCTGGGGATGAGACTGGTGGGGTTGATGGTGGCTTCTGTCGAGGCGGTTCCCTTTGCTCAGTTTCACACGAGGACTCCCCAGCTCCATTTCCTGGCGGCCTGGGACAGGGGTCCGCTGTCATTGGATCGGTCCTTCCTGATGTCTCCCCGGTTTCAGCATTCACTGCAGTGGTGGCTGGAGCCAGACAATCTGTTGAGGGGTAGATCTTTTCTGACCCCTTATTGGGAGACAGTCTCCACGGACGCCAGCCTGTCTGGTTGGGGGGGGGGGGGGGGTTTCTGGAAGGATCTTCAGTTCCAGGGGCTGTGGGGTCCTCAGGAGGCTCACTTTTCTATCAATGTTCTGGAGCTGAGAGCCATCGGGCTAGTTCTGTCTCGGCTGACTCCTCGGTTACGGGGTTTGCAGGTTCAGTTTCGGTCGGACAATCGTACTGCGGTTGTTTACATCAATCACCAGGGAGGGACTCGCGGCAGGAGTGCCTTCAGGGTTAGTGTCCTTGATCCTTGCCTGGGCGGAGAGCTATGTTTCAGGCTTCTTGGTGATGTACATTCCGGGAGTGGAGATCACGGTGGCGGTCTCCCTGTGCATGTGCTCCTCTTGTGGGGGGGAATGTTTTCTCTATCCCTAGGTTTTTTCGGTCACTTGGCCACAGGTGTGGGATCCCGGAGGTGGATCTCTTTGTCTCTCGTCCCATTCACAAGCTTCCGGCGTTTGTGTTTCTCTCGTGGGATCCTCTGGCTCTGTTGGTGGATGCCATGTCTCTGATCTGGAGGGATCTGGGGTTCCTTTACCTGTTCCCTCCGTTTCCTATGGTGGGCAAGGTTGTGCGCAAGCTGGGCCTGGACGGAGCATCGGCAATCCTGGTGGCTCCAAGGTGGCCAGGACGGGTTTGGTTCGCAGACATTGTAGGGCTGGCAGTGCATCGTTTCGATCAGCCCCTTCTGCCGAATCTGCTCGCTCAGGGTCAACTGCTTTACCCCATTTACCAACGCTGGTTTTGGCGGCATGGCTGCTGAAACCTCTTACTTATTGGAGGAAGGTCTTCTGATGCTGTGTTACAGTCTCTTGTTGGGGCGTGGACGTGGTCTTCCTCTAACATCTACTTTAGGACTTGGCGGTCTTATTTTGATTGGTGTGAGGCTAGGGCCCTGCCCTGCTGGGTGTTTTCCATCCCTAGGATTTTGGAGTTTTGGCAGCTTGGGCTGGATTTGGGTTTCCAGCTTGGTGACTTGAAGGGGCAGGTTCTGCCCTGGTGGTGTCCTTTCCAAGGTCTTTTGCGCTTCGTCCTCTGGTTGAGATTTTTTTCCAGGGGTCACACGTGCGGCCTCCTAGGTTGCCTCTGTTCCCCGTGTAAGATTTGAATTTGGTTCTGTCGGCCCTTCAGGGTCCTCCTTTTGAGCTCTTGCACGTTATTGCCTCTTCTACGCTTACTCGGAAGGTTGCTTTTTTAGACGTGTCTCAGAGTTGGCAGCCTTGCCATTCAGGCCCCTTACTTTGAGAGGTATCTGGGCTAGGTGGTTTTCACTTTAAGCCATATTTCTGCCTTTCTTCTTATTCAGGACTTTGTTTTTCCCTTTTTGTGTCTTATGCCTAGTTACGACATGTGGTTCACTTGTTGGTGCTTATTCTAACAAGGGGAAGGTTTCCTCCTTCGTGTTACCACTCATTCTACTCGTATTGTGGGTTCGTCCTGGGCCTTTTGACTCCAGTTTTCTGTTGAACAAGTTGGTAAGGCTACTATTTGGTCTTCTGTTTCCAACTTTTTCCAAGTTTTATAAGGTGGCTTT
The DNA here is from genome assembly GCA_027917425.1 of Gastrophryne carolinensis. Classification (NCBI taxonomy): domain Eukaryota; kingdom Metazoa; phylum Chordata; class Amphibia; order Anura; family Microhylidae; genus Gastrophryne; species Gastrophryne carolinensis. Next base: position 66,355,939 of record CM051236.1, on the reverse strand, counting down.
ATATGGTGAACCTTTTTGATGTTATGGTTATTTGGCTCTTCTTGGTCCCTTTACCTTACTGCTGTCTTAATACTGGGAGATGAGTGGGAGGTCCCAGGTATTTATGGGCTGGGAGGGGCTCACTTTTTCCTTTTATCTTCTCTGCAAGATCGCCCTCTACAGGTGACTATACCCATGTGTAATGACTATTCTGAAGCGGGGTGTGTGACATACTTATAATACCCATTTTACAGGTGAGTAATCACAAAATGGTATTATTTTGTCTTTATTACTGATGGGGTGTATTGTTTTTATGTCTTTCAGGCGGGAAAACTGATTATAGGTTTCTTCCTGTCCTGTGCCCTCTATTAGTCCTAATTGACCTTATTAGAGGCCTAATAATTTATATCCTCCTACTATCCCAGCGGACATTTGGGGCAGCCCGGGTAGTTGTGTAGTGTAATTCCCATTGGCCAGTTGTGCCTCAAAAAATAACCATATGGAGGCTTCTCGGGGTCCCATCGGGTCAAGCCCGGCTGTGTGTGGGGCATCCCCTGTGAGCGATGATGTGCGGGTTTGTGTACCCTGCGCCCAACAGGCGCTTGCATGGCATTCTGGGCTATCTGCTTCTGGGTCTGCGCCCACTATGTCTTCTCCCACGCCCCCCTCGGTTGATCGTGACCCCCAGTGAGATCAACATTAGTGGGGAGTCTCAGCCTGATGTGTCTTCCAGGCTGGCCAACATTGAGAGATTGATTGCTAGCTCTGTGGCCCGTAAGGCCCCAGCTAAAAGACGGCACATGGCGCCTGCTGCGTCTGCCTTCCCTATGGAGACGGAAGATTTCCTTGATTTGTCTGACTGTACCATGCTTGAGGAAGGGGAGTTATTTTCGGATTCAGAATTTTCCGATGATCAGCATTTCCGGCTCAGAGCATTGGAATGCTAATGACACCCATAGGCTTTTGACTCAAATCTTGACTCAAGTGCTTTCCATTTACCTTCCTGCTGCGGCACCCAGGCAACAGAGGGAATTGTTTGGCACTGCAAAGCCACGTTTGGAATTTCCAGAACAGGCACATTTCAATAATCTGGTTCTCAAGGAATGAGAGCGTCCTAGCCGGCACACGGGTATTCCTAAGGGATGGGATAAAAGGTACTCTTTTTCCCTCGGATGTGGTTAAATGTTGGTCAACCCCACCAGAGGTGGATGCCCCTGTTTTGGGGTTGTCTAACACTTCTGTGGTGCATTCCCCTGATTCCACTACCTTGAAGGATAGTGAGGACCGGCGTATTGACCAGCTGGCTTCCCATGCCTTTGCCTGTGCAGGATCGGCCCTGCGCCCGGTCTGTGCTTCTGCTATTACTGCAGTGGCTATTCAGACTCTGCTCAAGGGCCTTTTGGAAGGCTATCCCGATGATTCTTCTAGTGCCGAGTTTAGAGCCTTATCACAATGTGAGATGTTTATCGCTTATAATCTTTCTGCCTTAGATGACACAATTAGGATGTGTAGCAGGACCTCGGCTCTGGTTGTTTCTATTCGCCGCTCGGTCTGGCTGCGCCAGTGGGCAGCTGACAATGCTGCTAAGAAGGCTCTCACAGGGCTACCCTTTAAGGGGCTGCGCCTTTTTGGTGACCGTTTGGACCTTTTTGCAAAGGGAGGTAGGGTTGCCCCAACGCAAGAGACAGCCGCGGCCCTTTCGGGGTTCAGGGTCCCTTACTCCCTCCTTTCGTGGATCCAGGTCAGGGAGGGGGGTATCCCTTGTGGGGCACAGAGGAGATTTCTGGGGCAAGGGCAGAGGCCGTGCCTGTCCCGGATCCTCCTGGGGATCCAAGCCCAAACCTGTCATCAAGCCCGCTCAGCCATGAAGGGGTGCCCTCACCCTTATGGGATGGCTGCGGCTCTTCGCTCATGTTTGGGGACAACAGGTCTCAGACAGGTGGATTTTGGAGGTTGTGTCCTCCGGCTACAAGCTAGAGTTCGCTGCACGCCCCCCTCCAAGATTCCTCTAGACCCCCTGGCAGCTCAGGGTCTATTTCTGGCTGTACAGAATCTGTTGGATATGGGGGTCATCTGTCTGGTCCCTCCGGCGGAGAGAGGTCAAGGTTATTATTCCAATGTCTTCACAGTACCCAAAAGGGATGGCTCTGTCTGGCCCATCCTGGACTTAAAGCTTCTCAACAAGTTCATCAGAACCAGACGCTTTCGCATGTAAACCCTGCGCTCTGCGTGAGCTCCTTGCGCCCGGGGGACTTCATGACCTCCATAGACATCAAGGATGCTTATCTTCATGTGCCAGTCTTCCCAGGGCATCAGCGGTTCCTCAGGTTCGCCCTGGAGGACCAGCACTACCAATTTGTGGCCCTTTCCTTCGGTCTCTCCTTCGGCCCCCAGAGTGTTCACCAAGGTGTTGGCGGGGGTGATGGCCCTCCTCAGAGCCGGGGGCATTCACATTCTCCCTTATCTGGACGACCTTCTCATTACATCTCATTCTCTCCAGCAGGCAGAATTGGATACCCAGACGGTGGTTACTGCCCTGGACTCGTTCGGATGGGTGATCAATTATCCCAAGTCCTCCCTCTCCCCGTTCCGGGTGACCTCCTACCTGGGCATGAATCTGGATACCATTCAGGCCAGGATTTTTCTTCCTCAGCAGAAGGTGTTTTCTCTTTTAAGCTCTGGTTCATTTCATGCTGTCCAGCCCTCGTCCTTCCATCAGGCAAGGGATGCAATTGGTGGGACAGATGGTGGCCTGCTTCGAGGCAGTCCCTTACACTCAATTTCACATGAGACCCCTTCAGCTCCATCTCCTTTCAGTCTGGGACAAGTGCCCCCTGTCTCTGGATCAGGCCTTTGTTCTCTCTCTTCTGGTCCGGCGGTCCCTCCTGTGGTGGCTGGACTTGATGGAATCTTCTGGGGGGCAGATCTTTTCTGACACCATGTTGGGAGACGGTCACTACGGATGCCAGTCTGTCAGGTTGGGGGACTACTGGAGAGCCCTCCAATTCGAGGGGCTGTGGGGTCCTCAGGAGGCTCATGCTCCTATCAACGTCCTGGAGCTGCGGGCGGTTCGGTTGGTGCTGGCACAGTTGACTTCTCACCTTCAGGGTCTGCTGGTACAGGTTCGCTCCAACAACCAGACGGCGGTCGCCTATATCAATCATCAGGGAGGGATTCAGAGCAAGAGTGCCCTCAAGGAGGTGTAGTTGATTCTGTCCTGGGCCGAGGACAATGTCCCGTGCATCTCAGCAGTTTATATTCCGGGAGGGGAGAATCTGGAGGCGGATTCCCTGAGCAGGGAGACCTCTCGCTGGGGGGAATGGTCCCTCAACAGCGAGGTCTTCCTATCCCTTTGTCACCGGGGGGGGGGGATGCCGGACGTGGATCTGTTTGCTTCTTGCCACAATCACAAGCTGCCAACATTTGTCTCCCTGTCCCAGGACCCTCTGGCTCTGGCGGTGGATGCCCTGTCTCTACCCTGGCAGGAACTCGGCCTTCTGTACCTCTTCCCTCCGTTTCCCCTTCTTAGCAGGGTTCTGCGCAAATTGGTACAGGAGAGGGTGCCAGTCATTCTGGTGGCACCCAGGTGGCCAAGAAGGGTGTGGTTCGCAGACGTCGTGCGGCTGGCAGTGGATCAGTACGCTCTACCCTTGGTTCCGGATATTCTCACTCAAGGACGGCTCTGTTATCCCAATTTACAAACGCTGGCTTTGTCGGCCTGGCTGCTGAAACCGCCATCCTAAAGGAGGAAGGACTGTCTGATTCGGTTGTTCGTACTCTTGTCAGGGTAGTAGGAAATCCTCCTCCACTATCTACTATAGGACCTGGCGGACCTATATTGACTGGTGTGAGTCTAGGGCCTTTCCCTGTCGTGTGTTCTCCATTCCTAGGATCCTGGAGTTCCTGCAACATGGTTTGGATTTGGGTTTTCAGTCCAGCACTTTGAAGGGTCACGTGTCCGCTTTGGCTGTTTTCTTCCAGAGGTCCTTCGCTCTACATCCTCTTGTCAAGACTTTCTTCCAGGGGGTCGCTCATGTGCGCCCTCTCCGCAAACCCATGGTACCGGTCTGGGATTTGAATTTGGTATTGTCTGTTCTTCAGGGTCCTCCATTTGAACCTGTGCATGAGGCTGCCTTGTCTATTCTTACCCTGAAGGTTGCCTTTTTGGTGGCTATCACTTCTGTCCGGCGTGTGTCTGAGTTGGCGGCTCTGTCTATTCAGGCCCCCTATTTTGAGAGACACCAGGACAAGGTGGTTTTCCACTTTAAACCAGACTTCTTGCCTAAGGTTGTCTCTGCCTTCCATCTCAATCAGGACATTGTGCTTCCTTCTTTGTGCCCTAATCCTGGTAATCCCAAGGAGAGAGCCTTGCATTCTCTGGATGTTGTCAGGAATTTGAAATACTACCTGGTGGCTACTGCAGAAAGATGGACGCCTTGTTTGTGGTTCCCTCGGGTCCCAAGAAGGGGTTGGCTCCTGCTAAGTCTACTATTAGCAAGTGGATTCGTCAGGCCATTGTTAGGGCCTATTCTACTAGGAGGAAGGATTCTCCTTTCCGTGTTACTGCTCATTCTACTAGTGCTGTTGGGGCTTCCTGGGCCTTCCAGCACCAGGCTTCTGTTGAACAAGTTTGTAAGGCTGCTACGTGGTCTTCTGTTCATACCTTTTCCAAGTTCTACAAGGTTGACGTTCGGGCCTCAGCGGATGCTGTTTTTGGCCGCAAGGTTCTGCAGGCGGCAGTGGTTTGAACTGCGCGTTGTTGCCTTTTTTGGGATCCCCACCGTTTTTTTTTTTTTTTTGGACACTGCTATTGGATGGGCCAGATGTTATGAATCATTATCTGAAGCAGGACGTGCTGCATACTTAGAATAATACAATTCTGTGATTACTCACCTTGTAGAATTGGTATTATAAGTATGCAGCACGTCCTGCTCCATCCCACCCTGATTGCCTTATTCTTGGATCCTCTATGTGGTGATTGATTTCATTGTTAACGTTGTTAAATTTGTATTGGCTTCTCCTGGTTCCCTTACTGCTTTTCTATACTGGGGAATTAGTGGGAGGTCCTGGGTAAATATGGACCGGGATGGGCCTCTTTTTGCCATCTCTGCAGTAAAGCACCCTCTTGTGGAGGTATAACCCAGATGTTATGAATCATTATCTGGAGCAGGATGTGCTGCATACTTATAATACCAATTCTACAAGGTGAGTAATCACAGAATTGTATTTTTTTTTTAATTCAGATTTATTACTATGCGGATGCCCAAACTACACACACAACATATCCTGATGGACTGGAAATACTTCAGTTTTCCAATGGCCAGATAGGTGAGTGTTTCAAGAGACTCCATTGCTCTCTAGGTTAAGAGTACTGAAACCTATTCTCTGCATTTTTCAAACATGTGCCTTTCGTAAATCAGTAGTACTTTTTCAAGAACATCGGGTAAATTTAGTGTTTGCATTTCTCTAGTCATAGAAGGCTATTGGCTGACGGGACTCCGCATGGCCAAGAGATGGAACAGACTTATGCTATACTTAGGGCCAGTGGTGGCACTTTATAACAGTAGGTTTAGGTCCATTTTAACAGCTTTTCTCAATCTAGGCCCTTGTCTGATAAAATAAGAATTGTGAATTTTAGTCCAACAGACTTGGCAGATATTTTAGCCAAACAAGAAACATTTTGCCGCTCTGGTCCATGTGCAAGTTTTTAAAGATGTTTTCTCTAATCCCTCTTCATACTGCTTGTGCCTGTAGTGACCACTGGTGACTGCTCCCAATGCTAGCTGCTTGCCTGTTTTATCTCCAGCAATGAATGTGCTGGTATCTCTACATGAGCCTATTAGGCTAGGCTTTTTATAATTTGGATCGTTTGAGATGGGCTTGAACCCATCAATATTTCCAATATTAGTTTGCCTGATAGGGCGCAGCAATCTTCGTAAGAGATTGACGTAAGTAAATCTCTGCTTGTGAGAACTCTGAATAGATTAGGAAAAGTAGAAGATCCCTTTGCAGACATTTTGCCTTCTTCTCGGCTGTGGTAAAATATTTGTGGCTTAGACAGTCCAGTGATTCATATATGAACAGTAAACCACTTTCTTCCTAGTGACACTTTAATTTCCTTTTGTTGAATGATAACAAGGCAAATCTTCACTATAGAGTCCAGCAGTAAAAACAAATGGCAGGTTCGTCTGGTAAGCTTACCCAGTTGTGCAGCATTTTACTTTGTGGTTAGCCCGGTGCTGTATTCATGGGGGCTGATATTAGCAGACATCATGTGAACCACAGAATAGAGGTCTGGGAGCTACATGTGGCTCCTGAACTACAGCTTGGGGACAATTCTGTGAAACACACCTGTAGAATTGTTTTTGATTATATCCAGTCCAAGTCGTCCCACATGTCATCACTGGGACGACCTGAACTGGATATAGGGAAAAATACAATTCTGTGAAACTCCCCTGTAGAATTGTTTTTGATTATATCCAGTCCAGGTCGTCCCAGTGATGACATGTAGGACACCCTGGACTGGATATAGGGAAACCCGTTTTTAAAATAATTTTAGTTAAAAAAAAAAAAAAAAGAAAATGCTGGTGCCCAAATTAATTTTCTTAATTTTGATTATTCTCTTAGAGAAACATTTTCCTGATGGAAAGAAAGAGATTACATTTCCTGACCAGACCATTAAGAACCTGTATCCTGATGGAAAGGAAGAGAGCTTATTCCCTGATGGAACGATCATAACTTCTCATCCGTAAGTACATTTTAAACTAGTGGTGAGCTTCATGTCATTACTACATTTAGGGCCTAATTTATCAAGCACTTCTGCCAGACAATGCCACACAGGTGCAAATTAGAGTGCTGTAAAATATACTTATTCTAAGTATGTCACACACCCCGCTTCAAGACATTCATTACATGTGGGTATAGTGACCTGTAGATGGCGATCTTGCAGAGATAACAAAAAAAAAGTAAGACCCTCCCGGCCCATAAATACCTGGGACCTCCCACTCATTCCCCAGTCTTTCATCTCTGCAGAGGCGAGCAAGTCAGAAGATGATGTCTCCTCCTTGCAGGTAGCCGGGATGACTCACGGCCTTTTATTCTTCTATTTCTGCCCGGATCCTTTTTCTTTAAGTTACTTGCCTCCCAGCCTAGGCTGCTTGTCCGGGCAAAGATAGTTGGCACCCCAGGTGCTTAGGAGCCGTGAGACCCCATAACAAGGGGTAGGCGGCTATCCTGGTTGGTGATCGTGGTTTGGGATGCCCTGTCCCTTGGCCCTACCCTGGCATGGATTCCCCCTCTCCCGGATACCCTTAGATGGGGGGGGGGGGGGGGGGGGGTTCCCTTATGGATTCATCTCTTTATTATATGTGTGTGTGTGTTTGGTGCCTTACTGTGTGTGTGTGATACAGATGGCGCTGGCAGGCCGCGGCGCCGGCCTCCGGCGTGCGGTAAATGGCGGCTGTGGGCGCCCATGAGGTGCTTCTCCTCCACGGGCCGGGGGGCTAGCGCGCGCGCCTACGGCCCGCCCCCCGTGCTGCCGGCGCTGTTGTTAAGTCCCGGCTTCTGGCCGGGAGATACGGGGGAGGGGTGGGGCGCGACCCGTGCCGGCCCTCCCTCCCTCCTCCTCCTGCTCTCCACGTGTCCCCACTGTTCCTCCTGCCTGGCGTACGGTAATCAGGTGGGGCGAAGGTCGGGTGAGTGGCCTGTGGCCATCAGATGTTCTATCATTAACTCCTTATTGAACATTGCCAGCATGGTCTGATCTATTAAAAAATCAGCGTATGGAGGTATCCCCGGATACTGGGCTTGTGCCCCCCTCGGGGCAATCCAGGCTGTGTTTGGGGTGTGGGGTATCCCTTTTGGGGGATGATGTATTTCTTTGTGTACCCTGTGCGCAGCGGTCTATTACGCGGCAGACCGGATCTCAGGCGTCCGGTTCTGCTCTGCCAGTCTCCTTCCCGTCTCCCCTTGTGACGTGGTCCTTGGCGGGGAGTCACAATCTGAGGTGTGTGCCAGATTGGCCAATCTTGAAAAATTGTTTTCCAGTGCCGTTGCTAAACAGGCCACGGCAAAGAGAAAACATTTGCGCAGGCCTTTGATAGGGAGGATTTTGACTCCCTGGATTGGTCTGATTGTTCCCCGCGTGACGAAGGGGAGCTGTATGAGGAGTCTGATGACTCCGATGATCAGCAGTTTGTGGGCGCTGATGCCGAGCAGGGCCAGGGGGATTCCTTGGATACCTCTAGGGTCCTAGCTCATATGTTTGAGGTCCTGGCTATTTCTCCCCCCGAGGCGGCTCCTCCGCTGAAGGGGGAGTTCTTTGAGGTGACCAAGCCGCGCTTGGAATTTCCTTATCAAAAGCATTTTGATGGTATCATTCTCAAGGAATGGGAGAGGCCGACTCGGCTTCCGGGTGTCCCACCGGGTTGGGACAAGAAATATCCCTTTCCGGCAGACACGGTGAAGCACTGGTCGTCTCCCCCGAGGTGGATGCTCCTGTTTTGTGGTTGTCCAGCTCCTCAGTCCTCCATTCTCCGGAGTGCACTACTCTCAAGCATAGTGAGGTTAACGCATTGACCAGATGGCTTGTCATGGTTTTGCCAGTGTTGGATCTGCCTTGCGGCCAGTTTCTGCTTCTGCACTTGTATTGGTAGCTGCCAGGTCGGTAGTTAGAGGATTGTTGACCTCTTCCGGGCTTGACCCGGCTAGTGAGGAGTTTGCCAACCTTATGCGCTGTGAGTTATTTTTGTCCTTTTGTGCTGTCCGCCCTGGACGACACATTGGTGATGTGTAGCAGAGCTGCAGCCCTGCTAGTGGCTATCCGCCGGTCGGTTTGGTTACGCCAGTGGGCGGCTGATTTTGTGTCCAGAAAGTCGCTCACGGCCCTTCCCTTTGTGGGGTTGCGGCTCTTTGAAGAAAAATTGGATTCGGTGGCAAAGGGAGGTAAGTTACCTCAGCATAAGAAGCAGCGTCGCCCCTTTCAGGGGGCGGCTTCCTTCTCTCAGTCCTTTCGTGGGGCTAGAGTTGGCAGGGGTTCAGCTTTCCCTTCGTCCAGAGGTGATTCCTGGCCTAGGGGCAGGGGTCGGGCCCGTCCAGGACACAGTTGGGGCTCCAAGCCTAGAGCCACTGCCAAGCCGGCTCAGCAATGATGGGGCGACCTCACCCTTGCGGGTGGGGGGACGGCTGCAGCTCTTTTCCCAGGTCTGGGTCCAAGAGGTCTCGGACAGGTGGATTCAGGAAGTGGTGTCTTCCGGTTACAAGCTGGAGTTCGAGTTCCGGCCCCCTCCCAGATTCTTCAGGTCTCTGGTGCTGTCAGATCCTCTGGCCGCCCAGGAGCTTCGGGCGGCAGTAGCAAGTCTCGTGGACATGGCTGTCATCTGTCCGGTGCCCCTCTCAGACCGGGGCCTGGGCTTCTATTCCAATTTGTTCACGGTGCCCAAGAAGGACGGTTCAGTTCGTCCCATTCTGGATCTGAAGTTGCTCAACAGGTTCGTCCATCCCCGGAAGTTCCGTATGGAAACTCTGCGCTCAGCCATCCATTCACTTTGTCAGGGGGACTTCATGAAGTCCATAGACATCAAGGATACTTACCTGCATATTCCAATATTTCTGGCACACCAGAGATTCCTCAGGTTTGTCGTGGACAATCGACATTTTCAGTTTGTGGCTCTTCCGTTTGGCCTTACCTCGGCTCCAAGGGTTTTTACCAAGGTGTTGGCAGGAGTGATGGCCATCCTCAGAGCCAGGGGTATCCGCATTGTGCCCTATCTTGATGATCTTCTCATCATGGCGTCTTCCCTCAGTCAGGCGCAGCTGGATACCAGGAATGTGGTGTCCACTCTGGAGAGTTTCGGTTGGGTGATCGACTATCCCAAGTCCTGCCTCACTCCCTCCAGGGTGGTGGAGTTCCTGGGAATGTCTCTGGATACTTCTCAGGCCAGGGTGTTTCTCCCCGAGCCAAGGTTCTTCTGATTCAGGAATTGACTCAGCGTCTCCTATCCATCCCCCGCCCGTCCATCCGGCTAGGGATGCGACTGGTGGGATTGATGGTGGCATCGTTCAAGGCGGTTCCCTTTGCCCAGTTAGTTTCACACAATGACGCTCCAGCTCCATCTCTTGGCGGCCTGGGATGAGTCCCCGCTGTCATTGGATCAGTCCTTTCTGATGTCCCCCCAGGTGCGGCGTTCCCTTCGGTGGTGGCTGAAACCGAGCAATCTGACGAGGGGCAGGTCCTTTATGACCCCTCGTTGGGAGATGGTCACCACGGATGCCAGCCTGTCAGGTTGGGGGGATTTTGGAAGGATCTTCAGTTTCAGGGGCTGTGGGGGCCTCAGGAGGCTCACGATCCCATCAATGTTCTGGAGCTGAGAGCCATCAGGTTGGTTCTGGCTCACTTGACTCATCAGTTACGGGGACTACCGGTTCAGGTTCGGTCGGACGGGGGTCGCCTACATCAATCACCAGGGAGGGACTTGCAGCAGGCGGGCCCTCAGGGAAGTGTCTTTGATACTGGATTGGGCAGAGGGCAATGTCCCAAGCATCTCGACAGTGTACATTCCGGGAGTGGAGAACACGGAGGCGGACTCCCTGAGCAGGGGGAATGGTCGCTCAGCCCCAAGGTGTTTCGGTCGCTTTGCCACCGGTGGGGGACTCCGGAGGTGGACCTCTTTGCCGCTCGTCACAATCACAAGCTTCCGGCATTTGTGTCTCTCTCGTGGGATCCGCTGGCTCTGGCAGCAGATGCCATGTCTCTGAACTGGAGGGTCTGTACCTGTTCTCTCCGTTTCCCCATGGTGGGCAAAGTGGTGCGCAAGCTGGCCCTAGAGGGCGCGTCAGCAATCCTGGTGGCTCCAAGGTGGCCAAGACAGGTTTGGTTCGCAGACGTGGTAAGGTTGGCAGAGGATCAGTTAGACCTGCCCCTTCTGCCGAATCTGCTCACTCAGGGTCCACTGCTCTACCCCAGTTTACCAATGCTGGCTTTGACGGCGTGGTTACTGAAACCTCCATCTTGAGGGAGGAAGGTCTTTCTAATGCTGTCATTCAGACTCTGGTTAGGGCTAGAAAGCAGTCTTCCTCTGCCATCTATTATAGGGTTTGGAGGTCTTATATTGATTGGTGTGAGGTCAGGGCCTTGCCTTGCAGGGCGTTTTCTATCCCTAGGGTCTTGGAATATTCTTAGTATACAGTACGTCCTGCTCCAGATAGATTACTTACACTTGGGTTATCCTCCGCCAGATGGCGCTGCACTGCAGAGACATGTAAAACAGGCTCCTCCCGGCCCCTCAAATACCCGGGGACCTCCCACAAATCCCCAGATTTCTCTGCATTGCTTACTGCGAAGACATGAAATTATCACTCTCTCGCAGGTGAGCGGGGCTATTAGCCTGCGGCCCTGTTGGACTATTCCCACCCGTTCCTTGTGTGATGTGCCTCCCAGCCTGGGCTGCACTGGTCGGGTGAAGGTAGGCAGCACCATGCGTGCTTATGGAGCGCTGCTCCACCGCAGTCCCCCACCAAAGGGTAGGCGGTATAGGCTGATGGTGAGCCTTTATGGGATGCTCCTCCCGCTTTATTGACCCATGCCCCGTGTAGCGGTGGGTCCTGTACAGAGGACTGCCATCCTCCCTCATTCTCCCTGTAGCCTTCGGGGGGGGGGGGGGGGGAGGAAGGGGGGGTGTGGGTGATTGTGTATAGTATCTCGTGCATACGACGTTTTGTCTGTTTGGGCTAGTATATGTGGTGTCAGCCTCCGCGCTGACTTGTCTTTTTTACTATTAAAATGGCCGCCCCCGCGCGTGTCTCTTCCTTCATTTGGATGTACAGCGCCGGGCGGCGGCGTTACCTCAGACGCTTCTGCGTTCTCATTGGCTGCTTGCCTGTGGGCTTCGCGCTCTTCGGGGGGGCAGGGCATGGCTTGGCGTGCCCTGCAACACGGCCGCTCTGACCCGCCCTTTGAGGTTCGCTCGGCGCCATTTTGTCAGCTCGCGCGCGCTTGTGTGTGACTGTTCTACCTACCGCGGTCCGTGAGTGCCCTCGTGGGCGGCTTTATACTCATTCCTTACTGTGTATGGTTTTGACGCCCCTTCTTCTCATTGTGTCTTTCAGACAGTGGAATCCAGTGGCTTCTCCCGGCCCGGTGTAATTGATAGTTGGGCCTAGTATAATTACTCCCACTTCCCTAGCGGGTCATTGGGGCATCCAGGGTTGCTTTAAAGCGTCAATCCCTACTGGCTTATTGTGCCTATTAATCACCATATGGAGGCATCCCGGGAACCGGGGTTCCTGCGGGACAAGCCCGGCTGTGTGTAGCTTTTGGTGTCTCACCTGTCAGCGGTGACAGCGCACGGGTCTGTGTTCTTTGCGCACAGCAGGCGCTAACATTGCAAACTGCCCCTCAGGTGGCGGGGCCTGCACCTCGTCTCACTTCGCCTACTCCCCCAAGCTTGAGTCTCACCCCCATTGCATCGCATACAAGCAGGGATTCTCAACCTGATGTGTCTGCTAGACTGGCCAGTGTTGAAAAATTGATTGCTAATACTTTAGCGCGTAAGGCCACCGCAAAAAAGCGTCACTTAACCCCTGATGCCACTCTATTCCCTATGGAGTCTGATGAGTTTTTGCATCTATGTGGCTACACCCCCTTGGACGAAGGGGAGCTGTTCTCAGATTCAGGGTCATCTGACGAGAGACCCAGGGGTCATGACAATTTTGGCTCTGACTCCTGGGCCCCGGATGATACTGACAGACTGCTGGTTCAGATTTTTGAGGTTCTGTCCATCTCTCCCCCTGTTGCGCCGCCCAGCCAAAGGGGTGAGCTTTTTCTTACTGTTAAGGCCCGTTTGGAATTTGCAAACCCATTTCAATAATCTCATGCTTAAGGAGTGGGAACGTCCCAGTAGACTTCCCGGTATACCTAAGAGTTGGGACAGAAAGTATCCCTTTCCTGCTGATATGGTCAAGTGCTGGTCATCTCCTCCCGAGGTGGATGCTCCTATTCTAGGGCTGTCTAACACCTCTATTATGCACACCCCTGACTCTACTACTCTGCGGGATGCCGAGGACCGGCGCATTGACCAATTGGCGTGCCATGCCTTTGCATTTGTGGGGACGGCGCTGCGTCCGTTTTGCGCCTCGGCCATTACATCTGTGGCACTCAGGGCCGTGATCAGAATTGTACTTGACATTAATCTTGATGATTTGCCACCTGATACGTTTAATGCATTGTCTAACTGTGATGTGTTTGTAAACTTTATCCTATCTGCCTTGGATGATGCCATTAGGATGTGTGCGAGAACCTCTGCTTTGGTGGTAGCTATACGCCGCGCGGTTTGGCTGCGCCAGTGGGCTGCTGACAATGCTGCAAAGAAGGCCCTTACTGGGCTTCCATTTAAGGGGCTACGCCTGTTTGGGGACCGCCTAGACCTTTTTGCTAAAGGAGGGAAGTTACCCCAGCGCAGGCGGCAGTCTCGGCCCTTTCGGAGCCAGGGCTCCTTTTCACTCCCCTGCCGTAGTTCTAAACAGGGAAAAGGGGTGTCCTTCGCAGAGGCTTGTGCAGATTCCTGGCGTAGGAGCAGGAGACGACGTCCTGGCTCCTCCTGGGGGTCTAAGCCCAAATCTTCTCCCAAGCCCCCTCAGGCATGATAGGGCGACGTCTACAGCACTTTGCCCACGTCTGGAGGCACCACGTCTCAAACAGGTGGATTCAGGAGGTTGTGTCCTCTGGTTACAAGATAGAGTTTGCTGTGCGCCCCCCCCCAAGATTCATTAGGTCCCGGATCCCCCAGGACCCTGTCTTGATGCAGGCCGTGCAAGGCCTTCTGGGTCTGGGGGTCATTTGCAGGGTCCCCTTAAGAGAAAGAGGCAAGGGCTTCTATTCCAACCTTTTCACAGTTCCCAAAAAAGATGGGTCAGTCAGGCCCATTCTAGATTTAAAGATCCTCAACAAATTTGTCAAGAACAGGCGCTTTCGCATGGAAACTCTGCGCTCGGCCATCAGCTCCCTGCGCCCAGGGGATTTCATGACGTCTGTAGACATCAAAGACGCTTACCTTCACATCCCTGTGTTCTCAGGACACCAAAGGTTTCTCAGATTCGCGTTGGAAGATCAACATTACCAATTTGTGGCCTTGCCATTTGGCCTCACTTCAGCTCCCAGAGTGTTCACCAAGGTGCTGGCGGGGGTGATGTGTCTGCTGAGGTCAAGGGGCATACGCGTGCTGCCCTACCTGGACGATATACTCATCACCTCTCGGTCTCTTCAGCAGGCAGAGTTGGACACTCAGCTGGTGGTGTCCACCCTGGAGTCCTTCGGCTGGGTGATCAATCACCCTAAGTCCTCTCTGTCCCCTTCCTCGGTGACTCCGTTCCTGGGAATGATTCTGGATACGGTTCAGTCAAGGATATTCCTTCCTCAACAGAAGGTGGAAGCTCTAACTGTGCAGGTGAGGTTCCTGCTGTCGTGTTCCTAGCCATCCCTCAGGCAGGGAATGCAGTTGGTGGGCCTGATGGTGGCGTGTTCGAGGCGGTGCCCTTTGCTCAGTTCCATTTGAGGCCTCTACAACTTCACCTTCTGTCAGTATGGGACAAGAACCCAACGTCCTTGGACGGGGTCTGTGTGCTCCCCCCTTGGTCAGGCGGTCCCTTGCGTGGTGGCTGGACCCCAGGAACTTGCTGGGGGGCAGGTCCTTTCTGGCCCCCTCCTGGGAGACGATCACCACGGATGCCAGTCTGTCAGGATGGGGGGGATTCTGGAAGTCCCTGCAGTTCCAGGGAAGGTGTGGCTCTCAGGAGGCCCACTTACCTATCAACATTCTGGAACTACGGGCGATCAGGTTGGTACTGGAGCAGTTGACCTCACCTGAGGGGTCTGTCTGTGCAGGTGCGCTCAGACAACAGGACAGCGGTTGCCTACATCAACCATCAGGGAGGGACCCGGAGCAGGTGTCGCGGATTCTGACATGGGCGGAGGCCAATGTTCAATGCATTTCGGCTGTGTACATCCCAGGGGCAGAGAATCTACTGGCAGACTCTCTGAGCAGGGGGACCTCTCGTCAGGGAGAGTGGTCCCTCTGCAACAGGGTATTCCAGTCCCTGTGTCACCGTTGGGGTCTACCGGATGTGGATCTGTTTGCATCCCGTCACAATCACAAGCTCCCGGCCTTTGTCTCCCTGTCTCAGGATCCTCTGGCCTTGGCCACAGATGCTCTGTCCATGTCATGGCAGGAATTTCGGCTCCTGTATGTCTTTCCTCCCTTCCGCCTACTGGGAAGGGTCCTGCGCAAGATTGCTCTGGAAGGGGTGCCATTGATTCTGGTGGCCCCCAGGTGGCCAAGAAGAGTGTGGTTCGCAGACGTGGTGCAGATGGCAGTAGACCAGTACGTTCTGCCAGGGGTGCCAGATCTGCTCACTCAGGGCCCCTTACGCCATCCCAATTTACAAACTCTGGCTTTGATGGCCTGGCTGCTGAAACCTCCATCTTGATGGAGAAAGGCTTGTCTGCCTCGGTGGTTGAGACCATGGTGATGGCTAGGAAGAAAACTTCTTTTATCTATTATAGGGTATGGCGTACCTACATTGACTGGTGTGAGTCTAGGTCTCTTCCCTGTCGGGTGTTCTCAGTCCCCAGGGTTCTGGAGTTTTTACAGCATGGGTTGGAGTCGGGTCTCCAACTCAGTACTCTGAAGGGTCAGGTTTCTGCCCTGTCTCTTCTTTCAGAAGTCTTTTGCTCAGCATTCTTTGGTTAAGACCTTCTTTCAGGGGGTTACTCACATGCGTCCCCCAAGGAAACCTATGGTCCCTGTTTGGGATTTGAATTTGGTTTTGTCTGCCTTGCAGGGTGCTCCCTTTGAACCTATTCAGGATGCTGCTCTGGCTGTACTTACCCTCAAGGTGGTCTTTCTGGTGGCTATTACTTCGATCAGGCGTGTGTCTGAGCTGGCGGCTCTGTCTATCCAGCCCCCCTACTTTGAGAGACACCAGGATAAGGTGGTGTTCTGCTTTAAGCCGGACTTTCTGCCAAAGGTGGTGTCTGCTTTTCATTTGAAACAAGATATTGTTCTTCCTTCATTGTGCCCTAATCCTAGCAATGCTAAGGAGAGGGTTTTGCATTCCTTGGATGTGGTCAGGTGTCTGAAGTATTACCTGGTAGTCACTGTGTCCTTCAGGAAAACTGATGCTCTTTTTGTGGTCCCTTCTGGTCCTAGGAAGGGTTTGGCTCCTGCCAAGTCTACTATCAGCAAATGGATCCGTCAGGCTGATTCAGGCCTATTCTGCTAAGGGGAAGAGTCCTCCCTTCCGCCTTACTGCTCATTCTACTCGTGCTATTGGTGCCTCTTGGGCTTTCCAGCACCAGGCTTCTGTTGAACAAGTTTGCAAGGCCGCTACTTGGTCTTCTGTTCATACCGTTTCAAAGTTTTACAAGGTTGATGTTAGGGCCTCAGCTGATGCTGTTTTTGGCCGCAAGGCTTTGCAGGCGGCAGTAGTTTAAACTGTCTGCTGTTACCTTTTTTGTTGGGGATCCCACCCTACTTTATGGACACTGCTATTGGATGTCCCAAGTGTAAGTAATCTATCTGGAGCAGGACCTACTGTATACTAAGAATAATACAATTCTGTGAAATACTCACCTGTAGAATTGGTATTATAAGTATACAGTACGTCCTGCTCCACCCCACCCTGGTTTTTGCATTATTCTGGATCCCCTGTATGGTGATTGTTGTTATTGTTATAGTTACCAGTTTTTGGTGGTTAAATTCTCCCGGCTTCTTGTTTACTGCTTTTCAATGCTGGGGATTTGTGGGAGGGCCCCGGGTATTTGAGGGGCTGGGAGGAGCCTGTTTTACATGTCTCTGCAGTGCAGCGCCATCTGGCGGAGGATAACCCAAGTGTAAGTACTCTATCTGGAGCAGGACGTACTGTATACTTATAATACCAATTCTACAGGTGAGTATTTCACAGAATTGTATTTTCTGCAACATGGTCTGGACCAAGGTTTGTAGCTTAGTACGCTGAAAGGGCAGGTTTCTGTCCTGGCGGTTTTCTTTCAAAATTCTTTTGCTCTTCATCCTCTGGTTAAGACCTTTTTCCAGGGGGTTACGCATGTGCGGCCTCCTAGGAAGCCTTTGCTCCCAGTTTGGGATTTTAATTTGGTTTTGTCTGCCTTGCAGGGTCCTCCTTTTGAACCTTTGCAGGATATTGCACTTTCTACGCTTACTCAGAAGGTTGTTTTTCTGGTTGCCATCACTTCTGTTCGGCGTGTTTCGGAGTTGGCAGCCTTGTCTATTAAGGCCCCTTACTTTGAGAGGCATCAGGACAAGGTTGTTTTCCGCTTCAAGCCAGATTACCTTCCTAAGGTGGTCTCTGCTTTTCATCTTAATCAGGATATTGTTCTTCCCTCCTTGTGTCCTGAGCCTAGCAATGACAAGCAGAGGGTTTTGCATTCTTTGGATGTGGTTCGCTGTGTGAAGTACTATTTGGTGGCTACTTCTCCTTTTCGTAGGACTGACGCCGTTTTTGTGGTGCCCTCTGGGCCTAGGAAGGGTTTGGCTCCTGCCAAGTCTTCCATTAGTAAATGGATTCGCCAGGCCATTGTTGGGGCCTATTCTGCCAAGAGGAAGGTTCCCCCTTTTCGTGTTTCTGCTCATTCTACTCGTGCTGTTGGGGCATCCTGGGCCTTCCAGCACCAGGCTTCTGTTGAGTAGGTTTGTAAGGCTGCTACTTGGTCTTCGGTTCACACTTTTTCCAAGTTTTACAAGGTTGATGTTCGGGCCTCAGCCGATGCTGTTTTTGGCCGCAAAGTTCTGCAAGCTGCAGTGGTTTAAGTTTGTGCCTTGTTTTTGGATCCCCGCCCTTTATGGACACTGCTATTGGATGTCCCACATGTAATGAATGTCTTGAAGCGGGGTGTGTGACATACTTAGAATAATACCATTTTGTGAATACTCACCTGTAAAATGGGTATTATAAGTATGTCACACACCCCGCTTCACCCTGCCCTTTTGTATTCTGGATCCTTTATATGGTGAACCTTTGTTAGTTTTAATTGGCTTTCCTGGTCCCTTGATCTTACTGCTATCTTTATACTGTGGAATGAGTGGGAGGTCCCAGGTATTTATGGGCCGGGAGGGTCTTAAATTTTTTTGATATCATCTCTGCAAGATCGCCATCTACAGGTCAGTATACCCACATGTAATGAATGTCTTGAAGCGGGGTGTGTGACATACTTATAATTCCCATTTTACAGGTGAGTATTCACAAAATGGTATTTTTTCCTGGTGTCCTGTTCAGGTCGCTCCATTCTTGACAAGTGGGTTATCTGCCACAAGGTGGCGCAGTGACTGCAAGATGAAAATCGTGGCTCCTTCCGGCCCATATAAAGGCATCTGTCTCCCTAAGAATCCCCAGTTTTTCTTGCAGTCTGACTGTGAAGAAGATGGATGCTATCTCTCTATGGATATCGCAGGCAAGCAGGGCATCCCAAGCCTGTCGGCCACTGCAGACCTATTCCCGCCTGCTTCCGGGGACCCATCTTGCCTCCCAGCCTTGGCTACAGTTCAGGTGACGGTAGGGGAACGCCGAGGGTCAGGCGTACTCTCCCAGAGGGTTCCAGGCGGGTCCCATATTATTCTCAGTGTTGTGGTTCCTTCCGGTCCCATCTACCCCCCGCCCCCCTCCCTACAGTTTCTTGTTAAGGGATCTATTAGGGGACATTATTGGGGGATTGTCTGGGTTTGGGCCGTCGGTGCCTTGTAACCCGTGTATTTTGCTACTAATCACCATAATGGAGGCTTCTGTTGATAGCGAGCTTGGGGGCCCCTCGGGGCGGGCTAAGCTCTGTCATGTGTAGTACATGTCCTGTGAGCGGTCGCAGCGCTGTGTACCCTGCGCCCAAAGCGTCATTTCGGAACATGATGGGGCAAGCGCTACTATCCCCAGCCACATTTTGCCTACGGCCTCGCCGACACCCCCGCGCCTGCATTTAGCTCCCAGCGAGGAGGATGCCAGCAGGGGGTCTCAAACGGACTTGGCGCTCCAAGTGGCCAGTCTAGAGAGACAATTATCAGGCTCGGCTGCTGGCAAGGCCACGGGTAAGAAGTGGTATTTGGAGCCAGCTTATTCGATGTTTGCCGATGATTATTATGAGGCCTTTGGTTACCGAGACTCCATGGAGGAGGGTGAGTTATTCATGATTCTGACTCCTCAGGAGACCGTCCGGGTGGCCTTGACAGTGACCCTGGGTCTCCCTCGGATGAGGACATGTGGCTCCCTGATGACACAGAGAAATTGTTGTCTGTGGTATTGGAACCTTGCACATTGTTCCCCCGAAGGCGGCCAAAAAGAAGCAGGGGGACCTTTATTCTTAGTATACAGTACGTCCTGCTCCAGATAAGAATCATTACTCTTGGGTATTACTCCGCCAGATGGCGCTGGACTGCAGAGACTGCGAAATTGGCTCCTCCTGGCCCCTCAAATACCCAGGACCTCCCACAAATCCCCATAATTTCTCTGCAGTCTGGACTGCCAAGGACAAGAAGATGGCTCTCTCTTCTTGCAGGTGAGCGGGGCTATTAGCCTGCGGCCCTGTAGGACTATGCCCACCCATTCCATTATTAATGTGCCTCCCAGCCTTGGCTGCGCTGGTCCGGGTGATGGTAGGCAGCACTGCTGTCAGGTGCTTAGGAGCGCTGCTCCACCGCAATCCCCCACCAAAGGGTAGGCGGTATAGGCTTATGGTGTGCCTCTGTGGGATGCCCCTCCCGCACTATTGCCCTTGTCTATCGGTGGGTCCTATGTTAAGTGGCCGCTGCCCTCCCTCGCTCTCCCTTGTAGCTCTCGAGGGGGGGGGGGTGTATGCCTTGGTGCTTTACTTGATTATGTGCTTCTTGTTTGTTTCAGTCTCCGCGCTAACTTGGTTGCACTGGTTGCGGTTTGAAAATGCTGCCGCGCGCGCTTCCACTGTGATCCGCGGTTGGCTGCGGCATTACCTCAGGCACTGATGCGCTGTCTTGGCTGCTTGTCACGTGTGATGCTTCGCGCTCTTCGGGGGGGCGGGGCCCGCGGATGGCGCGCTCCGCGTCACTGTCTCCGCGGCCCTCCCCTCGAGGTATACTCTGTGCCATTTTTCTCTGGATTAGTATGGAGGCTGATGAGTTCTTGGAACTGTCTGGTTATACCCCCTTGGAAGAAGGGGAATTGTTCTCTGACTCAGAGTCATCTGATGAGAGGCCCAGGGGTCATGACTATTCTGGCTCTGACTCCTGGGCCCCAGATGATACTGATAGGCTGTTGGCTCAGATTTTTGAGGTACTGTATCTCTCCCCCGGTTGCAGCCCCTAGGCAGCAGGGGGAATTGTTTCATACTGCTAAGCCACGTTTGGAGTTTCCCGAGCAAGCCCATTTTAATAATCTCGTGCTCAAGGAATGAGAGCGCCCCAGCAGGCTCCCCGGAGTCCCTAAGAGTTGGTTAAGCCTGCTTAGAAGTGTCCTGAATGGTGCTCCTGATGATGTGTCTAGTGAGGAGTTTAATGCACTCTCTCGCTGTGAGGTTTTTGTGACTTATGTCCTCTCTGCCTTGGATGATACCATTAGGATGTGTGGCAGAGCCTCTGCCCTAGCGGTGGCTATACACCGCTCGGTTTGGCTGCACCAGTGGGCAGCTGACACCACTGGTTTTCCCTTCAAAGGACTACGCCTGTTTGGGGACTGCCTGGACCTGTCTGCTAAGGGAGGCAGGTTACCCCAGCGCAGGAGGCAGTCTCGGCCCTTTCAGGGCCAAGGCTCCTTTTCTTCCCCCTACCGTGGAGCCAGACAGGGGAGGGGGGTCCTCCTTACCGGGGCCCGAGGATATTTCTGGAGTAGGGGCAGAGGATGTGGACGCCCTGGCTCATCCTGGGGCTCCAAGCCTAAGTCTTATCCCAAGCCCCCTTAAGCCATCCGGGTGGGGGGACGGCTTCAGCATTTTCCGCACGTCTGGAGGCTTCATGTCTCAGACCGGTGGATTCAGGAGGTAGTGTCCTCCGGTTACAAGATAGATTTTGCTGCCTGGCCGCCCCCAAGATTAATCAGATCCCTGATGTCTCAGGACCCCATGTCATCTCAGGCTCAAAATCTGGAGGTGCAAAGCCTTCTGGAGCTGGGGGTCATTGGTCAGGTCCCAATGTTTTTCCAGGTCATCAAAGATTCCTCAGGTTCGCTCTGGAGGATCAGCACTACCAATTTGTGGCATTGCCCTTCGGTCTCACCTCAGCTCCCAGAGTGTTCGCCAAGGTGCTGGCAGGGGTGATGGCTCTGCTAAGGGCATTCGCGTGCTGCCATATTTGGACGACAGTCTCATCACCCTCCATCAAGCAGAGCTGGATACTCAGTGAGTAGTGCCCACTCTGGAGTCATTTGGCTGGGTGATCAACCATCCCAAATCTTCCCTGTCTCCCTCCTTGGTGACACCCTTCCTGGGAATGAATCTGGATACAGTTCAGGCAAGGATTTTTCTTCCTCATCAGAAGGTGGACAGTCTACTGGTGCAGGTTCAGTCCCTGCTCTCTTGCCCTCATCCCTCCATCAGGCAGGGAATGCAGCCGGTGGGCCTGGTGGTGTCGTGCTTCGAGGCGGTTCCTTATGCACAGTTTCACATGAGGCCTTTGCAACTCCACCTCCTGTCACTATGGGACAAGGATCCCGCGTCCCTGGACCAGGTCCTTTTTCTATCCCCCCTAGCCAGGCGGTCCCTCTCGTGGTGGCTGGACTCCAGGAACCTGTTGGCGGGCAGATCCTTTCTGGCCCCCTGCTAGGAGACAGTCACCACAGATGCCAGTCTGACAGGTTGGGGGGGGCTTCTGGAAGTCCCTGCAGTTCCAAGGGCCGTGGGGCTCTCAGGAGGCCCACACGCCCATCAACATTCTGGAACTAAGGGCGATCAGGTTGGTTCTGGCTCACTTGACCCAACACCTTCGGGGCCGGCCTGTTCAGGTACGCTCGGACAACCAGACAGCGGTTGCCTACATCAATCATCAGAGGGGGACCCAGAGCAAGGGGGCCCTCAAGGAAGTGTCTCTGATCCTGTCCAGGGCGGAGGACAATGTTCCCTGCATATCAACTGTGTACATTCTGGGGGTGGAGAATCTGCAGGCAGACTCTCTGAGCAGGGGGATCTCTCGCCTGGGAGAATGGTCCCTCTGCGAGAGGGTGTTTCAATCTCTGTGTCACCGTTGGGGCCAACCAGATGTGGATCTGTTTTGCGTCCCGTCACAATCACAAGCTCCCGGCCTTTGTCTCCCTGTCCCAGGACCCTCTGGCCTTGGCCACAGATGCTCTGGCATGTCATGGCAGGTCTTTCCCCATTCCCCCTCTTGGGCAGGGTTCTGCGCAAGATAGCTCAGGAGGGGGTGCCAGCTATCCTGGTGGCTCTCAGGTGGCCAAGAAGAGTGTGGTTCGCAGACGTGGTGCAGCTGGCAGTAGATCAGTACGCTCTGTCTAGGGTGCCAGACCTGCTCACTCAGGGTCACTTACGCCATCCCAATTTACAAACTCTGGCTTTGACGGCCTGGCTGCTGAAACCTCCATCTTGATGGAGAAGGGGTTGTCTGCCTCTGTGGTTGACACCATGATAAAGGCTAGAAAGAAGTCTTCTTCCATTTACTATAGGGTTTGGCGTGCCTACATTGACTGGTGTGAGTCTAAGTCTCTTCCCTGTCGGGTGTTGTCTATTCCCAAGATCCTGGAGTTCCTGCAGCATGGGTTGGAGATGGGGCTCCAACTCAGTACTCTGAAGGGTCAGGTCTCTGCCCTGGCTGTTTTCTTCCAGAGGTCCTTTGCTCAGCATTCTCTGATCAGGACTTTTTTCCAGGGGGTTACTCATGTGCGTCCCCCACGTAATCCTATGTTGCCTGTTTAGGATCTGAACTTTGTCTTGTCTGCCTTGCAGGGTGCTCCCTTTGAACCTGTGCAGGAGGCTGCCCTGGCCATTCTTACTCTCGAGGTTGTCTTTTTGGTGGCTATCACCTCTGTTAGGCATGTTTCTGAGTTGGTGGCGCTTTCCATCCAGCCCCCCTACTTTGAGAGACACCAGGACAAGGTGGTGTTTCGCTTCAAGCCTGATGTGCCTAAGGTTGTGTCTACCTTTCATCTGAATCAGGACATTGTTCTTCCTTCCTTGTGCCCTAATCCTAGTAACGCTAAGGAGAGGGTTTTGCATTCCTTGGATTTGGTTAGGTGTCTGAAGTACTATCTGGTGGCTACTGCACCTTTCAGAAAAACTGATGCTCTTTTTGTGGTCCCTTCTGGTCCTAGGAAGGGTTGGGCTCCTGCTAAATCTGCTAGCAGCAAATGAATCCGTCAGGCTGTGTTTCAGGCCTACTCTACTCTGTGGGAGAGGCCTAATAAATTACTTTTTCCTTGCGCGATCACGCTGACAGGCGCATGGATCAGCTGGCCTGTCACACTTTTACCTTTGTGGGTGCTGGTCTTCGCCCGGTCTGTGCCGCGGCCATTGTCTCCATAGCCATCACAAAGAAGGTGAGACGCCTTGTGGATATCGCAGATCTTGCAAGCGGGTGGAGGAGTATAGGACCTCTTAGCTTGTGCGGACTTCATCACCTTTGTAATCTCGGCCATGGATGATACCGTCCAGCTTGGCAGCAGGGCTTCGGCCCTGCTGGTTGATCTTCGTCGCTCTATCTGGCTGCGACAGTGGGTGGCTAACGCCGCCGCCAAGAAATCTCTCACTGCTATTCCCTTCCTGGGACTTCGGCTGTTCGGGGACCGTCTGGATCTCCTGGCGAAAGATGGGAGGCTCCCTCAGCGTCTGAAGCCTGTGCGGCTCTTTCGGGCCTTGTGTGCCTTTCGCTCCTTTCGAGGGGGAAGAGGCTCTTCCTTCTCTGGTGGCCGCCGGGACTCCTCGGGACGGGGTAGATCCCGCGGTCGTCGCAATCCCTTCTGGGGGTCCAGATCTAAACCCCCTGTCAAGGCCCCTCAGGCATGAGGAGACGCTCTCACCCATTCGGGTCGGGGGACGGTTTCTGCTATTTGCTCACGTCTGGAGATGGCACGTCTCGGATCGGTGGATTCAGGAGGTGGTGTCCTCCAGCTACAAAATAGAGCTGGCAGCTTGGCCGCCCCCAAGATTTTTTTCAGTCACTGATCTCCCAGAACCTATTGACGGCGCAGGGCCTAAGAATGGCTGTCCAACGTCTTCTGTTGTCTGGGGTGATTTGTCTTGTGCCTGTTCACGGTACCCAAGACGGACGATACTCTTGAGGCCTATTTTGGACCTGATGGGTCTCAACACTTTCGCATGGAGACCTTGCAGTGCTTCGGCCAGGCGACTTCATGACCACGGTGGACATCAGGGATGCCTACCTGCACATCCCTATTTTCCAGGGACATCAGAAGTTCCTGAGGAACGTGCTGGAGGATCAGCACTACCAGTTTGTGGCGCTGTCATTTGGGATTTCTTCAGCCCCTCGGATGTTCACCAAGGTATTGGCCCTGCTGAGGAGCCAGGGCATTTCTGTTCTTCCCTATCTGGACGACTTGCTGATTGCTGCTCAATCTCTTCAGCAGGCCGAGAGCGACAGCCAGGCAGTGTTGTCCACTCTCGAGGACTTCGGCTGGGTGATCAATTACCCCAAATCCTCGATCACTCCTTCATTGGTGAGGTCTTTCCTGGGCATGTTGCTGGACACCTCTCAGGTCAAGGTGTTCCTCCCCCAGCTGAAGGTGGAGGGCCTTACTGTCATGTCAATGGTCAGCCATCCGTCTGGGGATGAAGTTGGTGGGTCTCATGGTGTTTTGTTTCGAGGCTGTGCCCTTCGCCCAGTTCCACATGAGACCTCTTCAGTTGAATTTCTTGTCCGTTTGGGATCGGACACAGGAGTCTCTGGAGCAGGAATTCTCTGTCTCCTCTGACCAGGCGGTCCCTCTCGTGGTGGTTGGACTCCAGGAATCTCTAGTGGTCAGGTCCTTTCTGACTCCTTGTTGGGAGATTGCCAAAAACCTCCCCAGCCGGTCACACTGGCGTCCGTGGTGACAATCGCTGAAGTTCCAGGGCCAGTGGGGCCCGCAGGAGGCTCACATGCCTATCAATCTCCTGGAGCTGAGAGTGATCTGGTTGGTCTTGTTTCCTTTGACTTCCCATCTACGGGGTCGTGCGGTCCAGGTCCGCTTGGACAATCAGACAGCGGTCGCCTACATCAATCACCAGGGCGGGACTCGGAGCAAGCGAGCCCTCAAGGAGGTGACCCGGATCCTGTCTTGGGCGGAGGAGAATGTTCCCTGCATCTCGGCGGTTTACATCCCCGGGGTGGAGAATCTGGAGGCACTCCCTGAGCAGGGTGGCCTCTCGTCTGGGGGAATGGTCTCTCAGCAGCAAAATTTTTCACACTCTGTGTCGCCGTTGGGGTCTCTGCTGGATGTGGACCTGTTTGCGTCCCGTCACAATCACAAGCTTCCAAGGTTCGTCTCCCTGTCAAGAGATCCTCTGGATTTCGCCACGGACACGCTGTTCCGACTTCGTTACGCCTTTCCTCCTTTTCCTCTCCTGGGTCGAGTGCTGCGCAAGATAGCCCAGGAGGGGGTGTCAACCATTCTGGTGGCTCCTCGTTGGCCGAGGCGGGTTTGTTCGCGGACATAGTTCAGATGTCAGTGAATAGTTACGTCATGCGCGACGATCCAGGGCTTCTCACTCAGGGGCTGTTACGCCTCCCCAATTTACAAAAGCTGGCTTGGCTGCTGAAACCTCCATCTTGATGGAGAAAGGGCTGTCTGCTTCGGTCATGCGTACCATGATTCAGGCTCGGAAGAAATCCTCCTCCATGATTTACTATAGAGTCTGGCACGCTTACATTGCCTGGTGTGAGTCTAGGGGTTTTCCCTGTCGCACTATTTTCTTTTTCTAGGATTTTGGAGTTCCTACAACATCCAGTTGAGTACTCTCAAGGGTCAGGTTCCTTATCAATATTCATAACATGAACTGGATGCCATATTGCTTCTTGGCTGAGCAGCCCCATCCCTAGCAATGATGTGTTAATTTAATACACACAACTCTGCAATTTCAACTTAACTGGCATTTCAGATGTTTTAGCATAGTGAGAATTTTTCCCCATGTTTTTTGTGAGAAAAAAAAAGTATGATTTTTCTCATTTTATCATATTTAGCTGTGCAAATGTTTTAAAAATCTGCTCAGCTAAAAAAAGATGCTGAATTGCACTGTGGACAAAAAATAGATTTTTTTTTTTTTTAAAAGGGGTTGTGCAATTCAGCATTATCTCTGTGCCGTGGGATTATAAATAATAATAACAAACCCTATACCTTAGCCGGTCTCCCACGGCGCTCTAGATCCTGGGTCCGCCATCTTGGCTGACAGAGACACAGTCAGTGCACTTTTTCCTGCAACCGCTGATAAGGCTCGGGAGGAGCAGAGGGACGTCTGGCAAAAGTATGGGCTTTTTTTTTTTATTTGTAATCCCTCACCGTTAGATGACTGAAGTTCCATTTTCAAAATGTGTACAGCTAAAATGGTTCCAAATCATCTTCTCAGTGTTGAGTAATGTGACAGTTTACTCAACTAATCACCATAATACTACTTCCTGTGTGTGTTTTTTCTTCTTCTTTAAATCATGTGCCCAATATTAATAAAAATATTCACAGCACATGGCTGGGGATGGGTGACGGCATAAACTTTCTTACTGGGTAAAGGTGCACTTTATAATGACCTAGACACTTTCCAAGTCTGGTACAGGCTGCTGATTCTTCAAGTGCAAATCTCTTTATGCTAGGATCTATCTGCCTGACTCCTGCAAGGCTGCCAGTATCCTCCTACCCTCTTGTACTTGTCTTGTACACTTTGCGCTCTCCAGTACCATTTTTCCCATTTGGAAATCGGGAAAATAGCAGTGACACGAGAGGCACCCACTTGAAGAATCCGCTGCATGCAATGGACTCTGAAATAGGAATATACCAACCACTTTCCACAAATTAAAATATCACCATGCAGATCTCGAATTCTAATCCACTGTAAATATAATGCGTGTCGATTTTCCAGCTACACCTGTAAAGAGGAAGCGTACATTTAATATTTTGAACTGTGTTTGCATATAGACCTTTAAATGTTACTGCCTTTGGAGACTGACACTGATGCATACAAATGCTGCAGAATTAAAATGGATGCCACTTTAAGATGGCGATATAAATAAGATCATGGAAGAGCAATCCTGGCAGTCACCCTCTCTATATGTATAAATTTGTTTTCTTGATTTGTCTTTATCCATTTGCTCCCACCAGTGATGGAACCAAAGTAATAGAATTCGACAATGGCCAGCGAGAACTGCACACTCCCCAGTTTAAAAGGCGAGAATATCCAGATGGGACAGTGAAGACTGTGTACACCAATGGCCAGCAGGAGACAAAATATGCATCTGGAAGAATCCGTGTAAAGGACAAAGATGGCAATGTCATTATGGACACTAAAATATGATTTCTATTTCCACAAGAAATTAACTATTTATGTGATACAATTATTTAAGTGTTTGAGATAAATATGTATATATGATTTGTCTGATGTACTTATTGTATATATGAGCTGTACATATGTGTTTTATATTTTTTAATGAACATGTATTTAAATACATTCTAATTATGTAATAAACATAAACCTGGCTGAAGATTTCTTTTTCCAACAGTTGTTTAAAAGCTTTATTTTTTTTCTTAAAGGGACTGTCTATGCAAGGGGTCAATAAAACCTACAGCCTCCTAAAAGAATGTTTAGCAGTCTTCGGTCATTCTGTGCATCTTAGATTTACAGTGTCTGATTTCTTCCCCTCAGCTCTGCTTTAATAGTCAACAAACAAATATCCTATTCTTAGTATACAGTATGTCCTGCTCCAGATAGAATACTTACACTCGGGTACTACTTCGCCAGATGGTGCTGGACTGCAGAGACATCGAAAATCCCCAGATCTACTCTGCAGTCTGGACTGCGAAGGACAAGAAGATGGCTCTCTCTACTCGCAGGTGAGCGGGGCTATTAGCCTGCGGCCCTGTAGGACTATTCCCACCCATTCCATCAGTAATTGCCTCCCAGCCTTGGCTGCGCTGGTCGGGTGATGGTAGGCAGCACCGCTGTTAGGTGCTCAGGAGCGCTGCTCCACCGCAATCCCCCACCAAAGGGTAGGCAGTACAGGCATATAGTGAGCCTCTATGGGATGCCCCCTACCGCTCGTTTGCCCCTGTCTTTCGGTGGGCCCTATGTTAAGTGGCCGCTGTCTTCCCTCACTCTCCTTGTAGCCTTCGGGGGAAAGGGGGGTGTTTGTATGTATATACGTGTATTGGCTTTTTTTATGCTTCACTACATTATGCTTGGTGTCAGCCGCTGCGCTGACTTGTTTTTATTTATTGTGCTTGAAATTGCAGGCGCGGGTGTTTTCCTGTGGGTTTGGCTGCTTGTCACGTGTTGGCTTCGCGCTCTTCGGGGGTGGGGCTGTCTTTGGCGCGTTCCGCGTCATTGCTCATGTGGACCCGCCCCTCGAGGTATACAGACGCCATTTTTTTGCTTGGTTCCGCTGCGTGACCGGCTTCTACCTACCGCAGTCCGTGAGTGCCCTCGCGGGCGGCTTTATTACCGCTGTTAATTATTGTATACTTGCGGCTCTCCTTTGATTATGTCTTTCAGACGGGCGAACCCCTTTGGCTTCTCCTGGCCCTACTCCCTCTATTTAGTTGGTTAACTTGTGAGGCCTAGTGTTAATTACTCCCACTTCCCTAGCGGGTTATTGGGGCATCCCGGGTTGCTGTATAGCGTTAACCCCGATCGGCCTATTGTGCCGCTATAATCACCATATGGAGGCGTCTCAGGATAATGTGACTGGGGTTCCTTCGGGACAACCCCGGCTGTGTGTAGCTTGTGGAGAGTCCCATGTTGACGCTGACAAGGCGCGGGTCTGTGTACCCTGTGCCAAACAGGTGCTTGCACTGCAATCCGGCCTCCCAGTGGCTGAGTCTGCGATTCGTTTCACCTCGCCTACTCTCCCAAGCTTAAATCTCCCTCTGAGTTGCATACAAGTGGGGATTCTCAGCCTGATGTGTCTTCTAGACTGGCTAGTGTTGAGAAGTTAATTGCTAAAACCTTGGCGCGTAAGGCCTCTGCAAAAAAGCGGCACTTAACGTCTGATATCACTCTTTTCCCGATGGAAGCTGATGAGTTTTTGCAACTATCTGGCTATACCCCTTTGGAGGAAGGGGAGCTATCCCCCGACTCAGGGTCATCTGATGAGAGGCCCAGGGGTCATGACGATTCTGGCTCTGACCCCTGGATGATACTGATAGTGTGTTGGCTCAGATTTTTGAGGTTCGGTCTATCTCTCCCCCTGTTGCGGCCCCCAGGCAAAGGGGGGAACTTTTTCATACTGCTAAGTCACGTTTGGAATTTCCAGAGCAAGCACATTTCAGTAACCTTGTGCTCTAGGAATGGGAGCGTCCCAGTGGACTTCCCGGGGTACCTAAGAGTTGGGATAGGAAGTATCCCTTTCCTGCTGATGTGGTGAAGTGTTGGTCATCCCCTCCCGAAGTGGATGCCTCGGTCCTAGGGTTATCTAACACCTCTGTCATGCACTCCCCTGACTCTACTACCCTGCAGGATGCTGAGACCGGCGCATTGACCAGCTGGCGTCCCATGCCTTTGCATGTGTGGGGACGGCGCTGCGCCCGTTCTGTGCCTCTGCCATTATGGCTGTGGCTATTAGGACCCTGCTCAGAAGTATCCTTGATGGTGCCCCTGATGATGTGTCTAGTGAGGAGTTTAATGCACTCTCTCGTTGTGATGTTTTTGTGACTTATGTCCTCTCTGCCTTGGATGACACCATTAGAATGTGTGGCAGAACCTCTGCCCTTGTGGTGGCTATACGCCGCTCTTTTTGGCTGCGCCAGTGGGCTGCTGACAACGCTGCCAAGAAGGCCCTCACTGGTTTTCTCTTCAAAGGACTACGCCTGTTTGGGGACTGCCTGGACCTATTTGCTAAGGAAGGCAGGTTCCCCCAGCGCAGGCGGCAGTCTCAGCCCTTTCGGGGTCAGGGCTCCTTTTCCTCCCCCTACCGTGGTGCTAGACAAGGGAGGGGGGGTTTCCTTTACTGGGGCCGAAGGAGACTTTTGGGGTAGGGGTAGAGGACGGGGACGCCCTGGCTCCTCCTGGGGCTCCAAGCCCCTCAGGCATAATGGGGCGCCCTCACCCATTCGGGTGGGGGGAACGGCTTCAGCATTTTGCTCACGTCTGGAGGTTTCATGTCTCAGACCGGTGGATTCAGGAGGTAGTGTCCTCCGGTTACAAGATAGTTTGCTGTCTGCCCCCCCCCCCAGGTTCATCAGATCCCGAATTCCTCAGGACCCTGTGTCAGCTCAGGATCTAGTGCAGGCTGTGCAAAGCCTTCTGGAGCTGGTGGTCATCTGCAAGGTCCCTTTAAGAGAGAAGGGCAAGGGCTTCTATTCCAACCTATTTACAGTGCCCAAAAAAGATGGGTCAGTCAGGCCCATCCTGGACTTGAAGATCCTCAACAAATTTGTCAGGTGCAGGCGCTTTCGCATGGAAACTCTGCGCTCTGCCATCAGTTCCCTGCGCCCAGGCGATTTCATGACGTCTGTGGACATCAAAGATGCTTACCTTCATATTCCTGTATTTCCACGTCATCAAAGGTTCCTCAGGTTCGCTCTGGAGGATCAACACTACCAATTTGTGGCATTGCCCTTTGGTCTCACTTCAGCTCCCAGGGTGTTCACCAAGGTGCTGGCAGGAGTGATGTCTCTGCTCAGGTTTCAGGGCATCCGCATGCTGCCCTATC
The DNA here is from genome assembly GCA_027917425.1 of Gastrophryne carolinensis. Lineage (NCBI taxonomy): Eukaryota > Metazoa > Chordata > Amphibia > Anura > Microhylidae > Gastrophryne > Gastrophryne carolinensis. The sequence goes on along the minus strand of CM051236.1, from coordinate 66,325,142 downwards.
TGGATGACATTCTCATCACTTCCCAGTCTCTACATCAGGCAGAGTTGGATACTCAGCTGGTGGTGTCCACCTTGGAGTCATTTGGCTGGGTGATCAACCACCCCAAGTCTTCTCTGTCCCCCTACTTGGTGACTTCATTCCTGGGAATGAATCTGGATACAGTTCAGGCAAGGATTTTTCTTCCTCAGCGGAAGGTGGACAGTCTGATTGCACAGGCCCAGTTCCTGCTAGCTTGTCGTCATCCCTCCATCAGGCAGGGAATGCAGCTGGTGGGCCTGATGGTGGCGTGCTTCGAGGCAGTCCCTTATGCTCCGTTCCACTTGAGGCCTCTGCAACTCCACCTCTTGTCAGTATGGGACAAGGACCCCGCGTCCCTGGACCGGGTCTTTGCGCTTTCCCCCCTGGTCAGGTGGTCCCTCTCGTGGTGGCTGGACACCAGGAACCTGTTGGGGGGCAGATCATCCTGGGAGACGGTGACCACGGATGCCAGTCTGTCAGGTTGGGGGGGTTTCTGGAACTCCCTGCAGTTCGAGCGGAGGTGGGGCCCTCAGGAGGCCCACACACCTATCAATGTCTTGGAGCTGCGGACGATCAGGTTAGTTCTGGCTCAGTTGACACATCATCTTCTTCTTCTGTGATCAGGACTTTTTTCCTATGATGCCTGTTTGGGATTTGAACTTGGTTTTGTCAGCCTTGCAGGGGGCTCCCTTTGAACTTTTGCAGGATGCTGCCCTGGCCATTCTTACTCTCAAAGTTGTCTTATTCTTAGTATTCAGTACGTCCTGCTCCAGATATAATACTTACACTGATGGCACTGCACTGCAGAGACATGCAAAACAGGCTCCTCCCGGCCCCTCAAATACCCGGGGACCTCCCACAAATCCCCAGATTTCTCTGCAGTGCCGACTGCGAAGACATGAAGTATCACTCTCTCGCAGGTGAGCGGGGCTATTACAGCCTGCGGCCCTGTTGGACTATTCCCACCCGTCCTCTTGTGATGTGCCTCCCAGCCTGGGCTGCGCTGGTCGGGTGAAGGTAGGCAGCACCATGCGTGCTTATGAAGCCATGCTCCACCGCAGTCCCCCACCAAAGGGTAGGCGGTTTACGCTGATGGTGAGCCTCTAGTGGATGCCCCTCCCGCATTATTGCCTCGTGTAGCGGTGGGCCCTATACAAAGGGTCGCCATCCTCCCTCGTAGCTCGGGGGGAAAGAAAGGTGTGTGTGTGTGGCGGTCTCAAGTGTACTGTGATTACATGCTTATGGCCTTAGTATTGCCCTTGACTAGTAACTTGGTGTCAGAGCCGCGCTTTTTGCTTTTTTATTGTGTATCTGCCGCCGCCGCGCTCGTCTCTTTCCTTTATTGGATGTGCTGCGGCATCTCCATTGGCAAATCATCTATTCTATGTGTGTCATACACCTTGCTTCTCTTGACTACTGTCTTCGAGCTTCGCGCTCTTCGGGGGGGGGGGGGGCCTGGTTTGGCGCGCTACGCGTCACGGCCCGCCCTTCGAGGTTCACTTGGCGCCATTTTGATGCTGGTCGCGCACGCACGTGGTAACGGCCCTCCTCCTCCCTTGGTCTGAAAGTGCCCTCGCGGGCGATTTCCATGACTCTTTATTACTGGGCATGGCTCTGACATCCTTTATTCCCATTATGTCTTTCAGACGGTTGAATCCAGTGGCTTTTTTTGGCCCAGTTTAAATTATAGCGGGCCTTGTAAAATTCTTCCACCTTCCTAGCGGGTCTTGGGGCATCCAGGGTTGCCTATAGCGTAAATCCCTGCTGGCATATTGTGCCTAGATAATCACCATATGGAGGCATCTCAGAATTATGTGACCGGGGTCCCTCTGGGACAAGACCGGCTGTGTATAGCGTGTGGACAACCCCATGCTGATGCTGACAGGGCACGGGTCTGCGCACCATGTGCTGAGCAAGCACTGGCCCTGCAATCAGCCTTGCCAGTGTCTGCACCTCGTTTCAATACACCTATTTCCCCATGCTTAAATCTCACTCCTGAGTCGCATACAAGTGGGGACTTGCAGCCTGCTGTGTCTTCCAGACTGCCTACGGCTGATCAGATTATTGCGAGGTTGTCTGAGCGCATGGGCCCTGGTAAGAAGCGACCCTTGACGTCCCGTTTCTGTTTTTCCTATGGGAACTGAGGAGTTCACTTCTCCGCGTGCCTATACCCCTTCTGATGGAGAGCTGTTCTCTGACTCAGGCTCAGCTGAGATGAGAGGCCGAGGAGTCATGACGATTCTGGCCCTGAATACTGGGGCCAGTGTGACACTGACGATTTGTTGATTAAGGTCTTTAAGGTTCTGTCTATCTCTCTCCCTGGTGAGGCTCCCAAGCCGAGAGGGGAGTGTTTCCAGACAGTGACAGCGCGCTTGGAATTTCTAGAGCATGCTCACTTCCATGCTCTTGTACTCCAGGAATGGGAATGCCCCAGTAAACTTCCAGGGGACTGGGATAGGAAATACCCTTTTCCCCCTGAGGTGGTTAATTGTTGGTCATCACCCCCCGTGGTGGATACACCGATCATAGGGGTTCCTAACCCCCCCTTTATCACAGCCCCTGCTTATAGTACCCTTCGGGATGCTGAGGACCGGCGCATTGATAGGCTAGCCTCCCATGCCTTTTCTTGTGCAGGAACGGCGCTACGCCCGGTCTGTGCTGCGGCCATCACTGCAGTGGCCGCTAGAACCCTCATCAGAAAGATGCTTGATCATCAACCTGAGGATCTCCCCTGGGAGGTATTTAATGCACTCTCCAGTTGTGATGTATTTGTAAAATTTATCCTTTTAGCGCTGGATGACACCATTAGAATGTGTGCAAGGACCTCTGCCCTGGTGGTGGCTATACGTCGCTTGGTCTGGCTGCGACAGTGGGGTGCTGACGATGCTGCTAAAAGGACTCTGACTGGGCTTCCCTTTAGAGGGCAACGCCTGTTTGGGGCCCGTCTGGACCTGTTTGGTAAAAAGGGCAAATCACCCCAACGCAGGCGGCCGTCTCGGCCCCCTCGGGGCAGGGGCACCCTTCCTACCATAGTGTTAAACAAGAACCAGGGGTGTCCTTCCTGGGGGCTCGTGCAGACTCCTGCCCCAGGAGCGGCAGACAACGTCCTGGCCCCTCCGGCGGGGCTAAGCCTAAATCTTCCACCAAACCCCCTAAAGCATGATGGGGTGCCCTCGCCCGTCTGGGTGAGGGGATGGCTGCAGCACCTTGCTCTTGTCAGGAGGCATCACGCCTCATCCTGGTGGTTTTAGGGGGCAGTGTCCTCCAGATACAGGATAAAGTTTGCTGCGCGGCCTCCCCCAAGTTTATCATGGTACTCCGGGTCCCTGCCTCTGTTCAGGTGCTGGCCATGCAAGGTCTGGGGGTCACTTGCAGATTGCCCTTAACAGGCAGAGACAGGGGCCGCTACATCCAACCTTTCCACAATCTCCCAAAAGGATGGGTCAGTCTGGCCCATTCTGGATTCACAGTTTCGGCAACTCGTCAATTACAGGCAGTTGCTGCATGGAGGCTCTTAGCTGGGCCATCAGCTCCCTGCGCCCTGGGGGCTTCTTGCCGTCTGTGCAGATCAAAGATGCTTATTTTTGCATCCCTGTGTCTTCTGGACACCGAGGCTTCAGGTTCGCGTTGGAAGTCCAACACTGATAATTTATGGCCTTGTTATCTGGCCTCTCTTCAGCTCACCAAGGTGCTGACGGGGGTGATGTCTCTGATGAAACCAAGGGGCGTCCGTGCGTTGACCTACCTGGATGTCCTTCTCCCCTTCTAGTTGCTACGTCAGGCTAAGTTGGATACTAGACTGGTGGTGTCCATTGGGAGCCATTTGGATGGGTGATTAATCACCCCAAGTCCTCTTTGTCCTCTTAATTGGTATCTCCGTTCCTAGGAATTAATTTGGATACGGTTCAGGCGACAATCTTACTTCATCAGCAACAAATTGGACAATCTGGTTGCATGGGCTCAGTCCCTCTTAGCTGTCCCCGTCCCTTTGCTAGGCAGGGATGCAGCTGGTAGGCCCGTTGGTGACTTGCTCAGGAGAGGTCCCTTATGCTCAATCCCCCTTGGGCCCTTCTGCAACTTCTATTGTTAGTACAGGACAGGGATCCAGCATCTCTGAAGCGGGGTCTGCGTGCCTTCCCCCTGGTAAGGAGGTCCCTCTTGGGGCGGTTGAACTCAAGGAACCTTTATGGGGGCAGCTCCCTTCTTGCCCCTTCCCGGAGACGGTCACCATAGATGCCAATCTATCAGGTTGAAGGGGGAGGTGGGGCCCTTAGGAGGTCCATACACCTATCAATTTTTGAAACAGTGAGCTTTCAGGTTGGTTCTATCTCGCTGGACTACTCCTCTTCAGGGCCTGCCTGTTTGGGGGCGCTCGGTCGGTAGGTCTGACAGTGGCCTACATTAATCATCTGTGTGGGACCTGGAGCAGGATGGTCCTCCAGGAAGGTATCTGATCCTGATCTGGGTGGAGGACAATGTTTCCTGCATATCAGTGGTAATCCGGTGAGGGTCCCTCTGCGACAGGATGTGCTAATCTTTGTGTCACTATGAGGTCCCACCAGTGTGGATCTGTTTGTGCTCCGTCACTGTCACAAGCTCTCGGCCCTTGTTTCCCTGTCCCAGGATCCTCTGGCCGTGATCATGATGCCTTAGTAACGTCATGGCAGGACATTCTGTTCTATATGTCTTTTCTCCATTCCCCCTGCTAGGCAGGGATCTGCGCAGGATTGCTCTGAAAGGGGGGACCAGTGATTCTGCTGGCCCCCGGGTGGCCTAGTTGAGTGTGGTTCGCAGACGTGGTACTGAGGGCAGTAGGGCTGTACGTTCTGCCAGGAGTACCAGCTCTGCTCACTCAGGGCCCCTTTACGTCACCCCAATCTACAGACTCTGGCCTAGACGGCCTGACTGCTGAAACATCCATCTTGATGGAGACAGACTGATCTGTCTCGGTAATTGATATTATGGGAAGACTAGGAGCAAGCTGCTTCTTCTTCCATCTATTATAGGGTATGGCGTACCCATTTTGATTGGTGCAAGTCTAGGTCTCTTCCCTGTCGGGCGCTCTCTGTTCCCAGGGTTCTAGAGTTATTACAGCATGGGTTGGAGTTGGTTCTCCCACTCAGTACTCTGAAGGGTCAGGTTCTGCCCTGTCCGCCTTCCTTTAGAAGTCTTTGCTCAGTTTTCCTTGGTTAAGACTTTCTTTCAGGGGGTTACTCATGTGCGTCCCCCACGTAATCCTATCCCTGTTGGGATTTGAATTTGATTCTGTCTGCCTTGCGGGGTGTTCCCTTTGGACCTATTCAGGATGCTGTCTGGCCGTTCTTACCCTCAAGGTTGTCCTTCTGGTGGCTATTACTTCAGTCAGACGTGTGTTTGAGCGGGCGGCTCTGTCTATCTAGCCCCCGTTCTTTGAGATACACCAGGATAAGGTGGTGTTCTGCTTTCAGCCGGACTTTCTGCCTAAGGTGGTGTTTTATGTTCATTGATTCAAGATATTGTTCTTCCTTCTGTGCCTTATTCCTAGCAACACTGAGGAAAGGGTTCTGCATTCCTTGGTCAGGTGTTGGAAGTGTTTCCTTGGTAGTCACTGTGCCCTTTAGGAGAATTGATGCTCCTTTGGGTCTACGGCCAACGCCATCCTGTATGTTCCCGATCTCGTCTGATCTCGGGGGGTTAGGTGGCCTTGGGCCTGGTCATTACTTGGATGGGATGGTTCCTTTCTGGTCCTAGGAAAGGTTTTCGGCGTCTGCCAAGGCTACTGTTAGCGATTGGACTTGTCAGGCTGTTATTCAGGCCTATTCCACTAAGGAGAAGAATTTTCTTTCTCGCGTTACTTCTTATTCTGCTTGTGCTTGTGCTTTTGGTGCCCTGGGGCTTTTCAGCACCAGGCTTCTGTTGAACAAGTTTGCTAGACCGCTACTTGGTCTGCTGTTCATACCTTTTCAAAGGTTTTTACAAGGTTGACATTAGAGCCTCAGCTCATGTTGTATTGGCCGCAAGGTTTTGCAGGTGACAGTGCTTTTAAACTGTCTGCTGTTGTCTTTTTTGTGGGGGATCCTACCCTACTTTATGGACACTGCTATTGGATGTCCCAAGTGTAAGTAACCTATCTGGAGCAGGATGTACTGTATACTAAGAATAATACAATTCTGTGAAAAACTCACCTGTAGAATTGGTATTATAAGTATACAGTACGTCCTGCTCCACCTCACCCTTGGTTTTGCATTATTCTGGATCCCCTGTATGGTGATTGTTATCATTGTTATAGTTACCAGTTTTGGTGGTTAAATTCTCCCGGCTTCTTGTTCACTGCTTTTCAATGCTGGGGATTTGTGGGAGGTCCCTGGGTATTTGAGGGGCTGGGAGGAGCCTGTTTTGCATGTCTCTGCAGTGCAGCGCCATCTGGTGGAGGATAACCCAAGTGTAAGTATTATATCTGGAGCAGGACGTACTGTATACTTATAATACCAATTCTACAGGTGAGTATTTCACAGAATTGAATTTTTGGTGGCTATCACCTCTGTCAGGCGTGTGTCTTAATTGGCGGCGCTTTCAATCCAGCCCCCCTACTATGAGAGACATCAGGACAAGGTGGTGTTCCACTTCAAGCCAGATTTTCTGCCTAAGGTCGTGTCTGCCTTTCATTTGAATCAGGACATTGTTCTTCCCTCATTGTGCCCTAGTACTGCTAAGGAGAGGGTTTTGCATTCCTTGGATTTGGTTAGGTGTCTGAAGTACTATCTGGTGGCTACTGCACCTTTCAGAAAAACTGATGTTCTTTTTGTGGTCCCTTCTGGTCCTAGGAAGGGTTTGGCTCCTGCCAAGTCTACTATCAGCAAATGGATTTGTCAGGCTCTGATTCCGATCGCCTGCCTCCCCCCTTCTCTGGCCAGCTGTCACACTGCATATGTAGATCGGAGGTGAGTAAAGGTAATTTTTTTTTCAATAAACATATTTGAAAACTTTTTTTTTTATACCGTTAACCCTTTGTGAACTGGTAAGGGGTCCACGAGACTCCTTATACCGGTTCACAAGGCTCGGGGGTCTGGCAAGTCACCTGCGGCTAGCGGGTGACTTGCCATTAACCCCTGGCCCCCCAAATTACCTGCCTCCCCAAAGCCCGGGGGAATGGGGGCAGAAGAGCCCTGGCCCTAGGCTATGACGGCTTGTAGCCTGCAGGGCCAGGGGCCACTAAAGCTGGCCCCTGCGCCCTGTTCTACAAGCCCCCATAGCTGGTCACGCTGGGTAGGGGGGATCCTATGTCATTTTTTTTTTTTTTTTAAATTAACTCTGTTACCTGTAACCCAGTAGGTATAAAAGGCTTCCAGCAGCAGCAGGAGAGCAGAAGCCTAAGTGATCAGCGTGGGACACAGTGATGGATGGGAGGTAAGTATTAAAAAAAAATATATAAAAAAAAAATGTATTTTTTTTTAAGTTATTTTTTTTTTTTTTTTACTTTTAACCCTTTGTGAACTGGTAAGGGGTCAATGTGACCCCTATATCAGTTCACAAGGCTCAGGGGTCTGGCAAGTCACCTGCCCGAGACCCCCCATTACCTGCCTCCCAAAAAAACCCTTAAAATTCCCCCAAGAAATGGTGTCTCCCCCCCCCCCCCCCGTGAAGGGGGACCCCACACCATTTTTTTTGTTATTTAACCCTTTATTATGTGGATAGTTGTATTTTATTTGTAAATGTAATAAAGTGCTCTTTTCAGTTTAGGACAGGAACGGGGGGCTACCGATACATATGTGGTATCATTGTAATCGGCAGAAATGGGGCTTTCACATGCAATATGGTTTTCTTTAATAAAATAAATGTTTTTGTTAAAGGAGACAATTTAAAAAATATATTTTTTATTTTTACTTATTTACTTAAAAATATATATTAAAAAAAGTAGAAAAAATACAAACAAGACATTTCATGTTAAAGCCTAAACTCTGCCACAAAAAGAAAATATTCCATTTTCTTGGAAATTTCTGCAAAAATCACAGTTAAACCATGCAAAATGGTGAAAAATATCCTGTCAGCAGAGGGTGACAAAATCTCAAGTAGGCTGGCAGTTAAGAGGTTACAGGTACCTGTGCATGTTGGGTATTGTTCTGCTCGGGGGACCTTGCGCTTTCAGATTTAGCTTGTTTTATCTTATTTGCATATCGATATTTCAGGAAAAGGTGTTTTTTATTCTGCTTTTTTATACATTTTTTGTGAAACCCTGTGCAACCTAAGAATTCTTCGAGTAATTACTTCCAGAAAGATGAGCCCACTACAACAAGCTGGGTACACTTAGAAAGCTTAACATGTGTACTTTCAGGGAATATATGGTTTATCGGGGATATTCCAAATGTAAAGGGTTGTTTTGGTAGAAAAAGCACAAGGTGCTCACTTTGTCTGCAGAGCTGAAATTTTGAAGTAAAATTACCGTTATGCACATGCTTTACTTTGGTGTGTTTGGCAACTCTTTCCTTGAGAGAACCTATATGCATGTTGTTGTTCTGTTCGGGGCATGTTGCTTTTTCAGATTTTCAGTTTTTTTCTGGTTTGCATATAGTTTTTTTTTAGGAAAATGTGGTTTTGATTCAGCTTTTTTATTCATTTTTAGGGAAACCCAGTGCAACCAAAGAATACATTGAGGGATTACTTCCAGAAAACTGCATCCATGTCAACAAGCCTGGTACGCCTAGAAAGCCTGAGGTGTATACTTCTAGGGAATATATAGTTTGTTGGAGGTATTTCAAATGTAAAGGGTTGTTTTTCTTGAAAAACTGCAAGGTGCGCATTGCATAGTTGTATTTTATCTGAAAATCTCCTAAAGCGTTGTTTCAGTTTGGGGGAGTTTCCTGGACAGGAAAGGGTGTCTACCTATACATATGTGGTATCGCTGTAACCGGGAGAAATTAGGGTTTCACACGCAACAAGATAGACAAACTTACATTTTTTATTACAAAAAAAACACTACAAATTGTAAATAATAGTTTTTTTTTGCACAATTTTCACCCAAAAATATTGAGAATACACTTAGAAAATGACAAACAAGACATTTTATGTTAAAGCCCAGGCTCTACTGAAAAAAACAATATATCACTTTCCTGGGGAATCCCTTCTAAAATCACAGTTGAACATGGGGAGCGCAAAATAGTGCAAAATGGTCTGGCAACAAAGGGTGACAAAATCTCAAGGTAGGCTGGCGGTTAAAGGTTTAAAGTCATGGGGGATGGGGGGGGGGCATGCTACACTCCCCTTAAATCCCCCGCAGGCGTTTACTGGTATGCCATTCTGCTGATGCTTACACCTGATTCCAGTCCTGCACTGCCACTGCTTACTTCCGTTCTGTGGTCCCCAGACAGCCGAGCACCATCATCTAAGACATTACCGCACGTCCCCTCTATTGCCATGAATAGAGGAGGCACGCCGTAGTTTGTGACAATGGCACAAGGTGGTCCAAGTTCTAATTTGCTTTAGACAAAAACACTGTTTCAGAAATGGCTGACATCCAACCAGTCAATAGGATAGGACAACGTGACATTCTTTAGCGTGATCTTTCTATCGCAAAAGCAAGATACAGAAATCACTAACGCACAAAAAGGAAGCTGTGAGGGGATTACATTGTAATAGTTACATGGTATAGCAGCCACAAGCCTGCTAAGTATGAAGCTACCCTTATATTTGCAACTGCTGTTTTATTTAACAAAGCAGTGGACAGCTTATTGCAATGTAACAGCAGGACTCTGTCCTCCTGGTTACATTGTACAGCACAACAAAAGGGGCAGCAATGTGAATTTTAAAATACCATTTTGTGAGTACTCACCTGAAAAATGGATATTGTCAGTGTGCCACACACCCCGCTTCCCCTTTAATTCTTACGATCGGGTTACTCCACCAGCAGGTGGCGACGTTGCAGGGAGAAGTCTTGAAAACGAGCCCCTTCCGGCCTACATATACCTGGGACCTCCCACTTAACACCAGTGATTTAAAAAGCAGAAAGACAAGGTAGCCTCAAAATAAAGAAAAGCTTCACCATATAAAGGATCCAGGATACCAAAAAGGGCGGGTGAAGCGGGGTGTGTGGCACACTGTCAATATCCATTTTTCAGGTGAGTACTCACAAAATGGTATTATTCTCAGTGTGCCACACACCCCGCTTCCCCTTTAATTCTTACGATCGGGACATCCAAAAGCAGTGTCCACAAGGGATGGGTATCCGAAGGCAAAGTGAAGCATAACTTAAATGACTGCAGTCTGCAGAACTTTGTGGCCAAACACAGCATCCGCTGAGGCCCGCACATCAACCTTGTAAAACGTAGAAAAAGTATGAACAGAAGACCAAGTAGCAGCCTTACAAACTTGTTCAACAGAAGCTTGGTGCTGAAAAGCCCAAGACGCTCCAACGGCGCGAGTAGAATGAGCAGCGATACGAAAAAGGGGGAACTTTCCCCTTAGCAGAATAGGCCGCAATAATGGCCTGACGTATCCATTTGCTAATGGAAGATTTGGCCGGCGCCAAACCCTTCCTAGGCCCACAGGGCACAACAAAAAAAGCATCAGTTTTACGAAAAGGAGAAGTAATAATCAAATAGTACTTAACACAGCGTACTACATCCAAACAATGCAAAACCCTCTCCTTGTCATTCTTAGGCTTAGGACACAGGGAGGGAAGAACAATATCCTGAATCAAATGAAAAGCAGAAATAACCTTAGTGGTCTTTCGGTTCAAATCGGACTTTCTTCCTTTGTCCTGATGCCTCTCAAAGTAGGGCGCCTGAATAGACAAGGCCGCCAACTCCGAGACACGCCGAACCGAAGTGATAGCTGTCCTGATGCCTCTCAAAGTAGGGCGCCTGAATAGACAAGGCCGCCAACTCCGAGACACGCCGAACCGAAGTGATAGCTGTCCTGATGCCTTTCAAAGTAGGGCGCCTGAATAGACAAAGCCGCCAACTCCGAGACATGCCGAACCGAAGTGATAGCTACCAAGAAGACAATCTTCTGAGTCAGGGTAGACAAAGCAATATCTTGCAAAGGCTCAAAGGGAGGAGCCTGAAGAGCAGAAAGAACCAAATTCAAGTCCCAAACAGGGAGTAATGGTTTCCAGGGAGGCCGCACATGCGTAACCACCTGGAAAAAAGTTTTAACTAAAGGCTTAAGCGCAACACGCTTCTGAAAAAAGATAGATAAGGCAGAGACCTGTCCTTTCAACGTACTTAGCTGGAGACCAGAGTCCAGCCCTGATTGTAAAAACTCCAGAATCCTGGAGACCGAAAAGACCCTACAAGGAAAAGATCTTATCTCACACCAAGCGATATAGGCTTTCCAAGTCCTATAGTAGGTGATGGAAGAAGACCTCTTCCGGGCACTGATCAGAGTCTTAATGACTGAATCAGAAAGACCCTCCTCCTTCAGGATGGAGGTTTCAGCAGCCAGGCCATCAAACCCAGCGCTGGTAAATTGGGGCAACACAATTGACCCTGAGTGAGCAGAACGGGCCGAAGAGGCAGAACGAACTGGTCCACTGCCAGCCGAACGATGTCTGCGAACCTCACTCGTCTTGGCCACCTTGGGGCCATGAGAACGGCGGACACCTTTTCCAGAGCCAACTTCTGAAGCACCCTGCCCAGCATGGGCATCGGAGGAAACAGGTATAGAAATCCCAGAACTCCCCAGCTCAGGGACATCGCGTCCACTGCCAGAGCCAGAGGAACCTGGGAGAGCGACACGAAGTTCGGGAGCCTGCGAGAGGCAAACGGGTCCACCTCCGGGGTCCCCCATCGGAGATACAGTGAGCGAAACACCCGAGGATGGAGAGCCCATTCCCCCAGACAGGCAGAGCCCCTGCTCAACCGGTCCGCTACCTGGTTCTTCATCTCTGGAAAGCAAACAACCGCTGTTTGATTGCCTGAACGCACCTGGACCGGAAGGCCCAGAATGTGCTGAGTCAGGAGAACAAGCACCCGACGGATAGTTCTCAGCTTCAGCATATTGGTGGGTAAGTGGGCCTCCTGAGGTCCCCACTGCCCCTGAAATTGCAGCTCCCTCCAGAATCCGCCCCATCCCGACAGACTGGCGTCCGTGGTGACAATCTTCCAAAGGAGGGTCAGGAAAAACCTGCCCTACACCAGATTGGCCGAGACCAACCACCACAGGAGGGACTGCCGGACCCGGGAGGACAACTGGAAGAACTGATCCAGCAACCGAGGCTGCTGGACCCAAGACGCTAACAGAAAAAGCTGAAGCGATCTCGTGTGAATTTGGGCAAATGGAAGAAACACTCTGTGTTGATGAGAGTCCAGGCCGGGACGAACTGACCCATCTTTCTCGGGAACTGCGAAAAGATTGGAGTATAAACCGAGGCCCAACTCTAAGCGCGGCACCGGCCGGATGACAGCCATCTCTCACAGATTCCTTACCGACGCCAGGAGCCCCTGCGTGGCCAAAGGATCGATGGGCACCCGAGACCGAACGAACCGTGAAGGAGGGTGAGACTCGATTTCCAGGACGTAACCGGCCGACACTACCTCCTGGATCCATCTGCCTGGAACCAGTTGGCTCCAAACCTGGGAGAAGTGTCGCAATAGTCCCCCCACCCACACGGGTGAGGGCAGCCCCTCATTGCTGAGAGGGCTTATCAGCAGGTTTGGGCTTGGAGCCCCAGGACTGAGCGGGCCGGCCACGGCCCCTCCCCCGAGTCCAACCTGCACCTCTGGTAGCGGGAGAGGAAGCCCCCTTGCCCGCTCTGAATCCTCGAAAGGAAGGCCTACCGGAACCTGCCCCCCTAAAGGGGCCACGAGGCCTCTTGCGTTGTGGCATCTTACCACCCTTTGCGACTGAATCAATTTTCTCCCCAAACAGACGTAACCCCAAAAAGGGGAGAGCTGTGAGCACCTTCTTAGAAACTGCATCCGCCGACCACTGACGCAGCCATACTGACCGGCGAATAGCCACCAGCATAGCCGCTGCCTTGCTACTCATAGCCAGCGCATCGTCCTGAGCGGATAGGACATAGGACACAAAAGATTCACACTGCTTAAGCGCAGTAAACTGTTTACAAGCGGGATTAAGATCCTCATATAGCCCCTGAATTAAAGACTTAATCGCCAAAAGAAGAAGGGCTGAAGCACACACCGGGCGCAATGCTGACCCGGAATAAATAAAACCATGGCGTGCGTATTGGTCAATCCGACGATCTTCCCCATCTTTAGGGACAGTGGTCTCAGCAGACTGTACCAAAGCCATGCTGGAGAGCCCTAGCACAGGGGTATCGACGTCAGGAGGGACAGACCAAAGCTTTACCAACTCTGGCGGAAAAGGATAACGCTTATCCCAACTGGAAGGGATAGCAGATAACCGCGTGGGATGTTCCCATTCCCTAAGGACCACCCTCTCAAAGTGGTGTTGTCTGGGAAAAACCCAACGCGGCTGAGGTTCTTTAAACAACTGACCCTTTGGCAGGGTGACAGCCTCAGGTGGATCCAAATTCAAAATTTTAAACATTTGAGCCAGAATGGAGGGAGTGTCAAAAACAACCCCCTCCGACCAATCGGCAATCGCATCAGCCTCAAGCTGATCTGCAGGCTCATCTGACTCCAACAGGAAATCTTCCTCATCCGGGGATCCATCGGACCATTCCACAGGCTCACATAACTCGTCCTGTGGAGCCGAAGGTACCGGAGTCAGGTGCCTCTGTTTTGCAGCGGCCTTTAACCCTGCTTTAACGGGCACTACTTTCCGGGGGCTGGCCGACCGTGCCGCCACCTCGGACTGCGAATCCCCACTTTTGACAGTGTCATGCGGGGTCCGGAACAGGGAGGGCGAGGTAGGCGATGATGAAGGATGCGATGGGCCCGCAGCCGAAGCAACGGACTGGCGCGCAATAGTCTGCTTTGCACAAGGGATGCAGATAAAGACATCATCAGCTGGGAGTAGAGCCCCACAACTTACGCACCCCTCGAATGGCTCAGAAGAACCGTTTCCGGCAATAACGGAAGCCTCCATATGGTGATTTATGGTATTCGCAATATTTTAGGCATAAGCCAACCCGGGATGCCCCCTTACTATATATATATATATTTTTTTTATTTAAAGTCCCCCTTAATAATATATATATATATATATATATATATATATATATATAGATTATATATATATGCATTCTTAAATATTTAATATCCCTAAAGACTAGCCAGGCAACATAGAGCCGGAGGGCCACCATAAACAGGGATCCCGGGATCTGTAAGGCAAGAAAACCACAATCAGATCCTCATATGTGTGCAGCAATCATATATACATGGCACCAAAGTGCCTATAAAAATGAGCAAAAGTCATGCCCCCTAATAAAAAATAACTCCCCACCATATCTATATACAAATCCCACTCAAATCCCGCTTACCTGGACAGACCGAGCGCCGCAGCCGGAGAGCGAGACAGCAGCCAGCAGCCGCAGCACAGGAGAAAACGAAACCAAGTGTGGCCGCGCGCCCCACGTGACTTCCCCTTTGAAAGGAAACTGGGGCCGCCGCATGACGCCACCGCCGGCGCTACGCCCCCGTCGCCGCGTCACCGGGACCCGCCCCCCTAGGCTGATCAGTGCGGCCAACTCAACTGGTGATTACACCAGATGAGCCACTACACGTGCGCACAGACAGCGGAGGGGGAGGAAGACCGCAAAGCGTAGCCATGCCCAAGCAAACTATAAACAGTGGCCACAAGACCAGCGGGGGAAGGAGGGAGGCGGCAAGCCACCTACCCCGCGCGGTCTGCCCCAAAGCAGACCTAAACCATAGTAAAAAGAGAGTGCACACATGTTCAATGCATAACGTAAACACACACATGTTGTAATAAAGTTATACTAGTGAAACACACATACCTAATGCACACCCTCAACCCCCCCCCCCCATAGTGAAGGGAGAAGGGACCGTAACGGGAGAGAAAAAGGGACTACGGGGACCCTCGGGACAGGGGCATCCCATTTCCGGATCACCATGCCGGATAGCCGCATTGCCCCACGCATGAGGTCGAGCGGTAGGAGATAAGCTCCTAGGCACTTAAAGTGCCATCTACCATTTGCCCAGTGAGCAGCCTAAGCTGGGAGGCTTCCATTCCACCATCAAGGTATAAACACTCAAACCGGGCAGAAATAGACCAAAAGGGGGGTGCCGGGGTAGAACCCCGGCTACCTGTAAGCAGGAGACTTCAATCTTCTGTCTTGTCGTCAAGCAGAGAGAAAAATACTGGTGATTGAAGGGAGGTACCAGGTATATATAGGCCGGAAGGGGGCTCGTTACAAGACTTCCTCTCTGCACTACGTCACCTGGCGGTGAGTTAACCCATTAAGTGAAGAATATTTAAAAGTGAAGCGGGGTGTGTGGCACACCAAGAATAGGTAAGTATATGGGACAAGGAATAGAAAGAAGAAGGAGAAGAAAACAAAGAATAAGAAACAGAGATTAAGGTAAGCATTAAAGACAAGGAAGAAGAACAGAGATTAAGGTAAGCATTAAAGACAAGGAAGAAGAAGAAACAGAGATTAAGGTAAGCATTAAAGACAAGGAAGAAGAAGAAACCAAGATTAAGGTAAGCATTAAAGACAAGGAAGAATAAGAAACAGAGATTAAGGTAAGCATTAAAGACAAGGAAGAAGAAGAAACCAAGATTAAGGTAAGCATTAAAGACAAGGAAGAATAAGAAACAGAGATTAAGGTAAGCATTAAAGACAAGGAAGAATAAGAAACAGAGATTAAGGTAAGCATTAAAGACAAGGAAGAATAAGAAACGGAGATTAAGGTAAGCATTAAAGACAAGGAAGAAGAAGAAAAATGAATTTGGTGGGTTAAACCGGACCTTCAGCGTGATTTAATGAAAAACCCAAACTCTTAAAAAACGGTTCCCCAGCATCTAAAATTAATATATTTTACGTTTTTAGTCACTAACTTATTATTCTTTCCCCCACTGGGCTGCAACTGTTCAGGAATTTAGGATACGGGCGCCGCCATCTTGACTCAGAAGCATCACACTTACTGAGGAGAGGAGAGTGGGGGAGAGAAGGTACAGGGGGGCGGGTTATAGCTGTGCTTTGCTCAGACAGAGCAGAGCTAGGGTCAGGTAAAGGTCAGCAGTCCCAGAATGCAGAGCAGTACAGTCAGGAGGCACTTCCTGTTTGCAGGCTGCCCGATAAGATGGCGGCTTCCATAAGCTGCCATCTTGGATGTTTAAAGGATCATAACATGCAGTAGATGCATGCAGGATGATTTTTAATGCGGACAATCTGTATGTACAGGGTGTGGGAAACATATAAGATAGACTCTTATTCAGAGTGAAGGTCCGCTTTAAGTTTGGGTATGTGAATAAGTGTCAGTTTGTGGGATAGATTAAGGTTTAGGGAGTATTTTGGATGTGCGCTTTCGTGGACCAAGATTGACAACAGCAAATACATGTCGATGTATACTTGTTAAAGACATCAAAATAGGGGTGAAAACGGATGGCAAGAAGGTACGTTTGGAAACCCATTAAAAAGGAGGAAAAAAACGTATCGTCCGTGTGAACGGGAACGGAAGCCACGATAAAATAGCATGCCCCCGAGAGGGGAAAAAAAACCCTTCCCGATTGAAGACACAGAAACGGAGCATTAACGGAGCTCCCTCGACGGCGGCTCTGCATCACATTTTAACCCCAGGACAAATGTAAGCAAAACGGGCCATAGGAAAAACGGAACAAAATAAGGTCAGATCGGGGGAGGCTCTGCATCAGGCCATTTAAGTCCTACGTTATTTTCCCAGTGCCATTCCAACAGCAGCCAGGACAAAAGGGAAATTTATATATTTCAAGTATGTCACACACCCCGCTTCCAAGATTAATGACATATGGGTTATAACCAGTAGAGGGTGAATTTCTGCAGAGATGACTAGGAAAAAAAGGAGCCCCTCCCGGTCCATAAATACCTGGGACCTCCCACATATTCCCCAGTAATCGTCTCTGCAGACGGCCAGCAAGTCAGAAGATGGCTATCTCCTTCCTTACAGGTAAGCCGGAGTTGCACCCGGCTGATTTATGCCCTATTTCTGCCCAGACTTTATCTTTTCTTTAAATACATATGCCTCCCAGCCTAGGCTGTAGGTCCAGACAAGGGTAGGTGACACCCTAGGGGTGTTTTTAGTTAGGAGCTACGCTCCTCCGTGAGACCCCATTATAGGCGTAGGCGGTTACCAGGTTCGGGATCCTTGTTTGGGATGCTCTGTCCATATTCCCTGCACTGCTTTAGGTGGCTGGGGGTCCCTTCCCCATCCGTTTCCCTCTGTCCCATGGATCATGGAGGGGGCGTTTCTCCCTTTGTTTGCTTCCCAGTGTATGATTGTGCTTGTATGCTTTACTTGTGCACTCAGGCCAGGCCGCCTTGTTTTCAGGCGACCTGGTGCCCGGGCCGGCTCCTCCACTGCTCCGGGAGCGGGGCGGGGCCGCACGATCACAGCCCGCCTCCTTTGGCGCCTGTGGTGGCTCCCAGCCTATTGCTGGGGACTGTGGTTCCTCTGCTGTGTAGGAGGGGGCGGGGACACGTGCGGCGCACAATCCGCGCTGGCCCGCCCCCCTTCTCTTCCTTCCTGGCTGCTGCTGTCTCCCGTCGCCATTTTGGTCTTATAAGCGTGAGTGCACTGCGGGGCCCCCTCTTCCGTTTTTCCTTGTACTTGCATTCTGTGTTCACATTGCTGGCTGTTTTTTGGTGTGACTGTCATTATGGCTGCATGCGGGTTTTCTATATTGAACTTTTGCTTATAGCACTATTCCCATTATGTCTTTCGGGGGGATCTCCTCACCTTACAGTTAAAGAGGGGGTTGTCCCGGTCCTTAGGTCCCTCAAGCTAAATTTTGGGGCTTTTTCAAATCCTCCCACTAACGGACTTTAAGGGGCACCCCGGGTAGCTTACTAGTGTAATTCCCACTGGTCATTGCGACTGCCATAAAAAATCACCGTCATTAGCGGGGAGTCGCACTCTGATGTCTGTGCTAGATTGGCCAACATCAAAAAATTGATTTCTAGCTGTGCGGCCAGAAAGGCCCCAGCTAAGAGAAGGCATTTGTCACCGGCTGCACCGGGTTTGGAATTTGATGAGGATGATTCCTTTGACTGGCCTGATTATTCCCCACTGGAAGAAGGGGAATTGTTCTCTGAATCTGAAGGCTCTAAAGATCAGCAGTTTTTGGATGCTGATGCTGGGCAGGATACCGTCGATACCCCCAAGCTTCTGGTCCATCTTTTTGAGGTGCTGGCTATTTCTCCTTCTGCGGAGGCCCTTCCGCAGAAGGGGGAATTTTTTGGCACCTCTAAGCCTCGATTGGAGTTCCCAAATCAGAAGCATTTTGACAATTTGATTCTTAAAGAATGGGAAAAGCCTAGTCGTCTTCCCAGTGTTCCTCAGGGATGGGATAGGAAGTATCCCTTTCCGGTGGACGCGGTGAAGCGCTGGTCGTCACCTCTCGAGGTTGATGCGCCAGTTCTGGGTTTGTCCAACACATCCGTTGTGCACTCACCAGACGCCACCATGCTGAAGGATGGTGAGGACCGACGTCTTGATCAAATGGCGTCTCATGCCTTTGCCAGCGTGGGTTCGGCTTTGCGTCCTGTTTGCGCTTCAGCGCTCATGGCTGTGGCTACCAGGTAATTAGGGGCCTGTTGAATGGTCCCCAGCTTACGCGTGTGATTTGTTCATGTCCTTTGTCTTATCAGCCTTGGACGACACAATATGCATGTGTAGCAGAACCTCGGCATTACTTGTGGCTATACGTCGCTCGGTTTGGTTGCGCCAGTGGGCGGCTGACATTGCGGCTAAGAAGTCACTTACAGGGCTACCCTTCTTGGGTATGCGTCTGTTTGGAGATAAATTGGACTCGGTGGCAAAAAGGAGGTAAGTTACCACAACGCAAGAAGCAGCGTCGCTCTTTCGGGGTGTGGGGCTCCTTTAACCCTTCCTTTCGTGGCTCTAGAGCAAGCAGAGGTGTTGCTTACTCTGCCTTCAAAGGTGACTCCTGGGGCAGGGGCAGAGGACGTGCCCGTCCCGGAACTGCCTGGGGTACCAAACCCAAGGCTGCTGCCAAACCAGCTCAGCAATGAGGGGGCGCCTTCACCTTTGCGGGTGGGGGGACGGCTACGGCACTTCATCCAGGTCTGGACCCGGGAGGTAATAGACAAATGGATCTTGGAAGTGGTCTCTTCCGGGTACAAGCTGGAGTTCGAGTCCCGGCCTCCTCCCAGATTCCTCCGGTCCTGGGTTCCCTCGGAGCCCCGGGCTGCACAGGGGCTTCTGTCGGCAGTACAAAATCTTCTGGACTTGGAAGTCATCTGCCCGGTGCCTTTCTCAGAGAGAGGCAGGGGCTATTATTCCAATCTCTTCACGGTGCCCAAGAAGGATGACTCCATAAGACCCATTCTGAATTTAAAGCTTCTCAACAGGTTCATCAGAACCAAGAAGTTTCGCATGGAGACTCTCCGATCGGCCATCAGTTCTCTTCGTCAAGGGGATTTTATGACGTCCATAGATATCAAGGATGCTTACCTTCATGTACCGATCTTCCCAGGACACCAGAGGTTTCTCAGGTTTGTGGTGGGAGATCAGCACTTTCAGTTTGTGGCTCTTCCATTCGGGCTGACCTTGGCACCAAGGGTGTTCACCAAGGTTTTGGCGGGTATAATGGCCCTTCTCAGAGCCCAGGGCATTTGCATTGTGCCGTATCTGGACGACCTTCTCATCACGGCATCCTCTCTCAGCCAGGCGGAACTGAACACCAGGGACAGTGGTGACGACGCTGGAGAGGTTCGGCTGGGTGATCAACTACCCCAAATCTTCTCTCTCCCCGTCAAGGGAGATTTCCTTTTTGGGCATGAATCTGGATACCATTCAGGCCAGGGTGTTCTTACCTCTGTCGAAGGTGCAGATGATTATAGATCTGATCCGGATTCTTCTGTCCAGGCCTCGCCCGTCCATCCAGCTAGGGATGAGGCTGGTGGGGTTGATGGTGGCTTCCTTCGAGGCAGTTCCTTTTGCTCAGTTCCACATGAGGTTGCTTCAACGCCTTCTACTGTTGGCTTGGGACAAATGTCCGCTGTTGTTGGATCAATCTTTTCTGATGTCTCCCCTGGTTCGGCAGTCTCTTCAGTGGTGCCTGGAACCAAGAAATCTTCTGAGGGGCAGGTCTTTTCTGACCCCTTGTTGGGAGACGGTCACCACGGATGCCAGCCTGTCAGGTTGGGGGCTTTCTGGAAGGATCATCAGTTCCAGGGGCTGTGGGGTCCTCAGGAGGCTCACACTCCATCAATGTCTTGGAGCTGAGAGCTATTCGGTTGGTGCTTGACGCATCACCTCCAAGGTTTACCGGTACAGGTTCGATCAGACAATTGGACTGCGGTTGCTCACATCAATCACCAAGGAGGGACTCGCAGCAGGAGTGCCCTCAGGGAAGTTTCTCTGATTCTGGTATGGGCATGTCCCATGCATCTTGGCGGTGTACATTCTGGGAGAGGAGAACATGGAGGCGGACTCCCTGAGCAGGGGATCTTCTCGCCAAGGGGAATGGTCCCTCAACAACAAGGTAGTTTGGTTCATTTCCGGGGGTTCCCGGAGGTGGATCTTTTTGCGTCCCGTCACAATCACAAGCTTCCTGCATTTGTGTCTCGGTCTCAGGATCCTCTGGCTCTGGCAGTGGACGCCATGACCCTTGCCTGGAAGGATCTGGGGTTCCTGTACCTGTTTCCCCCCTTCTCCATGGTAGGCAGGGTGATGCGCAAGCTGGCTCAAGAGGGTGTGCAAGCAATTCTGGTGGCTCCAAGGTGGCCAAGACAGGTTTGGTTCGCAGACGTCGTACGGCTGGCGGTCAATCAGTACAGGCTGCCCCTGTTGCCGGATCTGGTCACTCAAGGTCAGCTTTGCTACCCCAATTTACAAACACTGGCTTTGACGGCGTGGCTGCTGAAACCTCCATCTTAAAAGGAGACGGTTTGTCTGATGCTGTGATTCAGACACTTGTTAGAGCTAGGAAGAGGTCTTCCTCTATCATCTACTACAGGACTTGGCGGTCCTATATTGATTGGTGTGAGGCTAGGGCCTTGCCTTGCAGGGTGTTTTCGATTCCTAGGATTTTGGAGTTTCTTCAACACGGTCTGGACCTGGGTTTCCAGCTTAGTACCTTGAAAGGGCAGGTCTCTGCCCTGGCGGTCTTCTTTAAAGGTCTTTTGCTCTTCATCCTTTGGTTAAAACTTTTTTCCAGGGGGTCACTCACGTGCGGCCCCCTCGCAAGCCCTTGTTGGCTGTTTGGGACTTGAATTTGGTTCTGTCGGCCCTCCAGGGGCCTCCCTTTGAGCCTGTGCAGGATGTTGCACTTTCTATTCTCACACAAAAGGTTTTTGGTGGCTATTACCTCTGTTCGACGGGTTTCTGAGTTGGCGCCTCTGTCTATTCAGGCCCCTTACTCTGAGAGACACCAGGACAAGGTGGTCTTCTGCTTTAAGCCAGATTTCCTACCTAAGGTGGCCTCTGCTTTCCACCTCAATCAGGATGTGGTTCTCCCTTCCTTGTGTCCTAAGCCTAGCAATGACAAGGAGAGGGCCCTGCACTCTTTGGATGTTGTTTGTTGTGTGAAGTACTATTTGGTGGCTACTTCTCCTTTCCGTAGGACGGACACCTTGTTTGTGGTGCCCTCTGTGCCCAAGAAGGGTTTGGCGCCCGTCAAGTCTACCATTAGTAAATGGATTCGTCAGGCCATTGTTAGGGCCTTTACTGCCAAGGGGAGGGATCCCTATTCAGATCACTGCTCATTCTACTCGTGCTGTTGGGGCTTCCTGGGCTTTTCTGTTGAACAAGTTTGTAAGGCTGCTACTTGGTCTTCTGTTCATACCTTTTCCAAGTTTTATAAGGTCGATGTGCGGGCCTCAGCGGATGCTGTTTTTGGCTGCAAGGTTCTGCAAGCTGCAGTGGTTTAAATTTGTGCATTCTTGCCCTTTGGGATTCCCACCCATGTTGGACACTGCTACTGGATGTCCCATATGTTATTAATCTTGGAAGCGGGGTGTGTGACATACTTGGAATACCATTTTGTGATTACTCACCTTTAAAATGGATATTATAAGTATGGCACACACCCCGCCCTGAGTTGTATTCTGGATCCTCTATATGGTGAGCCTTTTATTGTTACAATTTTTTTTGATTGGCTCTTCCTGGTCCCCTTACTGCTATCCTATACTGGGGAATGTGTGGGAGGTCCCAGGTATTTATGGACCGGGAGGGGCTTCTTTTTTTCTAGTCATCTCTGCAGAAGTTCACCCTCTACTAGTTATAAACCATATGTTATTAATCTTGGAAGTGGGGTGTGTGACATACTTATAATATCCATTTTAAAGGTGAGTAATCACAAAATGGTATTTTTCTCTGACACCTTTGTCCAAGTCAAAGCTGCAGTGGCCTATATGAAACACTCAGGATTTAAACCTCATGACCATGTGCTAGCAGAAATAGCTGAAACTGTACAAAGTAAGAACATGAAAATAGACAATGTCAGTCTCTGCACTAACAAAACAATGCTAGAGTGCACATTGGCAATGAAGTTAGCAGCTATGTCAAACTCCTTTTCACCAAGGTGAAACGGTTGCATCCACTACTCTCTTCCCCCCCAGAACTTTAAAAAGGTGCACCAGCAGCTTTTAAAGGCACTATGCCTGGGACCAGGATTAGAGGCGGTACTGCGCAGTGGAGCACAGCGTAACATTGCATCATTTGGCAGTGCCTCACAAGATTAGGTCAGCTTTCAAGTGGATTGTAAGCTCTTTGTCCAACAACTAAATCATATTATTTACTTAAAGGGCCCCCACCCCTATTCAGCAGGTTTTTGAGGTTTTGCCTTATTGTTTTCCTCTACTAGGGTGTAAAATAAACATTTGTGTTAGGATTGTTCTTACATACCTGATTTACCTATGAGCCTGCTGTTTCCATGTTTCTTATAACCCTGTGGCTCTGTCTTGGTAAAAATACCATTTTGTGAGTACTCACCTGTAAAATGGATATTGTCAGTGTGTCACACACCCTGCTTCCCCTTTAATTCTTACGATCGGGTTACTCCACCAGCAGGTGGCGACGTTGCAGAGAGAAGTCTTGAAAACGAGCCCCTTCCGGCCTACATATACCTGGGACCTCCCACTTAAAGCCCAGTGAATTCAAACAGCAGTAAGACAAGGTACAAGGAAATCCAACGGTAACCTCAAAATAAAACAAAGGAAAAGCTTCACCATATAGAGGATCCAGGATACCAAAAAGGGCGGGTGAAGCGGGGTGTGTGACACACTGACAATATCCATTTTACAGGTGAGTACTCACAAAATGGTATTATTCTCAGTGTGTCAAACACCCCGCTTCCCCTTTAATTCTTACGATTGGGACATCCAAAAACAGTGTCCACAAGGGATGGGTATCCGAAGGCAAAATGAAGCATAACTTAAACGACTGCAGTCTGCAGAACCTTGCGGCCAAACACAGCATCCCCTGAGGCCCGCACATCAACCTTGTAAAACTTAGAAAAAGTATGGACAGAAGACCAAGTAGCAGCCTTATAAACTTGTTCAACAGAAGCTTGGTGCTGAAAAGCCCAAGATGCTCCAACCGCACGAGTAGAATGAGCAGTGATACGAAAAGGGGGAACCTTCCCCTTGGCCGAATAGGCCCCAACAATCGCCTGACGAATCCATTTGCTAATGGAGGACTTGGCCGGAGCCAAACCCATCCTAGGCCCACAGGGCACAACAAAAAAGGCATCAGTCTTACGAAAAGGAGTAGTAGTAATCAAATAGTACTTAACGCAGCGTACTACATCCAAACAATGCAAAATCCTCTCCTCGTCATTCTTAGGCTTAGGACACAAGGAGGGAAGAACAATATCCTGATTCAAATGAAAAGCAGAAACAACCTTAGGAAGAAAATCCGGTTTGAAACGAAAAACCCCTTGTCCTGATGCCTCTCAAAATAGGGCGCCTGGATCGACAAGGCCGCCAACTCCGAGACACGCCGAACCAAAGTGATAGCCACCAAGAAGACAATCTTCTGAGTCAAGGTAGACAGAGCAATATCCTGCAAGGGCTCAAAGGGAGGAACCTGAAGAGCAGAAAGAACCAAGTTCAAGTCCCAAACAGGGAGCAATGGCTTCCTGGGAGGCCGCACATGCGTAACCACCTGGAAAAAAGTTTTAACTAAAGGATGAAGCGCAAAAGGCTTCTGAAAAAAGATAGACAAGGCAGAAACCTGCCCTTTCAGAGTACTCAGCTGGAGACCAGAGTCCAGCCCTGATTGCAAAAAATCCAGAATCCTGGAAACCGAAAAGACCCTTCCAGGCACAGATCAGAGTCTTAACAACCGAGTCAGAAAGACCCTCCTCCTTCAAGATGAAGGTTTCAGCAGCCAAGCCGTCAAACCCAGCGTTGGTAAATTGGGGTAACACAGCCGACCCTGAGTGAGCAGATCGGGCCGAAGAGGCAGAACGATCTGATCCACCGCCAGCCGAACGATGTCTGCGAACCATACTCGCCTTGGCCACCTCGGAGCCACGAGAATGGTGGACACCCTTTCCAGGGCCAGCTTCCGTACCACCTTGCCTAGCATGGGTATCGGCGGAAAAAGGTACAGGAACCCCAGATCCCCCCAGCTCAGGGACATGGCATCCACCGCCAGAGCCAGAAGATCCTGGGAGAGCGACACGAAGGTCGGAAGCCTGCAATTGTGACGAGAGGCAAACAGGTCCACCTCCGGTGTCCCCCACCGGAGACACAGCGACCGAAAAACTTGAGGATGGAGAGCCCATTCTCCCAGACGGGAAGAGCCCCTGCTCAACAGATCCGCTTCCCTGTTTTCCACACCCGGAATGTAAACTGCCGAGAGACAAGGGACATGGGCCTCCGCCCAGGTCAGGATCAGGGACACCTCTCTGAGGGCACCCAGACTGCGAGTCCCTCCCTGATGATTGACGTAAGCAACCGCTGTCCGATTGTCCGAACGAACCTGAAGGCCCAGAACATGCTGAGGCTCTCAGTACCAGAACATTGATGGGCAAGTGGGCCTCTCGAGGTCCCCACTGGCCCCTGAAACTGAAGATCCTTCCAGAATCCCCCCATCCCGAAAGACTGGCGTCCGTGGTGACAATTTCCCAGAGAGGAGTCAGGAAAGACCTGCCCCTCAAGAGATTGGTCGAGACCAACCACCATTGAAGGGACTGCCGGACCCGGGAGGACAACTGGAAGGGCCGATCCAAAGACCGTGGTCGTCGGTCCCAAGACGCCAACAGATGAAGCTGAAGCGTCCTTGTGTGAAATTGAGCAAAAGGAACTGCCTCGAAAGAGGCACTGACCGGGACGGCCACTGCCCCTCCCCCGGGTCCAACCTGCACCCCTGGTAGCGGGAAAGAAGGCCCCTCTGCCCGCTCTGACTCCCCGAAAGGAGGGACTAAAAGAAGTTGCTCCCCAAAAGGAACGATGAGGCCTCTTGTGTTGAGGCAACTTACCACCCTTGGTAACTGAATCCAATTTATCGCCAAACAGGCGCAAACCTACAAACGGAAGAGCTGTAAGCGACTTCTTAGAGTTAAAGTCTGCCATCCACTGGCGCAGCCACACGAATAGCAACCAACAGGGCCGTGGTCCTGCTACACATTGCAAGCGCATCGTCCTGGGCGGACATGACAAAGGAAATAAACGATTCACACTGCTTGAGAGAAGCGAACTCATCACAAGTGGGATCAAGATCTGCGTACAAATCTCTAACAATGGACCTAACCGCCATCAGAAGAAGCGCCGAAGCACATACCGGCCGCAGTGCCAATCCAGCACTGATAAAACCATGGCGAGCCAACTGATCAATCCGACGATCCTCACCATCCTTAATGGTAGTAGTGTCAGGGGAGTGCAACACAGCCGTGTTAGACAGCCCCAACACAGGGGCATCGACGTCAGGGGGAACAGACCAAAGCTTCACCAAATCCTCCGGAAAGGGATAACGCTTATCCCAACTAGGAGGAATTCCAACAAGGCGCGTGGGTTGTTCCCATTCCTTAAGGACAACCCTCACAAAGTGTTGTTGCCTGGGAAACACCAAACGCGGCTGGGGCACATCAAACAACTCACCCTTTGGCGGGGGGACCGCCTCGGGCGGATCCAAAGCCAAAATTTCAAACATTTGAGCCAAAATGGAAGGAGTGTCAAGGAACCCCCCCGCAGCCTGATCGCCAGTGGTACCAACCAATTGCTGGTCTGCAGGCTCGTCCGACTCCTCAAGGAGTTCCCCCTCCTCAGCAGGGGGACAATCGGACCAATCCAATACTTCAAACACCTCATCATCCAGAACAGGCGATGCTGGAGAAAGGTGCTTCCGCTTAGCCGTAGCCTTCTGAGCCACCGCGGTAGAAACTATTTTCTCGAGGTTGGCCAATCGTGCACACACCTCGGACTGCGAATCCCCACCCTCAACAACGTCACGCAGGGTCCGGAATAGGTGGTGGGGGGGGGGGGGGGGGGGGGGGTGGATGAGATGACGGAAGTTGCGAGGAGCCAGGTACCGGAATGCCGGACTGGCGCGCAATATTCTGCTGTGCACATGAATTACATATTATGACATCATCACCTGGGAGCGGAGCCCCACAACCCCCACACAGCATGGATAGCCCCGAAGAGTCATTTCCGGTAATGTCGGAAGCCTCCATATGGTGAAATTAAGGGATGCAAATAAAGACATTATCAGCTGGGAGTGGAACCCCACAACCTACGCACCCCCCGAAAGGCTCAGCAGAACCGTTTCCGGAAATTACGGAAGCCTCCATATGGTGATTTATGGTATTCGCAATACTTGGGTCTTTTAAGGCATAAGCCAACCCGGGATGCCCCTTTATTAGTAAATGTCCCGGTAGGAGATAAGCTCCTAGGCACTTAAAGTGCCATCTACCATTTGCCCGGTGAGCAGCCTAGGCTGGGAGGCTTCCATTCCACCATTAAGGTATACACACTCAAACCGGGCAGAAATAGACCAAAAGGGGGGTGGCGGGGTAAGAAAACCCCGGCCTACCTGTAAGCAGGAGACTTCAAACCTCTGTCTTGTCGTCAAGCAGAGAGAAAAATACTAGTGATTGAGGGGAGGTACCAGGTATATATAGGCCGGAAGGGGGCTCGTTACAAGACTTCCTCTCTGCACTACATCACCTGGCGGCGAGTTAACCCATTAAGTGATGAATATTTAAAAGTGAAGCGGGGTGTGTGGCACACCAAGAATACACTGGGCTTTAAGTGGGAGGTCCCAGGTATATGTAGGCCGGAAGGGGCTCGTTTTCAAGACTTCTCTCTGCAACGTCGCCACCTGCTGGTGGAGTAACCCAATCGTAAGAATTAAAGGGGAAGCGGGGTGTGTGACACACTGAGAATATAGGAGTGGCTTTTCTTGTTGTGTGTGTAAAGCGCCTAGTATACTTACTGACTACAAATCCCAGAATCCTCCCACTGTAACAGTGTAATCAGCAGCTTTGGCCAAACAAACCAGTAGTAATGATGTCCGCAGCTGAGAATGCTGCCAGTAACACGTTAGCTACTGGAACACATAACTGTGACCCACCTATCTGAAGAGGCTAAATTAATGCAGATGTGCTTAAACCGGTCGTCTCTGCTTCAGCCAATCAGATGATTATCAAGCCAGAGTCAGGAAGTTTCTGAAATGTACAGCACCACTTTGCTGTACATTGATAAGGTAAACACACTGTTGCTAGGGAAAATGGTTTTCTTTTATTCGTTATTTGGTAACACATAGAAAAGAACAAATTTAGCAGATAAGCTCGGCAACCTGAAGAGTCATACTGGCACGATAATGGAAATTGTTTATAAATGCCACTGAAAGTGGAATTACCCTTTAACTGAATATTTTGATATCCTAGTCTAACTACCAACCAAGACTTACAGACACAGCACTCGTACATCTTCTCACCTCAGTCATTGACATCTAAATTCCAATTTAATTGTAAGCTACCGAGCACTATACATTTCCTTGCTTGTTTCTAGTTCAGTCTGCTTTACAGTTTTCTTATATAACGCTGTTTCGTTTGTGTGACCTCTAGGTATGTTTTTATTGAGCTTCCATAGCCTAGCTCTGATGGTCATCCCTTCTTCATGCATTTAGCCATCTTTAGTTGTATTTCATATGTGACTGGTTGTCCTATGCTGAACTCTGGCAAAAGATAGTCATGTTACCTAATGTAAAAAGTGTACCTTACAAGATTTCTGTTTTGAAAATAAATGAACAATTAGGAATTATCAGCAGCTGAGCTGAATGGTATCTGACCAATCATCTTGGGTAAGATTTGGGATGCCCGCTGTGTGAAACCCCCCAGGGTGCACATAAACACTCTACCTGATTGGGCATGCCTCGGGGGAAGGCCAGTGGCTGACTCTGGAATCTTTTAGATCAACACAAGCACACACGGTGATGCTGCCTACAAAATCTCACACTTATCACTATTTAATGAAGCCAAAAAGGGTTAAATATTCTCTGTGTTGTAAGACAATCAACTTAGGAAGGAAACATTTGTGCTTTGGAAAAATACAGAAAATGTTTAATAAGAGTGAAATGACATTTTCAAAATCAGTATTTTTTTTTTAACAATCTGTAACACAAATCAACTTAGTCCACACACATTTGTCAGCAACAGTTGGTAAAGAACAATGGGTGCCAACTACTTTTTAAACATAAGTCTTAATTCTTGAAAATATTGAGCCATATCTCTTATCCATAACCAAAAAGAAAACCTTGTGCATTTTAACTGAACCCTAAAAGTAATTTTAATATTTCACATGACAATTACCACAATTGGGCATTTGAAAATCCTTCAGTGAAATATGTCATTGTCATTTTCAGCCAATCCCATGCTGATTAAACGTCTGTGCACCGGTTGCTGCTCTTCATCATAAAGAAACACAGTGTCTTCTGTAGCACCATCCTGAAATAAAAAGAAAAATTGTGATTGCGATTTTAGCACTTGCCATACAATCCTTTTCTTTGGAGTCCCATAAAAGACAAAACAAACCAATGAGATTTTAGCCACACTGACCAGGATTTGGACACTTTTAGAGTTTCATGACTATACACTCCCACAAGTGGCCTTCAGTCTTGTCACAAGCAGACATCCTTAGTGGTTAAGAAATAATAATAGAAGGGACCATCGCCCTTTAAACTGTAGAGGGACGACTGTGATTGTTTTTTAAGTAACGGTAAGATCATTACAGATATATACAGACTTACCCAGCTGACCAATTAGAATCCATTTTTATGTCCCAAAGAAGTGCATAAAAAGGAGGAAACAAACTGTTAGAAGCAGGCTGTGGAATTTGAATTTATTTGTTCGGTTCTGGGATGCCCTGCTGTGTGCATCCCAGGCGGCGTGCACACTCCTTTCCCAGCCTTTCTGAATGGATGAGAGCCTACCCATGAGCCAATGAACCGGGAAACCATTACCTATTCCCTGAGGGGTTTCAAACAGCGGGGCATCCCGATTTGATCTGTGATCGAGTCAGCTAAGGATGCTGTCAAAAATACAATTCTGTGAAATACTCACCTGTAGAATTGGTATTATACGCATACAGTACGTCCTGCTCCATCTATAATACTTACACATGGGTAATCCTCCGCCAGATGGCACTGTTCACTGCAGACATGCAAAAACAGGCTCCGCCCGGCCCTTCATATACACAGGGACCTCCCACAAATCCCCAGCATTGAAAAGCAGTGAGAAAAGAAGCCGGGAGAAACCAACCACCAAACTGGTAATAATAACAATGATAACAATGGTAACAATCACCATACAGGGGATCCAGAACAAGGTGAAACCAGGGTGGGGTGGAGCAGGACGTACTGTATGCATATAATACCAATTCTACAGGTGAGTATTTCACAGAATTGTATTATTCTAAGCATACAGTACGTCCTGCTCCATCTATAATACTTACACATGGGACATCCAATAGCAGTGTCCATAAGTATGGTGGGATCCCCAACAACAAAGGCAACAGCACGTAGTTCAAACTACAACCGCCTGTAAAACCTTACGGCCAAAGGCAGCATCAGGTGAGGCCCGAACATCAACCTTGTAAAACTTTGAAAAGGTGTGAACAGAAGACCAAGTAGCGGCCTTGCAAACTTGTTCAACAGAGGCCTGTTGCTGAAAAGCCCAAGAGGCACCAATAGCACGAGTGGAATGAGCCGTAAGGCAGAAAGGGGGAGACCTCCCCTTAGTAGAATAGGCCTGAATCACAGCCTGACGAATCCATTTACTGATGGTAGACTTGGCGGGAGCCAAACCTTTCCTAGGCCCCGAAGGCACAACAAAGAGAGCATCCGTCTTCCCGAAGGCCTTAGTGACAACCAGGTAATACTTCAAGCACCTGACTACGTCCAAGGAATGCAGAACCCGCTCCTAGTCGTTGCGAGGATTGGGACACAGAGAAGGAAGAACAATATCCTGGTTCAAATGAAATGCCGAAACCACTTCTGGCAGAAAGTCCGGTTTGAAGCGGAACACCACCTTGTCCTGGTGTCGCTCATAGTATGGAGGCTGAATAGATAAAGCGGCCAGCGGCAAGTTTGAGACCTAAGTCCAAACCATGCTGTAAAAACTCCAGGACCCTAGGGACGGAGAATTCTCAGCAGGGAAGAGACCTGGACTCACACCAGTCAATGTAGGAACGTCATACTCTATAATAAATAGCAGAAGAAGTCTTCTTCCTGGCCTGCACCATAGTAGCCACCACAGAGGCAGACAAACCCTTCTCCATCAAGATGGAGGTTTCAGCAGCCAGGCCGTCAAAGCCAGAGTTTGTAAATTGGGATGGCGTAATGACCCTTGGGTTAGCAGATCTGGTACGCTTGGCAGATCGTACTGATCTACTGCCATTTGAACCAAGTCTATGAACCACACTCTTCTTGGCCACCTGGGGGCCACCAGAATCACAGGTACCCCTTCCAGAGCAATCTTGCCTAGAACCCTCACCAGAAGGGGAAACGGTGGAAACGCATACAGGAGTCGAAACTCCCTCCAAGACATGGACAGGGCATCCGTGGCCATGGCCAGAGGATCTTGAGACAGGGAGACAAAGGCCGGGAGCTTGTGATTGTGACGGGAAGCAAACCGATCCACATCCGGTAGACCCCAACGGTGGCACAGGGACTGGAATACCGTGTTGCAGAGGGACCACTCCCCCTGACGGGACATTCCCCTGCTCAGGGCGTCCGCCAGCAGGTTCTCCGCCCCTGGAATGTAAACAGCCGAAATGCATTGAACATTGGCCTCCGCCCATGTCAGAATCTGAGACACTTCTTGGAGAGCACCCTTGCTCCGGGTCCCTCCCTGATGATTGATGTAGGCAACTGCCGTTCTGTTGTCTGAGCGAACTTGGACTGACAGACCCCTCAGGTGTTGGGTCAATCGCTCCAGTACCAACCTGACTGCCCGTAAATCCAGAATGTTGATGGGCAAATGGGCCTCCTGAGGGCCCCACGTCCCCTGGAAGCGCAGAGACTTCCAGAATCCTCCCCAACCTGACAGACTGGCATCCGTTGTGACAGTCTCCCAGGATGGGGTCAGGAAGGACCTGCCCCTTGTCAAGTTCCTGTGGTCCAGCCACAACGCAAGGGACTGTCTGACCGAGGGGGGAAGCACACAGAACCCGTCCAAGGACCCAGGGTTCTTGTCCCAAACTGACAGAAGGTGAAGCTGCAGGGGTCTCAAATGGAACTGGGCAAAGGGCACCGCCTCGAAGCTCGCCTCCACCAGGCCCACCAACTGCATTCCCTGCCGGATGGAGAACTGTGGGTTCGAGAGCAGGAACCTCGCCTGCGCTGTCAGAGCCTCCACCTTCTGTTGAGGAAGGAATATCCTTGACTGAACCGTATCCACAATCATTCCCAGGAACGGAGTCACCGAGGAGGGGGACAGGGATGACTTGGGGTAATTGATCACCCAGCCGAAGGATTCCAGGGTGGACACTACCAGCCGAGTGTCCAACTCTGCCTGTCGCAGAGACCGAGAGGTGATGAGAATATCGTCCAGGTAGGGCAGCACGCGTATGCCCCTTAGCCGTATCAGGGATCACCCCTGCCAGCACCTTGGTGAACACCCTGGGGGCTGACGTTAGGCCGAATGGCAGGGCCACAAATTGATAATGCTGATCTTTTAGTGCAAATCTGAGAAACCTTTGGTGTCCCGGAAACACCGGGACATGCAGGTAAGCATCCTTGATGTCTACGGATGTCATGAAGTCCCCTGGGCCCAGTGAGCCGATGGCCGAGCGCAGAGTTTCCATGCCAAAATGCCTGTTCTTGACAAATTTGTTGAGGATTTTTAAATCCAGAATGGGCCTGACTGACCCATCCTTCTTGGGTACTGTGAAAAGGTTTGAGTAGAACCCCGTGCCCCTGTCTCCAGGGGGGAACTTGCAAATGACCCCTAGGTCCATGAGACCCTGTACGGCCAGCAACAAGACCTGAGCTGAGGCAGGATCTTGAGGGATTCGAGACCCAATGAACCTGGTGGGGGGCCATACAGCAAATTCTATATTGTAGCCGGAGGACACTACCTCCTGAATCCACCGGTGTGAGACATGGAGCCGCCAGACGTGCTTCAAGTGCTGTAGACGTCCCCCCACCCTGACGGGTGAGGGCGCCCCCTCATGCCTGGGGGGCCTTGGGAGGGGCTTTGGGTTTGGTTCCCCAGGAGGAACCTGAATGGCGTCCTCTATTCCTGTGCCAGGAATCAGCGCGGGCCCCTGCGAAGGACGCCCCTCTACCCTGCTTGGCCCCACGAAAGGGGGTTGATAGGGAGCCTTGGCCACGAAAAGGCTGAGTCTGTCGCCTGCGCATCCCCTGACAAAGAGGTCTAATCGATCCCCAAACAAGCGTAGCCCTTTAAATGGCAGCCCCGTGAGGGCTTTCTTGGCGGCATTGTCTGCGGCCCACTGGCGCAACCAGACCGCGCGGCGTATAGCAACCACCAGGGCAGATGACCTGGCACACATCTTAATAGCATCGTCCGATGCAGACAGGATAAAGTTCACAAACGCATCACAGCTGGACAGAGCGTTGACAGTATCAGGAGGAAACTCATCTGTGCCATCGAGAGCACTCCTAACCACGGCCCTGAGCGCTACCGCCATAATGGCTAAGGCACAAACCGGGCGCAGAGTCGCTCCCCCAAATGCAAAGGCATGACATGCCAGTTGGTCAACACGCCGTTAGCAGGGAAGGGATATTTCCTATCCACGCTCTTAGGGACCCCGTGAAGTCTGCTGGGATGTTCCCATTCTTTAAGCACAAGGCTATTGAAATGGGTCTGCTCGGGGAATTCCAAGCGAGCTTTAGCAGTATGAAAAAGATCACCCCTTTGCCGGGGAGCCACAGCAGGGGGAGAGAGGGACAGAACCTCAAAGATCTGAACCAGCAGTCTATCAACATCATCCGAGGACCAATGCTCGGAGCCAGACTCTTCCTGACCCCTGGACTCATCGGCATAGGACCCTGAGTCAGAGAACAGTTCCCCTTCGTCCGAGGGGATATGGGCATAGGAATGCAACAAATCATCAGGTTCTACAGGGAAGAGGGTCGATTCAGGGTTCAAGGGCCGCCTCTTGGCGGTGGCTTTACGTGCTAAGGAATTAGCAAGCAAGTTTTCAACACTAGCCAGCCTAGTGGCCAGGTCAGGATGAGAATCCCCACTGGTATTGGGGGTTAGACTCAGGCTTGGGGGAGTAGGTGAAGTGCGGCGGGGTGCAGGCCCAGCCTCAGAGGAGACGGGAAGCACCGATAGCGCTGCTGTGCACAAGGAACACAGACCCGTGCATTGTCACCGCTGCTAGGTAAGACCCCACAAGCTACACACAGCCGGGCTTGTCCCGAAGGAACCCCGTTCACAATATCCTGAGATGCCTCCATATGGTGATTTGATCGGCACAATATGCCCGTAGGGATTGACGCTGTAAGCTACCCTGGATGCCCCAATAACCTGCTGGGAAGTGGGAGTAATTTTTTATGGTCACGACCGGGAGCTATACTGGGCCGGGAGAAGCCACTTGAATCCACGGTCTGAAAGACATAAGGGGAAACAGGATGTCAGAGCCATGCGCAATGGGGATAAGAGTAAAGAAAAGTCGCCCGCGAGGGCACTTACATACAGAGAGGAGGGGCCGATCTTCACCACGCGCGCGGGAGAAGAAAATGGCGCCGAAAGAACCTCAGAGGGCGGGCCTGAGCCGATCGTGATGCGTAGCACGCCAAGCCGAAACCACGCCCCTCTCCAGCGAGCGCGAAGCTCGTAAAGGCAACCAGCCAATGGTGGTACAGAAAGTAGAAAGTAAAAAGCAGAAAAGCCTATTAAAAATGGCGCTCGGAGCCGGGGCAGGTACAGCCGAGATCTGTACTCGGGCTCTCCTGCGGCTCCCCGTTGGGGAAGAATCCCGGTCTGTGACAGGGACACTGATTAAGACAGGCGCTCAAGCCAGCGCAACCTATGAAGAGCCGATAAGGCTAAGAAGGGAAGGAGGGAAGAAGGAGACGCCAGGGCGTCCGCGAGCCGCCGCCGTACATGCGGTGCGAGCAGAAGGCAGACTACTAGTGCTGCGGTAAACAGTAAGGTAAGAGCGCGGCTCTGATCCCCGATCCCAGTGAAGCACAGTTAAGCCATAAGCGTGTAAGTATACACTGAGGCCGCTATACACACAACCCCCCCCCCTTTCTTTTCCCCCTGACTAAGGAGTGAACGAGGGAGGAAGGCGACCCGTTAACATAGGGTCCACCGCTACATGGGGCGTGGGGCAATGATGCGGGAGGAGCATCCCCTGAAGGCTCACCATCAGCCTGGACCGCCTACCCTATGGTGGGGGATTGCAGTGGAGCGTTGCTCCGTAAGCACACATGGTGCTGCCTACCTTCACCCGACCAGCGCAGCCCAGGCTGGGAGGCACATCTTATCGAAGAGGACGGGTGGTAATAGTCTCACAGGGCCGCAGGCTGCAATAGCCCCGCTCACCTGCGAGAGAGTGATACTTCATGTCTTCGCAGTCAGCACTGCAGAGAAATCTGGGGATTTGTGGGAGGTCCCTGGGTATATGAAGGGCCGGGAGGAGCCTGTTTTTGCATGTCTGCAGTGAACAGCGCCATCTGGCGGAGGATTACCCATGTGTAAGTATTATAGATGGAGCAGGACGTACTGTATGCTTAGAATATGCTTGCTTAGGCTATGGCTCTTAATGTTGCTTCCAGAAAAACTCTTTGGTTAAAGAGGAATTGGACAGTTTGGGGTATTCTCAAAAACTCTCCAAACTTCACCATCTGTTTCCTTAAAACCTGCCAAATGTAGAATTGGATGTTTAAACGTGTCTTCTGCTCTCCCTTTTCTGCTCTTACTCCTGCGCTCAACCATTCTTCTCAGGTTCATCTCACGATGCACTGCTTGCAGATCTTGCGCCTGCACAGTGTAGTTGTTGTCTTGGCCCAGGGCAGCTGCAGCAGCAGGAAGGCCGCGAAGGCAGAAGGGGTGGGGAGGTCAGAGGACAGAAGAAAGTATAAGCTCGGGGGGGGGGGATACCATTTTGTGATAACTCACCTGTAAAATGGTTATTACAAGTATGTCACACACCCCGCTTCCGAATATTCATGACACTTGGGTAACTGTCCTGTAGAGGGGGTGGGGGGGGGGGGGCGGGGGAATACCAAAATGGAAAATACCATTTTGTGATAACTCACCTGTAAAATGGTTATTACAAGTATGTCACACACCCCGCTTCCGAATATTCATGACACTTGGGTAACTGTCCTGTAGAGGGCGATCTTGCAGAGATGACATGAAAAAAAGGGAGCCCCTCCCGGTCCATAAATACGTGGGACCTCCCACCATTCCCCAGTATAAGACAGCAGTAAAGAGACCAGGAAGAGCCAAATGAAAACAGCAAAGAAAAAGGTTCACCATATAAAGGATCCCAGAAAACAAAAAAAAAGGGCGGGAAGAAGCGGGGTGTGTGACATACTTGTAATAACCATTTTACAGGTGAGTAATCACAAAATGGTATTATTCCCAGTATGTCACACACCCCGCTTCCGAATATTCATGACACTTGGGACATCCAATAGCAGTGTCCAAAATGGGTGGGGATCCCAAAAAGGCAATAATGCAAACAAACTACTGCAGCTTGCAGAATTTTGCGGCCAAAAACAGCATTCACTGAGGCCCGCACATCTACCTTATAAAACTTAGAAAAAGTATGAACAGAAGACCAAGTAGCAGCCTTGCAAACTTGTTCAACAGAAGCCTGATGCTGAAAAGCCCAAGATGCTCCAACAGCACGAGTAGAATGAGCAGTAACACGAAAAGGGGGAACCTTCCCCTTGGCACAATAGGCCCCAACAATGGCCTGTCGAATCCATTTACTAATGGAGGACTTAGCGGGTGCCAAACCTTTCCTGGGCCTGGAAGGCACCACGAAAAAGGCGTCCGTCTTAAGAAAAGGAGAATTAGCCAACAAATAATATTTCACACATCGAACCACATCCAAAGAATGTAAGGTCCTCTCCTTGTCATTGCTAGGCTTAGGACACAAGGAAGGGAGAACTACATCCTGATTGAGGTGGAAGGCCGAAACCACCTTAGGAAGGAAATCCGGCTTAAAGCGGAAAACTACCTTGTCCAGGTGCCTCTCAAAGTAAGGAGCCTGAATAGACAAGGCCACAAACTCAGACACGCCGAACAGAGGTAATAGCCACCAAAAAGGCAACTTTCTGAGTGAGCAGAGAAAGAGCAACATCATGCACCGGCTCAAAAGGAGGCCCCTGGAGAGCCGACAGAACCAAGTTTAAATCCCAAACCGGCAGCAAGGGCTTTCTAGGAGGCCGCACATGAGTAACCCCCTGGAAAAATGTCTTAACCAGGGGATGAAGGGCAAAAGACCTTTGAAAGAAAACCGCCAGGGCAGAAACCTGCCCTTTCAAAGTACTAAGCTGGAACCCCAAGTCCAGACCATGTTGAAGAAACTCCAGAATTCTGGGAATAGAAAACACCCTACAAGGCAAGGCCCTAGCCTCGCACCAGCTAATATAAGACCTCCAAGTCCTATAGTAGATGTTAGAGGAAGATCTCTTCCTAGCTCTAACAAGATTCTGAACCACCGCATCAGAAAGACCTTCCTCCTTTAAGATGGAGGTTTCAGCAGCCACGCCGTCAAAGCCAGCGTTGGTAAATTGGGGTAGCGTAGCTGACCAGGGGTGATAAGATCCGGAAGAAGAGGCAGATAAAACTGATTTACTGCCAGCCGCACAACGTCTGCAAACCACAGTCGTCTTGGCCACCTTGGAGCCACCAGAATTGCTGGTGCCCCTTCTAGAGTTAGCTTGCGCACCACCTTGCCCACCATGGAGAAGGGGGGGGGGGGGGGACAGGTAAAGAAACCCCAGTTCCCTCCAAGCCAGGGACATGGCATCCACTGCCAGGGCCAGAGGATCCTGAGACAGAGACACAAAGGCAGGAAGCTTGTGATTGTGACGTGAGGCAAAGAGATCCACCTCCGGATCCCCCTGCCCCTGCTCAGTATCAGCACCAAAAAATTGCTGATTGTCAGAACCATCAGAATCCTCAAATATTTCCCCTCTTCTAGCTGGGAATAATCAGACCAGTCAAGAAAATCATAATCATCAAACTCAAAAGCTGGCGCGGCTGGAGACGAAATGTTTTCTCTTAGCCGAGGCCTTTCTGGCAACAGAGCCGGAAATACATTTCTCAATATTAGCCAATCTGGCACACACATCAAATTGCGACTCCCCGCCTGTGACAACATTACTGAAGGTACGGATAAGAGGCCGGGACCACGGACCCAGACGCCGGGGCCCCCGACTGCTGCGTTATGGCCCGTTGAGCACAAGGCATGCAAACAATTACATTATCCCCCGCAAGGGATACTCCACAACCCGCACACTGCCGGGATTGCCCCGAGGGGAACCCAAGCCCGGTATCCTGAGAAGTCTCCATATGGTGATTTTTAATGTAGTTGCAATGACCAGAGTTAAAGCCACCCGGGATGCCCCTTCAAGTCCCAAGTCGGAGGATTTTTATTATTAATATATATATATATATATATATATATATATATATATATATATATATATATATTGTTTTTTTTTTTAAAACCTTAGGAACCCTAATCAAATTCTAAGGCACCCTAGGACCGGGAGAACCCCCCTTTTTAAAACTCAAAAGAAGGGATCCCAGCTGGAAAACAGAAAAACAGGGAGTACATAAGTGTCAAAACATGCACATCACCCAACAATCATATATCAATAGATACAAAAGAAATCAGTCACGCAAAGCCAAAGGCGACCATCAACCCTCACAGCAGCGAGGGAATGAAAGAGAAACAGAGAGGCCGGAAGAAGATGAGCGGGCCAGTGCACATCGCGCGCCGTGCCTGGCCCCGCCCCCTCCCCTCACACAGGGCCCGGTCCCAGAAAGCACCAGAGCACCTCAGTGGAGCCGACATCGAGGGGGGGGGGGGGGGGGGGGCGGCGGTCGGGCCGCGACGAGCACGCCGAGCGCCCGGCCCACCCCCTCCTAAACCGCACCTGAAGGAAGCAGCCTGCCCAGCTGCAAGCAACGTCCGCCCAGCCACGTGAAACACACAAACACCACACAAAAACCTTTCCCCCCATTAAAGTCACACAGGAGAAAGGGCCACCCCCCCCCCAAGGGGCACAGAGGGACACGGTAGGGGGGAGAACCCACACCAATCGGTGAAAAGATTGATGGCAAGTAACCAGCTCACCCCGCCATGAAAGACATCCCTCCAGCACGGATTCAGGGAAAAACTCTTGAAGATTTCCAATGCCACGAACAAAAAGATGAATCCAGCTCCAGGAATAAAAGTTAACTTTTATTATTGAAGTATAAAATAAAGTCCATAGGAAAATAGCAGCCAGTTTGACCAGCAGGACAGTGTCACCCCCGTCCCTAATAGACACCGTGACGCGTTTCAGGCCTCAAAAGCCCTTAGTCATACAATTGTATATGTTTATAAACCTGATTTATATAGGGAAATCACACACTTACCTGTCCCGCCCGAGAGCGCGAGCCGTCCGGCACCGTCATATGACGTCACTCCGGCGGTCCGCGCTCGCTGCAAACACAGCAGACAGGGAGAGTGTGTACCACTCCCATTCAGTGATGTCAGAGCCAAGCCTCCACAAGCGTGAATTAGGATAGGCCTATCCTCCTCCAATAGAGCGCACCCGGAATGAAACAGCATATGCGCCGCAATGATATGACAGGTGCACGGAGCCCCATGCACAAATGATAACATTCCATAAAAACCATCGGATGCGTTCCACACGAGTGGTGGCATTGGGAAAAGTTGTTAAAAGGAAGTTATAATAAAAAAGGGGCAAACTATAAAATTTCAACGATTGATTAAAGAATAATTAGGGAAATATGTTAGGGCAGCGCTTAGTTATAGTTAAACATGGGATATTAGAAGACATAGATGTTAGTTGATGGCACAGCACCATATGTCCAGCAGGAGGTGTGCAATATACTCTGTCACAATAACCGCATCCAAAACAATAATTTTTGAGGCATAATAGATATTGCCCTAATCCTTATGTGTGTTTTTTGGGAAATAGGGTACTGTGAAAGGTACTAAAAAAGTACAATAAAAGTACAATAAGGGTACTATAAAAGATGCCCGTCCACCAGGGGCCGTCCATATCACTTCAAATGGATTAAACACCTCCTTGGGTTTATATGTACAAAGCTCTGCGGACAAAATAAATCCATATGCCAGCTTCTGAAGGGGGGGGGCATTTAAGTGTGATGGACACAGAAGGTGACAGTCACACAATTTCTATAAAGTTTTGTCAACCAGGGTTTAAGTACCATATCCAGAATAGCAACCTCTAATTAAATATGTTATATAAAAATAAATTTAAATATGAATATATAAATGTATAAATATTTAAATATTGCACTGAGTCCCATAGCAGCATATCACAAAACTTTCTTTAGTACCATCAATATAAAACCCATAATCAAAGAGGCATAATCAATGTACATGTTATGAAAATTACACTACTGTCTTAAAAATGCTGTAACAATTACAATGCTATCCTAAAAAAATGCAAAAAATATATTGAGATATATAGCTGCCTACTTCCATGGCCCTGATATCAAAGAAAATTCTTCTCATAAAAATATTGTAAAGAAAAACCACACTACAATTAAAAACGTTGGGATTTAAAAGCATATACAACAACCATGTTAGAAGGGAGAATTATAATTGTATCAACCCTAAGTAATTGGTTGATTATCTGACCGAGGCATCCAATTATTGGTAGTTAGTGAACAGAGAAATATCTAATCTGTCGTTTAGACCCTGTGGGAATCGTGTGCCCAGTAATAGAATCCATTTGGCTTCTGCTCTCAGAAGTATTTGCCACGGGTCACCTCCTCTTACATTCCTCAAAACCCGTTCTATGATCGTGACCTGTATACAATCAGATCTCAATCGGTGAAAAGGGCAAGCGGGACAGGGCATCCCAAGCCGGAATCACCAACCCAGACACCGCCTACCCCTTTGTATGGGGTCTCACGGGGGAGCAAGCTCCCATACACATCACAGTGGTGCAGCCTACCATTGCGTGGACCTTCAGCCTAGGCTGGGAGGCATACTGCTATAGTTTAAATTAAAAAAGGTCCAGGCAGCAAAAAGAAACAAAAAATGGGCCGGGGAGTAACCCCGGCTACCTGCAAGGAGGAGATAGCCATCTTCTGACTTGCTCGCCGACTGCAGAGACGAAAGACTGGGGAATGGTGGGAGGTCCCAGGTATTTATGGACCAGGAGGGGCTCCCTTTTTTTCATGTCATCTCTGCAAGATCGCCCTCTACAGGACAGTTACCCAAGTGTCATGAATATTCGGAAGCGGGTGTGTGACATACTGGGAATATACAATCCTGTGGTTACTCACCTGTAGAATGGATTTTACTGTGTACAGCACGGTCTGTTTCATTTCAATCATTACATCTGGGTATTCCGCCACAAGGTGGCGCAGTTGACTGCAAAAGACTTGTGGCTCCTTCCGGCCCTATAAAAAGCCAGGAATCACCCATAGACCCCCAGTGTTGAAAAGCAGTTATGCAAGAACCCGGGAGAAAAACAATGAGCAAAAAATACACAGCCTCACAAAAACAATAATTTTTGAACAAATCACCAACAAGAGGCAACCAAAGATAACGATAACAAGGGAGGGATGAAACAGGCCGTGCTGTACACAGTGAAATCAATTCTACAGGTGAGTAATCACAGAATTGTATTTTTCCTTGTGTACAGCACGGCCTGTTTCATTTCAATCATTACATCTGGGACATCCAATAGCAGTGTCCTTAAAAGTAGGGTGGGATCCCCAAAGAGCAACGGTAGGCAGTTCAAGCCACTACCGCCTGAAGCAGCTTGCAGCCAAATACAGCAACAGCTGAGGCCCTAACATCCACCTTGTAAAACTTAGAAAAAGTATGAACTGAAGACCAGGTAGCGGCCTTACAAACCTGTTCAACAGAATCCTGGTGCTGAAAAGCCCAAGAGGCACCAATAGCCCTAGTAGAGTGAGCAGTAACACGGAAGGGAGGTCCCTTTCCTTTAGCAGAATAAGCCCGCACCACCGCCTGTCTAATCCACTTGCTGATAGTGGATTTGGCTGGAGGCAAGCCCTTCCTTGGTCTAGAAGGAAGAACAAAAAGAGAATCAGACTTCCGAAAGGGCTCAGTGGCGACCAAATAATAGATGAGCGCCCTGACCACATCCAGAGAATGAAGATTCCATTCCTTGGAATTAGCAGGGGCAGGACAATAGGAAGGTAAGACAATGTTCTCATTGAGATGAAAGGCAGATACAACCTTGGGCAAAAATCCTGGGTTAAGACGGAACACCATCTTATCCTGACGCCGCTCAAAATAGGGAGGTTTCATGGAAAGCGCCGCCAGCTCAGAGCCTCGATGCACCGAAGTAATAGCAACCAGAAATGCTACCTTAAGAGTCAGAATGGACAGAGCGGCCTGACACAGAGGCTCGAAGGGAGGACCCTGTAGAGCAGAAAGCACCAAGTTTAACCCTTTAAACGCCAGCCACGTAAAATTTACGTGGCTGCCTCTCCTGCAGTTAACTGGCAGCCACGTAAATTTTACGTGCCTGACTTTACCCACTAATAGTAAAAAAAGTTTTTAAAAAAGGCACTTACCTGACCCCTCGTTTGATTCAGCCGGGTCTCCTCTTCAAAATGGTGGTCTCCGATCGTTCACCGGACCTCCTCTGGCTGCAGGGGAGGGCCCGGAATAGGGTGCCCCCCCCCATTTCAGCTGCCTCCGGCTTTTCCTGTAAAATAAAAAAAAAAAAAAAATGACATTTACTTACCTCTGTGTGCGCTGGCTCCCGCCGACCCTCCTCTTCACCTGGGGGGCCTCCGATCCCCCCCCAGGTCATTCCGATCTTCAGGAGAGAGCCTGGAAGGCTCTCTCCCCTCTCCTGTTCCGATGGCGGCCGCCATCTTGACGCTAAGCCCCGCCCCTTTTGGGGGTGGGGCTAATGACGTCAGCCCGTGCCGGCGTCCCCGCTAAGCCCCGCCCCTTTGGGGGCGGGGCTATGACGTCATTCCCAGTCCCGATCACCGGCTACAGCTCTGTTAGCTGTCAGATGCCGGTGATCGGTGCCCTGGAAGGAGGTGACAGGAGATCCTCTGATCTCCTGCCTCCTCCTTCTCTGGATGCCGATCACCGGCATCTGACAGCAGATCAGCGAGGGACACAGGAGCTGACGATCGAAGGTGAGTAAAGAGTAAATTTTTTTTTTTTTCTGTTAACCCTTTGTGAACTGGTAAGGGGTCCATGAGACCCCTGTACCAGTTCACAAGGCTGGGGTCTGGCAAGTCACCTGCCCTAGCGGGTGACTTGCCATTAACCCCTGCACCCCCAATTACCTGCCTCCCCAAAGCCCAGGGGGGGGGGCAGAAGAGCCCGGGCCCACATAGACTATGTGGGCTCGTAGGCTGCAGGGTGGGGGGGGGGCACAAAAGCTGGCCCCCCCACTCTGTGCCTACAAGCCCCCATAGCTGGTCCCGGGCTGGTTATGACGGGTAGGGGGGACCCTACGTCATTTTTTTTTTTAATTTTAAGGGTTAGGGTTAGGGTTAGCCCTAACCCTTAAAATTAAAAAAAAAAATGAGGTCCCCCACCCTGTGAGGGGGGACCCTATGTCATTTTTTTTTTTAATTTTAAGGGTTAGGGTTAGGCTAACCCTAACCCTTAAAATTCCAAAAAAAAATGAGGGTCCCTACGTGATTTTTAAAAAAATGTTTAACGGTTAGGGTTAGCCTAACCCTAACCCTTAAAATTCCCCCCAAAAATGGGGTCCCCCCCCCCCTACTTTTTTTTTTTTTTTTTTTTAAGTGGACCAACACCCAGGCTGATCGGCCCGGATCAGATCCCTCCCTGCGGGGCATCCGAAATCGGGATGCCCCACTGTGTGAAAACCCCAGGACGCCCCAATCGCCTTACCTTATCCCTGTTCCAACGGTGCATGCGCGGGCC
Source organism: Gastrophryne carolinensis (assembly GCA_027917425.1). Taxonomy (NCBI): domain Eukaryota; kingdom Metazoa; phylum Chordata; class Amphibia; order Anura; family Microhylidae; genus Gastrophryne; species Gastrophryne carolinensis. The sequence continues at coordinate 66,281,485 of CM051236.1, read as the reverse complement.
GCATCTCGCGCTTCTCTCTATCAGGGCGCGCACACGTTCCGGTCGTTTGTGAATCGCCGACGCGGGCACGCTCCCTGTTAGAGGGAAGCGCGAGATGCGGCTGCCAGCGCGCTCAGAGCCGCTGTGGTTGTCCGTCCCTTGTCCTTGCATACCACAGCGGCTCTGAGCGCTCTGATTGGACGAGCGCTCGCGCATGCGCCGTAGGAGCGGGCTGAGGTGAGTTTTTTTATACCTTTCTCGGGGGTTTTACGCAGCGGGGCACCCCCGCGGAAGTGGTTCAAAACCCAGGATAGTGAAAATCCTGGGTGTTGGTCCACTTTACGAGTTAGGGTTAGGCTAACCCTAACCCTTAGAATTCCCCCCAAAAATGGGGTCCCCCCACCCCCTGGGATTAAAAAGAAAAAATTAAAAAAAATTAAAATTTTAAAGAATTAAAATTAAAAAGAAAATGACATAGGGACCCCCTCCCAGGGGGGCCCACTATTTTTTTAATTTTTTGGGTTAGGCTTAGCCAAAAATTCTCAAAAAAAATTGGGGTCCCCCCCCCGGGAGGGGGTCCCTATGTAATTTTAAATTAACCCCTTATGTTTATAGTGTGGATAGTAGTATTTTATTTGTAAATGTTATAAAATGCTCTTTTCAGTTTGGGGGGTCTCCTGGGCAAGAATGAGGGGCTATTGATACATATGTGGTACCGTTGTAATCGGGAGAAATGGGGCTATCACATGCAATATGGTTTTTATTACTAAAAAATGTTTTATTTAAAATAAAGGAGACAATTGTATATATATATATATATATATATTATTTTATTTATTTTTTTGTTTTTTTTTACGCAAAAATATTTAAAAAACAGTAGAAAAATTACAAACAAGACATTTAATGTTAAAGCCTAAATTCTGCTGCAAAAAAATATATATATATTTTCCAAGAAATTCCGACAAAAATCACGGTTAAACATGCCGCAAAATGGGGAAAAATGACCAACTGAGGGCGACAAAAGTTCAAGTAGGCTGGCAATTAAAAGGGTTAATAGTACCTATGCATGTTGGGTATTGTTCTGCTCGGGGGACCTTGCGCTTTCAGATTTAGCTTGTTTTTTCTTATTTGCATATTGATATTTTAGGAAAAGGTGTTTTTTATTCTGCTTTTTTATAATTTTTTTTGTGAAACCCTGTGCAACCTAAGAATTCTTCAAGGGATTACTTCCAGAAAGATGAGCCCACGACAACAAGCTGGGTACGCTTAGAAAGCTTAAAATGTGTACTTTCAGGGAATATATGGTTTATGGGGGATATTCTAAATGTAAAGGGTTGTTTTGGTAGAAAAAGCACAAGGTGCGCACTTTGTATGCAGAGCTGAAATTTTGAAGTAAAATTACCGTTACGCACATGCTTTACTTTGGTGTGTTTGGCAACTCTTCCCTTGACAGTAGCTATGCATGCTGGGTATTGTTCTGTTCGGGGCATGTTGCTTTTTCAGATTTTCAGTTTTTTTCTTGTTTGTATATAGGTTTTTTTAGGAAAATGTGGTTTTGATTCTGCTTTTTTTATACTTTTTTAGAGAAACCCTGTGCAACCAAAGAATATATTGAGGGATTACTTCCAGAAAACTGCACCCATGTCAACAAGCCTGGTACGCCTAGAAAGCCTGAGGTGTGTACTTCCAGAGAATATATAGTTTGTGGGGGGTATTTCAAATGTAAAGGGTTGTTTTTCTTGAAAAACTGCAAGGTGCACTTAGCACGTAGCATAGTTGTATTTTATCTGAAAATCTCCTAAAGAGTTGTTTCAGTTTGGGGGAGTCTCCTGGGCAGGAAAGGGTGTCTACCTATACATATGTGGTATCACTGTAACCGGGAGAAATTGGGGTTTCACGTGCAATAAGATTTTATTGACAAACTTACATTTTTTATTACAAAAAACACTACAAATTGTAAAAAATTGTTTTTTGGCTTTTTTTTTGCACATATTTCATCCAAAAATATTGAGAATACACCTAAAAAATGACAAACAAGACATTTCATGTTAAAGCTTAGACTCTGCTGAAAAAAACAATATATCACTTTTCTGGGAAATCCCTGGAAATCCCTTCAAAAATCACAGTTGAACAAGGGGAGCGCAAAATAGTGCAAAATGGTCTGGCAACAAAGGGTGACAAAATCTCAAGGTAGGCTGGCGGTTAAAGGGTTAAACCCCAAACCGGTAACAGGGGCTTACGCGGTGGACGCACATGAGTAACTCCCTGGAAATAAGTCTTGACAAGCCTATGAGTGGCAAAGGATCTTTGAAAAAAGAGCCGAAACCTGTCCCTTGAGGGTACTAAGTTGTAGACCTGAGTCCAGACCCTGCTGTAAAAACTCCAGAATCCTGGGAATAAAGAATTCACAACAAGATAGAGACTTGGACTCACACCAAGCAATATAAGCATGCCAGACCCTATAGTAAATTATAGACGATTTCTTCCGAGCCTGAATCAAAGTATCAACAACCGAAGCCGGCAACTCCTTGCCCATCAAGATGGAGGTTTCAACAGCCAAGCCGTTAAAGCCAGCGTTTGCAAGTTGGGATAAAGCAGCTGTCCTTGAGTGACAAGCTCTGGATTGTCGGGCAAGACGTACCGATCCACTGCCATCTGGACGACGTCCGCGAACCATACCCTCCTCAGCCAGTGATGGGCCACTAGAATGGACGGGACCCCCTCCTGGGCTATCTTGCGCAGCACACGACCCAGCAGAGGAAATGGAGGAAATACATAGAGGAGCCGAAACTCCGTCCAAGGAATTGCAAGCGCGTCCGTGGCGAAGGCCAGAAGATCCTTTGACAGTGAGACGAATAGAAGCTTGTGATTGTGAAGGGACACAAACAGGTCCACATCCGGTAGACCCCAGCGGCGACACAGGGCGAGAAATACCTGGTTGCTGAGAGACCATTCCCCCAGACGAGACGTCCCCCTGTTTAGGGAGTCCGCCTCCCGGTTCTCCACCATCGGAATGTAAACAGTCGAGATGCAGGGAACAGTCTCCTCCGCCAAAGACAAGATCAAAGACACTTCCTTGAGGGCTCCCTTGCTCCGAGTCCCACCCTGATGATTGATGTAGGCAACCGCCGTCTGATTGTCTGAGCGGACCTGCACAGCACGACCCCGAAGATGGGAAGTCCACTGACAGAGAACCAACCTGATCACCCTCAACTCTAGAATGTTGATAGGCGCATGGGCCTCCTGAGGGCCCCACTGACCCTGGAACTTCAGTGACTGCCAAACTCCCCCCCAACCGGTCAGACTGGCATCCGTGGTGACAATCTCCCAGCATGAAGGCAGAAAGGTCCTGCCCACTAAGAGATTTCTCGAGTCCAACCACGATGAAAGGGACTGCCTGGCCAGAGGAGACAGAGAAAATTCCTGATCCAGGGACTCCTGATTCCGATCCCAAACCGACAAGAGATATAACTGCAGAGGCCTCATGTGGAACTGAGCAAAGGGCATCGCCTCAAGGCAAGACACCATGAGGCCCACCAACTGCATCCCCAGCTGGATGGAAGGATGAGGGCACATCAGCAGCGCCCGCGCCTGCATCTGAATTCCCTCCACTTTCTGTTGGGGAGAAATAACTTGACCTGAGAAGTATACAGCGTCATGCCCAGAAAGGACCTCGCCAAAGACGGAGATAGTGACGACTTGGGATAGTTGATCACCCAGCCGAAGGACTCGAGAGTGGACGTCACCACCTGAGTATCCTTCTCGGCCTGATGAAGAGATTGAGCAGCAATCAATAGGTCGTCCAGGTAAGGGAGAATGCGAATGCCCTGGCTCCTCAACAGAGCCATGACACCCGCCAGCACCTTGGTGAAGACCCAAAGGGCCGATGTGATACCGAACGGCAAGGCCACAAACTGGTAGTTTTGATCCCCAGAGCAAACCTCAGGAACCTCTGGTGACCTGGAAAGATCGGAACGTGAATGTACGCATCCTTGATGTCCACCGTGGTCATGAAGTCGCCCGGCTGAAGGGAACTCACAGCCGAGCGTAAGGTCTCCATGCGGAAATGCTTGAATCTGACAAATTTGTTGAGACCCATTAAATCCAGAATGGGCCTCAGGGAGCCGTCCTTTTTGGGAACCGTGAACAAATTGGAGTAGTACCCCCGACTCTGTTCCTGAAGAGGTACCGGGCAACCACTCCGGAACCTAGAAGACGCTGTACGGCCAACAGGATTTAGAGAAATTCGAGACCGGAGGAATCTTGGAGGCGGCCAGGCTGCAAACTCTATCTTGTAACCGGAGGAAACCACCTCCTGAATCCACCGGTCTGAGACGCGCAGTCTCCAGACGTGAGCAAAAAACTGAAGCTGTCCCCCACCCGGTCAGGTGAGGGCGCCTCCTCATGCCTGAGGGGCCTTGGGGGAGGGTTTAGACCTGGTACTCCAGGAGAGACCGGGGCGACAACGGGATCTGCCTCGACCCCAAGAGCCTCCGCGACCACCTGAGAAGGAGGACCCACGACCTCCCCTTGAAGGGCGAAAGGAAGACGATCCCCGAAAGGGACGAACCTGCTTCCTAGGCTGGGGGAGCCTACCATCCTTGGTCAGAGCATCAAGATGCTCACCGAAGAGAGCAGTGAAGGGAAAGTCCAGTGAAGGGAAGCCCAGTGAGACTTCTTAGCGGCAGTGTCAGCCGCCCACTGACGCAACCAGACGGACCCACGCACAGGGCCGAGGCCCTACCGCCAAGCCGGACGGCGTCATCCATGGCAGATAACACAAAGGCAATAAAGTCAGCACAAAGCAAAAGGTCCTTTTAATCCTCCGTCTTGCGGGACCGGGCGGCCTCAGCCAGGTGCCTGACCTTCTTTTTAATAGTGATAGCCACAATAGCCGCGGCGCATACCGGACGCAAAACGGCCCCAACAAAGGTGAAGGCATGACAAGCCAGCTGATCCATATGCCGGTCAGCATTATCACGCAAGGTTGTGGTGTCGGGAGACAGCATGACCGAAGTGTTGGACAGCCCCAGGACAGGAGCGTCCACCTCAGGGGGACACGACCAGCGGCGAACCAAGAAGTCAGCCAAGAAGGGATACCTTCTATCCAACCCCTTAGGCACCGAGGGCAACCTGTTGGGGCGTTCCCAGTCCTTGAGAACCATATTGGAAAAATGGCCCTGCTCCGGGAACTCCAAGCGTTGCTTGTTAGGGCGGAAGAGCTCACCCTGCTTCTTCTTCGCCACCTTGGGGGGAGCAATGTGAAGAGTATCAAAAACAGCCGACAAGAGCCTGTCGGTATCATCCGGGAGCCAAGTATCCTCACCTGAGGAAGCCCCTAGATCACTATCATACTCGCTATGACAATCCCCAGAGGAATCCGGGTCACGGAACAACTCCCCCTCCTCCAGTGAGTCACGGCCGCCATAGAAGTCAAGGCCCTCGCCCTCATCGGCAAAAAGGGACAATTCTGCTTCTAGATGCCTCTTTTTGCTAGAGGCCTTGCCCGCAGCCGACCGGGCCAGTTGTCGCTCAATGCTGGCCCCGCGCAGTGCCAGATCCGTTTGCGATCCCCTGCTGCCTTCCCCCTCGCTGGGAGCTAAATGCAGGCGCAGGGGAGTAGCAGATACAGTTGGGATAACAGGCCGCCACCCAACCCCCTCCCCCGACAACGGCCTCGACGGGGAAGAGGAGGGGGGGCGGCGAAAGCGGACCGAGGGTACAGGGGGGAGGGGAAGGGGGGGAAGGAACGAAGTGAATGGCCAGCAACAACAGTACAATGCAAAAAAGAGACAACCCCCACAATAAACAACCCAACCCAGTAAATGCACACCAGGGGTACACACAGCAGCAGTGTTTTCTCCATCCCCCTATAGGCTCACCATATGCCTATAGCCGGCTACCCTTCAGGTACAGGGTCTGCGGCCTCCTGAACACCCGACCCCAGGCGTTCAATCCAACCGTCACCCAATCCGTTCAGCCCAGGCTGTGAGGCTAAGGGCTAGGGCCAACTGGCACATTGTGGTCTAGGTTCCCCCGTGGCTTTCGCCTGCCTGGAAAATCCTTGCGGCGTCTGGGGTCTGTCGAACCTACGAAACTGTCTTCAGCTTCCGTTTTTTTTAATTGGAAGACTAGTCTACTTCCCACTCATGGCCTTCTAGAACAGGTCATCCAGAGGCTCACCAAAAAGACGACCCCCCCCCCCCCCCCGCAAAGGGGAGGGCAGTAAGCATCTTCTTTGAAGCAGAGTCGACCAACCATGGTTTCAGCCAGACTGTGCGTCGCAACCCCGCTAGCCACCAGACTCACTAAGTCGTCCATAGCTGGCACAATGTATCTGCTTTAACTCCTTCGCTATGGAGGTCTTCAAAGTGCAGAGGAACGTGAACCTCCATATCGCAAACGCCTCTTCTGCTGCTTCGTCCAGACCTTGCCTGCCGTACAAGCCATGGATGTAGCACAAGCTGGGTGCATGGCCTATCCCACCATGGAGAATGCATGCCAAGCCAGCTGGTCCAACCTGCTATCCACTGGGTCTCTTAAGGCCACACTATTCGAAGTAGGGATAAGGGTGTGCTGAGCCAGATCCGACACCAGTTCGTCTACGTCGGGTGGCGAAGACCAAACCTTCACCGCCTTATCCAGAAAGGGTTACTTGGCTTCCAGGAACTTAGGAAGAGACAGAAGCTTATCCAAAAGCCTGGGAAAAAATACAATTCTGTGAGATACTCACCTGTAGAATTGGTATTATACGCATACAGCACGTCCTGCTCCATCTATAATAATAACACATGGGTAATCCTCCGCCAGAGGGCGCTGTTCACTGCAGACATGCAAAAAACAGACTCCTCCCGGCCCTTCATATACCGAGGGACCTCCCACAAATCCCCAGCATTGAAAAGCAGTGAGAAAAAGAAGCCGGGAGAACCAACCACCAAGCTGGTAACAATTGTAATGATAACAATCACCATACAGGGGATCCAGAATGTAAGACCAGGGTGGGGTGGAACAGAAAAACCTGGTGCTGAAGGGCCAAAAGGTACCCAAACACCAATATAACGGAGTAAAATGAGAAAAGGGGGGGTTCTTCCCCCTTAAGGTAATAGGCCATTGTAACGGCCAACCAACCCACAGGCGACAGACGCCTCATGGGAACTTAGAGCTCTCCCCAAGGGGAATGAGAACTGGTCTCCCGTCCGACAGGCGGGAATACTGACCCCTTCATTAGCAATAAGCCGAAAGCCTTACTCAGGAGCAGGAGGGCATCCAAGTAAGATCAGTCCAAAGGGCACAGTGGCCCTGGAAGTAAGCGATATCAGGCGCATACATAAGGAGGCGCCCACCGACCCCAAGGGCATCAGTCCCCCCAAGGGACAAGAAACCACCAGGAAAAAATGCAACACCCGTTGAGGGAATGTAAATGCTTTACTTCAGCATTATAAAGAAAAAATGGTCCATAGAGACTGAAAGGACCTAAACAATGATCATAAAACGCCACTCGGACAAGGAGGTCCGGCGTAAGATGTAATACCACCACGTCATGGTGTGCATATAGATATATATATGTATACATATACATTTATAGAGCTAAGGCTAAGTAATCAGATCCACCTTCACAGGCATGCGTCTGACTGAAGCAGGAGCCCCCAGAGAAGCGACTTGGACTACAAGACAGCTGAGACAGCATCCAGCATAAGTCCCAAGGGAACAATCCGCAGGGCAAACAGAATGAAAATGGATCCCAACAGGAACCACAGAACTACTTGGGGGATGCCCTTGAGCAAACCCCAAGAGAGCTCCTCACAAGGAAGTCTGGACCAGACTTCTACAGGAAGACAGACAGGACAGAACCTGAACCTTCAGAGTACCGAGATGGGGAGCCAACCCCAACCTTAAGCTGTAACGACTCTAGAACCCTGAGAACCGAGAACGTCTAACAGGGAAGAGACCAAGACTCATGCCAATCAATATGGGTACACAATAACCCACAATAGACGGAGGAAGAGGAAGCTTGCTCCTAGCCCCCCATATACCAGGTCACCCAGAAGATAAGCCCGTCTCCAAGGGGGTGAATGAATCAGCTGTCAAGCCCCAGACTGGAGTCTGTAGATTGGGACGACAAAGAAGGGGCCTGACAAGGGCAGAACCGCACTCTTGAGAGAGCGAACAGGTCAGCTGACCTTAGCAGAAGCATCTGCGAACCACAGTTCACTAGGTCACCCGGGGTTCAACAAACTCACGGGTCTCTTACTCGGCCCAACCATGCGAGGAAACCCCACGAAGTAGGGTGAATGAAGAGAAGGTATATAAGATAGAAAATCCACGTATAATTTTAGTAAACCCCATGACCAGAGTCCGAATATTCTGAGACAGTAGACACAAGGGCGGGGCCCCTGTGGTGTAAGCGAGACCCCACAGAGCCACCCTAGATGGCTCTCAGATTGACACCAGGATAGCAAGCCTGCTGCTGGGAAACATCCATTGGAAAGAAAACCATTGAGGAACAGGGGGCGTAGGCCCCCGCCCAGATCAGGATCAGGAACCCTCCAGAGGGACCATCCTGCCTCAAGCACCAGACCAGTAATAAAAACAGGCCATTGTCTTCCAGCAGGCCAAGATTCTCCAATAGACATGTCCTAAACAGGAAAAAGTCCAGCCGTATAGACAACAGAAGGCTCATGTTTAAACAAACCAGTAGGTAAGATGGCCCTCCTAAGGGACCTTACCTAGGAACCACGGGGGGTATTGGAAGAATCCCCCCCCCCCCCAACCGGCGAGACTGGGTCCCCAAAGCGACCCGTCACCGGAAGATGCAAGCAAGAAGGGGGTGCCCCCTGACAGGAATCCCTTGAGTATGATCGGCTCAAGAGGAACCACCATACCCAGGGGAATGATCACAACCCTAGCTCCAGGGGTGCTGGAACCCCATGTAGGATCACTAACCTAGTGTGCAGAAGAGCCCAAGGGCTCGGTATATAAGGGACCGCATCTGATACGCCACCAACGAGCCCACCAGCTGCAATCCTGCCTGGTGAAGGTAATATATCAGCAAAGAGGGACAGAGAATTCGTCCCAAAAGGTCCTCTACCACCAAAGAAGAAGGAACTAGCCGGAGCCGAATCCAAATGCAATACTAGGAGAGGATATACTGGAAAAAAGGGAAAAATAGGAACTAAGGTGACTGAACACCCATCCCCAATAACTCCCCATTGTAGGTAAGGACCACCTAGTAGGTCCTTATGCGGCTGCCCCTTGGTCTCATTCGAGACAGCACTCCCATCCAAGCCGTAGCGTTAGGATGTGCACCGCCTCATCCTCCAGGAGAGGGTGGAACAGACTGGTGTAGAGGCCACTGCCTCTATCTGTGAAGGGCATCCTATCAAGGAGCCCAGACCTGGCAGGCCAAGGAAGGCCTGTAACCATACCTGAAAAAAAGACAGGGACCGGAAGTACCCTGACCCACTCGGGGAAGAACCATCCAGCAAACACCGTCCCGCAACCAGAGGGACTACTTCCTGAAACCATCAGAACGAAGCATGGTGCCTCCTGATAGGAGCAAGGTGCTGTGGCTATCCCCTCACCCAGGCGGGTGAGGGCGTCCCATCATGCTTGGGGGGTTTTTGAGAAGAGGTCAGTCTTAGCCCGACCAGAAGGACCCCGACGATGTCTGCCTCTCCTGGGGTAGGAGTCTGTACCAGGCCCCGGGAGGGGCACTCCTGGTTCTTGCTTAACAATTTGATATGGAGGGGGAGGGGTATCTCTGCTCCGAGGGGACCGAGACGGTCGCCCTTGATGGGGTGAATTGTCCTCTCTTTTAAAAATATCCAGACGGGCCCCAAACAGGCGTTGCCCTTTAAAGGGAAGCCCGGTCAAAGTCCTTTTAGCAGCATCATCAGCCCCCCACTGTCGCAGCCAAAGCAGTCGACGTATAGCCACCGCTGGGGCAGAGGTCCTGGCACACATTCTGATGGTGTCATCCAGGGCTAAAAGGATAAATTTAACAAAAATATCACAAATGGAGAGTGCATTAAACACCTCCCAGGGTAAATCTTCAGGGCGATGCTCAAGCATCTGCCTTATGAGTGTTCTAGTGGCCACTGCAGTGATGGCCGCGGCACAGGCAGGACGCAGCGCCGTTCCTGCACAAGCAAAGGCGTGCGAAGCCAGCCTATCGATGCGCCGGTCCCCAACATCCCGAAGGGTGCTGTAAGCCGGGGCTGTGAAGAAGGGGGAGTTAGGAACCCCAATGATTGGTGCGTCCACCACGGGAGACGATGACCAGCAATCAACCATCTCAGGGGGAAAGGGGTATTTCCTATCCCAGTCATCTGGGATCCCTGGAAGTTTAGTGGGGCATTTCCACTCCTTAAGAACCAGAGCGTGGAAGTGAGCCTGCTCGAGAAATTCCAAACGCACGGTTGCCGTATGGAAGCTCTCCCCTCTTGGCTTGGGGACCGCGCCAGGGAGCGAAATAGCCAGGGCCTTAAAAATCCTAAGTAACATACCCTCAACATCAAACTGGCCCCAGTCATCTTGGTCAGAATCATCGTGACTTCTCGGCCTCTCATCAGAGGAACCCGGATCAGAGAACAGATCTCCATCGTCAGATGGAGCACTGTCACACGGAGAAGAGAGCTCCTCCGAACCCATAGCCAAGGCCGAAGCCGGTGGCGTCAAGGGCCGCTTCCTGCCAGGACCCAAGCATTCGGTTAACCCCGTAACAATCTGGTCAAGGGTAGGCCGTCTAGAAGACAGGTCAGGTTGTAACTCCCCGCTGGAACATGACTCAACAGGAGTGAGGTTTAGGCCAGGGGAAGAGGGAGGATAGAAGCGAGGTGCAGCCATAGGTGCTGCTCGCAGGGCCAGCGTTTGCTCGGCACAGGACGCGCACACCATTGCCCCGTCAGCATCAGCATGGGGGAGACCACATGCTATACACAGCCGGTCTTGTCCCAGAGGGACCCCGGTCACACAATCCTGGGATGCCTCCATATGGTGATTATCTAGGCACAGTATGCCCGTAGGGATTTATGCACTAGGCAACCCTGGATGCCCCAGCAACCCGCTGATTAATGTGGGAGATTTGTAGGAAGGCCCGCTAGTAACTAAGTATGAATAGAAATAATATATATATATATATATATATATATATATATATCTATCTATCTAGATATAAGGGGCCGGGAGAGGCCGTCTGTGACTCGGCGTCTGAAAAACATAACAGGGGGGAGATATTTCAAGCACTTCAAATAAATGGGCAAGTAGCCTGTCAGTATCAGATGCATCCCAAGGCTTGGACCCGGTCTCAAATGCTGTGTCTTGCCAATAGCCTTGCATGGCTCATAACCGCCCATCCGCCTCTCCAGATCAGCCAATCTAGTAGCAAAATCAGATTGGGCATCCCCGGTAGCATGCGCCACAACCGGAGCCGAATGCAAGAGAGAGGGAGTAGGCAAGGCCTCAGGGGAAGCGGCCCTCAGCAGTGGCATCCCAGACAACCGCGCAACCGTCTGCTGGGTGCAAGAGAGACAGACCTTGAAGTAGCCAGGTACAGGGAAACTCCCACAATCAGTACAAAACCGGCCTTGTCCCGAAGGAACCCCGGACTCATTGTCTTGAGAAGCCTCCATATGGTGATTATTGTGGCTCACAAAGGCCAAATGGGAATAATGGCGAAGCAAACCCGCGATGCCCCCAATGCACTGCAAGGGAAGTGGGAGGATTTTAAGAAATTAGACAAATTAGATAATTCCCTTATCAATGTAAAGGCCGGGATAAACCACTAATTCTATAGGCCTGAAAGACAAAGAGAGGATCCCGTAAGCACAAGATATATCACAGCAATAAATAAAATAAAAATAGAATAAAAACAGCCTGCGAGGGCACTTACAGACACGAGCATCAGCCGCGCTGCACCGCCGAGACAAGATGGCGCCCAGACATATACCTCGAGGGGCGGGCCGCGGGGGAGTGACGCAAAATGCGTCGCTCGCCCCGCCTGCCTCCCTCCGAAGAGTGCGAAAAGGACGCGCCCACGTGACCTAAACAGCCAATGGCTGCGCCAAGGAGCATGAGGTAAATGTCGCCGCCCTATAAAAAGCGGTGTACAATAGCGCGATGTTAGAGAAAAAGAAAACAGTGCAACCAGTTCAAACCGGGATCACTGGATAATGCGCTCCGCAGGAGCCAGAGCATAAAATCACAATACATGATACACAACATCTAATACAAGGAACACCCCCCCCTTTCCCCTAAGGGATTCAGAGGAACGAGGGGAGGCAGCGGTCACAAGGAAACCACTATTGAGGGATAGGGGGTGACAGGCACATAAAATGCGGGCAGGGCATCCCATAAGGCTCACCATGGCCTGAACCGTCTACCCTTTGGTGGGGGAGTTGCGGCGGAGCATAGCTCCTTAGCACCTAAATATGGTGCTGTCTATCGTCACCCGAACGCTACAGCCAAGGCTGGGAGGCAGTATAGTAAAAACAGAACGGGTGGGAATAGCTCAACAGGTCCATAGGGCCAAAGACCCCGCTCACCTGCCTGAAAAAGAGAGAGCCACTTTCTCGTCCTGGCAGTCCGAGACTGCAGAGAAAAACTGGGGTTCTGTGGGAGGTGCCTCGGTATATATGGGCCGGGAGGGGCCACTTTTTCTGCTATGCAGTCACGTGACATCTGAAGATGATTAACCCATGAGTAAGGATATCTTTCGGAACGGGATGTACACTAAGAATAAATGAGTCAACATATATATCATGCTATCCAAATATTGCACATAGCAGCCTCAGCATAACCCAAGGATCATGTGATCAGTAGAAGACATATAAAATCCAAAACCTAACGAAAACCAAACGAAAGGGCCCGCCACCAAAATAAGGTACTCTTACCAGCACCTGGGATAATCAATCCTTAATGCTTTAAAAGGCCAGCATACTTGCTGTTATCCAATATATATCCATAAACAGCTTCAACAAAAGTAAATTCCACAGATACAATGCCTCTGCAGGGCAACGAGACGTGGCAGCATTGGTGGCTACCTACAGACAGTGTACAGTTGTGGAGTGAATCCACTTGTGAGTTGATTTCTACTATTAAAGCTCTGGCTTTTTAGACTATATTCCGCTTGTCTTCTCTTTTATTTATTTTTTCCTTCATGGATACGCTATATAGTGGATTGTATTGGATTTAAAATTCTATGCCCTAAATGGCTGTGATTGGTGTCATCGTATCTGTGGAATTAACTTGTGGAAACGGTTTCTGGATATACATTGGAGAATATAAAGTATGCTGGCTTTTTAAGAAATTAAGGATTGATTACCCCCAGGTGCTCCGTGCAATATTTGGACAATTATATGAAAGACTAATTTTGGGATTAGCACGTCCAGCATTATTCTATTTCTTATCACAAAATGTAATTGCTTTTAACATCACAAGGTTATATGTGCATTATTTGTATATTTTTGGCAAAGTATTTGACTCTCTTTTTATTATATATCCTACTATTGAAAGTTAAAGTAACCCAGTCTGAAGTGTTTTATTGGGAAGATAAGATTTAAAAATCCAGCATGTACGCCTGCAAATCTGTAAGTGCACACATATGCTTCTGGGTGTGTGCACATGCCCGTTAGGGGGCGTGCAAATGTGTATCTGGGAGTGCGTGCATGCTCATCTGGGGGTGTGTCTGGGAAAAAGTAAGCAGGATTAAGGCAAAGGGAGAGGTAAGTTGAACATAGGTTAGGCAGGAAGAGGTGAGATGAGCAGAGGTACTGTAAGCAGAGGTTTGAAAAGTTGAGACGGGAAGAGGTGAGCAGGGGTGAGGAGAGATAAGCAGGGATGGGATTGAGGTGGGGTGGGAAGAGTTGTATCGGAAAGAGGTTAGGTTAGCAGTGGTGGGTAGAGGTTAGGCACAGGTGGGTAGAGGTATGGTGGCACAAGGGGAGTAGAGATAGGCAGAGGTTGGGAAGAGTAAATTCCAGGCGGATCAGCTTTACACTGTTGACTCACCCCGTTAAACACATAGAGAGTTGATAATGCCTACAAACTACAAACTTCAAAACAAAACTCAGGAAGCACAAGCAAGGATCCTGTAAAAGGTGCAAAAATGCCCTACATAAAAACAGTGCAACCAGAGTGGGAAGAGATAAGCAGAGGTGGGACGGGAATGCTAGGAAGAGTCTACATAGGCTTCTCTAGACACACCCAGCACAAACACATCAATAGAACATGTGTTCACCCACCTCTACCTAGAATTTAATCAGTGCCTCACTTTCTGCTTCGGGAATTAGCAACATGTAGCAGGGAAGGTAAGCTCATCCCTAGGGATGCTGTACCATCATTGCAAGCCGCAGACTGTGCATCCCTGCTCTGTGATGTGACCAAGCTTGAATACTGCATTGTTCAGACATGAATAAATATCTCACATCACCACCCCACCCTGAATTATACTAAATAAAAAAATACTAGGAATTAAGAAAAAATACTACACTGAACATTTTGTTTACATCTCCATCTTAAAATGTACAGTATTAGTTGAGGAAATACTTGAACACCCTTACCACACTCATAGCACTGAATACTTTTCCTTGAACTAAGTCCATCATTTCTAATAAGGCTTTTAAACTCCATTCTGGCTTGTAAGGAAGTCTGTCCTCTTCAAAATCTTCTTTAGGTGGCCGAAATCCAGCTAGTTTTACTTTAATGGCTTTTGCAGGAAACTGAATGAGGTTTGCCGGAAGCTGAAATAAGCTACAAAAATATGGTTACTACAATAAGCCACTGTCCGTTCAACATAGCCCAAAAGTTGCTTTAAACCGGACCAACAGCCTTGCACAGTTGAAAAAAGAAACTCTAAAATTCACTTGCCTTATCTGCATGCCTGACAAGGAATCATTGTCCGCACTTACATTTGCTCCTGCATTCACTCAAAGCTAAGACATCACCTCACCGATTTTCTCCTGGGAGCGGCCATTTTGAAGCACCCCTGCGGCTTCCTTTTTCAGGTGTGCTGCAGCCTGGATTTGACCAACATAACCCACAATGCACATCGGCAGGAACAAAACTTCCTAATTGCAGAAGGCCTACAGCACACAATGCACAGTGGCAGGAAACCCAGCAGTACTTCCTCTTTGCTGGCCACATGCAGCTCCATGGGAAGCCATTTTGAGGATAAAATCGACCATGACATTACATAACATCATGTTTATGTGTAGCAATCTGAATTGCCCTGAGCACTGTTTATTGTAAGGGTGTTGGTCCCGTTTAACCCCACCCCCCGTTAAGATTTGCATAAATGACCTGCATTTTTATGGTCAGGCATAAACTTGGCTTCCCCACCTCATTTATTCCACTTCCATACTGTCCTTTGCAAAGCAAAGACATAGTAAGTCTATAAGCATTTAGGCAAGATTGGAACAAAGGCATCGATATTTAATGATCTGATCAAACTAGCTGTGAAGAAAAAAAACAAAAACCTTTTGGGGATTATAAACTGGGTCTCTGTAGATGCCATGTTCTCTTCTGGTTTGTGGGTGAAGTTCAGCGCCTCCTACATGCCTAAATCAGGATTTACTATAGTGTCAGATGAGTTCTACATCATCCTTCATGACGCACAACAGAGAAGTTGACTCCAGAGCAGACGATCTGATGGGGGACATGTTGTGTAAATGACAACACGTTTTTAGGGTGGTCACAACCTCCTGAACATTATAAAATTCTTTCTCGAGAAAGCCCTCAGCAGCATATTTCCTAGGAATGGCGCAAGGCAAATTTTGCCCTCTACACTAAAGATGTAGCATAAACCAATCAAAGAAAACACCAGGTTAGAAATTGATAACTAAAAATTATATAGAAAAAACATCCTTGACAGATTTTGTAAATTCATTACCAAAGGCTATAGTAAAAACCATAGAAAAGCATATAACAATAAAAGGAGAAGGAAAGAAAAAAAGGGGGGAAAATGGAAGGGAATCATTATTAAGCGGAGGATATGTGATCTGCAAACAACTTGATTCAGACTGTGATCCATTATCGGGCAAACTGAGCTGAACAGAAGTCAGAATTAAAACTTGGACCTTTTTCAGAGATTGAGAAATGAGTTAGTACCTGTTTCAAAGTCAATCTAGGACTTCCTGCAAGGTCAATGGAGGGATCTTATGACTACCCCCTCGACTGGACAGCTCACATGATTCACAGCACCCTTCCGAGATGCTTTCGGGTCAGCAGATGGAAGCAAGACTTCTCACTTCCATCCAAGAATGTACAACGCGAATGACAGTCTACTGAATCTCAGTCAGCAAATTGTAAATGTTTTCATTGCTAAAAACCATGCTGCTATAGCTGGCATTACAGCATAATTGTAATCAATGAAAATTACTTCCTTCATTTTTATTCTTTCCATTTAAAGGTTTTTGTTTTTAAAAAAAAAAAAAAAAAGAAAAGCATGCTCCCCCCCAAAGCCAACCAGCCTGGGCAACAGGCATAAGTCTTTATGCCCTTCGGTA
This sequence comes from Gastrophryne carolinensis, assembly GCA_027917425.1. Taxonomy (NCBI): domain Eukaryota; kingdom Metazoa; phylum Chordata; class Amphibia; order Anura; family Microhylidae; genus Gastrophryne; species Gastrophryne carolinensis. The sequence continues at coordinate 66,265,004 of CM051236.1, read as the reverse complement.
TGAGTTAATCAGGTGGGGTAGTGCAATGTCACCCGCCGATGCTGGCAGGTGACATGCCGGACCCCTAGCCCAGTGAACTGGTTTAGGGGTCCCCTGGACCTCTTACCCGTTTACCCCAAGTTATTACTAATCAGTCCCTTTACAGCGGCGGGTGGCACCCTCCTCCGGTCCGCCGCGTAGTCCGCATTCCGGGACCGGGTCTACGCTGCATCTTTGGGGACTTCTTGGTGCCCCTCTGGTGTCTTCATTGCCCTGGAATTAACAGCCTCTATTTTTGGTTTGCCAGGTTGGTAAGCCTTAAAGCGGGCAGCCCGCAACCCTGCCCCCAGCATATCTGAATGGCTGGGCAGAGGAGCATGACTAAGCCCGGAAATTAAGGGGATGCAGCTGCAATTGTTTACTGTGGGAGCCAGGGCAAAGGACAAATAATAACATACTTTCTGACGCCTGCCCCACCACCCCATGTTCGTAGCAAATGTCACACTTTTAATGGCCTTTTAACAAAAGCTTGTCTTGAAGGAGCAAACAACACTGCTCGTTGAAGTGAGCAAGCCAAGGCAGTTCACAGCCCCCCCCCCCCCCCCCCCAACTGGTTTCTTAACATTTTTGGCTGAATGGAAACGCAAGGGACACCTGACTGGGAAGACTCCGGTGGCCAAGGCTAGCACACAGGCTGCCCAGGTTTTTCGGCACTGACATAGAACAGAGTATACCTGGGATGCTACCCACCCTAGCTCCAAGTCAGGTAATCAAATCTACACATAATTTTATCACGCAAGATGTATGGAATGGAGCCCAACCAGTTGGCACTAAGGTTGTCCGAACTCAAATCGCAAAGTTTGGGATTGTACCACAGTTTAATACTAATTGTTCAGGGTACTTGTGTATCACTACTCTAACACCACTTGCTGAAACCACTTGGGTGTCACTGCTCCTAAATACCAATTGTTCAGGCTACTTGGGGTCACTACTCTAATACCACTTCAGTACTCTTTAAAACCACTTGCTCAAACCACTTGGGTGTCATAACTCTTTAACCCTTCTGTTGCCAGCCACGTAAAATTTACGTGGCTGCCTCTCCAACCGTTAACCGCCAGCCACGTAAATTTTACGTGCCTGACTTTCCCCACTAATAGCATAAAAAGTAAAAAAAAAAAAGGCACTTACCTGACCCCTCGTTTGATTCGGCCGGGTCTCCTCTTTAAGATGGTGGGCTCCGATCGTCCGTCGGACCTCCTCCGGCTCCAGGGGAGGGCCTGGAATAGGGTCCCCCCCCCGTTTCAGCTGCCACTGGCATTTACTCTTCTCTTCACCTGGGGGGCCTCCGATCCCCCCCCCCCCCCCCAGGACTTACTGACCTTCAGGAGAGAGGGAGGCTCTCTCCCCTTTCCTCCTCGATGGCGGCTGCCATCTTGCGCTAAGGATGTCATCCCGGACCCGATCACCGGCTTCAGCGCTCTCAGCTGTCAGATGCTGGTGATCGGTGCCCAGGGAAGGAGGTGGCAGGAGATCCTCTGATCTCCTGCCTCCCCCTTCTCTGGATGCCGATCACCGGCATCTGTCAGCACAGCGGCGACAGACAAGTAAGTAGCTATGCGGGTTAGTAGCCTGCAGGGCCAGGTGCCACCAACGCTGGCCCCTGCGCCCTGTTCTACAAGCCCCCATAGCTGGCCCGGGTCGGTAACGCTGGGTAGGGGGGACCCTATGTCATTTTTTGGGGGATTTCTAAGGGTTTTTAACCCTTAAAATTCCAAAAAAATGCCCCCCCCCCATGTCGATTTTTTTTAAATTAACCCCTTATGTCCTGTCGCCCAACTGGTAATAAATGCTTCCAGCATTTTGTGGTGTGGTGTGTTTTTTTTTTTTTACATTGAAAGTGGACAAACACCCAGGATTTTGACTATCCTGGGTATTGGTCCTTTCCCCCGGGGCGTCCCAATCGGGCACGCGCCCTGCTAGAGGGATAGTGGGGATGCGGCCCGCGCATGCGCTGTAGGACCAGGATTCAAGTAAGTTGTAGCGGGTGTTCCGGGGGGTTTCACACAGAGGGGCATCCCGTTTTTGGATGCCCCGGGGGGAGGGAATAGAACGGTCCAGGAATCTTGTAGATTCCCGAGCCGATCAGCCCTGGGTGTTGGTTCACTTTAACCCATTGTGAACTTGTAAGGAGTCCATGAAACCCCTATACCAGTTCACAAAGCTGGGGGGCTGTCAAGTCACCTGCGGCTAGTGGGTGACTTGCCATTAACCCCGGCCCCCCTATTACCTGCCTCCCCTAAAGCCCAGGGGGGGCAGAAGGGCCCGGGCTAATTTAGGCGGTGCGGGCTTGTACTTGGCAGGGTGGGGGGCCACCAAAGCTGGCCCCTGCACCCTGTTCTACAAGCCCTGCATAGCTGATCCCCGGGCTGGTTATGCTGGGTAGGGGGGACCCCATGTCATTTTTTATGGGAATTTTTAAGGGTTTTTAAAAAAATACAATTCTGTGAAATACTCACCTGTAGAATTGGTATTATAAGTATACAGTATGTCCTGCTCCAGATATAGTACTTACACTTGGGTTATCCTCCGCCAGATGGCGCTGCACTGCAGAGACATGTAAAACAGGCTCCTCCCGGCCCCTAAAATACCCAGGGACCTCCCACAAATCCCCAGCATTGAAAAGCAGTGAACAAGAAGCCGGGAGAATTTAACCACCAAAAACTGGTAACTATAATAAAGATAACAATCACCATACAGGGGATCCAGAATAACGCAAAAACCATGGTGGGGTGGAGCAGGACGTACTGTATACATATAATACCAATTCTACAGGTGAGTATTTCACAGAATTGTATTATTCTTAGTATACAGTACGTCCTGCTCCAGATAGATTACTTACACTTGGGACATCCAATAGCAGTGTCCATAAAGTAGGGTGGGATCCCCTACAAAAAAGGTAACAGCAGACAGTTTAAACCACTGCCGCCTGCAAAACCTTGCGGCCAGAAACAGCATCAGCTGAGGCCCTAACATCAACCTTGTAAAACTTTGAAAAGGTATGAACAGAAGACCAAGTAGCGGCCTTGCAAACTTGTTCAACAGAAGCCTGGTGCTGGAAGGCCCAAGAGGCACCAATAGCACAAGTAGAATGAACAGTAAGGCGGAAGGGAGGACCCTTTCCCTTAGCAGAATAGTCCTGAATCACGGCCTGACAGATCCATTTGCTAATAGTAGACTTGGCAGGAGCCAAACCCTTCCTGGGCCCAGAAGGGACCACAAAAAGAGCATCAGTTTTCCTGAAGGACGCAGTGACTACCAGGTAATACTTCAGACACCTGACCACATCCAATGAATGCAGAACCCTTTCCTTAGCGTTGCTAGGATTAGGGCACAATGAAGGAAGAACAATATCTTGATTCAAATGAAAAGCAGACACCACCTTAGGCAGAAAGTCCGGCTTAAAGCGGAACACCACCTTATCTGTGTCTCTCAAAGTATGGGGGCTGGATAGACAGAGCCGCCAGCTCAGACACACGCCTGACCGGAGAAATAGCCACCAGAAAGACAACCTTGAGGGTAAGAACAGCCAGAGCAGCATCCTGAATAGGAGCAAAGGGAGCACCCTGCAAGGCAAACAAAACCAAGTTCAAATCCCAAACAGGGACCATAGGTTTACGTGGGGGACGCACCTGAGTAACCCCCTGAAAGAAAGTCTTAACCAAAGAATGCTGAGCAAAAGACTTCTGAAGAAGACAGACAGGGCAGAAACCTGACCCTTCAGAGTACTGAGTTGGAATCCCAACTCCAACCCATGCAGTAAGAACTCCAGAACCCTGGGGACTAAAAACTCCAGACAGGGAAGAGACCTAGACTCACACCAGTCAAAGTAGGTATGCCATACCCTGTAATAGATGGAAGAAGAAGTTTTCTTCCTAGCCTTCACCATGGTATCAACCACCAAGGCGGACAAGCCTTTTTCCATCAAGATGGAGGTTTCAGCAGCCAGGCCGTCAAGGCCAGAGTTTGTAAATTGGGATGGCGTAAGGGGCCCTGAGTGAGCAGATCTGGCACCCTTGGCAGAACGTACTGGTCTACTGCCATCTGCACCACGTCTGCGAACCACACTCTTCATGGCCACCTGGGGGCCACGAGAATTGCTGGCACCCGTTCCAGAGCAATCTTGCGCAGAACCCTGTCCAGCAGTGGGAATGGAGGGAAAACATAGAGAAACTGAAAGTCCTGCCATGACATTGCTAGAGCATCCATGGTCAAGGCCAGAGGATCCTGGGACAGGGAAACAAAGTTGGTAGCTTGTGATTGTGACGCAAACAGATTCCCATCTGGTTGGCCCCAACGGTGACACAGAGATTGGAACACCCTGCTGTATAAGGACCATTCTCTCTGGCGAGAGGTCCTCAGAGAGTCTGCCAGGAGATTTTCCACACCGGGGATGTACACAGCTGATATGCAGGGAACATTGGCCTCCGCCCAAGTCAGGATCAGAGACACCTCCTGGAGGGCCCCCTTGCTCCGGGTCCCTCCTGATGATTGATGTAGGCAACTGCCGTCTGGTTGTCCGAGCGCACCTGAACAGGCAGGCCCCAAAGGTGAGGAGTCAACTGAGCCAGAACTAACCTGATTGCCCACAGCTCCAAGACATTGATAGGTGTGTGGGCCTCATGAGGGCCCCACCTCCCCTGGAACCGCAGGGCCTTCCAGAACCCCCCCAACCTGACAGACTGGCATCCGTGGTGACCGTCTCCCAGGAAGGGGTAAGAAAAGATCTGCCCCCCAACAGGTTCCTTGAGTCCATCCACCACGAGAGGGACCTCCTGCCAAGGGGGGAGACCCTGTCCAGGGACGCTGGATCCTTGTCCCACACTGACAATAGGTGGAGTTGCAGAGGCCTCAAGTGGAACTGAGCATAAGGGACCGCCTCAAAGCACGCCACCATCAGGCCCACCAGCTGCATCCCCTGCCTGATGGAGGGATGATGACAAGATAGCAGGAACTGAGCCTGTGCAATAAGACTGTCCACCTTCTGTTGAGGAAGGAAAAATACAATTCTGTTAAATACTCACCTGTAGAATTGGTATTATACGTATACAGTACGTCCTGCTCCAGATATAATACTTACACTTGGGTAATCCTCCGCCAGATGGCGCTGCACTGCAGAGACACGCAAAAACAGGCTCCTCCCTGCCCTTCAAATACCCGGGGCCCTCCCACAAATCCCCAGCATTGAAAAGCAGTGAACAAGAAGCCGGGAGAATTTAACCACCAAAACTGGTAACTATAACCAATGATAACAATCACCATACCATCCAGAACAATGCAAAAAAACAGGGTGGGGTGGAGCAGGACGTACTGTATACGTATAATACCAATTCTACAGGTGAGTATTTCACAGAATTGTATTGTATTATTCTAAGTATACAGTACGTCCTGCTCCAGATATAATACTTACACTTGGGGCATCCAATAGCAGTGTCCATAAAGTAGGGTGGGATCCCCAACAAAAAGGTAACAGCAGGCAGTTTAAACCACTGCCGCCTGCAAAACCTTGCGGCCAAACACAGCATCAGATGAGGCCCTAACATCAACCTTGTAAAACTTTGAAAAGGTATGAACAGAAGACCAAGTAGCGGTCTTGCAAACTTGTTCAACAGAAGCCTGGTGCTGGAAGGCCCAAGAGGCACCAATAGCACGAGTAGAATGAGCAGTAAGGCGGAAGGGAGGTACCTTCCCCTTGGCAGAATAGGCCTGAATCACAGCCTGACGAATCCATTTGCTAATAGTAGACTTGGCGGGAGCCAAACCCTTCCTAGGCCCGGAAGGCACCACAAAGAGAGCATCAGTCTTCCTGAAAGCCGCAGTGACTACCAGGTAATACTTCAAACACGTGACCACGTCCAAGGAATGCAGAACCCTTTCCTTATCGTTGCTAGGATTGGGACACAAAGAAGGAAGAACGATATCCTGATTTAAACGAAAGGCAGACACCACCTTAGGCAGAAAATCTGGCTTGAAGCGGAACACCACCTTGTCCTGGTGTCTCTCATAGTACGGAGGCTGAATAGACAGAGCAGCCAGCTCAGACACACGCCTAACTGAAGTAATAGCCACCAAAAAGACAACCTTGAGAGTAAGAACAGCCAGAGCAGCATCATGAATAAGCTCAAAGGGAGAACCCTGCAAGGCAGATAAAACCAAGTTTAAATCCCAAACAGGGACCATAGGTTTACGAGGGGGATGCACATGAGTGACCCCCTGAAAGAAGGTCTTAACCAAATGATGCTGACCCTTCAGAGTACTGAGTTTTAGACCTAACTCCAAACCATGCTGTAAGAACTCCAGAACCCTAGGGACTGAAAACTCCCTACAGGGAAGAGACCTAGACTCACACCAGTCAATGTAGGTACGCCATACCCTATAATAGATGGCAGAAGTAGTTTTCTTCCTAGCCTGCACCATAGTACCCACCACCGAGGTAGACAAACCTTTCTCCATCAAGATGGAGGTTTCAGCAGCCAGGCCGTCAAAGCCAGAGTTTGTAAATTGGGATGGCGTAAGGAGCCCTGAGTGAGCAGATCTGGTGCCCCTGGCAGGTCGTACTGGTCTACTGCCATTTGTACCACGTCTGCGAACCATACTCTTCTTGGCCACCTGGGGGCCACTAGAATCACAGGTACCCCTTCCAGAGCAATCTTGCACAGAACCCTGCCCAGAAGGGAGAATGGTGGAAATAGATACATGAGCCGAAACTCCTTCCATGACATGGACAGTGATCCGTGGCCAAGGCCAGAGGATCCTGAGACAGGGATACAAAAGCCGGGAGCTTGTGATTGTGACGGGATGCAAACAGGTCCACATCCGGTAGACCCCAACGGTGGCACAGGGACTGGAATACCCTGTTGCAGAGGGACCACTCCCCCTGACGGGACGTCCCCCTGCTCAGAGCGTCTGCTAGTAGATTCTCTGCCCCCGGAATGTACACAGCTGAAATGCATTGGACACTGGCCTCCGCCCATGTCAGAATCCGAGAAACCTCCTGGAGGGCACCCTTGCTCCAGGTCCCTCCCTGATGGTTGATGTAGGCAACCGCCGTCCTTTTGTCTGAGCGTACCTGCACCGAAAGACCCTTCAGGTGATGGGTCAACCGCTCCAGAACCAACCTGACTGCCCGGAATGTTGATGGGTAAGTGGGCCTCCTGAGGGCCCAACCTCCTCTGGAAGTGCAGGGACTTCCAGAATCCCCCCCAACCTGACAGACTGGCATCCGTTGTGACCATCTCCCAGGAGGGGGCCAGAAAGGACCTGCCCCTTATCAAGTTCCTGTGGTCCAGCCACCACGCAAGGGACTGTCTGACCAAGGGGGGAAGCACACAGACCCCGTCCAAGGACGCTGGGTTCTTGTCCCACACTGACAGAAGGTGAAGCTGCAAAGGCCTCAAATGGAACTGAGCAAAGGGCACCGCCTCGAAGCACGCCACCATCAGGCCCACCAGCTGCATTCCCTGCCTGATGGAGGGCTGGGGGCACGAGAGCAGGAATCTTGCCTGCGCTGTCAGAGCTTCCACCTTCTGTTGAGGAAGGAATATCCTTGACTGAACCGTATCCAGAATCATTCCCAGGAACGGAGTCACCGAGGAAGGGGGACAGAGAGGACTTGGGGTAATTGATCACCCAGCCGAAGGACTCCAGGGTGGACACTACCAGCTGAGTGTCCAGCTCTGCCTGCTGCAGAGACCGAGAGGTGATGAGTATATCGTCCAGGTAGGGTAGCACGCGTATGCCCCTTGACCTTATCAGGGACATCACCCCTGCCAGCACCTTGGTGAACACCCTGGGAGCCGAAGTGAGGCCGAATGGCAAGGCCACAAATTGGTAATGCTGATCTTTCAGTGCAAATCTGAGAAACCTTTGGTGTCCTGGAAACACCGGGACGTGAAGGTAAGCATCTTTGATGTCTACAGACGTCATAAAGTCCCCTGGGCGCAGAGAGTTGATGGCGAAAGTGCCTGTTCTTGACAAATTTGTTGAGGATTTTTAAATCCAGAATGGGCCTGACTGACCCATCCTTCTTGGGTACTGTGAAAAGGTTGGAATAGAACCCCTTGCCCCTGTCTTTTAAGGGGACCTTGCAAATGACCCCTAGATCCAGGAGACCCTGCACGGCGAGCATCAAGACCTGAGCTGAAGCAGGGTCCTGTGGGATCCGGGACCCAAGGAATCTGGTGGGGGGCCGCACAGCAAACTATCTTGTAGCCGGAGGACACTACCTCCTGAATCCACCGGTCTGAGACGTGGCGCCTCCAGACATGCTCGAAGTGCTGCAGTCGTCCCCCCACCCTGACGGGCGAGGGCCCCCCATCATGCCTGAGGGGTCTTGGGAGGGGCTTTAGGCTTGGACCCCCAGGAGGAACCAGGACGGCGTCCTCTGTTCCTGTGCCGGGAATCTGCGCGGGACCCAGCGAAGGACACCCCTTTTCCCTGCTTTGCCCCTCAGTAGGGGATTGAAAGGGGGCCCTGGCCCCTAAAGGGCCGAGACTGACGCCTGCGCTGGGGTAACTTACCTCCTTTAGCGAAGAGGTCTAGGCGGTCCCCGAACAGGCGCAGCCCCTTAAATGGAAGCCCAGTAAGGGCTTTCTTGGCAGCATTGTCAGTAGCCCACTGGCGCAACCATACCGCGGCGTATAGCTACCGCCAAGGCGGAAGATCTGGCACACATCCTAATAGCATCATCCGATGCAGACAGGATAAAGTTCACAAACACATCACAGTTAGACAGTGCATTAATAGTATCAGGTGGCAACTCATCTGGGCCATCGAGTGCATTCCTGACCATGGCCCTGAGCGCCACAGCCGTAATGGCTAAAGCGCAAACCGGGCGCAGTGCCGCCCCCCCCAAATGCAAAGGCATGGCATGCAATTGGTCAATTTGGTCAATACACCGGTCCTCAGAGTCCCGCCGCGTAGTAGTGTCAGGGGAGTGCATAATAGAGGTGTTGGACAACCCTAGGATAGGAGCATCGACCTCGGGGCGCGATGACCAGCACTTGACCATATCTGCAGGAAAGGGATACTTCCTGTCCAAACTCTTAGGGATCCCTGGAAGTCTACTGGGATGTTCCCACTCCTTAAGCACAAGGTTATTGAAATGGGGTTGCTCGGGAAATTCCAGACGAGCCTTAGCAGTATGAAAAAGCTCACCCCTTTGCCTGGGAGCCGCAACAGGGGGAGAAATGGACAAAATCTCAAAAATCTGAACCAGCAGTCTGTCAGCATCATCCGGGGTCCAGTGCTCAGAACCAGACTCGTCATTACCCATTGACTTCTCGTCAGATGACCCCGAGTCAGAGAACAGCTCCCCTTCGTCTGAGGGGGTATGGCCATATAGATGCAAAAACTCATCAGATTGCGTAGGGAAAAGAGCAGAGTCAGGCGTTAAATGCTGCTTCTTTGCGGTGGCCTTACGCGCTAAAGAATTAGCAAGCAATTTTTCAACACTGGCCATATCAGGATGATAATCCCCGCTTGTATTGGGGGTTAGACTCAGGCTTGGGGGAGTAGGTGAAGTGAGGCGAGGTGCAGGCCCAGCCACAGAAGAGGCGGGAAGAACCGATAGAGCCTGCTGTGCACAAGGAACGCAGACCCGTGCATTATCACCGCTGATAGGTAAGACCACACAAGCTACACACAGCCGGGCTTGTTCCGAAGGAACCCCGGTCACATAATCCTGGGATGCCTCCATATGGTGATTAATCGGCACAATAGGTCAGTAGGGATTGACGCAGTAAGCTACCCTGGATGCCCCAATAACCCGCGGGGAAGTGGGAGTAAATTTACTAGGCCTAACCGGGAACTACACCGGGCCGGGAGAAGCCACCGGATTCCACGGTCTGAAAGACATAATGGGAACAAAAGATGTCAGAGCTATGCGCAATAAAAAGGAATCATGAAAAACGCCCGCGAGGGCACTTACAGACCAAGGGAGGAGGAGGACCCTCATCACGCGCGCGCGCGACTAGCAGTACAATGGCGCCAAGTGAACCTCGAAGGGCGAGCCAGAGCTGGCCGTGACGCGGAGTGCGCCAAGCCAGGTTCCCGCCCCCCCAGAGAGCGCGAAGCTCCAAACCCGTAGTCAATATAGACAACAGGGGTATGACACTTAAAATGATTTGATCGAGGGATTACTTCAGAAGAGCCACTTGGATACTAATGGAGACGCCGCAGCGTCTGCAGTGCCGCTGCCCGCGCAGTACAGCAATAAAGGAAAAGGCGGCGGCGACCGATACACAATAAAAGCAAACAGCGCGGCTCTGACACCCAGTCACCAGTCAAGGGCAATACAAAGGCCATAAGCGTGTAATAGGATACACTGAAACCGCCACACACACACCCCTTTCTTTCCCCCCGAGCTAAGGGGGAAACGAGGGAGGATGGCGACCCTTTGGACAGGGCCCACCGCTACACGAGGCATGGGGCAATAATGCGGGAGGGGCATCCCCTGAAGGCTCACCATCAGCCTAAACCGCCTACCCTTTGGTGGGGGACTGCAGTGGAGCGTGGCTCCAAAAGCACACATGGTGCTGCCTACCTTCACCCGACCAGTGCAGCCCAGGCTGGGAGGCACATCACAAAGAGGACGGGTGGGAATAGTCCAACAGGGCCGCAGGCTGTAATAGCCCCACTCACCTGCGAGAGAGTCTTCACAGTCGGCACTGCAGAGAAATCTGGGGATTTGTGGGAGGTCCCGGGTATTTCAAGGGCCGGGAGGAGCCTGTTTTTGCATGTCTCTGCAGTGCAGCGCCATCTGGCGGAGTAATACCCAAGTGTAAGTATTATATCTGGAGCAGGACGTACTGTATACTTAGAATATCCTTGCCTGAACTGTATCCAGATTCATTCCTAGGAATGGAGTCACCAAGGAGGGGGACAGTGAGGACTTGGGGTGGTTGATTACCCATCCAAATGACTCCAGGGTGGACACCACCAGCTGAGTATCCAATTCTGCCTGATGTAGAGATTGGGAGGTGATGAGAATGTCGTCCAGATAAGGAAGCACACGGACGCCCTGATACCTGAGCAGAGACATCACGCTAGCCAGCACCTTGGTGAACACCCTGGGAGCTGAGGTTAGACCAAAGGGAAATGCCACAAACTGGTAGTGTTGATCCTTCAGAGCGAACCTGAGGAACCTTTGATGGCCTGGAAATACAGGAATATGAAGGTAAGCATTCTTGATGTCAACGAAAGTCATGAAATCCCCTTGGTGCAGGGAACTTATGGCAGAGCGCAGAGCTACCATGCGAAAGCGCCTGCCGCTGACAAATTTGTTGAGGATCTTTAAGTCCAGGATGGGCCTGACTCAACCATCTTTCTTGGGGACTGTGAATAGGTTGGAATAGAAGCCCTTGCCAAATTATCTTAAAGGGACCTTGCAGATGGCCCCCAGCTCCAGGAGGCCTTGCACTGCCTGCACTAGCTCCTGAGCTAACACAGGGTCCTGAGGAATCCGGGATCTGATGAATCTTGGGGTCGGCCAGGCAGCAAACTCTATCTTGTAACCAGAGGACACTGCCTCCTGAATCCACCGGTCTGAGACATGAAGCCTCCAGACGTGAGCGAAGTGCTGAAGCCGTCCCCCCACCCAGATGGGTGAGGGCGCCCCATCATGCCTGAGGGGGCTTGGGGGAGGATTTTGTCTTGGGACCCCAGGAGGAGCCAGGACGTCCACGTCCTCTGCCCCTACCCCAGAAATCTCCCCGGGCCCCAGTAAGGGAAACCCCCCTCCTTTGTCTAGCACCATGGTAGGGGGAGGAGAAGGAGCCTTGACCCCGAAAGGGCCGAGACTGCCGCCTGCGCTGGGGTGACCTGCCTCCCTTAGCAAAAAGGTCCAGGCGGTCCCCAAACAGGCGTAGTCCTTTGAAGGGAAACCCAGTGAGGGCCTTCTTGGCAGCGTTGTCAGCAGCCCCCGTAGCCAAACCGAGCGGCGTATAGCCACCACAAGGGCAGATGTCCTGGCACACATTCTAATGGTGTCATCCAAGGCAGAGAGGACAAAATTTACAAAAACATCACAACTGGAGAGTGCATTGAACACCTCACAAGGCAAATCATCAGGGGCACTATCAAGTATATCTCTGATCAGGGTCCTAGTGGCCACAGCGGTAATGGTAGAGGCACAGACCGTGTGCAGCGCCGTCCCCGCACATGCAAAAATACAATTCTGTGAAATACTCACCTGTAGAATTGGTATTATACGCATACAGTACGTCCTGCTCCAGATATAATACTTACACGTGGGTAATCCTCCGCCAGATGGCGCTGTGCACTGCAGACATGCAGAAACAGGCTCCTCCCAGCCCTTCATATACCCAGGGACCTCCCACAAATCCCCAGCATTGAAAAGCAGTGAGAAAAAGAAGCCAGAAGAAACCAACCACCAAAAACTGGTAATAATAACCATGATAACAATCACCATACAGGGGATCCAGAATAATGTAAAACCAGGGTGGGGTGGAGCAGGACGTACTGTATGCGTATAATACCAATTCTACAGGTGAGTATTTCACAGAATTGTATTATTCTACGCATTCAGTACGTCCTGCTCCAGATATAATACTTACACGTGGGACATCCAATAGCAGTGTCCATAAAGTAGGGTGGGATCCCCAACAAAAAAGGCACAGCAGACAGTTAAAAGCGCTGTCACCTGCAACTTTGCTACCAAGAGCTACGTGAGCAAAGGCTCCAACGTCAACCTCATAAAAACCTTGGAGAAGGTATAAACAGAAAAACAAGTAGCGGTCCAGCAACTCGTTCAACCAAGGCCTGCGCTGAAAGGCCCAAAGAACCAAGGCACCAATAGAATCAGAGTAAAGAAAGGAGAAGATTTTTCCTCGTAAAAGAACAGGCATGAGAAACAGCCCGACCAGTCCAAACGCTAACAGTAGTCTTGGCAGAAGTCGAAACCTTTCTTAGGACCAGAAGGGACAACCCATCCAAGTAAAGACCAGGCCAAAGGGCCTCGTAACCCCTGAAAGCAGACGAGATCAAGCACATACGGATGGAAACGCCCGCAAACCCCAAAGGGCATCAGTCCCCCTAAAGGACAAGTGACCATCCAGGAAAAGCTTCCAACACCCTCTTTCCGGCAGCGTTACAAGGGATAATGCCCGGAAGAAAGACAATGTCCTGAATACATAAGCCTAAGACACCACCTTAGGCAGAAGGACTGGCGTAAGCGGAACACCACCTCATCATGGTGTATATATCAATAAACGAGGGCTAGCTAAACAGAGCCGCCCGCTCAGACACACGTCTGACTGAAGTAACAGCCCCCAGAAGGACAACTGGAAGGTAAGAACAGACAGACAGCATCCGGAACAGGTCCAAACAAAACGCCCCACAAGGCAAACGGAATAAAAAGCAATCCCAAGGGATCATAGAATTACGTGGGGAATGCACATGAGTAATCCCCAAAAGAAAGCTCAACCAAGGAAAAAAGTGAGCAAACGACTTCTATAACGAAGGCGGACAGGGCAGAACCTGAACCTTCAGAGTATCAAGATGGAAGGCGAACTCCAACGCATGCAGCGACAAGGCTATAAACCTGAGAACAGAGAGCGCCCAACAGGGAAGCCCTAGACTCACACCAATCAATATGGGTATGCCATACTCTGTAATAGACCGAGAAAGAAGAAAAGGCTTGGCCCTAGACTTCCCATAGTCACAGTGACCGAGAAGGTAAGCCTGTCTCCATCAAGCTGGAGGAATCAGCTGTCTGGTCGTCTAGACCAGAACCTGTAGATTGGGGTGACAGAAAAGAGGGCCTCAGTGAGCAGATCAGCACACCTGAAAGCACGTACAGGTCCGCAGTCCTCAGCACCACGACTTCAAACCACACTCCCATGGGCCACCCAGGGGCCACCAGAATCACTGGTCCCCCGTTCCAGAGAACTTGCGCAGATCCCCGTCTAGCAGGGTGAATGAAGATAAGACATAAGCATAGCATGTCCAGGCACAACTCAAGTAAACCTCACGACCACAGTCAGGAATACTCGGACAGAGAAAAGAAGGCCGAGAACTAGTGAAAGTGAAGGGCCCCCAACAGAACCACACAAGTTGGATCTCAAAGAGACAAAAGGATTAGCATATCCTGTCTCAGAAGGACATCCATAGGAGCGAATACCACCGACGGGCAGGGAACGAAGTACTTCGCCCAGATCAGGAATAGATACCTTCCAGGAGAATCAACCTGCTCCGAGTCCCACACAGATAATCAATACAGGTCACCATCAGCAGACAGACCAAGAGCCCTCAAAGAGGAGGTCCAGAAGAGGGATAGGCCAAGCATATAGAGCCACCCGAAAGTTCACTGTTTCAAAATCCAATGGATGTATGGGCCCCCCAAGGGCCCTACCTCGGAACCACAGGGGGTTTTAGAAGGAAACTCCTCTCCCTGTCAACCTGATAGATATGGCATCCATCTGCAGGAAAAAACGCAAAGAAGGGGTGCCCCCTGACTGGTTGCTTGAGTACAAGAGTCTCAGAAGAAACCACCTTACCAAGAGGGAAGGTACACAGACCCAGATCCAGTGAAGCTGGAATCTGACCAGCATTGAACAATATAAGTAGCAGAAGAGCCCAAGGGCACTGAGTAAAAGTCTGGGCAGCCACCAATGAGCCCACCAGCTGCAATCCTGCCTGGCGCAGAACGGGGACAACAATGAGGGACAGAGCCCATATAACAAGATTGTCCACCTGAATGTCAATGAAGACGGTTCTAGCCTGAACCAAATCTAAATTCAACCCCAGAAATGGAAATACCAAATAAGGGAACAAAAAAGGAATTGAGGTGATAGAGCACCCAACCAAGGACTCCCAAAGGACACCACCAGCCGAGTAACCAACTCGGCCTGACGTAGAGATTGGGAAGCAAGGAAGGACGACCGGGTAGAGACATCACCCCCGTCAGTGCCTTGGCGAGCACTCTGGGAGCAGAAGAGAGGCCGGGTAACAAGGCCACACCAACAGTGTTGGACCTCCAACACAAATCTGTAAGAGCCTCAGTATCCATAAACACACAGTGGAAATGAAAATCATCTTAGATCCCGTCAAAAGGCAAGAGGCCCCTGGTTGTAGGACGCTGGCGGCCCAACCCAGAGAAACCATGCAGAAAACTGCCAGTGAATATAAAATTGTCGAACCTATGGAAGTCCATAATGGACCAGACGGCCTCATCCGTTTGGAGGAAAAGTGGAAAAAGGTAGAAGTAAAAGCCCCTGCCTCTGCCTGTTAAGGGCAACCTGCAAGTCGCCCCAGACCCTGCAGGCCGAACAAGGCCTGCACAAACACCTGAAGAGAGACAGGGCCCAAAGGCACCCTGACAATCACGGGAAGGGACCGCCCAGCAACTCTATCCTGGATCCATAGGAAACTACCTCCTGAATCCACCAGAAAGAGGCATGACGCCTCCTGATAGGAGCAAGGTGCTGCGGCCATCCCCTCACCCAGAAGGGCGAGGGCGTCCCATCATGCTTGGGGAGTTTTGGAGAAAGATTTGGACTTAGTCCTGCCGGAGGGGCCAGGGCATTGTCTGCCAATCCTGGGACAGGAATCTACACCAAATAGCTGGAAGCACACCCATGGATCCTGTTTGACACTAACATAGGGGGGAGGAGGGGTGCCCCTGCCCCGAGGAGGCCGAGACAGCCTTCTGCGTAGGGGTGTTTTGCCCATTTTTCCAAAAAGGTCCAGACGGGCCCCAAATAGGCGTCGCCCTTTAAAGGGGAGCCCAGTAAGAGTCTTTTTTGTAGCATCGTCAACACCCCACTGTCACAGCCAGAGCAAGCGACGTATAGCTACCACAAGGGCAGAAGTTCTTGCACACATCCTAATGGTGTCATCCAGCGCTAAAAGGATAAACCTTACAAATACATCGCAACTGGAGAGTACGTTAAACACCTCCCAGGGAAGATCCTCAGGTTGATGATCAATCATCTTTCTGATGAGGGTTCTAGCAGCCACTGCAGTGATGGCCGCGGCACAGAGCGGGCGCAGCGCCGTCCCTGAACAAGAAAAGACATGGGAAGCCAGCCTATCAATGCGCCGGGCCTCAGCATCCCGAAGGGTACGATAAGAAGGAGCTGCAATGAAGGGGGGGTTAAGAACCCCTATGATCAGTGCATCCACCACGGGAGGTGATGACCAACAGTTAACCACATCAGGGGGAAAAGGGTATTTCCAATCCCAGTCCCCTGGAAGTTTATTAGGGGATTCCCATTCCTTGAGTACGAGAGCCTGGAAATGATCCTGCTCCAGAAATTCCAAGCGCGGTGTCACTGTATGGAAACTCTCCCTTCTAGGCCTGGGAACCTCACCGGAGGGAGAGATAGACAATACCTCAACAATTTTTATCAGCAATTCATCAGTGTCACACAGGCCCCAGGCACCAGGACCAGTATCATCATGACTCCTCGGCCCCTCATCAGGGGAG
Source organism: Gastrophryne carolinensis (assembly GCA_027917425.1). Lineage (NCBI taxonomy): Eukaryota > Metazoa > Chordata > Amphibia > Anura > Microhylidae > Gastrophryne > Gastrophryne carolinensis. The sequence continues at coordinate 66,248,521 of CM051236.1, read as the reverse complement.
TCCGAGAACAGCTCACCTTCATCAGAAGGAGCAAAACCCCACGGGGCAGCGAATTCCTCAGTTTCAGTAGGAAGGGGTGAAACCGGAGGCGTCAGGGACCGCTTCTTTCCAGGGCCCAAGCGCTCTGCCAACCTCGAGATAACCTGATCAGCCGTAGGCAGAATACGCGGCACGACTTGCTGATCATCCCCGCTCGAGTGCGACTCATCAGGCGTGAGATTTAAGCACGGGGAGACAGGTGTATTAAACCGAGGTGCAGCCACTGGCAACCCTGATTGCAGGGCCAGTACTTGTTCAGCACAGGGTCCGCAGACCCGTGCTCTGTCAGCATCAGCATGGGGTTGTCCACATGCTGAACACAGCCGGTCTTGTCCCCGAGGGACCCTGGTCACATAATTCTGAGATGCCTCCATATGGTGATTATCTAGACACAATATGTCCGTAGGGATTTACGCAATAGGCAACCCTAGATGCCCCAAGACCCGTTGATCAATGTGACGTCTGAAAGACAAAAGGGGAAAAGAGGTGTCAGGGCCATGCGCAGCTGGTAAAATATTTAATAAAGAATCGCCCGTGAGGGCACTTACAGACCAAGGAGGAGGGGAACCACCGCGCGCGCGCGCGAAGATCATTAAAATGGCGCCCGCTCACCTGTGAGAGAATGATACTTCATGTCTTCGCAGTCAGCACTGCAGAGAAATCTGGGGTTTTGTGGGAGGTCCCTGGGTATATTAAGGGCCGGGAGGAGCCTGTTTTTGCATGTCTGCAGTGTACAGCGCCATCTGGCAGAGGATTACCCACGTGTAAGTATTATATCTGGAGCAGGACGTACTGTATGCTTAGAATAGCATGGGACGCTAGCTGGTCAATGTGCCGGTCCTCAGCATCCCGCAGGGTAGTAGAGTCAGGGGAATGCATGACAGAGGTGTTAGATAGCCCTAGGATCGGGGCATCCACCTCAGGAGGGGATGAACAACACTTTACCACATCAGCAGGAAAGGGATACTTCCTATCCCAACTTTTAGGTACCCGGGGAAGTCTACTGGGGCGCTCACATTCCTTGAGCACAAGGTTATTAAAATGTGCTTGCTCGGGAAATTCCAAACGTGATTTAGCTGTATGGAAACGTTCCCCCCTTTGCCTGGGAGCCGCAATAGGGGGAGAAATGGACAGGACCCCAAAAATCTGGGTCAGTGTCAGTGTCATCCGGGGCCCAGGGGTCAGAGCCAGAATCGTCATGACCCCTTGGCCTCTCATCAGATAACCCTGTGTCAGAGAAAAGCTCACCTTCATCCGAAGGGGTATAGCCACAAAGATTACAAAACTCCTTAGTTCCCATAGGGAAAACAGTGACATTAGGCGTCAAGTGCCGCTTCTTAGCAGGGGCCTTACGCGCCAAGGTATTAGCAATTAACTTCTCAACACTAGCCAGTCTAGAAGACACATCAGGCTGAGAATCCCCACTTGAATGCAACTCAGTAGGAGTGAGATTTAAGCTAGGGGGGTAGGTGAAGTGATACGAGGTGCAAGCCCAGCCACTGGAAGGCCAGATTGCAGTGCAAGCACCTACTCAGCACAGGGTACATAGACCCGCGCCTTGTCAGCATCAGCATGAGGCTGCCCACACGCTACACACAGCCGGGCTTGTCCCGAAGGAACCCCGGTCACATTATCCTTAGATGCCTCCATATGGTGATTTAGCGGCTCTATAGGCCGATAGGGATTAACGCTATACAGCAACCCTGGATGCCCCAATAACCCGCTAGGGAGTGGGAGTAATTACACTAGGCCTAACAAGTAGCAACTAATAGAGGGCCGGGAGAAGCCAATGGATTCGCCCGCCTGAAAGACACAATAAAGGGAGGCTGTAAGCAGACAGTAATAAAAGGGGGATAATAAAGCCGCCCGCGAGGGCACTTACGGACCGCGGTAGGTAGAGGTCCGTCACGCATAAGCAAACCAAGCAGACAAAGATGGCGTCGATATACCTCGAGGGGCCGGCCGGTATCAGCAATGACGCCATAGACGCCCGCCCTTGGGTTCATTATCTCTTGTTTGCCTTTATGGTGATTACCTTTTATATTGGACCGTTGTCCTTAGTCTTTTGTTGGAGAGAGTACATGCTGAAGCTATGTGATTTAACATGGTTTCTTGGCCTCCCGGCCTGTCTCCTTTATTGCTGCTTTTTGACCACTGGGAATTCTACTGAGACACCTCATTTTATAGGGGGCCGGGAGGAGTTACAGCTCTGGATCTTGCAGTAACTGCACCACCTGGTGGCGGACTACCCATATGTCATCACTTCTGGGACGACCTGGACTGGATATATTCAAAAACAATTCTACAGGTGAGTTTCACAGAATTGTATTTTAACAGCCATTTTTGGTACCCCAAATTCGGGTCCCCATTGACTTCAATGGACTTCGGGTTGCATTCGGGGGCCAGAACGGAACTTTAGTGGCAAGTTTGGCCGTCATGCCTAGTTGGCACCAGAACCAGGGTCTGATCTAAAGCTATGACCCAAAAATGGTTCTGGTATTTCCAGGGCTGCATGCAAGATGGGGGGGTGACGATCCCAAGCATAAAAGCAACCTGAGGCTTGTCACTACTTGGAGGAAAGTAATGTCACCATATAAGTAGTACCAGAAACCTGCAGAACCAACAATCCTTTCCTGATCCATTACATATCATCAGTCTTGCTAAGGTAACTCGACTTTCTGATGCATTTCGGTTGGAAATTACTCACCAGTAACCTGTATACTGCTTCTCAGACCTGTATTTATAATATTTCCATAATATGTTATACTTGAATTCCTGCCTATGTATTTATTTTGAGATTTTTGCCGTCCGTGCCCCTTGGCTGTATATAGACTGCTAGGATGGTAGAAGCGAGTGTGTGTGTGTGTGTGTGTGTGTGTGTGTGTGTGTGTGTGTGTGTGGTCTTCCAGCAGCTGTCCCTGGGGTCTTTTGGAGTCCAGGGCAGGAGGCTGAGTGTTCAAAATATTGCCTTACCTTGATGCTTCAAGAACTTTTGTTGAGCCATAATCAACAAATTCCACAAGTAAGGTTACTGGACTGAAGCTCTGAAGGGACAATAACTTAGCTCTGTGCAACACTGTGCTATTGTAAGGCGCCAGGCAGGGCATTTCTGTTTGTAAAAAAAAAAAAAAAACACAAACATAATTACAAATAATGGTAACAAAAGGGTTAGCTGGGATTAGTACTACCCGTGGCCACATGTGCCTCCCACTTCTCTGGAATGGCCTCCCATGCTCAATTTGTCTTTTTCCAACCCATTGAAAAGGGAAGAGGTGAGTTTTACTAGGCGAACTGGGGTGTTTAACCCAGTCGGGCATCCCAATTCAGGATGCCAACAGGACACAGAACAAAACTGGGCATAGTCAAAATCCCAGGATTTGTCGAGCTTTAACATTTCACGCATTTAAAGATGACCAAAATCCCTTTAACCCCACTTTACAGTCTAAAAGACTGCTTTAAATGACCATAAACTGCTAATAAAAGTGATAAAAGTGGGAACACCTATGAAGAACACCTTTACCAACTGTTCTGGAAAAAGGACCAAGTAGTCCTAGATTTACAGTCCAAACTGAGCTTGCTTTGTTATGTTCTTGGGGAGCTGCTATGTTATTTAAAGCAGTAATATGTTATGATTGTAATATCATCCAACACAGGCCTATAACTGTGTAGCACACTTGCCACATGACCTGCTTATAAACACACCAATACCCTCTCTTATAATAACTCTTATAAGAATTGCCAAGCATAATGTTGTGTCACATGTTGTGCCGGCCTGTGAGTCAAAAACAGCCCCAGGGACAAATAACTATCACCAGGACAGTGAAAATCCAGGTTATATGCACACTTAAAGTGGACTAACCATATGGATGTTTAAGAGTTGATGATACCTGTTCTAAAATCAGTCAAATTAAGCAATGCCTCTGCTTTGTTATTATTAATCTTTTTCAAGTGAAATTTGAGGGGGTCATTCTCAAGCTCATCATCAATTCCCAAGGCCCTCAATTGTGACTTTCCATCTCTGTTTTTGATCCATATGAAAACCTTTGGAAAACAAAACAGAAACAAGGCATGTACAGTAGAAGTTACAATGGCAATTCACACATTATCAAATATATAAAATTTAGAAAATAAATAAATGAAAGCCATATCACCTACTATACAAATTAAAACTTTGTTATTTAGGCATTGTTATTTCATTTTTATATTAATGTTTATGAATATCTTTACTGGAGAACAATGTGGTGGGGGTGTACAGTGCCCTGAAAGATTATACAGACCCACTTAAACTCATATTTTTAAATGTGTTAACAGCCAAAAATTTTATTATGATTTTATGTCATAGAACAGTGTTCCCAAACAACCTTTTCAACTACCGCTTTCCATTTTCCAGTCATATTAAATACCATCTGGTGTGGTGGGTGTGGATTGCTACTCACTTAACCCCTGGTAAAAACACACAAAAATACCATTTTGTGAGTACTCACCTGTAAAATGGGTATTACAAGTATGTCACACACCCCACTTCCAACTAGTCATAACACTTGGGATACCGACCTGTAGAGGGCGATCTTTGCAGAGATGACTTGAAAAAAAAAAAGGAGCACCTCCCGGTCCATAAATACCTGGGACCTCCCACCATTCCCCAGTTATAAGACAGCAGTAAGGGGACCAGGAAGAGCCAATTACAAGAGTGCAACAAAAAAGTTCACCATATAAAAGGATCCCAGAACAAAAAAGGGCAGGGGAAGCGGGGTGTGTGACATACTTGTAATACCCATTTTACAGGTGAGTACTCACAAAATGGTATTATTCCCAGTATGTCAATTTATTAAATCCTGGCCTGCATCACGAACTTGTGAGTCAATTCCGATACCTGAACTGCATCATTATTCCTTTACTTGTTTGTTTTTTAAGCAATTGTTATAGCTCTCATGGAGTTTCTCCTTACCAAAAAAGCATTCCTTGTCTGTACACTGTACTTACTTGGCGGTTCAATAAAGTATTGATATATTGATATTGTATTGATGTCACACACCCCGCTTCCAACTAGTCATAACACTTGGGACATCCAAAAGCAGTGTCCATAAAGGGCGGGGATCCAAACCAAGGAAATAATGCGGCAACTTAAACCACTGCAGCTTGCAGAACTTTGCGGCCAAAAACAGCATCTGCTGAGGCCCGCACATCAACCTTATAAAACTTAGAAAAAGTATAAACGGAAGACCAAGTAGCAGCCTTGCATACTTGTTCAACAGAAGCTTGGTGCTGAAAAGCCCAAGACGCTCCAACAGCACGAGTAGAATGCGCAGTAACATGAAAAGGGGGAACCTACCCCTTGGCAGAATAGGCCCCAACAATGGTCTGGCGTATCCATTTACTAATGGTAGATTTGGCTGGCGCCAAACCTTTCCTAGGCCCAGAGGGCATAACAAAAAAAGCGTCCGTCTTACGGAAAGCAGAAGTAATCACCAAATAATATTTCACACATCTAACCACATCCAAAGAATGTAACATCGTCTCCTTGTGATTGCTCTGCTTAGGACACAAGGAAGGGAGAACAATGTCTTGATTAAGATGAAAAGCAGAAACTACCTTAGGAAGGAAATCCAGCTTGAAGCGGAAAACAACCTTGTCCTGATGCCTCTCAAAGTAAGGGGCCTGAATGGACAAGGCCGCCAACTCTGAAACCCGCCGAACATAAGTGATAGCAATCAAGAAAGCCACTTTCTGAGTAAGTATAGAAAGAGCAGTATCCTGCAAGGGCTCAAAAGGAGGACCCTGAAGGGCAGAAAGCACCAAATTCAGATCCCAAACTGGGAGCAAATGTAGCCCCCTGGAAAAAAGTTTTAACCAGAGGATGGAGAGCAAAGGACCTCTGAAAGAAAATCGCCAGGGCAGAGACCTGCCCCTTCAAGGTGCTGAGCTGGAACCCCAAGTCCAGACCATGTTGTAGAAATTCCAAAATCCTGGGTGATAAGATCCAGAAGAAGAGGCAGATAAAACTGATCTACCGCCAGTCGCACGACGTCTGCGAACCACAGACGTCTTGGCCACCTTGGAGCCACCAGGATTGCTGGTGCCCCTTCTTGAGTTAGCTTTTGAACCACCTTGCTTATCATGCAGAAGGGGGGAAACAGGTACAGGAACCCCAGATCTCCCCAGTTCAGCGACATGGCATCCACTGCCAACACCAGAGGATCCAGGGATAGAGACACAAAGGCCGGAAGCTTTTGGTTGTGCCGTGAGGCAAAGAGATCCACTTCTGGAGTCCCCCCACTTGCGACAAAGGAACTTGAATACCCTGGGATTGAGAGACCATTCCCCTCGCTGGGATGCGCTCCTGCTCAGGGAGTCCCCCTCCGAGTTCTCCACTCCCGGAATGTAAACTGTTGATATGCAAGGAACATTTTTCTCGGCCCAGGCTAGAATCAGAGAGACTTCCCTGAAGGCACTCCTGCTGCGCGTCCCTCCTTGGTGATTGATGTAAGCGACTGCTGTCCGATCGGACTTGAACTGGCAGCCCCTGAAGAGTTAGGCGGAACAGGACCAACCAAATAGTCCGCCGCTCCAGAATATTGATGGAGGTGTGAGCCTCCTGAGGCCCCCATAGTCCCTGGAACTGATGTTCCCTCCAGAAAACCCCCAAGCCCGTTAGGCTGGCATCTGTGGTGACAGTTTCCCAACAAGGGGTCAGGAAGGACCTGCCCTTCATCAGATTGCTCGATACTAGCCACCACCAGAGGGACTGCAGGACATAGGGAGACAACAGACAAATCTGATCTAATGACAGCGGACACCTGTCCCAGGTTGCCAGAAGATGAAGCTGAAGCACCCTCATGTGAAACTGGGAAAAAGAGACTGCCCCGAAAGCTGCCACCATCAGTCCCACCAGTCTCATCCCCAGCCGGATAGACTGACGAGGGTTGGTTAGCAGAAGACGAATCAAATCTTGAATCAAAAGAACCTTGGGCTTTGGAAGAAATACCTTGGCCTGAAAGGTATCCAGAATTAAGCCCAGGAAAGAAATCTCCCTGGATGGTGAGAGAGAGGATTTGGGATAGTTGTGGATACCACAGCTCTGGTGTCTAGTTCCGCTTGGCTGAAGGAGGAAGCCATGATGAGAAGGTCGTCTAAATACGGGACAATGCGAATCCCCTGGAGTCTGAAAAGGGCTATCACTCCCGCCAGAACCTTGGTGAACACCCTTGGAGCCGAGGTAAGCCTGAACGGAAGTGCCACAAACTGGAAATGTTGATCCTCTAACGTGAACCTGAGGAATCTCTGGTGTGCCGGGAAGATAGGCACGTGCAGATAAGCATCCTTGATGTCTATGGACGTCATGAAGTCCCCCTGCCGGAGTGAAACGATGGCCGAGCTTAAGGTTTCCATGCGAAACCTCCTGAAGTGGATAAACCGATTGAGACGTTTTAAATCCAGAATGGGCCGAACGGAGCCGTCCTTTTTGGGCACCATGAATAGATTGGAATAGAAACCCAGGCCCCTTTCCGCGGGAGGTACCTGGCAAATGACAGCCATGTCCAGAAGATTCTTTACGGACGCCCGAAGTCCCTGGGCGGCCAAAGGATTCGAAGGCACCCGAGACCTGAAGAATCTGGGAGGGGGCCGGTTGTCGAACTCCATTTTGTAACCGGAAGACACTACTTCCAGAATACATCTGTCTGAGATTTGCTGGACCCATACCTGGAAGAAGTACCGCAGCCGTCCCCCCACCCGCCAGGGTGAGGGCGGCCCCTCATTGCTGAGCTGGCTTGGCTGCGGGCTTGGAACCCCCCGTTACGACCTGAACGGGCACGTCCTCTGCCCCTGAACCAGGAATCACCTCTGTGGGCAGGAAAGGCCGAGACTCTTCCAGTTCTGGCACCACGAAAGGAAGGATTAAAGGAGGCCGCCCCCCTGACGGGGCGCCTTTGCTTCTTACGTTGAGGTAACTTCCCCCCTTTCATGACAGAATCTAACTTTTCTCCAAACAGCCGTAAGCCTACGAAAGGAAGTGCCGTAAGGGATTTTTTGGCCACAAAATCAGCCGCCCACTGGCGCAACCACACAGAATGCCGGAAAGCTACAAGCAAGGCCGAGGTTCTACTGCACATAACCATAGTGTCATCTAGAGCGGACAGCACAAAGGACATAAACAATTCACACCGCTTAAGAGCAGCGAACTTATCACAGTCCGGATCAAGCCTCGAGGTGCTCAACAGGTCCCTAATTACAGACCTGGTAGCGACCGCCATAAGAGCCGAGGCATCCACGGGCCGTAAAGCCGATCCGACACTAGCAAAAGCATGGCAAGCCATTTGATCAATACGCTTGTCTTCACCATCCTTAAGAGAGAAGGAGAATGCAAAACAGAAGTATTAGATAAACCAAGAACCGGGGCATCCACCTCAGGAGGGGATGCCCAGCGCTTGACTGCGTCAATCGCGAAGGGATACTTCTTGTCCCAACCCAGAGGGATACCTGGAAGCCGAGCAGGCTTCTCCCATTCCTTAATAATGATATCTTCAAAGTGCCTCTGATTTGGGAACTGCGTGGCTTAGAAGCCCCAAAAAACTCCCCCTTTAAAGGAGGAACTTCCTCTGGAGGAGAAATCGCCAAAACTTCAAAAAGGTGAGCAAGGGCTCTCGGGGTATCCACAGCATCCCCCTGACCCTGCTCAATATCAGCTCAAAAAAATTGCTGATCATCAGAACCTTCAGAATTCTCAAATAATTCCCCCTCTTCCAGCAGGGAATAATCAGACCAGTCAAGCAACTCACACTCCTCACATTCACCAACTGGAATGACTGGAGTCAAATGCTTTCTCTTAGCTGAGGCCTTCTTAGCCACAGAGCCAGAAATAAATTTCTCAATGATAGCCAACCTGGCGCAAACATTGGAATGCGACTCCCCGCCTGTAACAACGTCACTGGGGGTACGAACAAGACAGGGTGGGGAAGGAGAGGAGGCCGGGGCCCCTGACCCAGAGGCCTGAGCCCCAGATTGTTGTGCAATGGTCTGCTGAGCGCAAGATACACAGATTATCACATTATCCCCAACAGGGGATACCCCACAATTCATACACTGCCGGGATTGCCCCAAGGGGACCCCAAGCCCGATATCCTGAGATGCCTCCATATGGTGTTCTTTTTAGAAAGGTAGTCACAATACCTAGAGGGATTTACGCTATAAGCAACCCGGGATGCCCTTTGAAATCCCAGGTGGGAGCATTTACTTTATTATCTTTTTCTTTTTTTTTTTAAATATCACATTTTTCCTATAATTATATGGGCCCCAATCAAAACTCCAGGACCGGGAGAAACCCCCCTTTTTAAAGGAGATTCCCCCTGGAAGACATAAGGAAAAATACAATTCTGTGAAAATCTCACCTGTAGAATTGGTATTATTTGTATACAGTACGTCCTGCTCCAGATATAGAACTTACACTTGGGTTATCCTCCGCCAGATGGCGCTGCACTGCAGAGACATGCAAAACAGGCTCCTCCCGGCCCCTCAAATACCCGGGGACCTCCCACAAATCCCCAGCATTGAAAAGCAGTGAACAAGAAGCCGGGAGAATTTAACCACCCAAAACAACTGGTAATGATAACAATGATAACAATCACCATACAGGGGATCCAGAAAAATGCAAAACCAGGGTGGGGTGGAGCAGGACGTAGTGTATACAAATAATACCAATTCTACAGGTGAGATTTTCACAGAATTGTATTATTCTTAGTATACAGTACGTCCTGCTCCAGATATAGTACTTACACTTGGGACATCCAATAGCAGTGTCCATAAAGTAGGGTGGGATCCCCAACAAAAAAGGTAACAGCAGACAGTTTAAACCACTGCCGCCTGCAAAACCTTGCGGCCAAAAACAGCATCAGCTGAGGCCCTAACATCAACCTTGTAAAACTTGAAAAGGTATGAACAGAAGGCCAAGTAGCGGCCAAGCAAACTTGTTCAACAGAAACCTAGTGCTGGAAGGCCCAAGAGGCACCAATAGCACAAGTAGAATGAACAGTAAGGCAGAAGGGAAGACACTTCCCCTTAGCAGAATAGGCCTGAATCACAACCTAACCGATCCATTTGCTAAAAGCAGAATTGGCAGGAGCCAAACCCTTCCTGGTCCCAGAAGGGACCACAAAAAGAACGTCAGTTTTCCTGACGGACACAGTGACTACCAGGTAATACCACAGACACCTGGCAACATCCAGGGAATGCAGAACCCTTTCCTCAGCGTTGCTAAAATTAGGGCACATGAGGGAAGAACAATATCATAATTCAAAAAGAAAAGCAGACACCATCTCAGCCAGAAAATCCAGCTAAAAGCTGAACACCACCTTATTCTAGTGTCTCTCAAGACATAGGGTCTGGAAGACCGAGCCGCCAGCTCAGACACACGACTGACCGAAGTAATAGCCACCAGAAAGACAACCTTGAGGGTAAGTAAGCAACCTGAATAGGATCAAGGGAATCACCCTGCAAGACAGACAAACCAAGTTCCAATCCCAACAGGAACCATAGGTTTACGCGGGGGATGCACAAGAGTAACTGAAAGAAAAGTCTTAACCAAGTAATGCTGAACAACAGACTTCTGACAGAAGACTGACAGGTCTGAGACCAGACCCTTCAGAGTACTGAGTTGGAGACTCAACCCCAACCCATGCTGTGAAAACTCCAGAGCCCTGGGGGATGAGAACACCCGAAAGGGAAGAGACCTGGACTCAAACCAAACACTAGAGGGACGCAAAACCCTATAATAGATGGAAGAAGACGTGTTCTTCCTAACCTACACCATGGTCTCAATCGCCGAGGCAGACAAACCTTTCTCCATCAATATGGAGGTTTCAGCAACCAAGCCGACAAGCCAGAGTCTGTAAACTGGAATGGCGTAAGGGGCCCTGAGTGAGCAGAACTGGCACCCCTGGCAGAACGTACTGATCAACTTCCATCTTCACCACATCTGCGAACCACACTCTTCAAGGCCCCCTGGGGGCCACCAGAAACACTGGCACCCCATCCAGAGCAATCTTGCGCAGAACCCTGCCTAGCAGGGGGGATGGAAGAAGGATACACATAACAGAAAGTCCTGCCATGACATTACTAAAGCATCCGTGGCCACGGCCGGAGGATCCTGGGACAGGGAGACAAGGGCCGGGAGCTTGAGATTGGGACGGGGCACAAAACAGACCACACATGGTTGGTCCCCACAGTGACACAGAAATTGGAACACCCTGTTACAAAGGGACCCCCCCCACCCCCGGAATGTATACCGCAGATATGCAGGGAACATTGGCCTCCTCCCATGTCAGAATCATAGATGCTACCTGGAGGACCTTCTTACTCCGGGTCCCTCCCTGAGGATTGTGTAGGCAACTGACGTCAGATTGACCTAGCACCCCTGAACAGGTAGGCCCTGAAGATGAATAGCCAAGCGAGTCAGAACTAACCTGAATGCTCACAGTTTCAAAACATTGATAGGTGTATGGGCCTCCTAAGGGCCCCACCTCCCCTGAAACCGCAGGGAACTCCAGAAGACTCCCAACAGGTTCCTTGAGTCCATCCACTACAAGAGGGACCTCCTTACCAGAGGGGAAGACACACAGACCCTGTCAGGGATGCTGTGTCCTTGTCCCAAACAACCAGTAGGAGACGCTGCAGAAGTCCCAAGTGGGGACTGGGCATAAGGGGCCGCATTGAAGCACGCCACCATCAGGCCCACCAGCTGCATCCCCTGCCTGGTGAAGGGACGGAGATCGCTATGAGGGACTGAGCCCGTGCAACCAGATTGTCCACCTTTGTCTGAGGAAGGAATATCCTTGCCTGAACTGTATCCAGATTCATTCCCAGGAATGAAGTTACCATGGAAGGGGACAGTGAGGACTTGGGGTGATTGATGCGCTAACACCAGATCAGAGGCAGGGACCAGGAGTACCCGGGACCTGATAATCTTGGGGGAGGCCGCACAGCAAACTCTATCTTGTATCCGGAGGACACTACCTCCTGAATCCACCAGTCTGAGGGGTAATGCCTCCAGACATGAGCAAGGTGCAGCAGCCGTCCCCTCACCCTGACGGGCGAGGGCGCCCCATCATGTTTGAGGGGACTTGGGGGAAGTTTTGTGCTTAGCCCCCCCGGAGGAGCCTGGGTGTCGTCTGCTGCTCCTGGGTCAGGAATCTGCGCAAGCCCCCGCGAAGGACACCCCTGGTTCCTGTTTAACACCATGGTAGGGGGTGGAAGGGGGGCCCTGGCCCCGAAGGGGCCGAGACAGCCACCTGCGCTGGGGTGACTTACCTTTCTTACCAAACAGGTCTAGACGGGCCCCAAACAGACATCGCCCCTTAAAAGGAAGCCCAATAAGGGCCTTCTTCGCAGCATTGTTAGCACCCCACTGTCGTAGCCAGACCAGACGACGTATAGCCACCACAAGGGCAGAAGTTCTTGCACACATTCTGATGGTGTCATCCAATGCCAATAAAATAAATTTTACAAACACATCACAAGTGGAGAGTGCATTAAACACATCCCAATGGAGATCATTAGGGGCACGATCAAGCATTTTGTTGATGAGAGTTCTAACGGCCACAGCAGTGATGGCAGAGGCACAGACCGGTCGCTGCGCCGTCCCCGCACATGCAAAGGCGTGGGAGGCCAGCAGGTCCATGCGCCGGTCCTCAGCATCCCGAAGGCTAACATAATCAGGGGGATGCAAGACAGGGTTGTTAGTTAGCCCTATGATTGACACTGACAATTTACTGATCCAGATTTTTGAGGTTCTGTCTATCTCTCTCCCTGGTGAGGCTCCCAGGCATAGAGGGGAGCATTTCCATACAGCAACATCACGTTTGGAATTTCTAGAGCAGGCACATTTCCATACCCTTGTGCTCAAGGAATGGGAGTGCCCCGGTAAACTTCCCGGGGTTCCAAGGGATTGGGATAGGAAGTATCCTTTTCCCCCTGAGGTGGTTAGCTGTTGGGCATCCACCTCGGGGGGCATCCACCTCACCAGGGAGAGAGATAGACAGAACCTAAAAAATCTGGATCAATAAATTGTCAGTGTCAATCTGGGCCCAGTATTCAGGGCCAGAATCGTCATGACTCTCGGGCCTCCCATCAGATGAGCCCGAGTCAGAGAAGAGCTCTCCATCAGAAGGGGTATAGCCACACAGAGTCGTAAACTTCTCAGTTCCCATAGGGAAAACAGTAACATGAGGCGTCAAGTGCCGCTTCTTACCAGGGCCCTTGCGCTCTAAAGACCTCGCAATAATCTGTTCAGCCATAGGCAGTCCAGTAGACAAATCAGGCTGAGAATCCCCACTTGTATGCAACTCAGCAGGAGTGAGATTTAAGCTTGGGGAAGTAGGTTAAGTGAAACGAGGTGCAGCCACTGGTAGGCCTAATTGCAGGGCCAGCGCTTGCTCGGCACAGGGTACGCAGACCCGTGCCCTGTCAGCGTCAGCATGGGGTTGTCCACACGCCACACACAGCCGGTCTTGTCCCAAGGGGACCCCGGTCACATAATCCTGAGATGCCTCCATATGATGATTTTTTAGGCACAATATGCCAGTAGGGATTAACGCAATAAAGCAACCCTGGATGCCCCAATGACCCGCTAGGGAAGTGGGATTAAATTTACAAGGCCCGCTATCAATTACACCGGGCCGGAAGAAGCCAATGGATTGACTCGTCTGAAAGACACAATGAGAAGAGAAGGGTGTCAGAAAGAAAAACTCTACGAGTATAAGGCCGCCTGCGAGGGCACTTACGGACCGCGGTAAGTAAGAGCGTCACACGCGCGAAGAGACAATATGGCGCCGAGTACCTCGAAGGGCGGCCAGAGCGAGCGGAGCGGAGCGCGCCAAGCCAGGCCCCGCCCCCCTAATGGGCGCGAAGTCCAACAAGCAGCCAATGAGGACGCAGAAGCATCTGAACGCCACCGCCCGGCGCGGAACATCCAAATGCAGGAAAAAAGGCGCGCACGGCGGCGGCATTTGCCAAGTAAAAATACAAGTCAGCGCGGCGGTTGACACCACAATTAAAGTCCAAAGACATTACAAAAAGCGTATGCCCGTAATCACGATACACCGACACCCACACCCCCCCCCCCTTTCTTTTCCCCCGAAGGCTACAGGGAGAATGGCGGCCCTTTGTACAGGACCCACCGCTACAACGGGGCATGTGGTAATAATGCGGGAGGGGCATCCCATAAGGCTCACCATCAGCCTACACCGCCTACCCTTTGGTGGGGGCCTGCGGTGGAGCAGCGCTCCATAAGCACACGCGGTGCCGCCTACCTTCACCCGACCAGCGCAGCCCAGGCTGGGAGGCACATCACACGAAAGGACGGGTGGGAATAGTCCAACAGGGCCGCAGGCTTAAAAGCCCCGCTCACCTGCCCTGTCTTCGCAGTAAGCACTGCAGAGAAATCTGGGGATTTGTGGGAGGTCCCCGGGTATTTGAGGGGCCGGGAGGAGCCTGTTTTGCATGTCTCTGCAGTCCAGCGCCATCTGGCGGAGGATAACCCAAGTGAAAGTACTCTATCTGGAGCAGGACGTACTGTATACTAAGAATAGGACAAAAGTCACATGCACGCTAAAAAACAACAACATATACATATCCATGCACAAACTAAAAGCAGTCTGCAAGCTACAATAGAAGAGGCCACAGGAATCATCACAAATATCAGCATAGGATACAAAAAGACTTCGCCATAACAAAGATTAGAAATCAAGTTAAAAGAGATTACTCATGGCACCATCAGGGATAATGAGCACGAAACATAGAAGGTTGATGGCAGAAGGAGACCATACGGTCCATCTAGTCTGCCCTTATGTGTATACTGTATGTACTCTTTATCTTAGGATAGATGTGTGCTTATCCCAGTCATGTTTAAATTCAGTGACTGTTGATTTTTCAACTACCTCTGCTGGAAGTTTGTTCCAAGCATCTACTACTCTTTCTGTAAAATAATATTTTCTAACATTGCTCCTGATCTTCCCCCCGACTAGCTTCAGGTTGTGCCCCCTTGTTCTATCATTAAGTTTCTTCTAAAAAACACTTCCTTCCTGAACTTTATTCAATCCTTTCACATATTTAAAGGTCTCAATCATGTCCCCCCTCTCCCTTCTTTCCTCCAGGCTGTACAGATTAAGTTCTTTAAGTCTCTCCTGAGGTTTTAAGTTTAAGTCCTTCCACCATTTTCGTTGCCCGCCTTTGGACACGTTCTATTTGAATAATGTCTTTTTGAAGGTAAGGTCTCCAGAACTGCACACAGTATTCTAGCTGTGGCCTTACCAGGGCTCTATACAGTGGCATCACAACCTCCCTCTTCCTACTGGTGATGCCTCGAGCTATGCAGCCGAGCATCCTGCTTGCTTTTCCCACTGTCTGGCTACACTGTCCACTCATCTTGCAGCTATCAGTAATCAGTACCCCTAAATCTCTCTCCTCCGAGGTCCTGGCTAACACAGTGCTGCCCATACGGTGCTCAGAGCAGGGATTCCTTCTACCCAAGTGCATGATTTTACATTTAGAGACATTAAACTCTAGTTTCCACAGTTTTGACCATCTATCCAGTAAAGCTAAATAATTTTCCATGTTGCAGACACCTCCAGGAATATCCACCCTATTACTAACCTTTGTATCATCAGCAAACAGACAAACTTTTCCTACCAAGCCTTCTCCTATGTCACTTACAAATATATTAAAAAGAATGGGGCCCAGGACAGAGCCCTGCGGCACACCACTTGTAACTCGCCTTTGTTCAGATTGCACACCATTTACAACACTCTGATACCGATCCCTCAGCCAACTGGAAATCCACTGAACTAGCCAGGGATTGAGTCCTACCTTCAATAACTTATCTATGAGCTCCTTATGTGGTACAGTGTCAAAGGCTTTGCTAAAATCCAGATAGGCGATATCCACAGCACCACCTTCATCTAACACTTTAGTGACATTGTCAAAGAAATCAATAAGATTGGTCTGACATGATCTGCCCTCAGTAAAGCCGTGCTGTTTTGGGTCCAATAGGTCATTAATTTTTAGATGGGAAATTATCTGTTTTTTTAAGAGTGTTTCCATTAATTTGACCACTATAGATGTTAAACTGGCCTGTAATTACTGGCTTCTTCTCTACTCCCCTTTTTATGGATTGGCACGACATTGGCCATTCTCCAATCATCTGGAACCTCACCAGTTGAAAGGGAATGGTTAAGTAAATCAGTCAGAGGGGCTGCAATCACAAACCTAAGTTCCCTTAGAACTCTGGGGTGGATTCCATCTGGACCCATCACCTTACTTACCTTTAGATGTGCCAGCTCGGCTAAGACATCAGCCTCCAGAAACTCTGGAGCTGTGCCCTCCCAGCTGGATGCTGTGCTATGGCAATGCCTGCTACTATCTGAAAATACCGAACAAAAGTAGCTATTCAGATGGTCAGCCACAGCCTTATCTCCGTCAATATATTTATTTTCCCTATTTCTAATTTTTGAGACTGCATTGTTTTTCTTCAGTCTCAAAGGTGCCATCAGCCAGCCACGAGCGCAGAAATAACAGGAAACAAATGGGCGGGCCAGCGTGAGACGCGCGCAGCGTCTAAGCCCCGCCCCCAACACCTGGTCTGGACGACGAGTCTCCCATGGAGGAAGGTGGGCCGTGCAACGCGCGCCGGGCCCGCCCCCTCGTCAACCATCAGCTGTGCACTCAGCTGAAGGAAACACACGAGCAGCAAAAGCTGCCATTAAAAAACACACACACAAGCCTAAAAAGAGCAAAACGTTACTAGGAGAAGGTGCTGCAAGTAGCCCCATAAAAACAAATACGTACATCTATTTATTGATTATATATATACAGATTTCTCATTATTTTGACCATCCTTAACCAAATAAGGATACAACCCCCCTCCCCCCCTCCTGACTCCCCAAGGGGCAGCTAGGAGCAACGCAGGGGGGAAAAAAACTCAAAATCAATGGACTAAGGCCAGAGGGACAGGGCATCCCTAAGCCGGGGACACCAACCCGGACACCGCCTACCCTTTAGTATAAGGTCTCACGGAGGGAGCAAGCTCCCATAAGCACCCAGAGGTGCGGCTACCATTGCCCGAGCCATCAACCTAGGCTGGGAGGCATACTGACATGGCTTATCTATTAAAGGAAAAAGAGACCCGGGCAGAAATAAACAAAAAAAATGCCGGGAGTTACCCCGGCTACCTGCAACGAGGAGAGAGTCATCTTCTGACTTGCTTCGCCGACTGCAGAGATGAAAAGACTGGGGAATGGAGGGAGGTCCCAGGTATTTATGGACCGGGAGGTGCTCCTTTTTTTTTCAAGTCATCTCTACAAAGATCGCCCTCTACAGGTCCGTATCCCAAGTGTTATGACTAGTTGGAAGCGGGGTGTGTGACATACTGGGAATACAGCCATTTAAAGTAAATCCACAAAAGTTGCACATAAATAGTTGTCATCAACTTTTGTAGCATTTTTGTATTTATGGAGCAACTTCTGTAGCATTTTTGTATTTATGGAGCAACTTCTGTTTGGGTAAAGTATAGATGGAAGATCCGGGTGGGATATTAGTCAGACTGCAGCTTTGTCGAGCACCACGTTATAGGGTTGTGAGTACCATCAGTAGTACAGTACTAGTACCACTGCTTGGGAACCCTGTTATAGAGTAACACAAAGTAGAAGGTTTTAACCCTTTCAGTACCAGCCTACCTAGAGATTTGGTCACCCTCTCTAGCCAGCTACGCATGTTCAACTGTGATTTTTAAAGGGATATTCCAGGAACATTATATATAGTTTTTTTTGTTCAGCAGAGTCTGTAACATAAAATGTCTGTTATTTTGTAGTGTATTCTTCATTTTTAGGTGAAATACCAGGAATTTGACTTTCCCATTTTTTTCCTGTTCCCCAGGGAGATCCCGATTTGAGATGTCCCACTATGTGAAACTGCCAAATTCACCCAGTAAAACTCACCTCTCCTCGGTCCAACAGCACAAGCACTCAGGCAATGACAGCCATTTGCTGTGTATATTCAAAACAGTGACAGGTGCCTGCCGAATTACATAGGCATGGTGGTCGACTCTCGTTGTACCAGTGCCCATACATGGCCGTGAAACGGGGTAAAGGCGAGTGTATACGGGCGTCCTGGTGAATTTCACACAGTGGGGTATGCAGATTCGGGATGCCCCAAGGAAAAGATAGTGGCAAGCCCTGGGATCTTTTAGATTCCAAACCGGGTCGCTAGTGGGTTTTGTTCCGCTTTAAGAGTATGGCACAACTGCAAGCATACCAAGACATAATCTCCCACCTAAACGGACAGCCCAGGCAAGCAGACCACTATTTAGAGAGGCAAAGGAAGTGTTCATGTCATCCCTGAACAGTGGTTTGGCTTGGCAGGAGGATGTTTTAAGTAGTACCTACCTCCTTGCCACTTCGCAATTGCTTGGTTAGGATGGTGAAATTATTTTTCGCATGCATGTGCTGCATTTTTCTGATGTAGATTTGGGGATTACATAATTACATCTATTGAATCTAGGGAATCAAGAGTCAATTATCATTCTGTTTGATAAGAAAGCGAAACAAAAAACTCACATGGTCTGGCGTTTGTAAGTGTGTGACTGCTACAGTAAATTGCTCTCCGGGACTAGGCAATGATATTAGTGAATACTTAGGTAGTAGAGGAGTAATCCAGTCACTATGTAGCAGTTCCTATACATTAAAAAAACAAACACGTGTTTAGCAATTCTTCATAGGCATATCTTTGATCAAGATGGCAGAGCCTGGAGCTGTATTCGCTTGATGGGGCAGATTGGGAACAAGCAATCCATGCGCATAGCCGCTGCACTAAAGTGGACCAACAGTCAAAAAGGACTTAAACCGGACCAACACAACAAACAGTGCTCATATGCATCCCTACCCAGGGCAATTTAGATATGGTTACTTTTTTCTAACTCCTGCTTTGGTCAATTTTAAAAGCAAAATGGTGGCTCATGGATATGCAGGCCGCCTGCAAACAGAAAGTGCTGCTGAGTTTCCTGTTACTGTGCATTGTCAGTTATGTCAGTTGAATCCAGGTAGCAGCATGGTTTAGATGCTGGGAAGGGAAGTTTTGGCCCTACTTAAATGGTCCAGATCAGAGGGGCATGGACTGATAAAGTCATATTTCCTATGTTAGATATTTTAATATCTTTCAGGACCAGCTGTGGCATATACAATGTGCATATAAGTGTTACTTGGACGATTATAGCATGTAAAAATACAATTCTGTGAAACTCACCTGTAGAATTGTTTTTGTATCCATCCAGTTCGGAACGTCCAGATATCTTCACGATTGGGTGTTCGCCCCTAGATGGCGCTTGACTGCAAGATCAAAGATGTAGCTCCTCCCGGCCCCCTATAAAGGCAGCTGCCCCTCTATCATTCCCCAGTAGTTTAAAACCGGTATTCAATAAAATAGGGCAGGCGGGGAGGCCTAAGAAAAAGAAACCATGTTACCTCATATAGCTTCAGCTTGTACTCTCTCTAATGCAAAAGACTAGAAGAACTAGTGTCCTATGAACAAAAATGGTTGATCACCATAACAGGCATACAGGACATAATGAACACAAGAGCGGCGTGGGACGGCCTGGACTGGATGGATACAAAAACAATTCTACAGGTGAGTTTCACAGAATTGTATTTTTTCTCTTCCATCCAGTCCAGGCCGTCCTGATATCTTCACGATTGGGACATCCAAAAGCAGTGTACATATGGGCGGGATCCCCAGTACGGAACAGCATGTAGTTCATTTCACTACCGCCTGAAGCACCTCTCGGCCAAAAACAGCGTCAGCTGAGGCACTGACATCCACCTTGTAAAACATATAAAAGTATGAACAGAAGACCAAGTTGCGGCCTTACAAACTTGTTCCACCGATGCCTGATGCTGAAAAGCCCAAGAGGCACCAATAGCTCTGGTAGAGTGAGCTGTGATCCGAAAAGGGGGTTCCTTCCCCCTGGCAGAATATACTTGTACCACCCCCTGTCTGATCCACTTACTGAGAGTGGACTTGGCTGTTGGCAATCCTTTCCTAGAACCCTCTGTTTGGGCAAAAAGCAAATCAGATTTTCTGAAGGATTCAGTCGCAGCCAGGTAATACCTTATGGCTCTAACCACATCCAAAGCATGGAATTAGCCGGTGCTGGACACAAGGAAGGTAAGACAACTTCTTCATTAGGCAAAAAATCAGGTTTAAAACGAAAAACCATCTTATCCCTGTGCAACTCAAAATAGAGTGGCTTCATACATAGCCCAGCCAGCTCTGATACACGACCCACCGAGGTGATCGCCACCAGAGAAACCACTTTGAGAGTCAACATAGACAATGCAACATCGTTCAATGGCTCGAAGGGAGGACCCTGGAGAGCAGATAGCACTAGATTCAAGTCCCACACCGGTAATACTGACTTAAGCGGAGGCCGGACATGGGTAACTCCCTGGAAAAAAGTCCTGATCAACCTATGGTTGGCAATGGATCTCTGGAAGCTGAAGACCCAATTCTAAACAGTGTTGTAAAAACTCCAGAATCCTAGAAAATACAATTCTGTGATTACTCTCCTGTAGAATTGGCATTATGAGTATACAGTACGTCCTGCACCAGATTACTTACACCCGGGTATTACTCCGCCAGATGGCGCTGGACTGCAGAGACATTGAAAATAGGTTCCTCCCGGCCCCTCAAATAACCAGGGACCTCCCACAATCCCCAGCATTGAAAAATACCATTTTGTGAGTACTCATCTGAAAAATGGATATTGACAGTGTGCCACACACCCCGCTTCCCCTTTAATTCTTACGATCGGGTTACTCCACCGCCAGGTGGCGATGTTGCAGAGAGAAGTCTTGAAAACGAGCCCCCTTCCGGCCTATATATACCTGGGACCTCCCACTTAACACCAGTGATTTAAAAAGCAGAAAGACAAGGTACCAGGAAATCCAATGGTAACCTCAAAACAAAGAAAAAGCTTCACCATATAAAGGAACCGGGATACCGAAAAGGGCGGGTGAAGCGGGGTGTATGGCACACTGACAATATCCATTTTTCAGGTGAGTACTCACAAAATGGTATTATTATCAGTGTGCCACACACCCCGCTTCCCCTTTAATTCTTACGATTGGGACATCCAAAAGCAGTGTCCACAAGGGATGGGTATCCGAAGGCAAAGTGAAGCATAACTTAAATGACTGCAGTCTGCAGAACTTTGCGGCCAAACACAGCATCCGCTGAGGCCCGCACATCAACCCTGTAAAACTTAGAAAAAGTATGAACAGAAGACCGAGTAGCAGCCTTACAAACTTGTTCAACAGAAGCTTGGTGCTGAAAAGCCCAAGACGCTCCAACGGCGCGAATAGAATGAGCAGTGATACGGCCGCAATAACAGCCTGACGTATCCATTTGCTAATGGAAGATTTGGGCGGCGCCAAACCCTTCCTAGGCCCACAGGGCACAACAAAAAAGGCATCAGTTTTACGAAAAGGAGAAGTAACAATCAAATAGTACTTAACACAGCGTAATACATCCAAACAATGCAAAACCCTCTTCTTGTCATTCTTAGGCTTAGGACACAAGGAGGGAAGAACAATATCCTGATTCAAATGAAAAGCAGAAACAACCTTAGGAAGAAAGTCCGGTTTGAACCGAAAAACCACTTTATCCTATTGCCTCTCAAAGTAGGGCGCCTGAATAGACAAGGCCGCCAGCTCCGAGACACGCCGAACCGAAGTGATAGCTACCAAGAAGACAATCTTCTGAGTCAGGGTAGACAAAGCAATATCTTGCAAAGGCTCAAAGGGAGGAGCCTGAAGAGCGGAAAGCACCAAATTCAAGTCCCAAACAGGGAGTAAAGGTTTCCTGGGAGGCCGCACATGTGCCACCCCCGGGAAAAAAGCTTTAACTAAAGGATGAAGCGCAAAACGCTTCTGAAAAAAGATAGATAAGGCAGAAACTTGCCCCTTCAAAGTACTCAGCTGAAGACCAGAGTCCAGCCCTGATTGCAAAAACTCCAGGAATCCTGGAAACCGAAAAGACCCTACAAGGCAAAGATCTAATCTCACACCAAGCGATATAGGCTTTCCAAGTCCTATAGAAGACCTCTTCCGGGCACTGATCAGAGTCTTAACGACCGAGTCCGAAAGACCCTCCTCCTTCAAGATGGAGGTTTCAGCAGCCAAGCCGTCAAACCCAGCGTTGGTAAATTGGGGTAATACAGCTGACCCTGAGTGAGCAGATCGGGCCGAAGAGGCAGAACGAGCTGGTCCACTGCCAGCCGAACGATGTCTGCGAACCATACTCGCCTTGGCCACCTTGGGGCCACGAGAATGGCGGACACCTTTTCCAGAGCCAGCTTCCGTACCACCCTGCCCAGCATGGGTATCGGGGGAAACAGGTACAGAAACCCCAGATCCCCCCCAGCTCAGGGACATGGCGTCCACTGCCAGAGCCCGAGGATCCTGGGAGAGCGACACGAAGTTCGGGAGCCTGCAATTGTGACGACAGGCAAACAGGTCCACCTCCGGCGTCCCCCGTTCGGAGACATAGTGACCGAAAAACCTGAGGATGGAGAGCCCATTCTCCAAGACGGGAAGAGCCCCTGCTCAGCAGGTCCGCTTCCTGGTTCTCCACCCCTGGGATGTAAACAGTCGAGAGACAAGGAACATGGGCCTCCGCCCAGGTCAGGATCAGGGATACCTCTCAGAGTACCCAGACTGCGAGTCCCTCCCTGATGATTGATGTAAGCAACCGCTGTTCGATTGTCTGAATGGACCTGGACCGGAAGGCCCAGAACGTGATGAGTCAGGAGAGCAAGCACCCGACGGATGGCTCTCAGTTCCAGAATATTGATGGGTAAGTGGGCCTCTTGAGGTCCCCACTGCCCCTGGAACTGAAGATCCTTCCAGAATCCGCCCCATCCCGAAAGACTGGCGTCCGTGGTGACAATTTCCCAAAAGAGGAGTCAGGAAAGACCTGCCCCTCGAGAGATTGTTCGAGACCAACCACCACTGGAGGGACTGCCGGACCCGGGAGGACAACTGGAAGGGCCGATCCAACGACCGTGGTCGCCGGTCCCAGGACGCCAACAGATGAAGCTGCAGCGTCCTCATGTGAAATTGAGCGAAAGGCACTGCCTCGAGGCAACCATCAAACCTACCAGCCTCATCCCCAGACGGATGGACGGCCGAGGATTGGAAAGAAGGACCCGAGCCAACTCCTAAATCAGATAAATTTTGGACTGAGGGAGAAACACCCTGTGTTGACCAAGTCCAACTGCATTCCCAGAAAGGACACCACCCTGGCCGGAGCGAGGGAGGACTTGGGAAAGTTGATCACCCAACCGAAGCTTTCCAGCGTGGAGACCTCCATCCTGGTGTCTGTCTCTGATTGACTGAGGGACGGAGCCATGATGAGAAGGTCGTCCAAATAAGGAACGACACGAATGCCCCGAGATCTGAAGATGGCCATCACCCCTGCCAGCACCTTGGTGAACACCCTTGGGGCCGAGGTCAGGCCAAACGGAAGTGCCACGAATTGAAAATGCTGGTCGTTCATCATGAACCGAAGAAAATGCTGATGAGCTCGGCATATGGGAACATGAAGGTAAGCATCCTTGATGTCTATGGACGCCATGAAGTCCCCCTGCCGAAGAGAACCGATGGCCGAATGCAAAGTTTCCATGCAAAACTTCCGGAAACGGATGAACCTGTTGAGCAATTTCAGGTCCAGGACGGGACGAACCGACCCGTCCTTTTTGGGGACTGCGAAAAGATTGGAGTAGAAACCGAGGCCCACCTCTAAGCGCGGCACCGGCCGGATGACCGCCATTTCCAAAAGATTCCTTACCGACGCCAGGAGCCCCTGTGCGGGCCAAAGGATCGGTGGGCACCCGAGACCGAAAGAACCGTGAAGGAGGGCGAGACTCGAACTCCAGTTTGTAACCGGACGACACCACCTCCTGGATCCATCTGTCCGGACCTCCTGGTCCCAGACCAGGGAAAAGTGTCGCAATCGTCCCCCCACCCGCACCGGTGAGGGCAGCCCCTCATTGCTGAGCGGGCTTACCAGCAGGTTTGGGCTTGGCGCCCCAAGACTGACCGGGAAGGCCACGGCCCCTCCCCCGGGTCCAACCTGTACCTCTGGTAGCGGGAAAGGAAGCCCCCCTACCCGCTCTGACTCCCCGAAAGGAAGGATTAAAGGCACTCGCACCCCGAAAGGGGCGACGAGGTCTCTTGCGTTGAGGTAATTTACCACCTTTTGCCACTGAATCTATTTTATCACCAAACAGGCGCAAACCCAAAAAAAAAGGGATCGCTGTAAGCACCTTTTTAGAGACAAAGTCCGCCCACTGGCGCAGCCACACTGACCGACGAATTGCCACCAGCAAAGCCGCTGTCCTGCTACTCATTGCCAGAGCATCGTCCTGAGCGGTCAAGACAAAGGAAATAAACGACTCACACCGTTTAAGAGTACAAAACAAATCACAAGCGGGATCAAGACCTGCGTACAGATCCCTAATCATGGACCTAACTGCCAACAGAAGAAGCGCCGAAGCACACACTGGCCGCAGTGTCGATCTGGCACTGATAAAACCATGGCGAGCAAATTGCTCAATCCGACGATCCTCACTATCCTTAATGGCAGTGGTCTCAGAAGATTGTACCACAGCCGTGCTAGACAGCCCTAACACAGGGGTATCTACGTCAGGGGGAACTGACCAAAGCTTCACCAAATCCTCCGGAAAGGGATAGTGTTAATCCCAACTAGGAGGAATTCCAGCCAGTCGCGTGGGTTGTTCCCATTCATCAAGGACAACCCTCACAAAGTGTTGTTGCCTGGGAAAAACCAAACGCGGCTGGGGAACATCAAATAACTCACCCTTTGGCAGGGCGACTGCCTCAGGCGGATCCAAATTCAAAATTTCAAACATTTGAGCCAGAATGGAAGGGGTGTCAAAGGACACCCCCGTAGCCTGATCGCCAGCAGCGTCAATCCCTAGCTGATCTGCAGGCTCATCCGACTCCTCAAGGAGTTCCCCCTCCTCATCAGGGGGACAATCGGACCAATTCACTATTTCACACGTCTCATCCTCCGAAGCAGGTGCTGCTGGAGAAAGGTTTTTCCGCTTCGCTGTAGCCTTCTGAGCTACTTTGGCGGAAATTATTTTCTCGAGGTTGGCCAATCGTGCACACACCTCGGCTTGCGAATCCCCACCCTTGACAATGTCACATGGGGACCGGAATAAGGGAGGGGGGGTAGGAGATGACGGAAGTTGCGAGGAGCCAGAAGCCGGAGCGACAGACTGGCGCGCAATGTTTTGCTTTGCACATGGAATGCATAATATGACATCATCGCCTGGGAGCGGACCCCCACAGCCCCCACACAGCCTGGATGGGCCCGAAGAGCCATTTCCGGTATTGTCGGAAGCCTCCATATGGTGAATTTATGGTATTCGCAACAACCCAGGGTTTTACGCACTAAGCCACCCGGGATGCCCCTTTATAATTAATATCCCGGGAAAGGGAGGATTCAATTTTTTTTTTTTTTTTCAAAAAACCTTAGGACAAAACCCAATTTAGAGTACTAAGGCTAGCCAGGTATAACAGAACCGGGAGAGCCACTGCAGTGAGGGGATCCCAGGATCTGTGGGGGGAAAAGAGACAACAGTCAGACCCCTAGAAGAAAAGGCAGCATGCAGCATAGTCATTCAATACAGAGAAAGGCCTAATAAATAACAATAGCAAAGCCCCAGAGTGGCTTAAGAGTTAAACTGAAGCCAGCCAACATACACTTTTTATAAACATGCTGAAGCAAACTGAAAGTAAAAAGGATGGCCTCACACACGAGGTGGGGACCATTTACCTGTACGAAGAGCAGCAGCAGCAGCAGCCATCAACCTGCAGCCGAGTCCCCCGCACCTGACTCCTTGATTAGAAGGAGGAAGTGCGGCGGGGCCGAGCTGCAAGACAACCAGCTCAAGCCACGCCGACACCCTCGGAGTCAGTGGGGGGTGGGGGGGGAACATGCCACACATATCACAGCCCTAGCAGTCCAGGCCGCATGAGCGCTACCCGCAGCGCTGAGCCTGAGACTGCCAGCACTCTTTAATCAGAACTAACGTTAAAACACACATGCACACAGTATAAGAACCCCCCAAAAACCACCCCCCCCCATAGTGAAGGGAGAAGGGACCGTAACGGGAGAGAAATGGCCAAGGGGGAACCTCGGGACAGGGGCATCCCAAATCCGGATCACCATGCCGGATAGCCGCATTGCCCCACGTGTGGGGTCGAGCGGAGGAGATAAGCTCCTAGGCACCTATAGTGCCATCTACCGTTGCCCAGTGAGCAGCCCAGGCTGGGAGGCTTCCATTAACCATCTAGGTAAACAAACAATCAAAACTGGGCAGAAATAGACCCAAAGGGGGTGCCGGGGTAAGACCCCGGCTACCTGCAAGCAGGAGACTTCTTTCTTCTGTCTTGTCGCCTCATGCAGAGAGAAAACACTGGTGTTAAGTGGGAGGTCCCAAGTATATATAGGCCGGAAGGGGGCTCGTTTTCAAGACTTCTCTCTGCAACGTCGCCACCTGGCGGTGGAGTAACCCGATCGTAAGAATTAAAGGGGAAGCGGGGTGTGTGGCACACTGAGAATAGCAGTTAACGAGAAGCCGGGAGAATTAAAACAACCCAAACTGGTAACTATAACAATGATAACAATCACCATACAGGGGATCCAAGATAATGCAAAACCAAGGGTGGGGTGGAGCAGGACGTACTGTATACTCACAATACCAATTATACAGGTGAGTAATCACAGAATTGTATTATTCTTAGTATACAGTACGTCCTGCTCCAGATAGATTACTTACACTAGGGACATCCTATAGCAGTGTCCATAAAGTAGGGTGGGATCCCCAAAGGTAACAGCGGACAGTTTAAACCACTGCCGCCTGCAAAACCTTGCGGCCAAAAGCAGCATCAGCTTAGGCCCTAACATCAACCTTGTAAAACTTTTAAAAAGTATGCACAGAAGACCATGTAGCGGCCTTGCAAACTTGTTCAACAGAAGCCTGGTGCTGAAAAGCCCAAGAGGCACCAATCGCACGAGTAGAATGAGCAGTAAGGCGGAAGGGAGGATTCTTCCCCTTAGCAGAGTAGGCCTGAATCACAGCCTAACGGATCCATTTGCTGATAGTAGACTTGGCAGAAGCCAAACCCTTCCTAGGACCGGAAGGGGCCACAAAAAGAGCATCAGTTTTTCTGAAAGGTGTAGTAGCCACCAAATAGTACTTCAGACACCTAACCACATCCAAAGAATGCAAAACCCTCTCCTTAGCAGTACTAGGATTAGGGCACAATGACGGAAGAACAATGTCCTGATTCAAATGAAAGGCAGACACAACCTTAGGCAGAAAGTCGGGCTTGAAGAGGAACACCACCTTGTCCTGGTGTCTCACATAGTAGGGGGGCTGGATGGAGAGCGCCGCCAATTCAGACACACGTCTAACAGAGGTGATAGCCACCAAAAAGACAACTTTGAGAGTAAGAATGGCCAGGGCAGCATCCTGCACAGGTTCAAAGGGAGCACCATGCAAGGCTGACAAAAACAAATTCATATCCCAAACAGGCATCATAGGCTTACGTGGGGGACGCACATGAGTAACCCCCTGGAAAAAAGTCCTGATCAGAGAATGCTGAGCAAAGGACTTCTGGAAGAAAACAGCCAGGGCAGAAACCTGACCCTTCAGAGTACTGAGTTGGAGCCCCATCTCCAACCCATGCTGCAGGAACTCCAGAATCCTGGGAATAGAGAACACACGACAGGGAAGAGACTTAGACTCACACCAGTCAATGTAGGCACGCCAAACCCTGAAATAAATGGAAGAAGGCTTCTTCCTAGCCTTTATCATGGTATCAACAACCAAGGTAGACAGCCCCTTCTCCATCAAGATGAAGGTTTCAGAAGCCAGGCCGTCAAAGCCAGAGTTTGTAAATTGGGATGGCGTAAGGGACCCTGAGTGAGCAGGTCTGGCACCCTGGGCAGAACGTACTGATCTACTGCCAGCTGCACCATGTCTTTGAACCACACTCTTCTTGGCCTCCTGGGGGCCACCAGAATTGCTCCCCCCCCCCCCCTCCAGAGCAATCTTGCGCAGAACCCTGCCCAGCAGGGGGAATGGAGGAAAGACATACAGGAACTGAAAGTCCTGCCATGACATTGCTAGGGCATCCATGGTCAAGGCCAGAGGATCCTGGGACAGGGAGACAAAGGCCAGTAGTTGGTGATTGTGACGGGACACAAATAGATCCCCATCTGGTTGGCCCCAACGGTGACACAGAGATTGGAACACCCTGTTGCAGAGGGACCATTCTCCCTGGCGAGAGGTCCCCCTGCTCAGAGAGCCTGCCAGCAGATTTTCCACCCCAGAATGTACACCGCTGATATGCAGGGAACATTGGCCTCCACCCAGGTCAGGATTAGAGACACTTCCTGGAGGGCCCTCTTGCTCCGGGTCCCTCCCTGATAATTGATGTAGGCAACTGCCGTCTGGTTGTCCGAGCGCACCTGAACAGGCAGGCCCCGAAGGTGAAGAGTCAACTGAGTCAGAACCAACCTGTTTGCCTGCAGCTCCAAGACGTTGATAGGTGTGTGGGTGTCCTGAGGGCACCACCTCCCCTGGAACTGCAGGGACTTCCAGAAACCCCTCCAACCTGACAGACTGGCATCCGTGGTGGCCGTCTCCCAGGAGGGTGTCAGAAAGGATCTGCCCCCCAACATGTTCCTGGAGTCCAGCCACCACGAGAGGGACCGCCTGACCAGGGGGGAAAGCGCAAAGACCCGGTCCAGGGATACAGGGTCCTTGTTCCATACTAACAAGAGGTGGAGTTGCAGAGGCCTCGAATGGAACTGAGCATAAGAGACCGCCTCGAAGCATGCCACCATCAGGTCCACCAGCTGCATTCCCTGCCTGATGGAAGGATGATGACAAGATAGCAGGAACTGGACCTGCACAATCAGACTGTCCACCTTCTGCTGAGGAAGAAAAATCCTTGCCTGAACTGTATCCAGATTCATTCCCAGGAATGAAGTCACCAAGGAGGGAGACAGAGAAGACTTGGGGTGGTTGGTCACACAGCCAAATGACCCCAGGGTGGACACCACCAGCTGAGTATCCAACTCTGCCTGATGTAGAGACTGGGAAGTGATGAGAATGTCGTCCAGGTAGGGCAGGACGCGAATGTCCTGAGACCTGAGCAGAGACATCACTCCTGCCAGCACCTTGGTGAACACCTTGGGAGCTGAAGTGAGACCGAAGGGCAATGCCACAAATTGGTAGTGCTGAAACTCCAGAGCGAACCTGAGGAACCTTTGATGACCTGTAAATACAGGAATATGAAGATAAGCATCTTTGATGTCCACAGACGTCATAAAATCCCCTGGGCGCAGGGAACTGATGGCAGAGCGCAGAGTTTCCATGCGAAAGCGCCTGCACCTGACAAATTTGTTGAGGATCTTCAAGTCCAGAATGGGCCTGACTGACCCATCTTTTCTGGGCACTGTGAAGAGGGTCCTGAGGAATCCGGAATCTGATGAACCTTGGGGGGGCAGAGGTTCTGCCACACATTCTAATGGTGTCATCCAAGGCAGAGAGGACATAAGTCACAAAAACATCACAACGAGAAAGTGCATTAAACTCCTCACTAGACACATCATCAGGGGCACCATCAAGGATACTCCTGAGCAGGGTCCTAATAGCCACAGCCGTAATGGCAGAGGCACAGACCGGGCGCAGCGCCGTCCCCACACATGCAAAGGCATGGAACGCCAACTGATCAATGCGCCGGTCCTCAGCATCCCGCAGGGTAGTAGAGTCAGGGGAGTGCATGACAGAGGTGTTAGATAACTCTAGGACCGGGGCATCCACTTCGGGAGGATGACCAACACTTCACCACATCAGCAGGAAAGGGATACTTCCTATGAGCTCCTATACGCTCCCATTCCTTGAGCACAAGGTTATTCAAAGGTGCTTGCTCAGGAAATTCCAAGCGTGACTTAGCAGTTTGAAAAAGTTCCCCCTGGGGGCCGCAACAGGGGGAGAGATAGAAAGAGCCTCAAAAATCTGAGCCAACAGTCTATCAGTATCATCTGGGGCTCAGGGGTCAGAGCCAGAATCGTCATGACCCCTGGGCCTCCCATCAGATGACCCTGAGTCAGAGAATAACTCCCCTTCCTCCAAAGGGGTATAACCAGACAGTTCCAAAAACTCATCAGCTTCCATAGGGAAAAGAGTGACATTAGGCGTTAAGTGCCGCTTTTTTGCAGAGGCCTTACGTGCCAAGGTATTAGCAATTAACTTCTCAACACTAGCCAGTCTAGAAGACACATCAGGCTGAGAATCCCCACTTATATGCAACTCAGTGGGAGTGAGATTTAAGCTTGGGGGAGTAGGTGAAATGAAACGAGGCCAGATTGCAGCGCAAGCACCTGCTCGGCACAAGGTACACAGACCCGCAGCGCTAATAGGGGACACCCCACAAGCTACACACAGCCTGGCTTGTCCCGAAGGAACCCCGAGTACATTATCCTGAGACGCCTCCATATGGTGATTATAGTGGCACAATAGGACGATAGGGATTGACGCTATAAAAGCAAACCGGGATGCCCCAATAACCCGCTATGGAAGTAGGAGTAATTAACATAGGCCTCACAAGTTAATCAACTAAGTAGAGGGAGTAGGGCCGGGAGAAGCCAAGAGGGTTCAGCCCGTCTGAAAGACAAAAGCAAAGGGGGGCCGTAAGCACACAATAAAAAACAGCGGTAATAAAGCCGCCCGCGAGGGCACTCATGGACCGCGGTAGTAGAAGCCCATCACGCAGCAGCCGAGACCAAGGAAAAAGTGGCGTCGGGCATACCTCGAGGGGCGGGCCACAGGTACAGTGACGCGGAAGGCGCCAAAAGCGGGCCCCGCCCCCCCGAAGAGCGCAAAGCCATACACGTGACAAGCAGCCAATGACAGTGCACCAGCGCTTGAGGCAACGCCGCCGCCAAGCGCGGAACACAGTGGAAGCGCACGCGGCGGCGACAGTTTTAAAAAACAGTAGTTGCAAACAAGTCAGCGCGGTGACTGACGCTAAGCATAAGCAAATAAGCACAAGGCCAATACACATATACACACACCCCCCCTCCCCCGAGGGCTACAAGGAGAGCGAGGGAGGACAGCGGCCACTTAATATAGGGCCCACCGATAGATAGGGGCAAGGGGCAAAAGGGCGGGAGGGGCATCCCATAGAGGCTCACCATATGCCTATACCGCCTACCCTTTGGTGGGGGAATGCGGTGGAGCAGCGCTCCTAAGCGCCTAACAGCAGTGCTGCCTTCTATCACCCGACCAGCGCAGCCAAGGCTGGGAGGCAATTATTGATGGAACGGGTGGAAATAGTCTTACAGGGCCGCAGGCTAATAGCCCCACTCACCTGCGAGTAGAGAGAGACATCTTCTTGTCCTTCGCAGTCCAGACTGCAGAGAAGATCTGGGGATTGTGGGTGGTCCCTGGGTATTTGAGGGGCCGGGAGGAGCCTATTTTCGATGTCTCTGCAGTCCAGCGCCATCTGGCGGAGTAATACCCGAGTGTAAGTAATCTATCTGGAGCAGGACGTACTGTATACTAAGAATATAGAACATTTTCGGCAAGGAAGGCTCTCGGCCTTGCACCAAGCGATATAGGCCCGCCAAACTCTGTAGTATATCATGAAAGAAGATTTCTTCCGTGCCTGAATTATTGTATGAACAACCGTGGCCGACAACCCTTTCTCCGTCAGGATTGAGGTTTCAATAGCTAGGCTGTCAAAGCCAGCGTCTGTAAATTAGGGTGCCACAGCGATGTCTACAAACCAACTCCTTCTCGGCCAGCCAGGAGCTACCAGGATGGTTGGAACCCCTTCCTGGGCTATCTTGCGCAGCACTCTTCCCAGGAGCCGAAACGGAGGGAATGCATACAGAAAGTTGAACTCCATCCAAGTAATCGCCAGAGCGTCTGCTGCGATGGCCAGAGGATCTCTTGAGAGGGAGACGAAACGTGGAAGCTTGTGATTGTGTCTGGAAGCAAACAGATCCACGTCCGGCTGACCCCAGCGGAGACACAGAGTCTGAAAGGTCTAGGTGCTGAGGGACCATTCCCCCAGGCGCAAGGAACTCCTGCTCAGGGAGTCTGCCTTCTGGTTTTCTACCCCGGGGATGTGGACCGCCGAGATGCAAGGAACATTCTCCTCTGCCCAAGTCAGAATCCGGGTTCCCTCCTTGAGGTCCCGCCCTGGTGATTGATATAGGCCACAGCAGTCTAATTATCCGAGCGAACCTGGGTCGCACGGCCTCTTAAATGGGGAGTCAAGCGTAGAAGAACCAACCGGATTGCTCTCAACTCCAAGAGATTTATGGGTAAACGGTTCTCCTGTGGACCCCACTGACCCTGGATCTTCTGAGTCTGCCAAACGCCGCCCTAGCCTGTCAGACTGGCATCCGTGGTAACTATCTCCAATGCGGAGTCGGAAAGGACTTGCCCACCAGCAGGTTACGGGAGTCCAACCACCACAAGAGGGACTGCCTGGCCGGGGGGGGGCAGCGAAAAAACCTTGTTCCAGAGATTTCTGCGCCCGATTCCAGTCAGTCAGCAGGTTCAATTGTAGAGGTGAAATTGGGCGAAGGGTACTGCCTTGAAGCATGACACCATTAGGCCCACCAATCTCATCCCCAGACGTACCGACAGCTGCTGACAAGACAGCAAGGCCTGCACTTGCTTCTGGAGACCCAAAACCTTCTGCTGTGGCAGAAAAACCTTGACCTGAGCGGTGTCTATCGTCATTCCCAAGAAGGATCTCACTGTTGAAGGAGTGATAAACGACTTGGGGTAATTGATTACCCAACCGAAGGCTTCCAGGGTTGACAGCACCGTCCGAGTATCGCTCTCGGTCTCCTGAAGGGATCGGGCCAAAATTAGCAAATTGGCCAGATATGGCAACACACGAATACCCTGAATACCACGAATACCCTGACCCTGACTCCTCAGGATAGCCAGATGCCCGCAAGCACCTTGGTGAACACACGGGGGGCTGAGGATATGCCGAACGGGAGTGCTACAAACTGGTAATATTGATCCTCCAGTGCAAACCTCAAGAACCTCTGATGTCCTTGGAAAATCGGGATGTGCAGATAAGACCGCAACGTTTCCATGCAGAAATGTCTGACTCTTACAAACCTGTTGAGACCCTTCAGGTCCAGGATCAGCTGTAGCGTTCCGTTCTTCTTGGGAACCGTGAACAGGTTCGAGTAGAATCCCCGACCCTGTTCCTGCCGGGGTACAGGGCAAATCACACCTATCTGCAGGAGGTGTTGAACAGCTGTTCTCAAAGCCTGAGCTTTTAGCGGATTTTGTGAGATCCTTGAACGGAGGAATTTTGTGGGTGGCCTGGCTGCCAGCTCTATCTTGTAACCTGAGGGCACCACCTCCTGAATCCACCGATCCGAGATGTGACGCCTCCAGATCTGAGCAAACAGCAGAAGCCGTCCCCCCACCCGTATGGGTGAGGGCGCCCCCTCATGCCTGAGTGGGCTTGGCTGGGGGTTTGGACTTGGCTCCCCAGGAGGAGTTGGGCCGGCTGCGGGACCTACCTCTGCCACAGGTATCTCTGCGGCCACCCGGAAACGAAGATCCTCTTCCTCCTCGAAAGGACCAATAAGAATAGGGGTTCCGAAAGGACTGAGCAGGCTTCCTTCTCTGAGGGAGTCTACCATCCTGGACCAAAAGGTCCAGGCGCTCCCCAAACAGCTGGCTTCCCACAAAAGGTAGACTTGTGAGGGACTTTTTGGCAGCCGCATCAGCCGACCACTGCTTCAACCAGAGCGAGCGGCGTAAAGCAACAAGCAAGGGCAAAATTCTGGCACGAAGCATGACCACATCATCCATGGCAGTAACAACAAAGCCAATGAAATCCAAGCAGGCCTTGAGTTCCTTATACTCCTCCGCCCGCTTGCGAGCCTTAGCTCTAGCCACAAGGTGTCTCACCTTTCTCCTGTTGGCTAGAGAAACGATCACCGAGGCACACGCAGGGCGAAAGAGAGCACCAGCAAAGGTGAACGCATGGCAGACCAGCTGATCCATGTGTTTGTCTGCAGGGTCACGTAATGATGCATTGTCCGGTGACGGCATAACGTGGTATTGGACAAGCCTGACACGGGGGGATCCACCTCGGGAGGGTGACACCATAACTGAACCAATTCAACAGGAAAGGGGTACCGCCTATCCAGGCCCTTAGGGGCCGACGGCAATTTGTTGGGCCTTTCCCATTCCTTAAGTATCATGTTAGAAAAATACAATTCTGTGAAATACTCACCTGTAGAATTGGTCTTATACGCAAACAAACATAGAAGGTTGACGGCAGAAGGAGACCATACGGTCCATCTAGTCTGCCCTTATGTGTATACTGTATGTACTCTTTATCTTAGGATAGATGTGTGCTTATCCCAGGCATGTTTAATTCAGTGACTGTTGATTTTTCAACTATCTCTGCTGGAAGTTTGTTCCAAGCATCTACTACTCTTTCTGTAAAAATACAACTCTGTGAAGTACTCACCTGTAGAGTTGGTATTATATGCAGACAGCACGTCCTGCTCCAGACATAGTCCTTACATGTGGGTATACCTCCGCCTTCAGCGCCGTGCACTGCAGAACATGAAGAAAACAAGCTCCTCCCGGCCCTACATATACCGGAGGACCTCCCACAAATCCCCAGCATTGAAAAGCAGTGAGAAAGAGAGGCCAGGAGAAACAACCACCCAAAACTGGCAAAAAAATATCAAGGATAACAATCACCAAACAGGGGA
Organism: Gastrophryne carolinensis; assembly: GCA_027917425.1. Taxonomy (NCBI): domain Eukaryota; kingdom Metazoa; phylum Chordata; class Amphibia; order Anura; family Microhylidae; genus Gastrophryne; species Gastrophryne carolinensis. The sequence goes on along the minus strand of CM051236.1, from coordinate 66,213,568 downwards.
TCCGGAACAAGGTGAACCAGGGTGGGGTGGAGCAGGACGTGCTGTCTGCATATAATACCAACTCTACAGGTGAGTACTTCACAGAGTTGTATTATTCTAAGCAGACAGCACGTCCTGCTCCAGACATAGTCCTTACATGTGGGACATCCAATAGCAGTGTCCGTAAAGAAGGGTGGGATCCCCAACAGAAGGCAACAGCAAGCAGTTTAAACTACTACGGCCTGCAAAACCTTGCGGCCAAACACAGCGTCAGCTGAGGCCTTAACATCAACCTTGTAAAACTTTGTAAAGGTGTGAACCGAAGACCAAGTAGCGGCCTTGCAAACTTGCTCCACAGAGGCCTGGTGCTGAAAAGCCCAAGAAGCCCCAACAGCTCTAGTAGAATGAGCAGTAAGACGAAAGGGGGGGAGTCTTCCCCTTAGTAGTATAGGCTTGAACCACAGCCTGACGAATCCATTTATTGATGGTAGACTTGGCGGGAGCCAAACCTTTCCTAGGCCGTGAGGCACAACGAAGAGAGCATCCGTCTTCCTAAAGGCCTGAGTGGTAACCAGGTAAGACTTGACACACCTAACCACATCCAGGGAATGCAAAACCCTCTCCTTAGGGTTACTAGGATTAGGGCACAAGGGAGGAAGTACAATATCTTGATTCAAATGAAATGCAGACACAACCTTAGGCAGAAAGTCTGGCTTGAAGCGAAACACCACCTTATCCCGGTGTCTCTCAAAGTAGGGAGGCTGAATAGACAAGGCAGCCAACTCAGACACACGTCTAACCGGTAATGGCTACCAGAAAGACCACCTTGAGCGTGAGAACAGCAAGAGCTGCTTCGTGAATAGGTTCAAAAGGAGGACCCTGCAGGGCCGACAAAACCAAATTCAGATCCCAAACAGGAACCAAAGGTTTCCGAGGGGGGCGCACATGAGTGACCCCTTGAAAGAAAGTCTTGATAAGAGAGTGCTGGGCAAAGGTCTTCTGAAAGAAGATAGACAGGGCCGAAACCTGGCCCTTCAAAGTACTAAGCTTCAGACCTAAGTCTAGACCATGTTGTAAAAACTCCAGCACCCTGGAGACTAAGAATTCCCGGCAGGGAAGAGACCTGGATTCACACCAGTCAATGTAGGCACGCCATACCCTATGATAAATAGCAGAAGAGGTCTTCTTCCTGGCTTGGACCATGGTAGCCACTACAGAAGCGGACAAACCCTTTTCCTTTAAAATGGTGGTCTCAATAGCCAAGCCGTCAAAGCCAGAGTTAGTAAATTGGGATGGCGTAGAGACCCCTGAGTTAGAAGGTCTGGAATCCTTGGTAGATCGTACTGATCTACTGCCATTTGAACCACGTCTGCGAACCACACTCTTCTTGGCCACCTTGGGGCCACCATAATCGTGGGTACCCCTTCCAGAGCGATCTTGCGTAGCACTCTGCCCAGAAGGGGAATTGGTGGAAACGCATATAGGAGCCGAAACTCCCTCCAAGACATTGACAGAGCATCCGAGGCCAGAGCCAGAGGATCCTGAGACAGGGATACAAAGCTCGGGAGCTTGTGATTGTGACGGGACGCAAACAGATCCACATCTGGGACACCCCAACGGTGACACAGGGACTGAAATACCGAGTTGGAGAGGGACCACTCCCCCTGACGGGACGACCCCCTGCTTAGGGCGTCTGCTAGCAGATTTTCCGCCCCCGGAATGTAAACAGCCGAGATGCATGGAACATTGGTCTCTGCCCATGTTAGAATCAGAGACACCTCCTGGAGAGCACCCTTGCTCCGGGTTCCTCCCTGATGATTGATGTAGGCCACCGCCGTCCTGTTGTCTGAGCGTACTTGAATCGCCAGACCCTTCAGGTGCTGGGTCAATTGTTCCAGCACCAACCTGACCGTCCTGAGTTCCAGGACATTGATGGGTAGATGGGCCTCCTGAGGGCCCCACCTCCCCTGGAAACGCAGGGACTTCCAAAATCCCTCCCAGCCCAAGAGACTGGCATCCGTTGTGACCGTCTTCCAGGAGGGAGCCAGGAAGGATCTGCCCCTATTTAAGTTCCCGTGGTCCAGCCACCATGCCAGGGATTGTCTGACCGAGGAGGGAAGCACCCAGATCTCGTCCAAGGACGCTGGGTCCTTGTTCCAAACTGACAGAAGGTGAAGCTGCAGAGTTCTCAAATGGTATTGTGCAAAGGGCACCGCCTCGAAGCTTGCCACCATCGAGCCCACCAACTGCATTCCCTGCCGGATGGAGGGATGAGGGCTCGAGAGCAGGGACCTCACCTGCGTTGTCAGAGCTTCCACCTTCTGTGGAGGAAGGAATATCCTTGACTGAACTGAATCCAGAATCATCCCCAGAAACGGGGTTACTGAGGAGGGGGACAGAGAGGACTTTGGGTAATTGATCACCCAGCCGAAGGACTCCAGGGTGGTCACCACCGACCGCGTGTCCAGCTCTGCCTGCTGCAGAGACTGGGATGAGATGAGTATATCGTCCAGATAGGGCAACACTCGTATGCCTTTTAGTCTCAACAGAGACATTACTCCTGCCAGCACCTTGGTGAATACCCTGGGGGCCGACGTAAGTCCGAATGGCAGAGCCACAAACTGGTAATGCTGATCCAGCAGCACAAATCTGAGAAACCTTTGATGCCCTGGGAACACCGGAACGTGCAGGTAAGCGTCCTTGATGTCCACAGATGTCATGAAGTCTCCTGGGCGCAACAAGGCAATGGCAGAGCGCAGAGTTTCCATACGAAAATGTCTGTTTCTTGCAAATGGCCCCGAGGTCTAGAAGGTCCTGCACCACCAGCATCAAGACTTGAGCTGAGGCAGGATCCTGTGGGATTCGGGACCCGATGAACCTGGGAGGGGGCAGTACAGCAAACTCTATCTTGTAACCGGAGGACACTACCTCCTGAATCCACCGGTCTGGGACATGGCGTCTCCAGACATGCTGAAAATGCTGTAGACGTCCCCCCCCCCCCTGACGGGCGAGGGCGCCCCTTCATGTCTGGGGGGTCTTGGGAGGGGCTTTGGGCTTGGGCCCCCAGGAAAAACTGGGGCGGCGTCCTCTGTTCTTGTTCCAGGAATCTGTGCGAGCTCCGGCGAAGGACACCCCTCTTCCCTGTTTAGCCCCACGATAGGGGGTCGAGTGGGAGCTTGGGCCATGAAAGGGCCGAATCTGACGCTTGCGCTGGGGCAGCTTGCCCCCTTTAGCAAAGATATCTAACCTTTCCCCAAAAAGGCGCAGCCCTTTGAATGGAAGCCCCGTAAGAGCCTTCTTGGCGACATTGTCAGCGGCCCACTGGCGTAACCAGACCGCACGGCGTATGGCTACCACCAGAGCAGAGGATCTAGCACTCAGGTCTCACAGGTAACCAAAGCATTGGCGGCATCAGATGGCAAGTCATCCGCCCCTTCAAGAGCCGTCTTAACCACAGTCCTGAGCGCCACCGCCGTGATGGCTAAGGCGCAAACCGGGCGGAGCGACGCTCCCCCAAATGCAAATGCATGACAAGCCAGCTGGTCTACCCGCCGATCCTCCAGATCCCGCAGCGTAGTAGTGTCAGGGGAGTGCATAATAGAGGCATTGGACAGACCAAGGATCGGGGCATCGACTTCGGGCGGCGAAGTCCAACACTTGATCAGGTCGGCAGGGAATGGATACTTCTTATCCACAACTTTAGGGACTCCCTGGAGTTTGCTGGGATGTTCCCACTCCTTTAGGACGAGATTATTAAAATGAGTTTGTTCAGGAAACTCCAATCGCACCCTAGCGGCATGAAACAGGTCACCTCTTTGCCGAGGAGTCGCAGGCAGGGGGGGAGAGAGGGATAACACATCAAAGATCTGGGCCAGCAATCTGTCAACGTCATCCTGGGACCAAAGATCAGAACCAGATTCATCCTGACTCCTGGACTCGTCATCATAGGACCCTGAGTCAGAAAACAGTTCCCCTTCCTCTGAGGGGGGATGTGCATAAGACAAATGTAAGTCGTCAGATTCTACAGGAAGAATAGTAGCTTCAGGAATCAAATGGCGCTTCTTGGCAGCAGCCTTGCGCGCCAAGGAGCCAGCGATTAAATTTTCCACGCTAGCCAGTCTAGTGGCAAAATCAGCATGAGAGTCCCCACTAGTATTGGGGGTTAGGCTCAGGCTTGGGGGAGTAGGAAAAGCAAGGCGAGGTGCGGGCCCAGCCTCGGAAGAGGTGGGGAGGCCAGCTAGCGCCTGCTGGGCACAAGGGACGCAGACCCGTGCATTGTCACCACTGCTAGGTGTGACCCCACAAGCTACACACAGACGGGCTTGTCACGAAGGAACCCCGTTCACAATATCCTGAGATGCCTCCATATGGTGATTATTATATTTAATATGCCAGTAGGGATTGACGCTGTAAAGCAACCCTGGATGCCCCAAAGACCCGTGGGAAGTGGGAGTGATTTGGTTAAAATAGTCTGGACCGAATGTTATGCCGGGCCGGGAGAAGCCGCCGAAATCCGCGGTCTGAAAGACACAAGGGGAACAGGGATGTCAGAGCCAAGCGCGAAGAAGCCAAAGCTAGGAAGGGAATCGCCCATGAGGGCACTTACAGAGCAGCGAGGGGAGGACCGTCTTCACCACGCGCATGTGAGAAGGAAATGGCGCCAAGCGAACCTCGAAGGGCGGGCCAGAGCAAGCGATGACGCAGAACGCGCCAACCGAACCACGCCCCCCCTCCGGAGAGCGCGAAGCTCGAAGGCGCGCAGCCAATCAGAAGCGACAGATATTGTCAGGGAAAAAATCACCTCAGGGGAATCTGACAGGGAGAATACCGTGATAGAACGCCAAGCGTCAAACGAATAGAACCGAAGTACGCGCCGAGTAATGCAATGAAAGGCGCTGCGGAAAGCTAAAAGCTGAAAGTGTACCGGGTATGGCTATCTCCCAGTCATTGTGATCCTTGAACCAAGTCTCTGTTATTGCAACAAGATCCAATTCATCTCTGGATATGATAGCCATTAATTCACAGAGCTTGTTGCCCAAGCTGCGAGCATTGGTACACATCATGTGGATGTTGTTGGTATTGTGTTTTAGTGTGTCCTTGATCTTTTCCACCTCTAGCCTAACACTGACCGGGCTTCCTGCTTCAATGTCCTGCTTCATCCTAAATGGTAGGGGACAGAAATCACCCTTACAAGTTACATCTCTGTCCCCTTCCTCTAGTTTAAATCAAAAAAAGGTTTGAGTCCCACTCCAAGTTCTTCTGTGCCTTTCTGTGAAGGATGCAAGCCATCCCTCTTAAACAACTCATTGTTCGACCACCTTCTAACATCATGACTAATACATCCAAAGCCTTTGTCTTCACACCACTGACGTAACCACAAATTGAACTTGGCGATGTTGAGTTCCTTTTTTCCCTGATTACATACTGGCAAAACTTCAGAAAAGGTGATGGAACCTGTTATTTTGCAAAGTTCCTGAATAAAATTTTGGAAGTCCCTTTGTACAACAAACAAATCTTTTTGGGATAAGTCATTTGTGCCAAGATTTAGCACAATGTCCACTCGGTTATGTTTGCTTGCAGACTTCACAATATTTATAATACGTTTCTTATCCCTATTAACCGTGGCACCTAGGAGACACCTCACTTCCTTTAGCTCATCTTTATCCTGTCCAAAGTCCACACCTCTAATTGTTGAGTCACCAACCAGAATATGCCTTTTCCTATTGGTTGGCTTGGTAACTGTTCCTTGCTGCCCTTTTGTACTCATTTTATATGGTCCCTTACTTAAGTACACTTCCTTTGGTCTTACCAAATCCTGCCCAGACTGAGCATTAGCAGATACATCCACATCAAGCTCAGAAAGAACAGCAAATGGGTTATATTGGCTTAGTCCAAAATGTTGATGTTTTTGTTCTACATTGCGCAATCTTCCAGAGCCAACAGTCTTCCACTGTGCCCCTCTCTTGTGAAGTCTTTGTGGGAGTGGTGGCTGTATACCAAGCTGCTTTACTGGCTGAGATAGCTTCATAACTTCAGACTGAAGAGTAGAAACTAAAGACCGTAATTTTGAAATCTTGTCATAGAACCCCTTCATTTGCATACAGTACGTCCTGCTCCAGATATAATACTTACACGTGGGTGATCCTCCGCCAGACGGCGCTGTGCACTGCAAACATGCAAAAACAGGCTTCTCCCGGCCCTTCATATACCCAGGGACCTCCCACAAATCCCCAGCATTGAAAAGCAGTGAGAAAAAGAAGCCGGGAGAAACCAACCACCAAAAAACTGGTAATAATAACCATGATAACAATCACCATACAGGGGATCCAGAATAATGTAAAACCAGGGTGGGGTGGAGCAGGATGTACTGTATGCGTATAATACCAATTCTACAGGTGAGTATTTCACAGAATTGTATTATTCTAAGCATACAGTACGTCCTGCTCCAGATATAATACTTACAAGTGGGACATCCAATAGCAGTGTCCATAAAGTAGGGTGGGATCCCCAACAAAAAAGGCACAGCAGACAGTTAAAAGCACTGTCACCTGCAACTTTGCTACCAAGAGCTACGTGAGCAAAGGCTCCAACGTCAACCTCATAAGAACCTTGGAGAAGGAATAAACAGAAAAAACAAGTAGCGGTCCAGCAACTCGTTCAACCAAGGCACCAATAGAATCAGAGTAAAGAAAGGAGAAGATTCTTCCCCGTAAAAGAACAGGCCTGAGAAACAGCCCAACCAGTTCAAACGCTAACAGTAGTCTTGGCAGAAGCCGAAACCTTTCTTAGGACTGAAGGGACAACCTATCCAAATAAAGACCAGGCCAAAGGGCCTCGTAACCCCTGAAAGCAGATGAGATCAGGCACATACGGATGGAAATGCCCGCAAACCCCAAAGGGCATCAGTCCCCCTAAAGGACAAGAGACCATCCAGGAAAGCTTCCAACACCTGTCGAGGGAATGTAAACCCCCTTTCTTGCAGCGTTACAAGGGATAATGCCCGGAAGAAAGACAATGACCTGAATCCATAAGCCCAAGACACCACCTTAGGCAGAAGGACCGGTGTAAAGCGGAACACCACCTCATCATGGTGTATATATCAATAAATGAGGGCTAGCTAAACAGAGCCGCCCGCTCAGGCACACGTCTGACTGAAGTAACAGCCCCCAGAAGGACAACTGGAAGGTAAGAACAGACAGACAGAATCCGGAATAGGTCCAAAGAGAACGCCCCACAAGGCAAACAGAATAAAAAGCAATCCCAAGAGGATCATAGAATTACGTGGGGAATGCACATGAGTAAACCCCGAAAGAAAGCTCAGCCAAGGAAAAAAGTGAGCAAAAGACTTCTAAGGAAGGCGGACAGGGCAGAACCTGAACCTTCAAAGTATCGAGATGGAAAGCCAACTCCAACCCATGCAGCAACAAAGCTATAACCCTGAGAACAGAGAGCGCCCAACAGGGAAGCCCTTGACTCACACCAAGCAATATGGGTATGCCATACTCTGTAATAGACCGAGGAAGAAGAAAAGGCTTGGTCCTAGACTTCCCAAGTCACAGTCACCAAGAAGGTAAGCCTGTCTCCATCAAGCTGGAGAAATCAGCCGTCAGGTCGTCTAGACCAGAACCTGTAAATTGGAGTGACATAAAAAGGCCCTGAGTGAGCAGATCAGCACACCTGAAAGCACGTACAGGTCCGCAGTCCTCAGCACCACGACTGCAAATCACACTCCCATGGGCCACCCAGGGGCCACCAGAATCACTGGTCCCCCTTGCAGAGCAACTTGTGCCGATCCCCGTCTAGCAGGGTGAATGAAGATAAGACATAAGCATAGCATGTCCAGGCACAAATCAAGTAAGCCTCACGACCACAGTCAGGAATACTCAGACAGAGAAAAGAAGGCCGAGAAATAGTGAAAATGACGGGCCCCCAACAGAACCACACAAGTTGGATCTCAAAGAGACAAAAGGATTAGCACATCCTGTCTCAGAAGGACATCCATAGGAGCGAAAACCACCAATGGGCAGGGAACGAAGTCCTTCGCCCCGATCAGGAATAGATACCTTCCAGGAGAAACAACCTGCTCCGAGTCCCACACAGATAATCAACACAGGTCACTGACAGCAGACAGACCAAGAGCCCTCAAGGAGGAGCTCCAGAAGAGGGATAGGCCAAGCATATAGAGCCACCCCGAAAATTCACTGTTTCAAAATCCAATAGATGTATGAGCCCCCCAAGGGCCCTACCGCGGAACCACAGGGGGTTTTAGAACGAAACTCCTCTCCCTGTCAACCTGATAGATATGGCATCAATCTACAGGAAAAAAACGCAAAGAAGGGGTGCCCCCTGACTGGTTCCTTGAGTACAAGAGTCTCAGAAGAAACCACCTTACCAAGGGGGAAGGTACACAGACCCAGATCCAGTGAAGCTGGAATCTGACCGGCATTTAACAATAAGTAGCAGAAGAGCCCAAGGGCACTAAGTAAAAGTCTGGGCAGCCACCAATGGGCCCACCAGCTGCAATCCTGCCTGGCGCAGAACAGGGACAGCAATGAGCCCATATAACCAGATTGTCCACTTGAATGTCAATGAAGACGGTTCTAGCCTGAACCAAATCTAAATTCAACCCCGGAAATGGAAATACCAAATAAGGGAACAAAAAAGGAATTGAGGTGATAGAGCTCCCAACCAAGGACTCCCAAAGGACACCACCAGCCAAGTAACCAACTCGGCCTGACGTAGAGATTGGGAAGCAAGGAAGGACGACCGGGTAGTTCATCACGTGGACGTCCCTGGGTCTCAGCAGAGACATCACCCCCGTCCGTGCCTTGGCGAGCACTCTGGGAGCAGAAGAGAGGCCGGGTAACAAGGCCACACCAACAGAGTTGGGCCTCCAACACAAATCTGTCAGAGCCTCAGTGTCCATAAACACCCATTGGAAATGAAAGCATCTTAGATCCCGTCAAAAGGCAAGAGGCCCCTGGGTGTAGGACGCTGGCGGCCCAACCCAGAGAAACCATGCAGAAAACTGCCAGTGAATGTAAAATTGTCGAACCTATGGAAGTCCAGAATGGACCAGACTGCCTCATCCTTTTGGAGGAAATGCGGAAAAAGGTAGAAGTAAAAGCCCCTGCCTCTGCCTGTTAAGGGCAACCTGCAAGTGGCCCCAGACCTTGCAGGCCGAGCAAGGCCTGCACAAACACCTGAAGAGAGACAGGGACCAAAGGCACCCTGACAATCACGGGAAGGGACCGCCCAGCAACTCTATCCTGCATCCAGAGGAAACTACCTCCTGAATCCACCAGCAAGAGGCATGACACCTCCTGATAGGAGCAAGGTGCAAGGGCGAGGGCGTCCCATCATGCTTGGGGAGTTTTGGTGAAAGATTTGGACTTAGTCCTGCCGGAGGGGCCAGGGCGTTGTCTGCCAATCCTGGGACAGGAATCTACACCAAATAGCTGGATCCTGTTTGACACTAACATGGGGGGGGGGGTGCCCTGCCCCGAGGAGGCCGAGACAGCCTTCTGCGTAGGGGTGTTTTGCCCTTTTTTCCAAAAAGGTCCAGACGGGCCCCAAACAGGCGTCGCCCTTTAAAGGGGAGCCCAGTAAGTCTTTTTTGTAGCATCGTCAACACCCCACTGTCGCAGCCAGAGCAAGCGACGTATAGCTACCACAAGGGCAGAAGTTCTTGCACACATCCTAATGGTGTCATCCAGCGCTAAAAGGATAAACCTTACAAATACATCGCAACTGGAGAGTACGTTAAACACCTCCCAGGGAAGATCCTCAGGTTGATGATCAATCATCTTTCTGATGAGGGTTCTAGCGGCACAGACCGGGCGCAGCGCCGTCACTGCACAAGAAAAGGCATGGGAAGCCAGTCTGTCAATGCGCCGGTCCTCAGCATCCCGAAGGGTACGATAAGAAGGAGCTGCAATGAAGGGGAGGGTTAAGAACCCCTATGATCGGTGCATCCACCACGGGAGGTGATGATCAACAGTTAACCACATCAGGGGGAAAAGGGTATTTCCAATCCCAGTCCCCTGGAAGTTTACTAGGGGATTCCCATTCCTTGAGTACGAGAGCCTGGAAATGATCCTGCTCCAGAAATTCTAAGCGCGGTGTCGCTGTATGGAAACTCTCCCTTCTAGGCCTGGGAACCTCACCGGAGGGAGAGATAGACAATACCTCAACAATTTTTATCAGCAATTCATCAGTGTCACACAGGCCCCAGGACCAGTATCATCCTGACTCCTCGGCCCCTCGTCAGGGGAGTCCGAGTCTGAGAACAGCTCACCTTCATCAGAAGGAGCAAAACCCCGCGGAGCAGCGAATTCCTCAGTTTCAGTAGGAAGGGGTGAAACCGGAGGCGTCAGGGACCGCTTCTTTCCAGGGCCCAAGCGCTCTGCCAACCTCGAGACAACCTGATCCGCCGTAGGCAGAATACGCGGCACGACTTGCTGGTCATCCCCGCTCGAGTGCGACTCATCAGGCGTGCAGCCACTGGCAACCCTGATTGCAGAGCCAGTACTTGTTCAGCACAGGGTCTGCAGACCCGTGCTCTGTCAGCATCAGCATGGGGTTGTCCACATGCTGAACACAGACGGTCTTGTCCCCGAGGGCCCCCGGTCACATAATTCTGAGATGCCTCCAAATGGTGATTATCTAGACACAATATGTCCGTAGGGATTTACGCAATACCCTGGATGCCCCAAGACCCGCTGATCAATGTGGGAGAATAGTAGGGAAGCCCGCTAAATATATATATATATATATATATATATATATATATATATATATATATATATCCGGGAGAAGCCACCGGAGACTTGATGTCTGAAAGACATAAAGGGAATGAGAGGTGTCAGGGCCATGCGCAGCTGGTAAAATATTTAACAAAGAATCGCCCGCGAGGGCACTTACAGACCAAGGAGGAGGGGAACCGCCACCACACGCGCGCGCGAAGATCATTAAAATGGCGTCCAGTGAACCTCGAAGGGCTGGCCCAATCTTTGGCCGTGACGCGGAGCGCGCCAAGCCAAATCCCCGCCCACTCCGAAGAGCGCGAAGCTCTGAGGAAGTCGTCAAAAAACGCAAGGATAAAATCAATTAATATAAGCCTTGCAAAAGGAAGACGCCGCAGCGTCTATACCAGCGGTACTCAACTGGCGGACCGGGGTCCGAATGCGGACCTCGGTGCCAAATTTCTGGACCCCTGACTTGACAGCCCTGCACTTAATTGCTTCTGTGTTGCCATGCTCAGCGCTGCCCCTTTACAGATTGGCGTTGTAGTTGTTTGTCTCCCTGCCAGTGTCATGACTCCCTGGCACCTAGCATTGCAATATGAAGTACTGCGCGGACAGGAAGTGGCATTGCAAGGTATAATCCACCCCCAGCCCACCCCCAATGTGCTGATTTCTAACTATCCATCCCCCCTGACAGCGCCCCATTCGGACCTCCGCCTCTCACCAGATGCCTGTAAATGGACCTTTACAAGAAGTGGTTGAGTACCCCTGGTCTATACGAAGCCGCCGTCCGCGTGGCACACTATTCAGAAAAGGAACACAGCCGGTCTTAGGGACACACATACGGCGGCAGCCAAATAATAATAAGGAGCAAGAAGCGCGGCTCTGACACCCAGATGTAAATCAAGGGCAATACTATGGCCATAAGCGTGACATTAGAGTATACTGGGACCACCACACACATACCTGTTGGGGCGTGGGAGTCGTTGCCGGTAAAAACAGTCCTCACTCAAGTCTTGGCAAAAATAGGCTTAGGTTTATTTTGAGCAAAAACAGAAAACAAATGAACAAAAAAACAAAATTCATGAAAATAAGGGGTTAAGTTATAGCTACCGTAGGACCAATTTTTGAAGGTGGAACAACCTAAGTCTAGGTTCTCCAACTGTGTGACCCACATATACATACAAAAAATGTCGGTTGGTGCATGGTCAAGCGCTCCAAACACACTACTGGGTCTGGGTTCCGGCACTCCCCAGCAATTCCAATTGCGCTTTTGACCTAGACCACACCTTTTAGTATACAAAATTAATTTATTAGTACCTTATTCTTTAAAATACATCTATTTACAAATTCATACTCTCTGAGCTCTCAATTCATTATTTACATAATATTCATAATCAAACGTGTTAGTATATACACAATACACTGATCATATTTTTTCAAATATGTATAAAGTACATTTCTCCCTACTGTCTTGGTAATCAATTTGATTCATAATTCCTTCCTGATTGGGCAGACATGTTTCGCCATTGGCTTCCTCCGTGCCCTTATTTAAGAGAAACGGAATTTTCATTATGTGAGAGCATTTCTATTCTCAAATATCATCTTACTTTTACAGTATCATAACAGTGTCTTTTCTTTGTAGTTATGTACCTTTTTAAGGAAGTTAAGGTGCTCTTTATAATTTCCTCATCCTTTTACATCATATGTTTGTTCAATCTATGTAATATGTTGTTATTTCTTATACCTCAGAGAAATCTGGTTCCTACACCCCTATGTTGCAGATCAGGAACTTTCCAGTCCTTTAAAAGATAAAGATATTGAGTTATCCTCAAAATATCTTATATCATTAGTCTGTATATATCAAGGCTTACACTTCTCCAAAATCACTCATGTATACACAATGGAAGTACCTGTTTGTTCCTAGCAGGCCCCGCAGAGTTATGGGTACTGTCTTCCCTCTCCAGGCTGTTCCCCAATTCTATATTTAAAGAGAGGGTTCAATTGTCATAATTAGCCTTGTGCTGTATCACTCACTTTTAATAGGGTAATGGTGGCTAACCCCTCCAAATCAGGACCGCACTGTACCTTTAAATATGTGATGTTTTATAAATAGATCGTCCGTGCGCCAGGTGTCCACCTGATATCCACTGTAATTTAGGGACCCTCCCGGGCCTCCAGGATCTCCAATGCTCGTCAGTCTAGGGGCGCGCTGGCGTCTCTCCACGAGGCGCTTTTGTACTGCGCGCTCAGGGACCCTCCCGGGCCTCCAGGATCTCCACTGCTCGTCTGTCTAGGGGCGCACTGGCATCTCTCCAGCAGGCGCTTTTGTGCCGTGCGCTCCGGGGCCCGGGGCGCCGCGCCACACCGGCTTCCGCCGGAAGTGACGCATGCGCTCCAGGCCCCGGAGCGCACAGCACACCACCAGGCACCACGCCCCCCCTGGGACGTCACCCACTGCCTGGTAACGCACACCGGCCCCTCCCCCTCTTCGGCCTGAGTGCGCAACGCAGACTAAGTGTCTGCATAAGCGCCTCCATTATTCTGGAGCCATTATGTGTGTACCTGTCTGTTGGTATTACTTATATGTTCTCACTTCGTGTATATAATGTTGGCAGGATGTCTGCATAGGCACCTCCATCTTTTTGAGGCCCTTACTTGTTTGTTTATCTAGCTGGTATTAAAAAAAGGAAAAAAAGAAAAGGATTTTTGAATTCCTTTCTTTTAAGGGGGCAGAAAATTTTCATTGTCTTCCATATGTGTATATATGTGTACAGGAGTTTAAATGTTTAGCTAATTACGTTTCTTTCTGTATGCAGATTCTAGAGGGGATAAATTATCTTCTTATGTACCACAGTTAAATGGTATCCTCTTCTTTTTGCCTGGGAGCCAACTCTCTTCTGGCATTCCCCTATTTTTCATTTTTATCCCCATAGCCCATATCCTTAAGCCTTCTATTATATTAATTTTAGCTCACAACTGGCTTTCCCCCTTTAATGGGGTCGCCAGTATTCTTTTGCAATACGGGTGAAAGTCCAGATTTCTCCGGGTTTACATGCATTTCTTTCTCATATATGAATCTCACATGCACTAAATTAACATATGTCTTGTTTCGTATACAGAAATTTACATACACCCTAGGGCAGATATCCCCTCTTTCTATTTCATACTTCATACTTGGAATGACCCTGATTGGGTCAGTCCCATTTTTCAGGTTGGGTGGATCTAGAGAAACGGGGCATAACTCAGTGTGTCATTTAATCCCGGATACCGGGATGCCCCGAGTCTGTAGATCCACCTCGCCTCCACCTGTAAAGTTGTCTTAGCAATATTTCCACCTCTTTGTGAATCATGTACTCGATCTAAACCCTGAAATTTGAGTGAGCTGGGGTCTTTATTGTGATGTGTGAAGAAGTGGCGGCCCACTGGGGTTTTTTGGTTCCCCGTTCTTATACTATAAACATGTTCGTAGATGCGTTTTTTAAGATGACGATTTGTTTTTCCAATGTAATAGCACCCACATCCGCATGTTAAGATGTAAATGACATTGGTAGTTGAACAGTTTATGAAGTGTTTAATTGCATATTTCCCCTTGTTTGGTACAGTTACTATGTTGCCTATTCTGATGTACCGGCACATGTTACACCCCCCGCAAGTGTATGTTCCCTTCTGTTTGCAGCAGGATTCCTTTCTGTTAGTGTTATAATGACTGTGAACTAGACGATCACGTAAGTTTTTTGGTCTTCTAAATATTATTCTAGGTTCCCTTGGTAGGAAAGTCCTTAAGTAATTATCATTCAGAAGAATCGGCCAGTGTTTTTTTTTAACACTTGCCGTATCTGTTGGTGTGAGTCATTGTACGTCATTATTAATGCAGGGCCTTGCTGATTCTTATCTATTTTGGGTTTGTAAAGGAGAGTTTGTCGATCCAGCCCTTTTGCTCTTCGAAACGCCTGTTTTAAAGTTCCTTGTTTGTAACCTCTCGCGGATAGTCTCTCTCTAATGTGATTCGCCTCCGTCTGGAAGGAATCCATAGTGCTACAATTGCGGCGTGCCCTGACATATTCGCCATACGGGATGCTTTTCAGGAGATGAGACGGGTGAGAACTTGTGGCCCTCAACATGGTGTTTGCCGCTGTATCTTTTCGATACAGCGTAGTTGTAATCTGACCCTCGCTGTTCTTTAGGATCGTGATATCCAAAAATGTCACTTTATTAGGATTATATTCGCATGTTAGTCTAAGGTTCAGGTCATTTTGATTCAGAAGCACAATAAATTCTTCCAGTTCCTGCTTCGGCCCCTCCCAGATGACCAGGATATCATCAATGTACCTGTGCCACGTTGACACGTGGCACAGGTACCTGGCCATCTTGTCCTCTGCCCACAACCCCCTCTCCCACCAACCCAGGTACAGGTTTGCGAACGATGGGGCACATGTAGTCCCCATCGCCGTACCCTGCACCTGGTGGTAGAGAGTGTTCTTAAAGAGGAAGAGGTTGTGGGAGAGGACAAAATTGAGGAGCCGAAGCAGGAAAAGATTGTGATTGTGCTCCTCAATGTCAAGCTCGTTGAGAAATATCTCCACCGCCTTCAAACCTTTGGTGTGTGGGATACTGGAGTACAGGGCCTCCACGTCTAGAGTCACCAGGAACGCCTCAGGGCTCACCCATATTCCGTCAAGGATACGGACTATGTGTCCTGTATCCTTGACGTAGGATGGTAGGCCCGCTACCAGGGGCTGTAGATGCTGATCTATATAACGGCTCGCATTCTCCGTGAGAGCCCCCATGCCCGACACTATAGGGCGCCCGGGGGGTGCCCTAAGGTGCACCTTAGGTAGTGCATAGAAAGTTGGAATTTTCGGGCATGGGGACTCCAGGAAGCCGGCCGTCATAGCATCTATTACCCCCCGGTCTCGGGCCTCATGGATGAGAGTATGGTATTCCTGTGCGTCCCTCCAATCTGAATGCCGAAATGCAACAGGCCTTGAGTAAATTAGAATCCAATAAAAACATCATCGTGAAACCCGCGGATAAAGGGGGGAATATTGTAATTATGTCGGTAGAACAATATGAGGATATGTGCATGTGCATCCTCAATAATAAATCCTGGTATGAGAGGGCCTCCGCGTCCAGACTCACCAGGGACGCACAGGAATACCATACTCTCATCCATGAGGCCCGAGACCGGGGGGTAATAGATGCTATGACGGCCGGCTTCCTGGAGTCCCCATGCCCGAAAATTCCAACTTTCTATGCACTACCTAAGGTGCATAAAAACCTTAGGGCACCCCCCGGGCGCCCTATAGTGTCGGGCATGGGGGCTCTCACGGAGAATGCGAGCCGTTATATAGATCAGCATCTACAGCCCCTGGTAGCGGGCCTACCATCCTACGTCAAGGATACAGGACACATAGTCCGTATCCTTGACGGAATATGGGTGAGCCCTGAGGCGTTCCTGGTGACTCTAGACGTGGAGGCCCTGTACTCCAGTATCCCACACACCAAAGGTTTGAAGGCGGTGGAGATATTTCTCAACGAGCTTGACATTGAGGAGCACAATCACAATCTTTTCCTGCTTCGGCTCCTCAATTTTGTCCTCTCCCACAACCTCTTCCTCTTTAAGAACACTCTCTACCACCAGGTGCAGGGTACGGCGATGGGGACTACATGTGCCCCATCGTTCGCAAACCTGTACCTGGGTTGGTGGGAGAGGGGGTTGTGGGCAGAGGACAAGATGGCCAGGTACCTGTGCCACGTGTCAACGTGGCACAGGTACATTGATGATATCCTGGTCATCTGGGAGGGGCCGAAGCAGGAACTGGAAGAATTTATTGTGCTTCTGAATCAAAATGACCTGAACCTTAGACTAACATGCGAATATAATCCTAATAAAGTGACATTTTTGGATATCACGATCCTAAAGAACAGCGAGGGTCAGATTACAACTACGCTGTATCGAAAAGATACAGCGGCAAACACCATGTTGAGGGCCACAAGTTCTCACCCGTCTCATCTCCTGAAAAGCATCCCGTATGGCGAATATGTCAGGGCACGCCGCAATTGTAGCACTATGGATTCCTTCCAGACGGAGGCGAATCACATTAGAGAGAGACTATCCGCGAGAGGTTACAAACAAGGAACTTTAAAACAGGCGTTTCGAAGAGCAAAAGGGCTGGATCGACAAACTCTCCTTTACAAACCCAAAATAGATAAGAATCAGCAAGGCCCTGCATTAATAATGACGTACAATGACTCACACCAACAGATACGGCAAGTGTTAAAAAAACACTGGCCGATTCTTCTGAATGATAATTACTTAAGGACTTTCCTACCAAGGGAACCTAGAATAATATTTAGAAGACCAAAAAACTTACGTGATCGTCTAGTTCACAGTCATTATAACACTAACAGAAAGGAATCCTGCTGCAAACAGAAGGGAACATACACTTGCGGGGGGTGTAACATGTGCCGGTACATCAGAATAGGCAACATAGTAACTGTACCAAACAAGGGGAAATATGCAATTAAACACTTCATAAACTGTTCAACTACCAATGTCATTTACATCTTAACATGCGGATGTGGGTGCTATTACATTGGAAAAACAAATCGTCATCTTAAAAAACGCATCTACGAACATGTTTATAGTATAAGAACGGGGAACCAAAAAACCCCAGTGGGCCGCCACTTCTTCACACATCACAATAAAGACCCCAGCTCACTCAAATTTCAGGGTTTAGATCGAGTACATGATTCACAAAGAGGTGGAAATATTGCTAAGACAACTTTACAGGTGGAGGCGAGGTGGATCTACAGACTCGGGGCATCCCGGTATCCGGGATTAAATGACACACTGAGTTATGCCCCGTTTCTCTAGATCCACCCAACCTGAAAAATGGGACTGACCCAATCAGGGTCATTCCAAGTATGAAGTATGAAATAGAAAGAGGGGATATCTGCCCTAGGGTGTATGTAAATTTCTGTATACGAAACAAGACATATGTTAATTTAGTGCATGTGAGATTCATATATGAGAAAGAAATGCATGTAAACCCGGAGAAATCTGGACTTTCACCCGTATTGCAAAAGAATACTGGCGACCCCATTAAAGGGGGAAAGCCAGTTGTGAGCTAAAATTAATATAATAGAAGGCTTAAGGATATGGGCTATGGGGATAAAAATGAAAAATAGGGGAATGCCAGAAGAGAGTTGGCTCCCAGGCAAAAAGAAGAGGATACCATTTAACTGTGGTACATAAGAAGATAATTTATCCCCTCTAGAATCTGCATACAGAAAGAAACGTAATTAGCTAAACATTTAAACTCCTGTACACATATATACACATATGGAAGACAATGAAAATTTTCTGCCCCCTTAAAAGAAAGGAATTCAAAAATCCTTTTCTTTTTTTCCTTTTTTTAATACCAGCTAGATAAACAAACAAGTAAGGGCCTCAAAAAGATGGAGGTGCCTATGCAGACATCCTGCCAACATTATATACACGAAGTGAGAACATATAAGTAATACCAACAGACAGGTACACACATAATGGCTCCAGAATAATGGAGGCGCTTATGCAGACACTTAGTCTGCGTTGCGCACTCAGGCCGAAGAGGGGGAGGGGCCGGTGTGCGTTACCAGGCAGTGGGTGACGTCCCAGGGGGGGCGTGGTGCCTGGTGGTGTGCTGTGCGCTCCGGGGCCTGGAGCGCATGCGTCACTTCCGGCGGAAGCCGGTGTGGCGCGGCGCCCCGGGCCCCGGAGCGCACGGCACAAAAGCGCCTGCTGGAGAGATGCCAGTGCGCCCCTAGACAGACGAGCAGTGGAGATCCTGGAGGCCCGGGAGGGTCCCTGAGCGCGCAGTACAAAAGCGCCTCGTGGAGAGACGCCAGCGCGCCCCTAGACTGACGAGCATTGGAGATCCTGGAGGCCCGGGAGGGTCCCTAAATTACAGTGGATATCAGGTGGACACCTGGCGCACGGACGATCTATTTATAAAACATCACATATTTAAAGGTACAGTGCGGTCCTGATTTGGAGGGGTTAGCCACCATTACCCTATTAAAAGTGAGTGATACAGCACAAGGCTAATTATGACAATTGAACCCTCTCTTTAAATATAGAATTGGGGAACAGCCTGGAGAGGGAAGACAGTACCCATAACTCTGCGGGGCCTGCTAGGAACAAACAGGTACTTCCATTGTGTATACATGAGTGATTTTGGAGAAGTGTAAGCCTTGATATATACAGACTAATGATATAAGATATTTTGAGGATAACTCAATATCTTTATCTTTTAAAGGACTGGAAAGTTCCTGATCTGCAACATAGGGGTGTAGGAACCAGATTTCTCTGAGGTATAAGAAATAACAACATATTACATAGATTGAACAAACATATGATGTAAAAGGATGAGGAAATTATAAAGAGCACCTTAACTTCCTTAAAAAGGTACATAACTACAAAGAAAAGACACTGTTATGATACTGTAAAAGTAAGATGATATTTGAGAATAGAAATGCTCTCACATAATGAAAATTCCGTTTCTCTTAAATAAGGGCACGGAGGAAGCCAATGGCGAAACATGTCTGCCCAATCAGGAAGGAATTATGAATCAAATTGATTACCAAGACAGTAGGGAGAAATGTACTTTATACATATTTGAAAAAATATGATCAGTGTATTGTGTATATACTAACACGTTTGATTATGAATATTATGTAAATAATGAATTGAGAGCTCAGAGAGTATGAATTTGTAAATAGATGTATTTTAAAGAATAAGGTACTAATAAATTAATTTTGTATACTAAAAGGTGTGGTCTAGGTCAAAAGCGCAATTGGAATTGCTGGGGAGTGCCGGAACCCAGACCCAGTAGTGTGTACCGTAGGACCAAGTAGCACCCCAGCTCTCAGCTCATCCTGACTGAACTGAACTGAAAATCCCTCCACCTATATACAGGTGCACTTATCTACCAATTACCAGTTTCCAACAGCCCTTTATTCTTAAAGGAATATACATCTGGTTTTTAAACAGAAATATTACATATAAATCATACATTAAACCACATGAAACAAAGCAACAAAGCATGTCTCCTTTAAAAATAAAAAGGAGCTTATAATCTATATACATATTAACAAATTATACACAGGAACATAAACACACTAGGTTTGGCTGCAGCTTTGCCTCACCTGGCAGTAATTAGCAGCATCCTATATAAACCCAGCACACCCTCTGCTCTGGTTTGGTCTCTGCAGGTAAGTAGCTGGTCATGCTGTGTGTGTGTTGGTGGGGAATAGTGAACTAGTTTATCTGTGAAAGGATAGTGGACAGAGATGAAGATTTGCTGTCCAGCAGATAGAAAAGAGAGAGAAAGATACATACACACAGACAGACAGACCTGCTCACTATTAACCCCTCAACATACCCCCCCAACTCAAGTGGAAGCTTGTCCTTCCACAGAACACATCTCCTGGACCTGGGTACCGAATCGGGACAGGTGATCTGCATTCTTATGCTGACTTCCCGGTTTGTATTGGACCAAGAATCTGTATGGTTGTAGGCTTAAGTACCATCTTGTCAGGCGGGCATTGTTACCTTTCATTGTGTTCAACCAAAATAAAGGATGATGGTCAGAGATTAACACAAATTCTTTCCCCAATAGTTAATAACGTAAAGACTCTACGGCCCACTTGATAGCTAAACATTCTTTTTCTATAGTAGAATATTTCTCCTCTCTGGGAAACAATTTTCTACTAATGTACAGAATTGGGTGTTCCTCTCCATTCTGAAACTGACATAGAACAGCTCCGATACCTCTTTCTGACGCATTCACCTGGACTAGAAATGGCAGAGAAAAGTTTGAATTTCTTAATACCGGAGCAGAACAAAGCTTCTCTTTTAGTTTATTAAATGAATTTTCACATTCAGGAGTCCATTCCACAAGGTTTCTCTTGGTTTTCTTGGTAAGATCACTTAGTGGAGCTGCCAAATTTGAAAAATTTGGAATAAATCGGCGGTAATAGCCAGCCAGTCCTAAAAATGATCTTACCTCTTTTTTTGTTTTTGGGATTGGGGCATCCATCACTGCTGCGACCTTGGACATTTCTGGTTTAATTTTCCCACCACCTATAACATAGCCAAGATAAGATGTTTCTCTCTGAGCTATTGTACATTTTGTAGGATTGATTGTCAGCCCGGCTTTTGCTATGGCAGAGATTACATTGCCTAAATGCAACAGATGAGACTTCCAATCAGAACTAAAGACAATGACATCGTCCAGATACGCCGCACAGTATGAGCTATGTGGTTTTATAATTGTATCTATTAACCTCTGAAATGTAGCAGGGGCATTGTGTAAACCAAAAGGCATACGTGTGAACTGAAACAAACCTTGTAGGGTGGCAAAAGCTGTTTTTTCACGGGAATCTTCTGCAAGTGGTATTTGCCAATAGCCTTTAGTCAGATCAAATGTGGAAATGTATTGGGCATCACCCAGCCTAGTGATCAAGTCTTCTATATGGGGCATAGGGTAAGTATCAAATTTAGAGATCTGATTGAGTTTTCTAAAATCAATACAAAATCTCATTTCTCCATTTTTCTTGGGTACAATCACAATGGGAGAACACCAGGGGCTAGAAGATGGCTCAATGACTCCTAATTTTAGCATGTTTTGGATCTCTATGTCTATCACTGGTTTGAGTTTTTCTGGTACTCTGTAGGGTTTTTGACGTATTGGTTTTACATCACCAGTGTCAATGACATGCTGGACTAAGTTAGTATGCCCTGGTGTAGTAACAAATGTGTGTTTATATTTCTGAATTAATAGATCTACATCTCTATTTTGTTTTTCAGAAAGTTCTCCACCTCTTTTAATCTTAGAGATTTGTGAAGAACTAGGAGACAATACAGAGTAGGCCTGCTCGAGTATATTTGGGTGACATTCTGACAGGATAGTACAGGCCACATTTGGTCCATCAACCCATTTTTTAAGCAGATTGGCATGGAAAATTTTCTTCTTTTGAATTCTGCCTGGCATAGAAATCTCATAATCTACAGGACCAGTTTGGCGTAAGACTTCAAATGGTCCCTGCCATTTTGCTAGCAATTTGTTATCAGAGGTTGGCAGTAACAGCAAAACCTTATCACCTGGCAAAAAAGATTTTTGCTTGGCAGATTTGTCATACCAGCGTTTCATGCGTGACTGTGCCTCTGAAATGTTGATTTTCACAAAATCAGCTAATTCCGCCAGTCTGTCCCGCAGAGAAACTACATAATCCACCAGGTTTTTTTGGTTTGGGCTAGGTTCTTCCCAGTGTTCCTTTATTACATCCAGTGGTCCTCTTGGTCTTCTCCCATAGAGTAACTCAAATGGAGAGAAGCCAGTGGCTGCTTGTGGAACCTCCCTGTATGCAAATAACACATATGGAAGCAGTTCATCCCATTGCTTTGGATACTGTACCACAAATTTACACAGCATCTTTTTAAGAGTTTGGTTAAAACGTTCCACCAAACCATCAGTTTGGGGGTGATAAGGGGTGGTCCTCACAGCCTCAATACCAAGGAGCTGATGGATTTGCTTCATTAAACTGGACTGAAAGTTTGAACCTTGGTCTGTGAGAATTGTATGAGGAATACCCATCTGACTAAAGAACTTAATCAGTTCTTCTGCAATTCTTTTTGTGGTGATAGTTCTTAAAGGGATAGCCTCTGGATACCGGGTCATATAATCACTTAGTACAAGAACATATTGGTTACCTTTTTTACTTTTTTCAAGAGGACCAATGATATCCAAAGCTATCCTTTCAAAAGGGGTATCAACCACGGGGATGGGAAGCAATTTACATTTTTTGTCACCTGGAGCAATATATTGGCATTCTGGACATGATTCACAAAAAATTGCCACATCTGCATGTATTTTAGGCCAAAAGAACCGGTTCAGTATTCTTGACAGAGTTTTATTTCTACCCAAATGTCCAGAGAGTGGAATACTGTGAGCAATATTCATAATTGACTCTCTGTACTCAGAGGGTACCACAATTTGCCACACTTGCTCTGCTGTTTGTGGGTGCTGGCAAACCCTATACAGGATCTTATTTTTTAATGTGTAATAGGGAACCTGTTTGGGTTCTTCTGTGTCCTCTTTCACCTGAGAGAACGGTAAGGCAAGGGTGTTATCTTGTCTTTGTTTAACAGACATATCCTCCCAATTTAAAGGTTGATTAGGTCCTTTTTCCAAGAGACAATGTTCAGACCGCCATTTTTCACGGACAAGTCGCTTTCCTCTCTTAGAAAGATGACTTTTACCATTACCATCGAATACATCACCATCAAATATTGTTTTAACTTGTGACCTAGTTGTTATTGCCGAAATCAAACTGCTATTTTTGATCATAGTACCGAATCCAGGTATGTCCTGACCCAAGACTACAGAATATGGCAGCGTAGGTACTACCCCCATTTCTACTGACACTTGCATATCATCTATTTGCACAGGTATAATAGCCTTAGGGTACACCTTTTTATCACCATGCACACATGTCAATAGCAAATGACCTGTTATATTAGTAGAGTCCACCAAGTCTGATCTAATCAGAGACTGCTGACTCCCAGTATCAATTAAAGCAGTCACCATTTGGGAGTTCACAGTAACAGACTGCAAATATTCTTTCACAAGTCCCGCACAATTTGCAGATCCTTTTACTTTTCTACTGGTTACCATGACACAGTCCTTAGCATAATGTCCAGTTTTACCACAGGAAAAACAAGTAATCTCCTTATGCTGGCCTTTATACTTAACAGTCTCAGCCCTCTGCTTATTAGTAACAGTAGTAAAAGGAATAGGTCTTACCACACTTGGTTTCTGGATCAGTCCTTTCCTTGCAAGCAAAAAGTTTTCAGCGAGTGTCACTGCTTGCTCACCATCATCAGGCTGATGTTCCTTGACCCAGATTTGCATAGGTGCAGGTAGAACATCCAAGAATTGCTCCATAATGATAGTCTCCATCACCTGTTGAACCGTCTTGCCCTCCGGAGCCATCCACTTGGTGCACAATTCCGTCAGCTGGGTGTAGGCCTCTCTTGGCCCTTCCCTGTCCTGGTATCTGTAGGTCCGGAATTTTTGGCGAAATGTCTCTCCATGTATATTGTAGCGTCTCAGAATTGCAGCTTTAACTTTTTGGTAGTTTCCTGCATCCTCAGTGCGCATTTGGCTATAGGCCTGCAAAGCTTTGCTGGTGAGGAATGTTGCAAGATGAAGAACCCACTGATCCTCAGGCCACTTATTTGCTTGAGCCACTCTTTCAAACACTTTAAGAAATGACTCTATATCATCAGTCTCTGATAGCTTAGTAAGCTTTAAATTTGTAGTAGGAGGTATATTGCGCTGCATGGCTTGCAGCACCTGTAAGAACTGTTCATCTCTCCTTACCCTTTCCTTTTCTTGTTGCTGCAGCTCAATTTTACGCTGCTCCTCCTCTTTTTCTCTCCTCCATTGCTCACGCTCATAAGCATACTTTTCCTCCTCTTTTCTACGCTGGTCACTTAGCTCTTGGCGGTGAACCAACCACACAAGGAGTTCCTCTATATTTTTTGGAGTAGTTACACTCACCGGTGGATCCGTACCGCTCCCAGCTGCAGCGCCCTCCTCTGGAATCCTAGCTTTAGATTCTTCAATCTGGGTGCCTTCCATTTTGGATTTAGGGACCACTGGTTGGCGTCTTTCTGCAGGTCTGGGTGGTTGTATAGATCCCTTGGTTCGCTGAGATCGCCTTGGAGAAGAAGTTGTTATAAATCTCCTGGCATGACCTCTTCCGGCCATGGACTGAGTTTGACAGCTGCGCTTATGAGTCCAGTGCAGACAGCAAGCGTCCCACTTCTGACACCATATGTTGGGGCGTGGGAGTCGTTGCCGGTAAAAACAGTCCTCACTCAAGTCTTGGCAAAAATAGGCTTAGGTTTATTTTGAGCAAAAACAGAAAACAAAAAAACAAAATTCATGAAAATAAGGGGTTAAGTTATAGCTACCGTAGGACCAAGTAGCACCCCAGCTCTCAGCTCATCCTGACTGAACTGAACTGAAAATCCCTCCACCTATATACAGGTGCACTTATCTACCAATTACCAGTTTCCAACAGCCCTTTATTCTTAAAGGAATATACATCTGGTTTTTAAACAGAAATATTACATATAAATCATACATTAAACCACATGAAACAAAGCAACAAAGCATGTCTCCTTTAAAAATAAAAAGGAGCTTATAATCTATATACATATTAACAAATTATACACAGGAACATAAACACACTAGGTTTGGCTGCAGCTTTGCCTCACCTGGCAGTAATTAGCAGCATCCTATATAAACCCAGCACACCCTCTGCTCTGGTTTGGTCTCTGCAGGTAAGTAGCTGGTCATGCTGTGTGTGTGTTGGTGGGGAATAGTGAACTAGTTTATCTGTGAAAGGATAGTGGACAGAGATGAAGATTTGCTGGCCAGCAGATAGAAAAGAGAGAGAAAGATACATACACACAGACAGACAGACCTGCTCACTATTAACCCCTCAACAATACCCCCCCCCCCCCTTTCTTTCCCCCTAACTACTGGGGGAAACGAGGGAGGATGGCGACTCTTTACGCAGGGTCCACCGCTACACGGGGCAATAATGCGGGAGGGGCATCCACTAGAGGCTCACCATCAGCCTAACCGCCTACCCTATGGTGGGGTACTGTGGTGGAGCATGGCTCCGTAAGCACACATGGTGCTGCCTACCTTCACCTGACCAGCGCAGCCCAGGCTGGGAGGCACATCACAAAGAGGACGGGTGGAAATAGTCCCACAGGGCCGCAGGCTGTAATAGCCCCGCTCACCTGCGAGAGAGTGATACTTTATGTCTTCGCAGTCAGCACTGCAGAGAAATCTGGCGATTTGTGGGAGGTCCCTGGGTATATGAAGGGCCGGGAGGAGTCTGTTTTTGCATGTCTGCAGTGCACAGCGCCATCTGGCGGAGGATTACCCACGTGTAAGCATTATATCTGGAGCAGGATGTACTGTATGCTTAGAATAATAAGGCTGCTCAGGGAAGACCAGTCTTTGCCTCTCAGGCCGAAATAAATAACCCTGCTTCCTCTTAGCCGCTCTGGGAGGAACAATTTGTAGGGTATCAAACACGGAAGAGAGCAAACTCTCAGTATCATCTGGGAAGCAAGAATCCTCGTCCGAGGAGGAACCAGAGATACTGTCATCGCCAGCGGAATATTCCACTGTTAAGCGTGAATCATCTGGCAACTCACCTTTCTCCGTAGATCCCAAGAAATCATAGAAATCATCATCCGAGTAAATCGGCTCCAGATGCTGCTTCTTACTCAAGGCCTTCTTAGGGGCTGTCAACGAGATCTGTTTCTCGAGACTAGCCAGCCTATGCGCAAAATCAGTATGAGACCCCTTGCTAGCTCCCTCTTCACTAGGGGCCGATTGCAGCAGTGGTGGGTCCGGAGAGGCCGATGGTAATACAGGGCTAGGGTCAGGAGCGACCGCTCGCTCATGGTCCAAAACAATGCCTCTGGCGCAAGTGGGACAAATAGTGCTGAATCCGCCCAGAAAATTCCTTCTGCACAAGGGGCAGAGCCTGTCCTGCCCAAATGGGGCCCCCGGCTCACTATCCCCTGATGCCTCCATTATGGTGATTATGAATAGTAATATTCAATAAGGCTACTAGATGCTAACGGCCTAAGGCTATATCGATCCCTCTAATTAATAAAGGGGACCGGGAGGAACCACAACCCTCAACCTTAGCCCACGATCTAAACAAAAAGAGAGAAAAAGAGCAATTACCTTAAAAATCCCATGTCAACCTTAACAGAGAAGACATATGGCATAGGTGCAACAATAATCAAAAGAGGGACTCACGACACCGCAACCGAAAAACACAATTCTTTGATTACTCACCTATAGAATTGGTATTATTACGTATACAGCACGTCCTGCTCCAAAGATAATTCCTTACGTTTGGGTTATACATCCACAAGATGGCGCTGGACTGCAGAGACAGCAAAAAAGTGGCTCCTCCCGGCCCCTTATATACCAGGGACCTCCCACAAATTCCCCAGTATTGAAAAGCAGTTAGCAAGAAGCCGGGAGAATTAAACCCATAATCAACAATTTTAACCATGAAACATGATAACAATCACCATACAGAGGTACAAAGAATAATGATAACAAGGGTGGGGTGGAGCAGGACGTGCTGTATACGTATAATACCAATTCTACAGGTGAGTAATCACAGAATTGTATTATTCTAAGTATACAACACGTCCTGCTCCAAAGATAATTCCTTACGTTTGGGACATCCAATAGCAGTGTACGTAAGGTAGGGTGGGATCCGCAAAAGGCAACAACGGGCAGTTTAAACCACTGCTGCCTGCAGAACCTTGCGGCCAAAGGCAGCATCAGCCGAAGACCGAACATCAACCTTGTAAAACTTAGAAAAAGGTATGAACAGAAGACCAAGTAGCAGCCTTGCAAACTTGTTCAACAGAAGCCTGGTGCTGAAAAGCCCAAGAGGCACCAATAGCAGGAGTAGAATGAGCAGTAAGGCGGAAGGGAGGATTCTTCCCCTTAGCAGAATAGGCCTGGATCACAGCCTGCTGGATCCACTTGCTGATAATAGACTTAGCTGGAGCCAGACCCTTCTTAGGACCAGAGAGGACCACAAAAAGAGCATCAGTCTACCTGAAGGGTGCCATAGCCACCAAATAGAACTTCAGATTCCTGACCACATCCAAAGAATGTAAAACCCCCTCTTTAGGGTTACTAGGATTGGGACACAGAGAAGGCAGAACAATGTCCTGATTGAGATGAAAGGCAGAAACAACTTTAGGCAGAAAATCTGGTTTAAAACGAAACACCACCTTGTCCTGGTGTCTCTCAAAGTAAGGGGGCTGGATGGAAAGTATCGCCAACTCAGAAACACGCCTAACAGTAGCCACCAAAAACACTACTTTAAGAGTAAGAATGGACAAAGCAGCGTCTTGCACAGGTTCAAAAGGAGACCCCTGCAAGACAGATATGACCAAGTTCAAATCCCAGACTGGCAACATAGGCTTACGAGGGGGACGCACATGAGTCAGCCCCTGGAAGAAGGTCTTGACCAGATGATGCTGAGCAAAAGATCTCTGGAAGAAAACAGTCAATGCAGAAACATGACCTTTCAGAGTGCTGAGTTGAAGCCCCAGATCCAAACCATGTTGAAGAAATTCCAGAATCCTAGGAATGGAAAACACACGACAGGCAAGAGATTTAGACTCACACCAGTCAATGTAGGTACGCCAAACCCTATAGTAGATAGAAGAAGAGGACTTCTTTCTAGCCCTAATCATGGTGTTAACAACAGAGGCAGGCAGCAGTCAGGGGAATGCATGACAGAAGTGTTAGACAACCCCAAAATTGGTGCATCCACTTTTTTTTGATGACCATCGTTTAACCACTTCAGCAGGAAAAGGATACCTCTTATTCCAACTCTTAGGCACCCCAGGGAGCCTGCTAGGATGCTCCCATTCTTTAAGCACAAGGTTATTAAAGTGAGTTTGTTCAGGAAACTCCAAACGAGGCTTAGCAGTGTGAAACAACTCCCCCTGCTGCCAAGGGAACGCGGGAGAGATAGCAAGTACTTCAAATATATGAGCCAGAAGCCTGTCAGTATCATCTGGAGCCCATGGGTCAGAGCCAGAAGCAGCATAACCCTTAGGCTGCTCATCAGATGATTGAGTCAGAAAACAATTCCACCTCTTCCCGGGGGGGGGGGGGGGGGGGGGGGGGGGGGGGGGGGTATAACCAGCCAGGTCAAAAAATTCCTCAGCCTCCATAGGAAACATGGTAACACCAGGCGCCAAATGCTGCCTCTTAGCAGAGGCCGTACGCGCCATAAAGCCAGCAATCAGCTTCTCAATGCTAGCCACTCTAGTAGAGGTTAGTTATAAAATGGTCTGAGCGGCTGCCACCCCTCCTTTGTTTCTTTTGAATTTGTGCAAGCACATAGTGTGTGGGGTCTAGGCTGTATTGCAAGGTCTTTGACCCTTCCACCTCATGGCTTGCACTTGAGGCTTAGGGGAACCTCAGGTAAGCCTGCTCCCAATTTATCTATTGCATTGTATGTCCCAAATGGGGCTCTCAGAGATTAGAGTTAGGACTGCACCTCACAGGGGCACCTTGGTGCTGGTGGTGCAGCTTAAGCATACTTCTGCAGATGTGTGCGACCGAGCCCTCTGTTTTTAACGAAGTTTAGAGACAGATTGTAGGTTGGTCAGCAAGCTAACTGGTTTGAGTGCTGTGGCTCCTTTAAGACTTTTGTAGCCACTCTAGTAGACAAATCAGGTTGAGACTTCCCACTGGTATTCATATCACTGGGAGTCAGATGTAAACGTGGGGGGGTAGGTGAGCCCATGGGTGCAGGCCCAGTCACAGGCAACCTTGATATCAGTGCAAGCACCTTCCGGGCGCAGGGTGCACAAACTCTGACATCGTCACTCAGAGGGGCCATCCCACACGCAGTACACAGCCGGGCTTTGAAGCCTCCATATGGTGATTATTGTTGCCCAACAGGCCAGTCGGTATTGACTCTTAATAAGCTACCCAGGATGCCCCAATGACCCGCTAGGGAAATGGGAGGAAATAGCACAATAGGCCTCAATAAAGTTTTGAACTAAATAGAGGGGATAGGACCGGGAGAAACCACAATTAAGTTTGACCTGCCTGCAAGACATAAATAGAAAGACCCCATGCATACAAGCAAAATGGCGCAGAGAACACCTCGAGGGCGGGCCGCGGATGCAGAACGCGTCATTCGCAGGGCCCGCCCCCCCGAAGAGCGTGAAGCCACCCACGTGACATACCCAACCAATGATGGCGCAGCAGCGCCTGAGGTAATGTCGCCGCTGACCACAGAACGCCGTACAAGCGCACGTGGCGGCATTTTTAAAAGCAACCAATTCATTGCGGTGACAGAAAAACGAGCAACCAAGCATACCATACAACGAGTGAATGTATAAATACACCCCCCTCCCCCCCCCCCCCCCCCGAGAACTACAAGGGAGAGCGAGGGAGGGCAGCGGCCACCTAACAGGGGCCCACTGATGGAAGGGGCGATAGTGCGGGAGGGGCATCCCATAAAGGCCCACCATATGCCTATACCGCCTACCCTTTGGTGGGGGATTGCGGTTGAGCAGCGCTCCTAAGCACCTGCAGCGGTGCTGCCTATCATCACCCGAACCAGCGCAGCCAAGGCTGGGAGGCAAATTAAAAATGGAACGGGTGGGAATAGTCCGACAGGGCCGCAGGCTAATAAGCCCCGCTCACCTGCGAGTAAAGAGAGCCGTCTTCTTGTCATCGCAGCCCAGACTGCTGAGAAGATCTGGGGAATTTGTGGGAGGTCCCTGGTATATAAGGGGCCGGGAGGAACCACCTTTTTGCTGTCTCTGCAGTTCAGCGCCATCTTGTAGCTGTATAACCCAAACGTAAGGAATTATCTTTGGAGCAGGACATGCTGTATACTTAAAATAAGAGGGATCACAGCCAGCGCTCCCCAAACAGCTTCCACAGCAAGGCTCGAGCGTCTGTCTCCAGCACATCAGCAGCGCATCTCACGCAGCAGCGCCCCCCCCCATCTCAGCCAGAGCCGCACACGGCGGTGCGGATGAGGCCTGTGGGGCGCGACTGCAGCGAATGGCGCGCGTCCCGGACACACCGACGGGGAAACGCAGGGAGGTGAGTAAAGAGATCAGAGACCGCTCCTTGCTGCCCGTCAGCGAGGAGTGCACTGAGACAAGTCGCACCAAACATGCACAAACACATATAATAAAGCTGTGGGCAGGGAGGGACATATAAGAAATACATATTAGTGGTTCCCCATCAGGCTCACCATAAGCCTGTGGTCGGCTACCTTTTAAGAATAAGGTCTGCGGCCCAGAGCATGTGCTCTGCCGAACGCCACAGACCACGGCGTTCACCCTACTGTCACGGATCCCTGCAACAGCCTAGGGCTGGGAGGCAGGAATGGGTCAGAGAGATCCATGGAAATAGGGTTCTGCAGCGGCCGACAGGCTAGGTGGCCCCGCTCTGCTGCCAAAATCTGAGAGAGAGTGCCAACGATCTTATGCAGCCAACTGCAAGATGAACAACTGGGGAATGATAGAGGGGCAGCTGCCTTTATAGGGGGCAGGGAGGAGCTACATCTTTGATCTTGCAGTCAAGCGCCCTCTAGGGGTGAACACCCAACCCTTCTGTAGGGGATATCTCAAATTGGATGTCCTGCAGTGTAAAACACATCTACTCCCAGCATGCCATCAGGTCCTCTGAGCACACGAAATAGGGATGACACACTCTGCAGGATCCACATTTGACTGCTGTGGGATTGCTAGGACTAGATGAGTCTCCAGGATCCTGAATTGAAGGTTTGAAACTATTCAGTCTGTCTGTGCAAGGTCAAGTCTGCAATTGCAGTACACTTAAGAACATTTATTTTACTCCGATTCCCATTTCACTTCGACCACTAATCTCATAACGGCCCCTGCCGGTATATAGGGGTGAACTGCCAAGCTCTTGTAGCTTATTTGCTACTTGATGATTAGATTATAAATCAAAAACAATACAAATTCCTTGAACAAACCCAATTACCCAATGAAGGCAGTTGGTAACAGAATGGAATCTGAAGGCAGTACTTAAAGTGGACCTTCACCCTAAATTAGTTCCTATCTTATATGTTTCCCCCACCCTGTACATACAGATTGCTCACATCAAAAATCATCCTACCTGCACGTAGTGCATGTTATTAGCCTTTAAACATTCAAGATGGCAGCTCATGCAGCATCAGGCAGCCTGCAGAGGAAGTGTCTTCTGACTGTGCCGCTCTGCATTCTGGGAATGCTGTCCTTTGCCTGACCCCAGCTCTGCTCTGTCTCTGCAATACACAGCTATAAACCCGCACCCTGCACTTTATACGGCTCTCCTCTCCCCAGAATGTGATGCTTCTGAGGCAAGATGGCGGTGCCTGTATCCTAGAGTCCTGAACAGAGTTGCATCCCAGTGGGGGAAAGAATAATAAGAAAGTGACTAAAAACTTAAAATATATTAATTTTAAATGCTGGGGAATAGTTTTTTAAGGGTTTGGGCTTTTCATCAAATTATGCTGAAGGTCCGGTTTAATTCAGCATGGCTCTGACCAGCTATTGTGCATTCAGTGCTGATGGTAAATAGTCACATGGTGTTCCCATATTTTCAATTGACAAAGCGCGCATGCTTACTCATAACTGAAAGCAGGGGTCTGCACAGAGTCAGGTTGCAGGAATATGAGGTATCAATCTTCTCTGAGGTAAGGTAAATATTTTTTTTTTCTTTATATTGGCTGTAATGAAGTGACCAAAGAGACCAAACAGCAGTTCTAGGATGCTCAGAATGGTAAAATAGGGGATACAGTTATGACTTGGGGCATAGAGATTTTCACAGCTCTATTGATTCACTAAAAATAATGGGTTCAAAGCACTCTCAAACCCATTATTAGTGGGATGTTTAACCAATTGTGAACCAATTGTTTTCATTTATTGTGCATAAGACAAAAAATTAAAAATAAAATACCCTACAAATATCACTAATTGAAGAGGAACATAAAGTTTTTTGCTTGGACTGGGCAGCACAAAAAATATAACACATAATCCTAAAAAGTATTAAATCAAGTTACATTAATAAAAAAAATATATAAAATGAAATAAAGAAAATTACATACCAGACCATCAATGCCCCACATTTGTTCATTGGGCATTTTGGTGAATCTGTGCATTTCCTGCAACAAAATGAACACATTTAAACATAGGATATATTATGATAGATAATAAAATAATGTGTGGGGGGATGAAACAAAGTATAAAATAATACAATTCTGTGAAATACTCACCTGTAGAATGGAAATGGAATTATAAGTATACAGTACGTCCTGCTCCAGATATAATACTTACACTTGGGTTATCCTCCGCCAGATGGCGCTGCACTGCAGAGACATGTAAAAACAGGCTCCTCCCGGCCCCTCAAATACCCAGGGACCTCCCACAAATCCCCAGCATTGAAAAGCAGTGAACAAGAAGCCGGGAGAATTTAACCACCAAAACTGGTAACTATAACAATGATAACAATCACCATACAGGGGATCTAGAATAATGCAAAACCAAGGGTGGGGTGGAGCAGGACGTACTGTATACTTATAATACCAATTCTACAGGTGAGTATTTCACAGAATTGTATTATTCTTAGTATACAGTACGTCCTGCTCCAGATATAATACTTACACTTGGGACATCCAATAGCAGTGTCCATAAAGTAGGGTGGAATCCCCAACAAAAAGGGCAACAGCAGACAGTTTAAAGCACTGTCACCTGCAAAACCTTGCGGCCAAGAGCAACATGAGCTGAGGCTCTAACGTCAACCTTGTAAAACTTTTGAAAAGGTATGAACAGAAGACCAAGTAGCGGTCTAGCAAACTTGTTCAACAGAAACCTGGTGCTGAAAAGCCCAAAAGGCACCAAAAGCAGGAGTAGAATAAGAAGTAGAGCGAGAAAGAAGATTCTTCCCCTTAGTGGAATAGGCCTGAGTAACAGCCTGACAAGTCCAAACGCTAACAGTAGCCTTGGCAGAAGCCGAAAACCTTTTCTAGGACCAGACGGAACCATCCTATCCACGTAATGACCAGGCCCAAAGCTGCCTAACCCCCCGATCAGACAAGATCGGGCACATACAGGATGGAGTTGGCCGTAGACCCAAAGGAGCATCAGTTCTCCTAAGGGGCACAGTGACTACCAAGGAAACACTTCCAACACCTGTTCAAGGAATGTAGAACCCTTTCCTCAGCGTTGATAGGAATAAGGCACAGAAGGAAGAACAATATCTTGAATCAATGAACATAAGACACCACCTTAGGCAGAAAATCCGGCTTAAAGTGGAACACCACCTTATCCTGGTGTATCTCAAAGAACGGGGGCTAGATAGACAGAGCCGCCCACTCAGACACACGTCTGACTGAAGTAACAGCCACCAGAAGGACAACTTTCCAGACAGCATCCTGAATAGGTCCAAAGGGAACACCCCGCAAGGCAGACAGAATCAAATTCAAATCCCAACAGGGACCATAGGATTACGTGGGGGACGCACATGAGTAACCCCCGGAAAGAAAGTCTTAAAGGAAAACTGAGCAAAAGACTTCTACAGGAAGGCGGACAGGGCAGAACCTGACCCTTCAGAGTACTGAGTTGGCGAACCAGCTCCAACCCATGCTGTAATAACTCTAGAACCCTGGGAACAGAGAAACGCCCGACAGGGAAGAGACCTAGACTCACACCAATCAATATGGGTACGCCATACCCTATAATAGATGGAAGAAGAAGAAGCTTGCTCCTAGTCTTCCCATAGTCTCAATCACCGAGACAGATAAGCCTGTCTCCATCAAGATGGATGTTTCAGCAGTCAGGCCGTCTAGGCCAGAGTCTGTAGATTGGGGTGAAAGGGGTAAAGGGTAAAGGGGCCCTGAGTGAGCAGAGCTGGCACTCCTGGCAGAACATACAGATCTACTGCCCTCAGTACCACGTCTGCGAACCACATTCCACTAGGCCACCCGGGGGCCACCAGAATCACTGGCCCCCCCTTCCAGAGCAAACTTGCGCAGAACCCTGCCTAGCAGGGGGAATGGAGAAAAGACATACAGAACAGAATATCCTGCCATAACATTACTAAGGCATCATGACCACGGCCAGAGGATCCTGGGACAGGGAAACAAGGGCTGAGAGCTTGTGATAGTGACGGGGCACAAACAGATCCACACTGGTTGGACCTCAGTGACACAAGGATTAGCACATCCTGTCGCAGAGGGACCTCCACCGGAGCGAATACCACTGATATGCAGGGAACATTGTCCTCCACCCAGATCAGGATCAGATACCTTCCTGGAGGATCATCCTGCTCCAGGTCCCACACAGATGATTAATGTAGGCCACTGTCGTCAGACAGACCGAGCGCCCCCAAACAGGCAGGCCCTGAAGAGGAGTAGTCAAGCGAGATAGAACCAACCTGAAAGCTCACTGTTTCAAAAATTGATAGGTGTATGGACCTCCTAAGGGCCCCACCTCCCCCGGAACCGCAGGGGGTTTCAGAAGAAAACCCCCCCATCAACCTGATAGATTGGCATCCATGGTGACCGTCTTCGGGAAGGGGTAAGAAGGGGGCCGCCCCCAGACAGGTTCCTTGAGTTCAACCGCTCCAAGAGGGACCTCCTTACCAGGGGGGAAGGCACACATGACAGGACACTAGATTCCTGTACTAACAATAGAAGTTGCAGAAGAGCCCGAGGGGGACTGAGCATAAGGGACCTCTTCTGAGCAAGCCACCAACGGGCCTACCAGCTGCATCCCCGCCTGGTGAAGGGACGGGGACAGCTATGAGGGACTGAGCCCATGCAACCAGATTGTCCAATTTGTGGCTGAGGAAGTAAGATTGTCGCCTGAACCGTATCCAAATTCATTCCTAGGAATGGAGTTACCAATTAGGCGGACAATGAGGACTTGGGGTGATTAATCACCCATCCAAGTGACTCCCAATGGATACCACCAGTCTAGTATCCAACTTAGCCTGACGTAGAGACTAGAAGGGGAGAAGGACGTCCAGGTAGGTCAACGCGCGGACGCCCCTAGGTCTCATTAGAGACATCACCCCCGTCAGCACCTTGGTGAGCACTCTGGGAGCTGAAGAGAGGCCAGATAACAAGGCCACAAATTATCAGTGTTGGACTTCCAACGCGAACCTGAAGCCTTGGTGTCCAGAAGACACAGGGATGCGAAAATAAGCATCTTTGATCTCCACAGACGGCAAGAAGCCCCCAGGGCGCAGGGAGCTGATGGCCCAGCTAAGAGCCTCCATGCAGGAACTGCCTGTAATTGACGAGTTGCCAAAATTTGTGAATCCAGAATGGGCCAGACTGACCCATCCTTTTGGGGAACTGTGGAAAGGTTGGTGTAGCGGCCCCTGCCTCTGCCTGTTAAGGGCAATTTGCAAGTGACCCCAGACCCCACAGGCCTTGCATGGCCTGCACCAGCACCTGAACAGAGGCAGGGACCCGGAGTACCCTGATAAACTTGGGGGAGGCCGAGCAGCAAACTCTAACCTGTATCCGGAGGACGCTACCCCCTAAAACCACCAGAATGAGGCGTGATGCCTCCTGACAAGAGCAAGGTGCTGCAGCCATCCCCTCACCCAGACGGGCGAGGGCGCCCCATCATGCTTTAGGGGGTTTGGTGGAAGATTTAGGCTTAGCCCCGCCGGAGGGCGGAGGGGCCAGGACGTTGTCTGCCGCTCCTGGGGCAGGAGTCTGCACGAGCCCCCAGGAAGGACACCCCTGGTTCTTGTTTAACACTATGGTAGGAAGGGGGAGGGGTCGCCTGCATTGGGGTGATTTGCCCTTTTTACCAAACAGGTCCAGACAGGCCCCAAACAGGCGTTGCCCTCTAAAGGGTAGCCCAGTCAGAGTCCTTTTAGCAGCATCGTCAGCACCCCACTGTCGCAGCCAGACCAAGCGACGTATAGCCACCACAAGGGCAGAGGTCCTTGCACACATTCTAATGGTGTCATCCAGCGCTAAAAGGATAAATTTTACAAATACATCACAACTGGAGAGTGCATTAAACACCTCCCAGGGGAGATCCTCAGGGTGATCATCAAGCATCTTTCTGATGAGGGTTCTAGCGACCACTGCAGTGATGGCCGCGGCACAGACCGGGCGCAGTGCCGTTCCTGCACAAGAAAAGGCGTGGGAGGCCAGCCTATCAATGGGCCGGTCCTCAGCATCCTGAAGGGTACTATAAGCTGGGGCAGTGATAAAGGGGGGGTTAGGAACCCCTATGATCGGTGCATCCACCACGGGGGGTGATGACTAACAATTAACCACCTCAGGGGGAAAAGGGTATTTCCTATCCCAGTCCCCTGGGACCCCTGGAAGTTTACTGGGGCATTTCCATTCCTTGAGTACAAGAGCATGGAAGTGAGCCTGCTCTAGAAATTCCAAGCGCGCTGTCGCTGTATGGAAACACTCCCCTCTCGGCTTGGGAGCCTCACCAGGGAGAGAGATCAACAAATCGTCAGTGTCACATTGGCCCCAGTATTCAGGGCCAGAATCGTCATGACTCCTCGGCCTCTCATCAGCTACACCTGAGTCAGAGAACAGCTCTCCTTCATCAGAAGGGGTATTGGCACGCGGAGTAGTGAACTCCTCAGTTCCCATAGGAAAAAATACAATTCTGTGAAGTACTCACCTGTAGAATTAGTATTATTCGCATACAGCACGTCCTGCTCCAGATGTAGTAATAACATGTGGGCAATCCTCCGCCTCCGGCGCCGTGCACTGCAGACATGTAGAAAACAAGCTCCTCCCGGCCCTACATATACCGAGGGACCTCCCACAAATCCCCAGCATTGAAAAGCAGTGAGAAGAAGCCAGGAGAAAACCAACCACCCAGAGACTGGCAATAATAACAAAGATAATAACCACCATACAGGGGATCCAGAACAACGTGAAACCAGGGTGGGGTGGAGCAGGACGTGCTGTATGCGTATAATACCAATTCTGCAGGTGAGTACGTGAGTAACAGAATTGTATTATTCTAAGCATACAGCACGTCCCGCTCCAGATGTAGTAATAACATGTGGGACATCCAATAGCAGTGTCCATAAAGTAGGGTGGGATCCCCATGAGAAAAGGCACAGCCAACAG
The DNA here is from genome assembly GCA_027917425.1 of Gastrophryne carolinensis. Classification (NCBI taxonomy): domain Eukaryota; kingdom Metazoa; phylum Chordata; class Amphibia; order Anura; family Microhylidae; genus Gastrophryne; species Gastrophryne carolinensis. Next base: position 66,176,054 of record CM051236.1, on the reverse strand, counting down.
TAATAGCGCTGTCACCCGCAACCTTGCTACCAGGAGCAACGGGAGCAAATGCTCTAACTCAAACTTATGAAACCTTACAAGGCTGACTGAAAACACAAGCAGCGAACTAGTCAGCTTGCTCAACAGAACCGAGTGCTGAAAGGCCCGAGCCAAGCACAAGTAGAAAGAGAACAAAAATCAAGAGAAGAATGAATCTCTCCTAAACGAGTAGGTCGGATTAACGCCTAACCATGCTACTGCAAAGAAAGGGTAGCCATGGCAACCTTAGAACCCTCCCCGTCGGGGAATATGAACCCTGGTCTCAGGTGAGACCGGTGGGAATACTGAAAAACAACGATAAGTTTCAGCAAGAGCCGAAATGTTTATTTTAGGCTCAGGACAAACCAACTGAGCAAGACCAATCCAAAGGGCTCCTACACCCATGGAAGCAATCAATCCTGTTACATAAGGATGGAGACGCCTATAAGCCCCAAGGGGCATAATCCCAACCAGGGACAGGGAACAGTCCAGGAATCTCCAACGCCTGTAGAGGGATACAGATCCCTTAAGCTCAGAGTAAGCAAGACACTAGCCCAGAGGCCGGAGGGTCTGGAATAGAGGAGAATAAAAACTCCGCCTGGATCCAAACTCGGTGTAAGGCGAAACACCCTCACCTAATGGTGTACAGATATATAAACACATATATATATATATATATATATATATATATATATATAGATAGATAATGACTGGGGCCGCTAACAGAGCCATCCTCTATGGCACTCTTCTGACTGAAGCAACCGCCCCAGAAGAAGGATGTGAGGGAAGGAACAGTTCAGACAAGAACTTGAATAAGACCCAAGGAACCCTTAGCAGAGCATCAGGATAAGTAACCCCCCCCAAAAGGGAGCATGTCCCTGGGGAAAGCACATGAGCAACCCATGAGGAATGCTCCACACAGAAGATTGAACTAGACTTCTACCGTAGGCGAACAGGGCGAGCCCTGACAACCCTCAGCGAACTGAGTTGGGGAGCCAACTAAAACCGTGCTGTAATAACTCTGGGACCCAGGGATCAGGCAACATCCCGCAGGAGAGAGAGCCAGTCCCAGCAAGGCAAACTAGAACGACATCTCCCAATCTAGCAGGCAGAGAAGGGAGAAGAAGAAGAGGAGGGAGCTAGGCCTAGTCCTCCAATAGAGAAAAGACACCCCGAGGTAAGCATCTCCAATGGGGTGAAGAGCAAACCATCCAATCGCCTAAATAGGCCTGTAGATAGGGGCGACGTAGTAAGGAGCCTGAATAGGCAGAACAGCCCTCGAGAGAGGGCATACAGTACGACTGTCTTCAGCAGAATCAGCGAACCACGCCCCACTGGGCCACCCAGCGTAACGGTTCACCCTTGCTACAGCAACTTTGTGCGAAACCCCACCTAGCGGGGTGAAAAAGGTTAAGACCTAGAGTATAATGTCTTGACAGCAAGCAATACTAGGCCCCCATGACCAGGCTAGCGAGGTTTGGGACAATAACCCAGGACAGAGTTCCTGTAATAGGAACGGGGCCCCACAGGGCCACACCAGTAGGGGCTCAGTGAGACACTAGAATAGACCCTCCTAGCACAGTAGGACAGCCAACAAGCCAATACCAATGAAGTGTAAGGAATGTAAACCCCCACTTAGATCAGAACCAGACCCTTCCTGAAGGGTCAACCTGTTCCGAGGCCTTCACAGATAAAAAAAGGACAGGCCACTGTCGTCAGACTGACCGAGGGTCCCCAAAGAGACAAGTCCCGAAAAGGAGTAGTCCAGCAATTTAGAGCTCCCCTAGGCTCAATGTGATAACCGAAAAACAGTATGAAAACGGAGCCCCATAAAGGGGACCCCCTTAGGAGCCACGGGGGATTTCAGAAGAAATAAAAAAAACCCTAGAAAACCCGCCAGACTTGGTCCCCGTGGTGACCATTTACAGGGAAAGGCAAAAAGGAAGGGATGGTCCCTGACACCTCCCTTGAATTTACCAACTCCAAAAAGGAACCCCCGTAACAAGAAGGGGGAGCGTACTGACCTAGTTCCAGGGGTGTTGGAACCCCGACCAGGATAAGTAACCTAAGGTGTCACAGGCCCCAAAAGCCTCTGAGAATAAAGGACAGCATCTGGACCGCCACCAACAGGCCCACCAGCTGCAAGGTGAAGGTAGCGTGACAAACCGGAGGGCAAGGCCCCTACCGTACTAAGGCCACACATAGCCGAAGGGAAGGTTTAACGTGAACCCATCTAAAAGCCACCCCGTAGGGAGATACCTAACCGGGGTACACTAAGATAGAGGTGTGCCTGAGCACCAATCCAAAGGACTCCCAAGGAGCCTCAAGTCAATAGCCAACACGGCCTGACGCAAAATTGGAAAAGAATGACAATCAAGTGGGGACCTAGCGCGGACGTCACGGGGGCACGTCCAAGACCACACTCCCATACTCGCCTTGGTGAGCCGTCTGGGAACAGGAGAGGGTCCCAAAAACCAGACCCCAATCCGCAGAGTTGGTCCTGCAATCCGTTTGGAAATAGCCTAGGCTAGAATAGACCCTCCTTATCCTGAGGGCACAGGGGACTAAGAAGGAATATAGATCCTCACAGGCATCAAGAGGTCCACTTGAACAAGAGCTCCTGTGGCCCAACAGGTAATACCATGTAGGAGCTGCCTGTGAAAGGTAAATGCTAGGTCCAGAATGCCCGCCCGGGTCAGACTGCTTCATCCCAGAGGGAAAAGGTATGTGGATACAATCACAAGTCAAAGGCCAACCTGTAAGAGAGCCCGGATCCTGCACGCCTGGCTCGGCTTGCCTCAACCCCCAAAGGGAAAGCAGGGACTAGAAGAACCCTGACAACCTCAGAAAGGGACCGACCAGCAAACTCCATTCTGCATCCAGGGAGACTATCTCCCGTAACAGCCTTAACGGAGCATGGCGCCCTACCATAGGAGCCAAGTGCTGCGGCAGCCGCATCGCCCAATAGGGCGAGGGCGTCCCTTCATGCTTGCGTGGTTTTGGCAGATTTGGATTTCTCCCTGCCGGAGGTTCCAGGGCGTTGCCTGCCCCCCCTGGGGCGGGCCTCCACTCCGAAAAGTTGGTAGCACACTTCTGGTTCTCGCTTGACACTAACGTAGGGAGGGGGAGGGGTATACCTGCCCCTAGGCGGCCGGGACGGCCTTCTGCGCGAGGGTGCCTTACCCTTTCTTCCAAAAAGGTCCAACCGGGCCCCGAATAAGCGTCGTCCTCTAAAAGGAAGACCAGTAAGAGCCTTTTTTGTATCATTATCAGCCCCCCACTGTCGCAGCCAAAGAAGGCGGCGGATAGCCACCACAAGAACCGAGGTTCTAGCACACATTTTAATGGTGTCATCCATCGCTGAGAGAATAAACCTCACAAAAACATCACAATCAGACAGTGCATTAAAGACCTCCCAAGGAAGATCCTCCGGCTGTTGGTCCAGTATCTTCCTAAGAAGGGTCCTGGCGGCCACTGCGGTGACGGCCGCAGCACAGACCGGGCGCAGAGCCATCCCTGCACACGAAAAGGTGTGGGAAGCCAATCTGTCAATGCGCCGGTCCTCAGCATCCCGAAGGGTACGATGAGTGGAAGCTGCCATGAAGGGAGGGTTAGCAACCCCAATAATAGGTGCATCCACCTCGGGAGGTACTGACCATTGATCAACCAAATCAGGGGGAAAAGGGTACTTCCAGTCCCAGACCCCCGGAACCCCTGTAAGTTTACAAGGTGATTCCCATTCCTTAGATATAAGAGTCTGGAAATTATCCTGTTCCAGAAATTCCAGGCGCGGTGTTGCCGTGTGGAAACTCTCCCTCTTGGGCTTGGGAGACTCTCCCGGAGGAGAGATGGACAGTGCTTCAAAGATCTTTATAAGTAACTCATCAGTGTCACACAGGCCCCAAGAACCTGGGCCAGAACTGTCACGGCTCCAAGACATCTCATCTGAGGAACTGGAACCTGAGAACAGTTCACCCTCATCAGAAGGATCAAGTTCCTGCATAGCAGCGGGCTCCTCAGTTTCAGTGGGACACCTAGAACTAGGGGGCGTTAGGGACCGTTTCTTTCCAGCGCCCAAGCGCTCTGCCAAACCAGACATCACCTGCTCCGCCGTGGGTAACCTGCGCGGCACCACCTGCTGGTTATCCCCGCTCGAGTGCGACTCATCTGGAGTGAGATCTAAGCACTGGGAGACAGGAGTATTGAAGCGAGGTGCAGCTACTGGTAAACCTGATTGCAGGGCCAGCACTTGTTCAGCACACGGTCCGCAGACCCGTGCTCTGTCAGCATCAGCGTGGGGTTGACCACACATGGCGCACAGCCGGTCTTGTCCCCTTGGGACCCCGGACACATAGATTAATCACCATATGGAGGCATCTCAGAACTAAGTAATATGCCAGTAGGGATTTATGCTATAAGCAACCCTGGATGCCCCAAGACCCGCTAGGGATGTGGGAGAATTTAGGAATAAACCCGCTAAGATATATATATCAGGCCGGGAGAAGCCACTGGAATCTTGGTGTCTGAAAGACATAAGGAGAAAGAGGGTGTCAGAGCCATGCGCTACAGGAAGACTAATAACCGAAAACGCCCGTGAGGGCACTTACAGTAACCAAGGAAGAGGAGGATCGTGACCACGCGCTCGCGGGAAGACCGACAAAATGGCGCCAAGCGAACCTCGAGGGGCTGGCCAGAGCTCAGATGACGCGGAACGCGCCAAACCAGACCACGCCCCCCCCCGGAGAGCGCGAAGCTCTAAGCGTGGAACAAGACAGAAAGAGGAGACAGTTCTAAACGCCATAGCGTCACTAGACGGAGCCGCCGTACGCGTCAAACGAAAGTACATTAAAGGCGCTGCGGCCAACATTAACATGTTTGAAGTGCGGCTCTGACCCCCGGTAACCAATAAGGCTATAAGCAAACAGTGTAATAGGGCAAGGTTAGGCCAACGTACACACGACCCCTCCCCCCTCTTTTTCCCCCCACTAACGGGGGGGAAGTGAGGAAGAAGGTGACCCAGCACTCAGGGTTCACCGCTACACGGGGCGTGGGGCAATGATGCGGGAGGGGCACCCACTAAAGGCTCACCATTAGCCTTGACCGCCTACCCTATGGTGGGGGATTGCGGTGGAGTCTAGCTCCGTAAGCACACTAGGTGCTGCCTACCTTCACCGGACCAACGCAGCCCAGGCTGGGAGGCATATTCTTCATAAAGAGGACGGGTGGAAATAGTCCCGCAGGGCCTCGGGCTGCAAAGCCCCGCTCGCCTGCGAGAGCGTGATACTTCATGTCTTCGCAGTTCCAGCACTGCAGAGAAATCTGGGGATTTGTGAGAGGTCCCTCGGTATATGTAGGGCCTGGAGGAGCTTGTTTTCTACATGTCTGCAGTGCACGGCGCCGGAGGCGGAGGATTACCCACATGTTATTACTACATCTGGAGCAGGACGTGCTGTATGCTTAGAATACAGAAACAGGAGGCGTCAAGGGCCACTTCTTACCAGGGCCCATGAGCTCTGCCAACCTCGTAATAATCTGTTCAGCCGTAGGCAGTCTGGAAGACACAGCAGGCTGCAAATCCCCACTTGTATGCGACTCAGCAGGAGTGAGATCAAAGCATGGGGAAATAGGTGTATTGAAACGAGGTGCAGCCACTGGCAAGCCTGATTGCAGGGCCAGTGCTTGCTCGGCACATGGTGCGCAGACCCGTGCTCTGTCAGCATCAGCATGGGGTTGTCCACACACTATACACAGCCGGTCTTGTCCCAGAGGGACCCCGGTCACATAATTCTGAGATGCCTTCATATTGTGATTATCTAGGCACAATATGCCAGCAGGGATTTACGCTATAGGCAACCCTGGATGCCCCCAAAGACCCGCTAGGAAAGTGGGAGAATTTTACAAGGTCCGCTATAATTTAAACCGGGCCGGGAGAAGCCACTGGATTCAACCGTCTGAAAGACATAATGGTAATAAAGGGTGTCAGAGCCAAGCGCAGTAAGAAAGAATCATGAAAATCGCCCGCGAAGGCACTTACAGACCAAGGAAGGAGGAGGGCCGTTACCACGTGCGCGCGCGACTAGCATCAAAATGGCACCAAGCGAACCTCGAAGGGCGGGCCAGAGCGGGCCGTGACGCGGAGCGCGCCAAACCAGGTCCCCGCCCCCCCGAAGAGCGCGAAGCTCGAAGACAGTAGTCAATATCATCAAGAGAAGCAAAATGTATGACACACATAGAATAGATGATTTGCCAATGGAGACGTCGCAGCGACTGGGGCGCCGTCGCCGCCCGGCGCAGCACATCCAATAAAGGAAAGAGACGAGTGCGGCGGCGGCAGATACACAATAAAAAGGCAAACAGCGCGGCTCTGACACCAAGTTACAAGTCAAGGGCAATACTAAGGCCATAAGCGTGTAATCACAGTACACTTGAGACCGCCACACACCCCCCCCTTTCTTTCCTCCCGAGCTATGGGGGGAACGAGGGAGGATGGTGACCCTTTGTATAGGGCACACCGCTACACGGGGCAATAATGCAGGAGGGGCATCCACTAGAGGCTCACCATCAGCCTAAACCACCTACCCTTTGGTGGGGGACTGCGGTGGAGCAGCGCTCCATAAGCACGCATGGTGCTGCCTACCTTCACCCGACCAGCGCAGCCCAGGCTGGGAGGCACATCACAAGGAGGACGGGTGGGAATAGTCCAACAGGGCCGCAGACTGTAATAGCCCCGCTCACCTGCGAGAGAGTGATACTTCATGTCTTCGCAGTTGGCACTGCAGAGAAATCTGGGGATTTGTGGGAGGTCCCTGGGTATTTGAGGGGCCGGGAGAAGCCTGTTTTTACATGTCTCTGCAGTGCAGCGCCATCTGGCGGAGGATAACCCAAGTGCGCTGCACAGTGATTGGGTAAACAATTTGCACCAAATAGAATCTTCCAGCTTGTCTTCCCATAAAAAATAACCTTTATTATGAATCCATCAAAGCAACAGCTACAGTAAAACCTAATTTATGTATATGCAGAGCTGAGGTGAAAGAAAGAAATGTCCATTGAAATGTATGGGAGAGCGACAGTTAAGACGTGGCGCTCTGCAAGGCTGAACGCCGTCGTTGTACGCTGAGCCTGGGATAATGATGAATCCTATGCTACATGGCGTTGTCCCAGTCGCCCACTAGAATCCGCTTCATAAAATACAACTCTGTGAAGTACTCACCTGTAGAGTTGGTATTATACGCATACAGCATGTCCTGCTCCCGAATAGTCATAACATGTGGGTAGTCCTCCACCTCAGGCGCCGTGCACTGCAGACATGTAGAAAACAAGCTCCTCCCGGCCCTACATATACCGAGGGACCTCCCACAAATCCCCAGCATTGAAAAGCAGTGAGAAGAGAAGCCAGGAGGAACCAACCACCCAGAATAACTGGTAGCAATATCTTAATGATAACAATCACCATACAGGGGATCCAGAATTAGTGAAACCAGGGTGGGGTGGAGCAGGACGTGCTGTATGCGTATAATACCAACTCTACAGGTGAGTACTTCACAGAGTTGTATTATTCTAAGCATACAGCACGCCCTGCTCCCGAATAGTCATAACATGTGGGACATCCAACAGCAGTGTCCATAAGCAGGGTGGGATCCCCAGAAAAAGCAAGGCAAAGCGGACAGTAAAGGCGCTGTCACCTGCAAAACTTGCAACAGGCATGACATGAGCAAGGGCTCTAACGTCAGTCTCATAACAGGACCATGAAGGTATGAACAGAGACAGGCCATAAGTCAAGTAATTGGACTAACAGAGAAAAAACCCTGGTGCCGAAGGGCCAATGATACCCAAGCACCCATGATAACGGAGTAAACAGTAAAGGGGAAGAATCACTCCCCTGAAGGAACATAGGTCAGTGTAGTGACCCAACCAGCTCACAGGCAAGGAAGCCTTGTGGCAACTCTTGTAACACCCCCAAAGGGAACAAAAACAGGTCACCCGACCAAGGCGGGAATACAGACTCTTAATTATCAGGAAGCCAAGGCTTCCTCAGGATCAGGGAGTATCCAGAAGGATCGATCCAAAGGCGCAATGGCACTGGAATAGATACCAGGTGCATACCTAAGGAGGCGCCTGTAGACTCCAAGAACAGCAGTCCCCCTAAAGGCCAAGAAGGCTGGCATGGGGAGAAGTGCAAAACCTGTAGAGGGATGTAGGCCCTCATATTAGTATTATTAATAATCAGCCCATGGCTAAACTAAGGGACTGAATCAAAGGTCCAACAGACCACCTGGACCAGAAGCCCAGCGTAAAAGCACCACCCCCAGGCATGGGGTACCTGTAGCCGTATATATCTGTACATGTATATATATGTATACATCGAGTCAGGGTTAAGCACCCAGATCCATCTTTTCAGGCACATGTCTGACGGAGTAAGGAGGCCCCAGCGAAGCGGGCTGGACTACAGGGCAGCTGAGACAGCATCCAGGCAGGGTCCCCAGGAAGTCCGCAGGGTAAAAAATGAAAACTGATCTCCACAGGGGCCATGTAACTACTGGGGAGATGCAGCTAAGCAAACCCCAAAAGAATTCCCTACAAGGGCGACAGAACCAGACTCCTGCAGGAAGGCCAGGACAAAACCTACACCTTCAGAGTCCCCAGATGGGGAGCCAACCCCAACTTACACTGTAATGACTTTAAAAGCCCTGGGAACCGAGAACGTCTAGCAGGGAAGAGACTAAGGCCCATGCCAATCAACATGGGATACCACCAAGCCGTTATAGCCGGAGTAAGGGGAAGCTGGGGAGCTAGCTCCCAACCCCCTCTCATACTAAATCACCCAGAAGATGAGGCCCGTCCCCAAGGGGCAAATGAATCCGCAGTCAATCCCCAGACAGGGGACCTTATATTGGAAACAGGAAGAGACCTGATAAGGGCAGAACTGCACCCTAACAGAGATATCACAATTCAGCAGCCTTCAGCATAGGCGTCTGCGAACCATTACTCCCAGGGCCGCCTAGGCCAAAGATCCCATGGGATTCTCTATCAGGCCAATCGTGCGCAGAACTCAACAGTAGGGTGATGAAGAGAAAGCATATGAAATAACAAGGCTATGCCTAAATACTCAGGCCCCCTGACTGGAGTCAGAATATTCTGGGACAGTAGGAACAAGGGCAAAGGCCCTGTGTCAGGAGGGAGACCCCTCAGAGCCACGCTAGGCTCCCTGGGCAACACCGGGATAGCATAACCTGGCGCTAAGGGCATCCATTGAAGCAAATACTGCTGAGAAGCAGGGGGAGTAGACCCCCGCCCAAGACAGGAACAGGGACCCTCCATAGGTAGCAACCTGTCACAGTCTTTAGACCAGCATTAAGAACAGGCCATTGTCTTTCAACAGACCAGGAGTCCCCCATAAACCGACCGATCCTGAAGGATGAGAAGGCCCGCCATATAGAGTCAACGGGGGCCCACCGTTTCAACAAGCCCAGCAGGTAAGATGGACCCTCTAAGGGGCCCAACCTAGAACCACGGGGGTTGTGGAAGGAATTTTCCTTTCCCTGCCAAACCTGCGAGACTTGGTACTCAGGGTGACCATACTCTAGAAGATGCTGGTAAGGAAGGGGAGTGCCCCTCCCTGACGGGGCCCTTGCATATGGGAAGCTCCAGAGGAACCACCTTACCAAGAAGGCATGAGCACAGATCAAGCACCGGGGTGCTGGGACATATGTAGGTTTAGTAACCTACTGCGCCGAAGAGCCCGAGGGCTCGGTATATAAATGACATCATCTTGATGTGCCACCAACAGGCCCACCAGCTGCCATCCCGCCTGGTGAAGGCAAGGTGCCAGTAAAGGGGGGCCGAGCCCCCGTAAGCAGGTGTCCCCTAATGCCAGAGAAGAAGGCTGCAAGCCTGAACCGATTTCCCAGGAACGGGGGATAGTGGATAAGTGACCGTGAGTGGATGAGGTGGTTGAGCAACCATCCAGTAGCTTCCAGGGAACACTGTTGGCCAACTGACCCACTTCGTCTGATGCAGAGGCTAGGGAGTAAGGAAGACGACCCAGTAGGTCCCAACGCAGAAGCCCCACCTCAGGCGTGTCCCCAGTCACGCCAGGCTAGTAGCCTGGGCACGAAAGAGAGGCCCCAATAGTGCCTCAACCCGCAGGGTTGATCCTGCCACACTATCTAGAAATAGTCTTTGCGTCCAGCAGACCCCAAGGAGACTTAAGAAGATCTAGAGCTTCGCAAGAGGCCGAAAGCCCCCCCCCCACGCAGGGGGCCCGTGACCTAAGACAGAGTTGTCATATATGGACTACCTGTGAAGGTAGAATTGCTAAGCCTGCCATACGCCCACTGGGTCCAGACTACCTCCTACTGATGAGGGGGGGAGGATAGAAAAAATATAGAGGTCATAGCCCCATACCGTTAAGGCGATTAACAAGTGCGCCCAACCCTTCAGGCCCAGTCCGGCCTGCGCCAGTTTCAGAAGGGAGGGCAGGGACTAAAAACACCCTGACAAAAACTGAGGGGGGACCGTCCAGCAAGAACCCATCCTGAGCCCAGGTGGGTTACATCCCGGAACCACCAGAAGGAGAAGGCATATTCCTGGATGTGAGACAGCTGTGCAGTCGTCCCCTCGCCCAGACGGGCGAGGGCGCCCCTTCATGCTTGCGAGGTTTTGGCAGATTTGGACTTGGTCCTGCCAGAAGGCCCAGGGCGCTGCCTGCCCGCGCCATGTTGGAAATCCACGCCGAACAGCTGGAAACACACCTCAGATTCACGTCTGACACTAACGTAGGTAGGTGGAGGGGTGACCCTGCCTCGTGGAGGCCGGAGCGGCCTTCTGCGGAAGGGTGCTATAGCCTTTTTGCCAAAAACGTCTAAGCGGGCCCCGAATAACCGCCGTCCTCTGAATGGAAGGCAAGTGAGAGCCTTTTTTGTAGCTCCATCGGCGCCCCACTGTCGCAGCCAGACCAGGCGGCGAATGGCTACCGCAAGTGCTGAGTTCCTAGCACACATCTTAATGGTGTCATCCAGTGCCGATAGAATAAACTTCACAAAGGCTTCGCAGTCTGATAGCGCACTAAACACCCCCCAAGGGAGGTCCTCAGGGTGGTGATCCAGTATCTTTCTGACAAGAGTTCTGGCGGCCACCGCCGTGATGGCCGCAGCACAAACCGGGCGCAGGGCCGTCCCGGCACACGAGAAGGCGTGTGAGGCCAGTTTGTCAATGTGCCGGTCCTCAGCATCCCGAAGGGTACGGTAAAAGGGAGCAGTCATAAAAGGGGGGTTTGTGACCCCTATAACCGGCGCGTCCACCACCAGGGGGGCTGACCATAAATTGACCACATCAGGGGGAAAAGAGTACTTCCATTCCCAGGCCCCTGGAATCCCTTTAAGCTTACAAGGCGATTCCCATTCCTGGGATATAATATTCTGGAAATGTTCCTGTTCTAGGAACTCCAAGCGCGGCGGCGCTGTATGGAAACTCTCCCTTTTAGGCTTGGGGATCTCCCCAGGAGGAGAGATTGACAAAACCTCAAAAATCTTGATCAGGATTTCATCCGTGTCACACAGACCCCAGGAACCAGGCTCAGATTCATCACGGCCCGCGGGCATCCCATGGGAGGTGCCCGAGTCTGAGAATAGCTCACCTTCCTCAGAAGGGTCAGGGTCCTGCATATCAGCAGAATCATCGGTATCGCCAGGAACCGGAGAGCCTGGAGGCGTCAGGGACCGCTTTTTACCAGGGCCCATACGCTCCGCCAATCCAGAAAGCACCTGCTCCGCCGTGGGCAATGCACGCGGCACCTCTTGCAGGTCATCCCCGCTGGAGTGGGACTCGTCATGAGTGATATTTGGGAGCGGGGAGACAGGGGTGAGGAAGGGAGGTTCCTCTGTTAGCAAACCTGCCTGTTCTGCACACTGTCCGCAGACCTGTGCCCTGTCAGCCTCAGCCAGGGGCTGGCCACACACTGCACACAGCCAGTCACGTCCCGGAGGGACCCCGGTTCCATAATCCTGAAATTCCTCCATATGGTGATTTTTATGCAGTATAACGCAGGGAATTATGCAATAAGCAACCCTGGATGCCCCAAAAACCCGCTAGTAATGTGGGAGAATTTGTAAAGAGGACCCGTTGTAATATATGTTAGGCCGGGGACGGTAACGAAGTCTTGGCTTCTGAAAGACATAATGGGACAAGGGGAGTGGAGTCAGTGCCATGCTCTGTTTGAAAAACATAGAAACCATACCGCCCCGGAGTGCACTTACATGACCGAGGGAGGAGACGAGCCACACCACGCGCGAAGATAGAGAAAATGGCACCAGCGAACCTCGAGGGGAGGGCCAGGCCAGGCCAGGCTGTGACGCGAGACGCCGAGTCTCCGCCTCCCCCAAAGAGCGCGAAGCTCCAACCGACGGCAAGTACAGCAGCGGAGATAAGTAACATCTAATGCTGACACGCTGGAATGAATCTGCCGAGGCAGATTGATAGTAAGAAAGACAGCTCGCACTGTACAATGAGGCGCGACACTGACCCCCTGATTAAAGAGGACCAACACCCAGAGGTGATCGGCCCAGAAATCTATAAGATTCCCGGGCCGATCACCTCCCACCCCGCGGGACATCCGAGATCGGGATGTCCCGCGGGGTGAAACCCCCCAGAAACCCCAAAAAGACCTTACCTGATCCGCCGCCGCTTCCGCCGCCGCCGCCTCCCGCGCGCCCCTCCAGACGTGCGCGCGCCCGCGCCGGCCCTCTGTGAATGGCCGGCGGGGGCGCGCGCGCCCCCCGAGAGTGACGCGCGGGAGGCGGCGGCGACGGAAGCGGCTTGGACGTTCCTGATCCCCGCCTGGACGTTGGCGGGGATTGGCTGCGCCGTTCACGTGGGAGCGTTGAGAGGTGAGTTTTTTGGGGTTTCTGGGGGGTTTCACACAGCGGGGCACCCCCGATCGGGGTGCCCCGCCGAAGTGGACCAAAACCCAGGATAGTCAAAATCCTGGGTGTTGGTCCACTTTAAAGGAACAAGGTCTAATGGCGAATGGGCACTAGGGCTGCCACACACACACACCCCCCCCTTTCTTTTCCCCTGAGTTACGGGAGGGAGCGAGGGGAGAAGCTGACGGTGTCCATGGACTGAGTCTGTGAGGGGCACGGGCAAAAATGCGGGAGGGGCATCCTCTAGAGGCTCACCATCGGCCTGACCGCCTACCCTATGGAGGGGGATTGCGGTGGAGCACGGCTCCATTCAGCACACCAGGTGCTGCCTACCTTCACCCGGCCCGCGCAGCATAGGCTGGGAGGCATAATTCTTCTGAAGAGGACGGGTGGAAATAGTCCCACAGGACCATGGGCCGTAAGGCCCGCTCGCCTGCGAGAGCGTGATACTTCATGTCTTCGCAGTTCCAGCACTGCAGAGAAATCTGGGGATTTGTGGGAGGTCCCTCGGTATATGTAGGGCCGGGAGGAGCTTGTTTTCTACATGTCTGCAGTGCACGGCGCCTGAGGCGGAGGACTACCCACATGTTATGACTATTCGGGAGCAGGGCGTGCTGTATGCTTAGAATATGTGTAATTGCGTGCCGTGGCTGGCGTTCACCTGCCGCTACTTGGCGCTACCTGCCGCTGTACAGGCACTACCTGCCGCTATCCCTTCATGAATAAGGCCCTAAGAGTAAAAGAGGTTAAAAGAGATGACGCAAGCGTAGGTGAGGTGGGAAGAGGTGGATAGAGGTAAGCAAGGGTGAGGTGAGCTGAGGTGGGCCCTATTTCAGAAATTAGTCCTACACTGTCTCTATTGACTAGCCACGTGCACTGTAGACAAGGCAATCTCAGCTTTACATTTATTATGAAATACAGGGGTGCGGTGCTGTGGGCCGCAGGTTGTGCATCTATGATTTAAGTGATATAGGAAGATTTGCAAGATTAGATGACTATATTGACATTTATATTTTTTTATGATTTAAACAAAATTCTGGATTCCTATTGAATAAATCTCCTCCTCCTGAAAGGTTTCATTTTCCTGCCCCATCTTCTATCAACGTCTTTAGAGACTCTGGCCTCGGATTTCGGCGGTTGGGGCGTGAGTGGTGCAGCGGTTTTCAGCCCCGCACCTTCTGTCCAGCTTTAGGTTGCGGTTCAATCTGCTTTCTATGGGGGTGGGAAAGTTTAAGGGGGCTTGGAGTCCCAGCTCATTCTTGTTATAGTGGTTTCTGCCTCTGATTGACGAGGCATGGCTCCATTGCCGCCACAATATAATATCTAGCCTGCTAGGTGGGGTGGTATTAAAGTGTGTGTGTATGGGGGGGTGCCAGGTTATTGGGTCTCTAATCATTACTAGGGGCAAGCTGGATGCGGGACAGATGCACTCAGAGAGGAAAGGGATCAGACTTCAATGGAGGTTAGTGCAAGATGTGTATGAGTAAAGAAGGTTGACCTAAAAGCATCACTTGGGGGACAATTCTAGCCTTTTTTACTGGGCAGAGTAGATGATGTTAGTATCACATGAAATTTGTTTTAAGAAATATGAAGTAAATGCTACATTTTAAGAGTAGTTGGCAATTGGACCTATTCTTTATTTTGGGGATATAGCCACCTCCAACTCATGATCGCTGCCAAGGTAACGACCGGGTGACTAGATAATGTTTACTGTAGGCTTTGGTCCTGCCTTTTCTGACTTCATATTCTAAACCCATAGTAACCAGTTTAATACATTTTACCCCCATCTCTGTAAAAGAGCTTCTAACACCCTAAAAGGCAGGACTGTAAAGGTGTGAGCAGGGTGCTGCAGTTTACAACATATCAAAGGTGGTCTGTTCTGTCAACAGACAGAATTTTCTTTGCACAATAACTACTCCTGAGACATCAGGGGATTTCAGATTAGACCTGTGTCTCCTGTAGTCCAGCTACTCTACTTGTTGTGCACACCTGGCTAAAGAGCTTTGTCGCTCCGTGGAAACAGGGAAGATCATGATGCTAAAGTGCAAAGGGCTGAGTAATTTACCTGATTTTGGCTGTTTTCACAATCTTTTTGAATATTAACTTGAGGATACTTTAGGTTAACAACAGGTAAGAGACAGAAAGACAATTCTGGTCACAGTTACTGTACTTACCTTATTTTTCTCACAGTTTTTTGGTACACAGTGAGAATACGTTTGCAGTAGAGCAGACACTGAAGTATTCCCACAATATAGGTAAACAACAGCAGCATCTCCAGGAAATGTTGGCGCCTCCTGCATTAAAGCGGACAGCTGTTATTGATGTTTTGCAGGTTGTATAATGAACAATCTTTATTTATACGAAACCTAGTACCAAAAGGTGAGTGGTGACATGTCTCTCCTTGAGGAGTTCTTCTAGAAAAAGTATAGCATCCGGTTGCCATTGATCACCTACCTAATAAAACAAACACAAGTTTTTTTTTTTTTTACAACAAATCTCCAGACAGCACCACCATTTTCAACAACAGTAAATATTATAATTTGTCTAACAAAGCTGATATGCAAATATCTAGTCTCTTTTGTTGTCAGCTTTATTTCCCCATGTACAGTAGTTTTTCTATTGCTCACTACTATCTTTTTTACACCATTTTGTGATGTATGGCAATCCATAATCATAATAGTTTTGCAGGGTCTATAAATTAAGATAAAGGTTCAGATTTTACCAGGTATTACACAAATACACGGTAACTCAAAAAGAATTGTAAAAAAGAAAACATACCAATGACTGCTGTAATGATTTGTTTGTTTTTCATACACCGGTAGAACATGAAAGATTAACTTCAAGTTTTATGGTCATTCACAGATGTTCTTTTGTAATACTGCTATCATAATATAGTTCTTGCCTCACCCATGCCAGCATAGCCTGATCAACTGGGTTGGCTTTGCTTTAAAGCGGACCTTCACCTTGAATAAGATCTTATTTGTTTCCCACACCCTGTACATACAGATTGCTCACATTAAAATTCATCCTACCTGCATGTTATGAGCCTTTAAACATCCAAGATGGTGGCTTATGGAGCATCAGGCAGCCTGCAAACAGGAAGTGTCTTCTGACTGTGTCGCTCTGCATTCTGGGATTGATGTTTTTTTCCTGACCCCAGCTCTGCTCTATCTGAGCAAAGCACAGCTATAACCACAACGCCTGCACTTTATCCCGCTCTCCTCTTCTCAGTACGTGTGATGCTTCTGAGTCAAAATGGCAGCACCCAGTGGGGGAAAGAATAATAAGTAAGCGACTTAAAACTTAGAATAATACAATTCTGTGAAACTCACCTGTAGAATTGTTTTTGATTATATCCAGTCCAGGTCGTCCCAGTAATGACATGTGGGTATTCAGCCCCCAGGGGGCGCTCAACTGCAAGATCAAAAGCTGCAGCTCCTATAAAGGCAGGTGTCCCTCTATGATTCTCTAGTGGTTAAAAAGCAGTAAACAAAAAAAAAAAAAAAAAAAGGACAGGCCGGGAGGCCAAGAAACCATGTTACTTCACATAGCTTCAGCTTGTACTCTCTCTAACAAGACTTAAGAATACAAAGTCTAATGAATAAAAAAATACCATTTTGTGAGTACTCACCTGAAAAATGGATATTGTTGGTGTGCCACACACCCCGCTTCACTTCTTAAATATTCATCACTTCATGGGTTAATCCACCGCAGGTGACGTAGTGCAGAGAGGAAGTCTTGTAACGAGCCCCCTTCCGGCCTATATATACCTGGTACCTCCCTTCAATCACCAGTATATTCAAAAAGCAGTAAAACAAGGTACCAGTATTCCACCAGTAACCTCCAAAATCAATTTTGATATAAATAAAAAAGGGCTTCACCATATAAATGCTTCGGTAATACCGAAAAGGGCGGGTGTGAAGCGGGGTGTGTGGCACACCAACAATATCCATTTTTCAGGTGAGTACTCACAAAATGGTATTATTCTTGGTGTGCCACACACCCCGCTTCACTTCTTAAATATTCATCACTTCATGGGACATCCAAAAGCAGTGTCCACAAGGGAAGGGCATCTCAAGGCCAGGTGAAGCATAACTTAAATGACTGCAGTCTGCAGAACAGTGCGGCCAAAAACAGCATCCGCTGAGGCCCGCACATCAACTTTGTAAAACTTAGAAAAAGTGTGAACAGAAGACCAGGTGGCGGCCTTACAAACCTGTTCAACAGAAGCTTGGTGCTGAAAAGCCCAAGACGCCCCAACAGCGCGAGTGGAATGAGCAGTAATACGAAAAGGGGGAACTCTTCCCTTAGCAGAATAGGCCGCAGTAACGGCCTGACGTATCCACTTGCTAATGGCAGATTTGGCTGGAGCCAAACCCTTCTTAGGCCCATGGGGCACAACAAAAAAGGAATCCGTCCTACGGAAAGGAGACGTGATAATCAAGTAGTACTTAACACAGCGTACTACATCCAAACAATGCAAAACCCTCTCTTTGTCATTCTTAGGATTAGGACACAAGGAGGGAAGAACAATATCTTGGTTCAAATGAAAAGCAGAAACAACCTTAGGAAGAAAGTCTGGCTTGAACCGAAAGACCACTTTATCCTGATGCCTCTCGAAGTAGGGCGCCTGGATAGTTAAGGCCGCCAATTCTGAGACACGCCGGACAGAAGTGATCGCTACCAAGAAGACAATCTTCTGAGTCAGGGTAGACAAAGCAATATCTTGCAAAGGCTCAAAAGGAGGAGCCTGAAGAGCCGAAAGAACCAAATTCAAATCCCAAACAGGGAGTAATGGTTTCCTGGGAGGCCGCACATGCGTAACCCCCTGGAAAAAAGTTTTAACTAAAGGATAAAGCGCAAAACGCTTCTGAAAAAAGATAGATAAGGCAGAAACTTGCCCTTTCAAAGTACTTAGCTGAAGACCAGAGTCCAGCCCAGATTGTAAAAACTCCAGAATCCTGGAGACCGAAAAGACCCTACAAGGAAAAGATCTCATCTCACACCAAGCGATATAGGCTTTCGAAGTCCTATAGTAGATGATAGAAGAAGACCTCTTCCGGGCACTGATCAGAGTCTTGACGACTGAGTCAGAAAGACCCTCCTCCTTCAAGATGGAGGTTTCAGCAGCCAGGCCGTCAAACCCAGCGCTGGTAAATTGGGGTAACACAACCGACCCTGAGTGAGCAGATCGGGCCGAAGAGGCAGAACGAACTGGTCCACTGCCAGCCGAATGATGTCTGCGAACCACACTCGCCTTGGCCACCTTGGGGCCACGAGAAACCATGGGTTTAAGGCATAAGCCACCCGGGATGCCCCTTTATGTTAATGTCCCGGGAGGGAGGATTTAATTTATAATAATGATCCCCTTTTAAATTAAATTTTTTTTTTCAATATATATATATAAATATGTCCCAATTTAGAGAAAAAGGACTAGCCAGGTATAATAGAACCGGGAGGCCACTGTATTGAGGGAATCCCAGGATCTGTGGGGGAAGAAAAACCAACAGTAAGACCCCCAAAAAACAAGTGGCAGCATGCAATACAACATTCATGCAACAAAGTAACACATAATAATACACACACCAGAGTGCTTTAAAGAGGCCAAAGAATCTTGTCCTTTGTTTTTCCTCCTTTTTTTTTTTTTTTTTTTTAAATAAAAACCAGTCATGATAACAATAGACGGCCCCACGCAAGGTGAGGCCGCTTACCTGCCCAAGTAAGGCTGAACAGCCAAGGCACCCGACCAGCAGTAATGGCAACAGCAGCAGCAGCCGCAGTAGTGGCAGCAGCGGCGAAAACACAAATGCGGCTGAGAGCCCTGCACCTGTCCTCCTAATGAAAGGAAGGAAGTGCGGCTGGGGCCGGGTTGAATGACGCCGCCGCAACCACGCCCCCCTCTGACGTCATCCGGGCCCCGCCCCCTCCAGATTCAAACAGTGCGGCCCGCCAGACGGCGGTGCCGCAAAACAAGAGGGCGCACAACGCCCTCAGTAGATGGAGGGGGTGGGGGGGGGAAACGAATGCTTGCTAGGCAGCCTCAGGCATGCCTGCCACAGCGCGGCCCGCCCCGGCCGCCCTAAAGCTGACCCAAACTCTGGCCATACAGGCCAGCAGCAGCCCGCCAAAATGGCAGAACTGCCAGTGGAGATAACCAACGTGCCATGTAAGGAAGAATCAGCCAGGCCAAGTGCACCCTTGCTTGCGGTGCAACCTGACAAGTGTTAAATAAGTAAAAACACATACAAGTAAAACACACATGCAAATACACATCCCTCCACCCCCCCCCCCCATAGTGAAGGGAGAAGGGACCATAACGGGAGAGCAAGGGGAACCTCGGGACAGGAGCATCCCAAATCCGGATCACCATGCCGGACAGCCGCATTGCCCCCATTGCGGGTCGAGCGGAGGAGATAAGCTCCTAGGCACCTATAGTGCCATCTACCAATTGCCCAGTGAGCAGCCTAGGCTGGGAGGCTTCCATTTAACCACAAACAATCAAAACCGGGCAGAAATAGACCAAAGGGGGTGCCGGGGTAAGACCCCGGCTACCTGCAAGCAGGAGACTTCATTCTTCTGTCTTGTCGTCATGCAGAGAGAAAAACACAGATGATAA
This sequence comes from Gastrophryne carolinensis, assembly GCA_027917425.1. Classification (NCBI taxonomy): domain Eukaryota; kingdom Metazoa; phylum Chordata; class Amphibia; order Anura; family Microhylidae; genus Gastrophryne; species Gastrophryne carolinensis. Next base: position 66,156,500 of record CM051236.1, on the reverse strand, counting down.
ATGGGAGGTACCAGGTATATATAGGCCGGAAGGGGGCTCGTTACAAGACTTCCTCTCTGCAACAGCGTCACCTGGCGGTGAGTAACCCAATCGTGAAGAATTTAAAGGTGAAGTGGGGTGTGTGGCACACTGAGAATATCATCCAGATAGGGCAGCACACGAATGCCCTGGTTCCTCTGGTTCCCTGGTTCCATGGATAGCCATGATGCCCGCCAGCACCTTGGTGAAGACACGGGGGGCTGAGGAAATCCCGAATGGAAGTGCCACAAACCGAAAATGCTGATCCTTCAGAGCAAACCTCCTCAGGAACTCCTGATGCCCCTGGAAAACCGGGATGTGCATATAAGCGTCCCTGATGTCCACCGTGGTCATGAAGTCGCCGGGCCGAAGCGAACTCACCGCCGATCGTAAGGTTTCCATGCGGAAATGCCTGACTCTTACAAACCCGTTGAGACCCTTCGGGTTCAGGATTGGTCTTAACGTTCCGTCCTTCTTGGGAACCGTAAACAGGTTGGAGTAAAAACCTCGCCCCCGCTCCTGTCGAGGTACAGGGCAAATCACACCTAACCGCAGGAGATGTAGCACAGCCATTCTCAAACCCTGCGCTTTTAGCGGGTCTTCGGATATCCGAAAACGGAGGAATTTTGTGGGCGGCCTGACTGCCAGCTCTATCTTGTAACCGGAGGACACTACCTCCTGAATCCACCGATCCGCCTCCAGACCTGAGCAAACAGCAGAAGCTGTCCCCCCACCCGGATGGGTGAGGGCGCCCCCTCATGCCTGAGGGGACTTGGCAGGGGGCTTGGACATGTTTCCCCAGGAGGGATTGGGTTGGCCGCGGGACCTACCTCTACCCCAGGTATCCCTGCGGCCACCTGGGAATGAAGAGCATCTTCCTCCTCGAAAGGAGCGATAGGCAGAGGGATTCCGAAAGGACCGAGCAGGCTTCCGTCTCTGAGGGAGTCTACCATCCTTGACCAGGAGGTCCAGGCGCTCCCCAAACAGCCTGTGCCCCACAAAGGGAATACTTGTAAGCGACTTCTTGGCAGCAGCATCAGCTGACCATTGCCGCAGCCAGAGCGAGCGGCGGAGGGCAAAAAGCAGGGCTGAAATCCTGGCACCAAGCCGGACCCCATCATTCATGGCAGAAGCAACAAAACCAATGAATTCCAAGCAGGCCTTGAGTTCTTTATACTCCTCCATCCGCTTGCGATCCTTAGATCTATCCATAAGGTGTCTCACCTTCTTTCTGATGGCTAAAGAGACAATCACTGCGGCACACAGGGCGAAAGAGGGCACCAGCAAAGGTGAACACATGGCAGACCAACTGATCCATGCGCTCGTCAGCCGGGTCACGTAAGGAAGCAGTATCAGGTGATGGTATAACAGTAGTGTTGGACAAACCCGACACAGGGGGATCCACCTCGGGAGGGCGAGACCATAGCCGAACCCGCTCATCGGGGAAGGGGTACCGCCTGTCCAGGCCCTTAGGCACCGACGGTAACTTGTTAGGCCTCTCACATTGCTTGAAAATCATGTTAGAAAAATGGGCTTGCTCCGGAAAATCCCGCCTTTGTCTTTCGGGCCTAAACAAATCACCCTGCTTCCTCTTAGCCGCTCTGGGAGGAACAATGTGTAATGTCTCAAATACTGAGGTAAGCATTTTCTCCGTATCACCTGGGGGCCACGCATCCTATTGTGTGACCGAGCTCCCTGTTTTTAACTTAGTTTAGAGACAGATTGTAGGTTGGTCAGCAAGCTAACTGGTTTGAGTGCTGTGGCCCCTTTAAGACTTTTGTATTCTAATTGCCCTGCTAATGTGCACCTCCCTGGTTAGTTATAAAATGGTCTGAGCGGCTGCCACCCCTCCTTTGTTTCTTTTGAATTTGTGCAAGCACATGGAGTGTGGGGTCTAGGCTGTATTGCAAGGTCTTTGACCCTTCCACCCCATGGATTGCACTTGAGGTTTAGGGCAACCTCAGGTAAGCCTGCTCCCAATTTATCTATTGCATTGTATGTCCCAAATGGGGCTCTTAGAGACTAGAATTAGTACTAGAGTTAGGACTGCACCTCACAGGGGCACCTTGGCGCTGGTGGTGCAGCTTAAGCATACTTCTGCAGATGTGTGTGACCGAGCTCCCTGTTTTTAACTTAGTTTAGAGACAGATTGTAGGTTGGTCAGCAAGCTAACTGGTTTGAGTGCTGTGGCCCCTTTAAGACTTTTGTATTCTAATTGCCCTGCTAATGTGCACCTCCCTGGTTAGTTATAAAATGGTCTGAGCGGCTGCCACCCCTCCTTTGTTTCTTTTGAATTTGTGCAAGCACATGGAGTGTGGGGTCTAGGCTGTATTGCAAGGTCTTTGACCCTTCCACCCCATGGATTGCACTTGAGGTTTAGGGCAACCTCAGGTAAGCCTGCTCCCAATTTATCTATTGCATTGTATGTCCCAAATGGGGCTCTTAGAGACTAGAATTAGTACTAGAGTTAGGACTGCACCTCACAGGGGCACCTTGGCGCTGGTGGTGCAGCTTAAGCATACTTCTGCAGATGTGTGTGACCGAGCTCCCTGTCTTTAACTTAGTTTAGAGACAGATTGTAGGTTGGTCAGCAAGCTAACTGGTTTGAGTGCTGTGGCCCCTTTAAGACTTTTGTATTCTAATTGCCCTGCTAATGTGCACCTCCCTGGTTAGTTATAAAATGGTCTGAGCGGCTGCCACCCCTCCTTTGTTTCTTTTGAATTTGTGCAAGCACATGGAGTGTGGGGTCTAGGCTGTATTGCAAGGTCTTTGACCCTTCCACCCCATGGATTGCACTTGAGGTTTAGGGCAACCTCAGGTAAGCCTGCTCCCAATTTATCTATTGCATTGTATGTCCCAAATGGGGCTCTTAGAGACTAGAATTAGTACTAGAGTTAGGACTGCACCTCACAGGGGCACCTTGGCGCTGGTGGTGCAGCTTAAGCATACTTCTGCAGATGTGTGTGACCGAGCTCCCTGTTTTTAACTTAGTTTAGAGACAGATTGTAGGTTGGTCAGCAAGCTAACTGGTTTGAGTGCTGTGGCCCCTTTAAGACTTTTGTATTCTAATTGCCCTGCTAATGTGCACCTCCCTGGTTAGTTATAAAATGGTCTGAGCGGCTGCCACCCCTCCTTTGTTTCTTTTGAATTTGTGCAAGCACATGGAGTGTGGGGTCTAGGCTGTATTGCAAGGTCTTTGACCCTTCCACCCCATGGATTGCACTTGAGGTTTAGGGCAACCTCAGGTAAGCCTGCTCCCAATTTATCTATTGCATTGTATGTCCCAAATGGGGCTCTTAGAGACTAGAATTAGTACTAGAGTTAGGACTGCACCTCACAGGGGCACCTTGGCGCTGGTGGTGCAGCTTAAGCATACTTCTGCAGATGTGTGTGACCGAGCTCCCTGTTTTTAACTTAGTTTAGAGACAGATTGTAGGTTGGTCAGCAAGCTAACTGGTTTGAGTGCTGTGGCCCCTTTAAGACTTTTGTATTCTAATTGCCCTGCTAATGTGCACCTCCCTGGTTAGTTATAAAATGGTCTGAGCGGCTGCCACCCCTCCTTTGTTTCTTTTGAATTTGTGCAAGCACATGGAGTGTGGGGTCTAGGCTGTATTGCAAGGTCTTTGACCCTTCCACCCCATGGATTGCACTTGAGGTTTAGGGCAACCTCAGGTAAGCCTGCTCCCAATTTATCTATTGCATTGTATGTCCCAAATGGGGCTCTTAGAGACTAGAATTAGTACTAGAGTTAGGACTGCACCTCACAGGGGCACCTTGGCGCTGGTGGTGCAGCTTAAGCATACTTCTGCAGATGTGTGTGACCGAGCTCCCTGTTTTTAACTTAGTTTAGAGACAGATTGTAGGTTGGTCAGCAAGCTAACTGGTTTGAGTGCTGTGGCCCCTTTAAGACTTTTGTATTCTAATTGCCCTGCTAATGTGCACCTCCCTGGTTAGTTATAAAATGGTCTGAGCGGCTGCCACCCCTCCTTTGTTTCTTTTGAATTTGTGCAAGCACATGGAGTGTGGGGTCTAGGCTGTATTGCAAGGTCTTTGACCCTTCCACCCCATGGATTGCACTTGAGGTTTAGGGCAACCTCAGGTAAGCCTGCTCCCAATTTATCTATTGCATTGTATGTCCCAAATGGGGCTCTTAGAGACTAGAATTAGTACTAGAGTTAGGACTGCACCTCACAGGGGCACCTTGGCGCTGGTGGTGCAGCTTAAGCATACTTCTGCAGATGTGTGTGACCGAGCTCCCTGTTTTTAACTTAGTTTAGAGACAGATTGTAGGTTGGTCAGCAAGCTAACTGGTTTGAGTGCTGTGGCCCCTTTAAGACTTTTGTATTCTAATTGCCCTGCTAATGTGCACCTCCCTGGTTAGTTATAAAATGGTCTGAGCGGCTGCCACCCCTCCTTTGTTTCTTTTGAATTTGTGCAAGCACATGGAGTGTGGGGTCTAGGCTGTATTGCAAGGTCTTTGACCCTTCCACCCCATGGATTGCACTTGAGGTTTAGGGCAACCTCAGGTAAGCCTGCTCCCAATTTATCTATTGCATTGTATGTCCCAAATGGGGCTCTTAGAGACTAGAATTAGTACTAGAGTTAGGACTGCACCTCACAGGGGCACCTTGGCGCTGGTGGTGCAGCTTAAGCATACTTCTGCAGATGTGTGTGACCGAGCTCCCTGTTTTTAACTTAGTTTAGAGACAGATTGTAGGTTGGTCAGCAAGCTAACTGGTTTGAGTGCTGTGGCCCCTTTAAGACTTTTGTATTCTAATTGCCCTGCTAATGTGCACCTCCCTGGTTAGTTATAAAATGGTCTGAGCGGCTGCCACCCCTCCTTTGTTTCTTTTGAATTTGTGCAAGCACATGGAGTGTGGGGTCTAGGCTGTATTGCAAGGTCTTTGACCCTTCCACCCCATGGATTGCACTTGAGGTTTAGGGCAACCTCAGGTAAGCCTGCTCCCAATTTATCTATTGCATTGTATGTCCCAAATGGGGCTCTTAGAGACTAGAATTAGTACTAGAGTTAGGACTGCACCTCACAGGGGCACCTTGGCGCTGGTGGTGCAGCTTAAGCATACTTCTGCAGATGTGTGTGACCGAGCTCCCTGTTTTTAACTTAGTTTAGAGACAGATTGTAGGTTGGTCAGCAAGCTAACTGGTTTGAGTGCTGTGGCCCCTTTAAGACTTTTGGCCACGCATCCTATTCCAAGGAAGAACCAGACATACTCTCATCGCCAGCAGAAAAGCCTCGATTCAAAGACACATTCGTCCGGACTTCCGTAGCTGTCTGTGAAAGTTTTGGTGGGTGTTTGTCATTTTTTTGCTTTTTTTCGTTCATTATTCATTCGTACGAACGTTTGGGAATGCGCTTTCGATGAACGGAAGCAAATCGGAACATTTCTGTTAGTTCGGATCATTTTCCAAACAAAATCAGAATTTTTTTGTTCGTTCAGATAACTTCCGTTGTTGGGATGGGTTCCCGTCTGATTCAGAGAGCTGATTTCCAACGGGCCACCACCCTATAAATCCGTTTCATTTCCGATCCACTTACGGGACCTTTGAGGGCTCGGATTGCTATTGTTGAACATGTTTTGCGGCTATGTGGAGGAGTCTGCGCGCCTTTAGCACCAAGGCATTGCATGTATCAGCATGGCCGAGGCCATAAATTGTATAGCAATGCATACCTGAATCAATACATTTCATGTATGCCTTATAGATGCATTTTAATGCTGACCTAAATTAGTCCTTAGCATGTAAACATTTATTTTTCCACACATCCATATAATTGCTATATTTTTTTAGACTTATGTCCTTTGTGAATTATATTTGGATTGTTGAACTTGAATCTTAATTTGTTGTAGGAGTTATTGTTTTAGTTGGTTACCTTTGCTTTGTGTAATTATTTTATATTTGGTTGCAGGAACTGCAAGATGTGCCACTGCCCTTGCACCTGATGCCCGTTCTTTGCCTGCAGAATGCGGGCCAGGGGTTCTCTAATCGGGCACTATGCAAAACCCGGGCCGTGGTGGCGAGGGCCCTCTGGCTTTTGAAGTCCAGATTTAGGTGTTTGGACCATGCACTGCAGTATGACCCCAACAAGGTTATACCAAAATTTTAATTTAAGTTTTTTAACAGGGACCACACGTGCCAGAGTGGCACAACTGAGTGTCAGGGTTCTTCAGTTGGTGGGCGAGATGCAGGAGCTGCGCAACTCGTTGGGGACCATAGATAAAGAATGTTCTGTGGTCTGCCATTGCTATGTATTTTGTTTTTTATAGTTGTAAAAATTAGAAATTTTCCAAATTTTTATAAATTTTAAATTTTATGATGGAATCCAAAAAAAAAAATGTTACAATGTCATTTCATTTACAAAATACATTAACACAAAACTAATGGGCCCAGAAATATTTAAAGATGAATATTCACATGACCGAGAAGTGATTTGGGTGAGCTTTAAGGTTCCAAAAGGGAAGATGGAGGATAGTGCTAAGTGGTTTGGGTGTGCTTTAAGGGTCCAAAAGGGAAGATGGAGGATAGTGCTAAGTGATTTAGCTAAACATTGTAGTAGAAGTGAGGGTTGCAAATATGTAGGCGAGCACTTTAATGAGTTAAGTTTGTAGTGCGCAGGCGCAAGATCGTAAGGATTTCCGTCTGGATGAATATTTATTGAAAAAGGGAAACAGAATAGAACGGGAAACGTAAAGGATTCGTTGGAGGATACGATGGGAAAAGGGCAAAAACGAAAGCCTACGTTGTAACATGTGGAAATGAAACCGAAAAGTCTGGATGGAAAATGACATCCTCGTATTCGTAATCTGCCGTACGAACGGACGGAAACTTTACAGAAGGTTTTCAATGCATGCATAGAATCGCTCGCACACTCATACAAGAACGGAAACATTTCACAAAAAAAACAGATCGGCGCTGAAACAGAAGTTTTTTTTTGTCTCTCTGAATCGAGCCTAAAATTCCACAGTGGAGTGTGAATCATCTGGCCACTCACCTTCCTCCACAGAGCCCCAATCATCAAAAAGATCGTCATTATCCGAGTACACGGGCTTGAGGTGCCGTTTCTTACTCGTGGCCTTCTTAGGAGCTGTCCGCGAGATGTGTCTCAAGACTGTCCAGCCTATGTGCCAAGTCCGCATGAGACCCCCTGTTGGCTCCCCCCTCACTGGGGGCTGAATGCAGCAGCGGAGGGTCCGGAGAGGCCGCAGGCAGCGAAAGGCTAGGGGCAGGGATGCCCGCCCGATCAAGGTCCAAAATGACGCCTCTGGCGCAAGTGGTACAAACAGTGCTGAATCCGCCAAGAGGATTCCTACTGCACAAGGGGCATAGCTTTTCCTGCCCAGATGGGGCCCCCAGCTCACTATCCCCTGATGCCTCCATTATGGTGATTAAAAATGGTCAAAATCAGTAAGGTTACAAGACACTAATGGACCAAACCTATAAGATGATCCCTCTTAATAAAAAGGGGGACCGGGAGGAACCACAACCCTCAACCTCAAGCCCACGACCTATACAGAGAGGGGGAGAAATGCCCATGATCAGAATAAGCAAAAATAAATGGTCATAATACAAGTCAGAAAAAAAGAGGGACTCACGACACCGACAGAGGGACGCAGCCTCCGATGACGAGAAACAGGATCCCCCAGCAGCAGTAGGAGGGACGCACAAGGCTCCGCAGCGCCAGCAGGCCCCAAGCAGCAAGCAGCAGAGAGTGCAGCCAGCACGAAGGACAGAGCCTTCCAGAAACACTCCTCCGGAGGGGCGCGAGAAGTAGCGCCCGCCCACCATCCATGGTCCTCATGCTGCCTGTCAGAAAATGGCCGCGGGGACACCGCGACCCCCCTCCCCTGTCACAGACAGTGCCACACAAGCGGCGAAGCGGAGGCAGAAAATCTGGCTTGAAGCAAAACACCACCTTGTCCTGGTGTCTCTCAAAGTAGGGGGGCTGGATGGAAAGCGCCGCCAGCTCAGACACATGACTAGCAGAGGTGAAAGCTACCAAAAAGACAACCTTGAGAGTAAGAATGACCAGGGCAGCCTCCTGCACAGGTTCAAAGAGAGCACCCTGCAAGGCAGACAAGACCAAGTTCAAATCCCAAACAGGCAACATTGGCTTACGTGGGGGACGCACATGAGTAAGCCCCTGGAAAAAAGTCCTGAGCAGAGAATGCTGGGCAAAGGACCTCTGGAAGAAAACAGCCAGGGCAGAGACATGACCTTTCAATGTACTGAGTTGAAGCCCCAGCTCCAACCCATGCTGCAGGAACTCCAGGATCCTGGGAAGAGAGAAAACGCGACAGGGAAGAGACTTAGACTCACACCAGTCAATGTAGGCACGCCAAACCCTATAGTAAATGGAAGAAGAAGACTTCTTTCTAGCCTTTATCATGGTATCAACAACAGCCCCTTCTCCATCAAGATGGAGGTTTCAGCAGCCAGGCCATCAAAGCCAGATTTTGTAAATTGGGATGGCGTAAGTGACCCTGAGTGAGCAGGTCTGGCACCCTGGGCAGAGCGTACTGATCTACTGCCAGCTGTACCACGTCTGCGAACCACACTCTTCTTGGCCACCTGGGGGCCACCACGATTGCTGGCACCCCCTCCTGAGCTATCTTGCGCAGAACCCTGCCCAACAGGGGGAATGGAGGAAAGACATACAGGAGCTGAAAGTCCTGCCATGACATTACTAGGGCATCCGTGGCCAAGGCCAGAGGATCCTGGGACAGGGAGACAAAGGCCGGGAGCTTGTGATTGTGACAGGACGCAAACAGATCCACATCTGGTTGACCCCAACGGTGGCACAGAGATTGAAACACCCTGTTGCAGAGGGACCATTCTCCCAGGCGAGAGGTCGCCCTGCTCAGAGAGTCTGCCTGCAGATTCTCCACCCCCGGATTGTACACAGCTGATATGCAGGGAACATTGTCCTCCGCCCAGGCCAGGATCAGACACACTTCCTTGAGGGCCCCCTTGCTCCGGGTCCCCCCTGATGATTGATGTAGGCAACCGCCGTCCGGTTGTCCGAGCGTACCTGAACAGGCAGGCCCTGAAGGTGATGAGTCAAGTGAGCCAGAACCAACCTGATCGCCCTCAGTTCCAGAATGTTGATAGGTGTGTGGGCCTCCTGAGGGCCCCACCGCCCTTGGAACTGCAGGGACTTCCAGAAACCCCCCCCCCCCCCAACCTGTCAGACTGGCATCCGTGGTGACCGTCTCCCAGCCAGAAAAGATCTGCCCACCAACAGGTTCCTGGAGTCCAGCCACCACGAGAGGGACCGCCTGGCTAGGGGGGACAGCACAAGGACCTGGTCCAGGGACGCAGGATCCTTGTCCCATACTGACAAGGATGGAGTTGCAGAGGCCTCATGTGAAACTGGGCATAAGGGACCACCTCGAAGCACGACACCATCAGGCCCGCCAGCTGCATTCCCTGCATGATAGAGGGATGAAGGCAAGATAGCAGGAACTGAACCTGCACTAGCAGACTGTCCACCTTCTGCTGAGGAAGAAAGATCCTTGCTTGAACTGTATCCAGGTTCATTCCCAGGAAGGGTGTCACCAAGGAGGGACACAGGGAAAATTTGGAATGGTTGATCACCCAGCAAAATGACTCCAGAGTGGACACTACTAGCTGCCAGCACCTTGGTGAACACTCTGGGAGCTGAAGTGAGCCCGAAGGGCAATGCCACAAATTGGTAGTGCTGATCCTCCAGAGCGAACCTGAGGAACCTTTGATGACCTGGAAAAAAATACCGTTTTGTGAGTACGGATATTATAAGTGTGACATACACTCCGCTTCAACTCTTCATGACATGTGGGTTATTCTCCAGTAAGGGGACCAGGAAGAACCAAATATAACAAAACTAACAACCAAGAAACAATGGTTCACCATACAAAGGATCCGGAATACCAAAAAGGGTGGGTGTAGCGGAGTGTATGTCACACTTATAATATCCGTTTTAAAGGTGAGTACTCACAAAACGGTATTATTCCAAGTGTGACATACACTCCGCTTCAACTCTTCATGACATGTGGGACATCCAATAGCAGTGTCCGTCATGGGTGGGAACCATGAACAGTAAAGAATGCACCAACTTAAACCACTGCAGCTTGCAGAACCTTGCGGCCAAAAACAGCATCCGCTGAAGCCCGCACATCAACCTTGTAAAACTAAAAAGTATGAACAGAAGACCAAGTAGCAGCCTTACAAACTTGTTCAACAGAAGCCTGGTGCTGAAAAGTCCAGGACGCACCAACAGCACGAGTAGAATGCGTAGTGACCCTAAAAGGGGGGAGTCCTCCCCTTAGCAGAATAGGCCCCAACAATGGCCTGATGAATCCATTTGCTAATGGTAGACTTGGCGGGCGCCAAACTTTTCCTGGGCCCGCAGGCCACCCCGAAAAAGGCATCCACCTTGCGGAAAGAAGAAGTAGTCACCAAATAGTACTTAACACAGTGAACCACATCCAAATTGTGCAAAACCCTCTCCTTGTCATTGCTAGGCTTAGGACACAAGGAAGGGAGAACAATATCCTGATTGAGATGGAAAGCAGAAACCACCTTAGGAAGGAAATCTGGCTTAAAGCGAAAGACCACCTTGCCCTGGTGTTTTTCAAAGTAAGGGGCCTGAATCGACAGGGCCGCCAACTCAGAGACACACCGAACAGAGGTAATAGCCACCAAGAAGGCAACCTTTTGAGTGAAAACAGAAAGAGCAATATCCTGTAATGGCTCAAAAGGAGGACCCTGGAGAGCCGAAAGAACCAAATTCAAATCCCAAACAGGAACCATAGCCTTTCGAGGAGGTCGAACATGAGTGACCCCCTGGAAAAAAGTCTTAACCAGTGGGAGTAAGGCAAAAGATCTTTGGAAGAAAACAGACAGAGCAGAGACCTGCCCTTTCAAGGTACTAAGCTGGAACCCAAGATCCAGATCGTGCTGAAGAAACTCCAAAATCCTAGGGATCGAAAACACCCTGCAAGGCAAGGCCCTAGCCTCACACCAGTCAATATAGGATCGCCAAGTCCTATAGTAAACACCCGAAGAGGACAGCTTCCTAGCTCTAATCAAGGTCTGAACAACAGCCTCAGACAAACCTTCCTCCTTCAGAATGAAGGTTTCAGCAGCCAAGGAGTCAAAGCGTTGGTAAATTGGGATAAAGTAGTTGACCCTGAGATAACAGTTATGGAAACTTGGGAAGCTGGTACTGATCTACAGCCAGCCTTACAACGTCTGCGTACCAAACCCTTCTTGGCCACCTTGGACCCACCAGAATTGCTGGTGCCCCTTCCAGAGCCAGTTTGCAAACTACTTTGCCCAGCATGGAGAAGGGAGGTAACAGGTACAGAAACCCCAGATCCTTCCAAGCAAGGGACAAGGCATCCACTGCCAGAGCTAGAGGATCCTGAGATAGAGACACAAAGGCCAGGAGTTTGTGATTGTGCCGTGAGGCAAAGAGATCAACCTCCGGAGTCCCCCACTTGCGACAAAGAGACCACTCTCCTTGACGAGAGGACCCCCTGCTCAGGGAGTCCGCCTCCGTGTTCTCCACTCCCGGAATGTAGATTGCCAAAATGCAAGGAACATTGCTCTCCGCCCAATGCAGGATCAGAGAGACTTCCCTGAGGGCACTCCTTGGTGATTGATGTAGGCTACCGCCGTCTGATTGTCTGGACGAATCTGAACCGAGAGACCCTGTAAGTAGGACGTCAGCCTTGACAGGACAAGCCAGATGGCTCTGAGGTCTAATACATTGATGGGGTTGTGAGCCTCCTGAGGACCCCAAACCCCACTGAACTGATGACTTTTCCAGAAACCTCCCCAGCCCGACAGGCTGGCATCCATTGTAACCGTCTCCCAGCGAGGAACGAGAAAGGATCTGCCCTTCAACAGGTTGCTCGACTCCAGCCACCACCGAAGGGACTGCCGAACCCTGGGAGACATCCTGATCCTGATCCAATGACCGCAGACACCTGTCCCAATGCATCAATAGATGAAGTTGAAGAGATCTCATGTGAAACTCCGCAAACGGGACCGCCTCGAAGGAGGCCACCATCAATCCCACCAGTTTCATCCCCTGTCGGATAGAGGGGCAAGGATTGGCCAGAAGAAGGCGGATCAGATCCTGAATCCCCTGCACCTTGGTCTGGGGTAGAAACACTCTGGCCTGAATGGTATCCAGATTCATGCCCAGGAATGAAATCACCCGTGATGGCGAGAGAGAGGACTTTGGGCGGTTGATCACCCACCCAAACCTCTCCAGGGTCGACACAACCTGGTGGGTGTCCAGCTCCGCCTGACGGAGGGAAGAAGCTGAAATCAATAGGTCGTCCAGATACGGCACAATGCGAATTCCCTGAGCTCTGAATAGAGCCATTATGCCCGCCAGAACCTTGGTGAAGACCCTCGGCACCGAGGTCAACCCTAAGGAAAGGGCTACAAACTGAAAGTGTTGATCATCCACCGTGAACCTGAGGAATCTCTGATGCGCTGGAAAAATTGGAACATGCAAATACGCATCCTTGATGTCTATGGACGTCATGAAATCCCCTTGACGAAGGGAATTGATGGCCGAACGCAGAGACTCCATGCAGAACTTCTTGGTTCTGATGAATCTGTTGAGGACCTTGAGGGCCAGAATGGGTCTTGCAGAACCTTCTTTTTTGTGGACCGTGAAAAGATTGGAATAGAAACCCCTGCCTCTCTCTGACGGAGGCACCGGGCATACAACTCGCATGTCCATAAGGTTTTTTACTGCTAACAGGAGCCCCTGTGCAGCCTGAGGGTCCAAGGGCACCCGAGACCTTAAAAATCTTGGAGGAGGCCAGAACCCGAACTCCAGTTTGTAACCGGAGGAGGCCACTTCCAAGATTCAATTGTCTGTGACCTCCCGGGCCCAGACCTGGAAGAAGAGCCGCAGCCGCCCCCCCACCCGTGCGGGTGAGGGCGCCCCTTCATTGCTGAGCTGGTTTACCCGCAGGCTTGGGCCTGGAACCCCAGGCAGAAGCGGGAAGGGCCCGACCTCTGCCCCTGTTCCAGGAAGAGCCTCTGACACCCGAGAAGGCCAAACCTCTGCCAGCTCTGGCACCTCGAAAGGAAGGATTGAAAGAGCATGCAAGGGACGGCGCTGTTTCTTCCGCTTAGGTAACTTACCTCCCTTTGCCACAGCATCCAACTTATCTCCAAACAGCCGCGTACCCAAGAAGGGAAGAGCTGTGAGTGATTTCTTGGCCGCAAAGTCCGCCGTCTACTGACGGAGCCATACCGATCGGCGCATGGCCACCAATAAGGCTGAAGTCCTACTGCACATCACAATAGTGTCTTCCATAGCAGCCAAGACAAAATCCATGAACAATTCAAATCTTTAAAGCGTAGTGAACTCAGCGCTGTCTGGATCAAGGTGAGCGTCATTTAACCAGTCCCTTATTAGAGACCTAGTACCCACCGACACTAGCGCAAATGCAGAAACAGGCCGCAAGGCCGAACTAACACTGGCAAAGGCATGGCATGCCATCTGATCAAGGCGCCTATCCTCACCATTCTTTAGGGAAGTGGCGTCTGGGGTGTGAAGCACGGAGGAGTTGGTCAACCCCAAAACTGGCGCATTGACCTCGGGAGGAGAAGCCCAGTGCTTAACCGCTTCCACCGGGAAAGGATACTTCTTATCCCATCCCTGAGGAACACCCGGAAGCCAACTAGGCTTCTCCCATTCCCTAAGGATCAGTGCATCAAAATGACCCTGGGTAGGGAACTCCAAACGAGGCTTGTGGGTCCCAAAAATACAACTCTGTGAAGTACTCACCTGTAGAGTTGGTATTATACGCATACAGCACGTCCTGCTCCCGACTAGTCATAACATGTGGGTAATCCTCCGCCTCAGGCGCCTTGCACTGCAGACATGTGGAAAACAAGCTCCTCCCGGCCCTACATATACCGAGGGACCTCCCACAAATCCCCAGCATTGAAAAGCAGTGAGAAGAGAAGCCAGGAGGAACCAACCACCCAGAATAACTGGTAACAATATCTTAATGATAACAATCACCATACAGGGGATCCGGAATAAATGAAACCAGGGTGGGGTGGAGCAGGGCGTGCTGTATGCGTATAATACCAACTCTACAGGTGAGTACTTCACAGAGTTGTATTATTCTAAGCATACAGCACGTCCTGCTCCCGACTAGTCATAACATGTGGGACATCCAATAGCAGTGTCCATAAGCAGGGTGGGATCCCCAGAAAAAGCAAGGCACAGCGGACAGTAAAGGCGCTGTCACCTGCAAAACTTGCAACAGGCATGACATGAGCAAGGGCTCTAACGTCAGTCTCATAACAGGACCATGAAGGTATGAACAGAGACAGGCCATAAGACTAGTAATTGAACTAACAGAGAAAAAATCCTGGTGCTGAAGGGCCAGTGATAAGTAAATCACTCCCCTGAAGGAACATAGGTCAGTGTAGTGACCCAACCAGCTCACAGGCAAGGAAGCATTGTGGCAACTCTTGTAACACCCCCAAAGGGAACAAAAACAGGTCACCCGACCAAGGCGGGAATACAGACTCTTAATTATCAGGAAGCCAAGGCTTCCTCAGGATCAGGGAGCATCCAGAAGGATCGATCCAAAGGCGCAATGGCGCTGGAATAGATATCAGGCGCATACCTAAGGGGGCACCTGTAGACTCCAAGAACAGCAGTCCCCCTAAAGGCCAAGAAGGCCGGCATGGGGAGAAGTGCAAAACCTGTAGAGGGATGTAGACCCTCATATTAGTATTATTAATAATCAGCCCATGGCAAAACTAAGGGACTGAATCAAGGGTCCAACAGACCACCTGGACCGGAAACCCAGGAGTCAGGAGGCCCCAGAGAAGCGGGCTGGTCTACAGGGCAGCTGAGACAGCGTCCAGGCAGGGTCCCCAGGAAGTCTGCAGGGTAAAAGAATGAAAATTGATCCCCACAGGGACTTATGGAACTACCGGGGAGGTGCAGCTAAGCAATCCCCAAAAGAATTCCCTACAAGGGTGACAGAACCAGACTCCTGCAGGAAGGCCAAGACAGACCTACACCTTCAGAGTCCCCAGATCGGGAGCCAACCCCAATTTACGCTGTAATGACTTTAAAGGCCCTGGGAACCGAGAACGTCTAACAGGGAAGAGACTAAAGGCCCATGCCAATCAATATGGGATACCACCAAGCCGTTATTGCCGGAGTAAGGGGAAGCTGGGGAGCTAGCTCCCAACCCCCTCTCATACTAAGTCACCCAGAAGAGGAGGCCCGTCCCCAAGGGGCGAATGAATCAGCAGTCAATCCCCAGACAGGAGACCTTATATTGGAAACAGGAAGAGACCTGATAAGGGCAGAACCGCACCCTAACAGAGATATCACAATTCAGCAGCCTTCAGCAGAGGCGTCTGCGAACCATTACTCCCAGGGCCGCCTAGGCCATAGATCCCATGGGACTCTCTATCAGGCCAACCGTGCACAGAACCCAACAGTAGGGTGATGAAGAGAAGGCATATGAAATAACAAGGCTATGCCTAAATACTCAGCCCCCCTGACCGGAGTCAGAATATTCTGGGACAGTAGGAACAAGGGCAGAGGCCCAGTGTCAGGAGGGAGACCCCTCAGAGCCACGCTAGGCTCCCCGGGCAACACCGGGATAGCATAACCTGCCGCTAAGGGCATCCATTGAAGCGAATACCGCTGAGAAGCAGGGGGAGTAGATCCCCGCCCAAGACAGGAACAGGGACCCTCCAGAGGTAGCAACCTGTCACAATCTTTAGACCAGCATTAAGAACAGGCCATTGTCTTTCAACAGACCAGGCGTCCCCCATAAACCGACCGATCCTGAAGGAGGAGAAGGCCCGCCATATAGAGTCAACGGGGGCCCACCGTTTCAACAAGCCCAGCAGGTAAGATGGACCCTCTAAGGGTCCCAACCTAGAACCACGGGGTTGTGGAAGGAATTTTCCTTTCCCCTGCCAAACCTGCGAGACTTGGTACCCAGGGTGACAATACTCTAGGAGATGCTGGTAAGGAAGGGGAGTCCCCCCCTGACAGGGCCCTTGCATATGGGAAGCTCCAGAGGAACCACCTTACCAAGAAGGCATGAGCACAGACCAAGCACCGGGGTGCTGGGACATATGTAGGTTTAGTAATCTACTGCGCCGAAGAGCCAGAGGGCTCGGTATATAAATGACATCATCTTGATGTGCCACCAACAGGCCCACCAGCTGCCATCCCGCCTGGTGAAGGCAAGACGCCAGTAAAGGGGGGCAGAGCCCCCGTAACCAGGGGTCCCCTAATGCCAGAGAAGAAGGCTGCAAGCCTGAACCAATTTCCCAGGAACGGGAGATAGTGGATAAGTGACCTTGAGGGGATGAGGTGGTTGAGCAACCATCCAGTAGCTTCCAGGGCACACTGTCGGCCAACCGACCCACTTCGTCTGATGCAGAGACTGGGTAGTAAGGAAGACGACCCGGTAGGTCCCAACGCAGAAGCCCCACTTCAGGCGTGTCCCCAGTCACGACAGGCTAGTAGCCTGGGCACGAAAGAGAGGCCCCAAATAGTGCCTCAACCCGCAGGGTTGATCCTGCGACACTGTCTAGAAATAGTCTTGGCATCCAGCAGACCCCAGGGAGACTAAGAAGATTTAGAGCTTCGCAAGAGGCCGAAAGCCCCCCCGCGCAGGGGGCCCGTGACCTAAGACAGAGTTGTCATATATGGCCTACCTGTGAAGGTAGAATAGCTAAGCCTGCCATAGGCCCACGGGCCAGACTACCTCATACTGATGAGGGGGGAGGATGGAAAAAAATATAGAGGCCATAGCCCCATACCATTAAGGCAATTAACAAGTGCGCCCAACACTGCAGGCCCAGTCCGGCCTGCGCCAGTTTCAGAAGGGAAGGCAGGGACTAAAAACACCCTGACAAAAACTGAGGGGGGACCGTCCAGCAAGAACCCATCCTGAGCCCAGGTGGGTTACATCCCGGAACCACCAGAAGGAGAAGGCATATTCCTGGATGTGAGACAGCTGTGCAGTCGTCCCCTCGCCCAGACGGGCGAGGGCGCCCCTTCATGCTTGCGAGGTTTTGGCAGATTTGGACTTGGTCCTGCCAGAAGGCCCAGGGCGCTGCCTGCCCGCGCCATGTTGGAAATCCACACCGAACAGCTGGAAACACACCTCAGATTCACGTTTGACACTAACGTAGGGAGGTGGAGGGGTGACCCTGCCTTGTGGAGGCCGGAGCGGCCTTCTGCAGAAGGGTGCTATAGCCTTTTTGCCAAAAAGGTCCAAGAGGGCCCAGAATAACCGCCGTCCTCTGAAGGCAAGTGAGAGCCTTTTTTGTAGCTCCATCGGCGCCCCACTGTCGCAGCCAGACCAGGCGGCGAATGGCTACCGCAAGTGCTGAACTCCTAGCACACATCTTAATGGTGTCATCCAGTGCCGATAGAATAAACTTAACAAAGGCTTCGCAGTCTGATAGCGCACTAAACACCCCCCAAGGGAGGTCCTCAGAGCGGTGATCCAGTATCTTTCTGACAAGAGTCCTGGCGGCCACCGCCGTGATGGCTGCGGCACGAACCGGGCGCAGGGCCGTCCCGGCACACGAGAAGGTGTGTGAGGCCAGTCTGTCAATGTGCCGGTCCTCAGCATCCCGAAGGGTACGGTAAAAGGGGGCAGTCATAAAAGGGGGGTTTGTGACCCCTATAACCGGCGCGTCCACCACCAGGGGAGCTGACCATAAATTGACCACATCAGGGGGAAAAGGGTACTTCCATTCCCAGACCCCTGGAATCCCTTTAAGCTTACCAGGCGATTCCCATTCCTGGGATATAATACTCTGGAAATGTTCCTGTTCTAGGAACTCCAAGTGCGGCGGCACAGTATGGAAACTCTCCCTTTTAGGCTTGGGGATCTCCCCAGCAGGAGAGATTGACAAGACCTCAAAAATCTTGATCAGGATTTCATCCGTGTCACACAGACCCCAGGAGCCAGGCTCGGATTCATCATGGCCTGCGGGCATCCCGTGTGAGGAGCCCGAGTCTGAGAATAGCTCACTTTCCTCAGAAGGGTCAGGGTCCTGCATCTCAGCAGAATCATCGGTATCGTCAGGAACCGGAGAGCCTGGGGGCGTCAGGGACCGCTTTTTACCAGGGACAATACGCTCGGACAATCCAGAAAGCACCTGCTCCGCTGTGGGCAACGCTCGCGGCACCTCTTGCAGGTCGTCCCCGCTGGAGTGGGACTCGCCATGAGTGATATTTGGGAGCGGGGAAACGGGAGTGAGGAAGGGAGGTTCCTCTGTTAGCAAACCTGCCTGTTCTGCACACTGTCCGCAGACCTGTGCCCTGTCAGCCTCAGCCAGGGGCTGGCCACACACTGCACACAGCCGGTCACGTCACGGAGGGACCCCGGTTCCATAATCCTGATATGCCTCCATATGGTGATTTTTAAGCAGTATGCCTCAGGGAATTATGCAGTAAGCAACCCTGGATGCCCCAAAAACCCGCTAGTAATGTGGGAGAATTTGTAAAGAGGACCCGTTATAATATATGTTAGGCCGGGGCCGGTAACAAAGTCTTGGCTTCTGAAAGACACAATGGGACAAGGGGAGTGGAGTCAGTGCCATGCGCTGTCTGAACAAGCATAGAAACCATACCGCCCCGGAGGGCACTTACATGACCGAGGGAGGAGACGAGCCACACCACGCGCGCGTGCGAAGATAGAGAAAATGGCTCCTGTGAACCTCGAGGGGAGGGCCAGGCCAGGCTATGACGTGTTATGCCGGGTCTCCGCCTCCCCCAAAGAGCGCGAAGCTCCAACCGACGGCAAGTACCGCAGCGGAGAATAAGTAACGTCTAATGCCGACACGCTGGAATGAATCTGCCGAGGCAGACTGATAGTAAGAAAGACAGCTCGCACTGTACAGTGAGGCGCGACACTGACCCCCTGATTAAAGGAACAAGGTCTAATGGCGAATGGGCAATAGGGCTGCCACGCACACACACATCCCCCCCTTTCTTTTCCCCCCGAGTTACGGGAGGAAGCGAGGGGAGAAGCTGACGGTGTACATGGACTGAGTCTGTGAGGTGCACGGGCAAGATTGCGGGAGGGGCATCCTCTAGAGGCTCACCATCGGCCTGACCGCCTACCCTATGGAGGGGGATTGCGGTGGAGCATGGCTCCATTCAGCACACCGAGTGCTACCTACCTTCACCCGACCCGCGCAGCCTAGGCTGGGAGGCATATTTCTTCTGAAGAGGACGGGTGGAAATAGTCCCACAGGACCTCTCGCCTGCGAGAGCGTGATACTTCATGTCTTCGCAGTTCCAGCACTGCAGAGAAATCTGGGAATTTGTGGGAGGTCCCTCGGTATATGTAGGGCCGGGAGGAGCTTGTTTGCTACATGTCTGCAGTGCACGGCGCCTGAGACGGAGGATTACCCACATGTTATGACTAGTCGGGAGCAGGACGTGCTGTATGCTTAGAATAAATCCCCCCTTCTTGAGAGGGGGCACCTCAGGCGGCGCAATATCCAAAACCTCCAAGAGATGTGACAAAACCGTGGCCGTGTCAACAGCATCCCCCAGCGCCTGCACAACATCAGCCTCGACAAACCGTACATCGTCAGCCTCTGACTCCTCATACAATTTCCCCTCCTCTAACGGGGAATAATCCGACATATCAAATGAATCATCAACAATATCCCAAGTCGCCTGGACCGACGACAAATGTCTCTTTTTAGCCTGGGCCTTCTTGCCCACCGCTCTAACCATAAATTTCTCAATGCTGGCCAACCTAGCACAAACATCGGAATGCGACTCCCCGCTGGCACCAATGTCACTTGGGGTACGGATAAGGCGGGGAGGGGAAGACGATGAAGCAGGGGGCGCCGACCCAGAAGATTGGCACCCGACTGCCGCGATATGGCCTTTTGTGCACATGGTATACAGATAAGCACATTCTCACCGGTAAGGGATGCCCCACAACCCACACATGGCCGGGATTGTCCCAAAGGGAGCCCGAGCCCGGAGTCCTGCAGGGCCTCCATATGGTGAATTTTGTGGTCAGTCGCAAGACCGTAGGGAATTTAAGCAAAATCAACCCGGGATGCTCCTTAAAAGTCCCAGTGGGAGGATTTGAGGTGATCAATTTAAAGACTAGGGACCCCAGGACCAGGAGAAACCCCTTAACATGCACAAATGCGATGCAATCTGTAACACACAACAAGGCATCATAAGCCACCATCACCAAATATATATATGTGTTGTGTGTGAGTGTTTAACTGGGTGTGCGATATGCTGACAGGATGTTTGGCTTCATTGGGGCCATAGACTTTACTGCCTGCCTTTCTGGTGCTTCATTTAGCTTGGGAAGCTTCTCCCCCTCAGGCGGCCAGCCAGCCCCCCTGGAGGGAAGTAAGGGACCCGGAAGGGGGGAAACCCAGCCAGAATCCGGCCATAGGTATGAAGGGACGGGGCATCCCACACCAGGATCACCAAACCCGGGTAACCGTCTACCCCTTGTAAAGGGGTCTCACGGTGGAGCAAAGTTCCTTCCACACCCATAGGGTGCTACCTACCCTCACCAGGACCCGCAGTTAAGACTGGGAGGCTCAAATAGGGACAATTTAGAAAGGGTCCTGGCAGCAATAGGGACAAAAAAGGCTTACGTGCAAGTAAGAGAAGTATTCATCTTCAGTCTTGCTCGCCTTCTGCAGGGAAGGAACTGGGGAATTGGTGGGAGGTCCCAGGTATTTAGGGACTGGGAGGAGCCCCTTTTTTTGCATTCATCTCTGCAGAAGTTCGCCCTCTACTGGAGAATAACCCACATGTCATGAAGAGTTGAAGCGGAGTGTATGTCACACTTGGAATACAGGAATATGAAGGTAAGCATCCTTGATGTCCACAGAGGTCATGAAGTCCCCTGGACGCAGGGAACTGATGGCAGAGCGCAAAGTTTCCATGCGAAAGCGCCTGCACCTGACAAATTTGTTGAGGATCTTCAAGTCCAGGATGGGCCTGACTGACCCATCTTTTTTGGGCACGGTGAAAATGTTGGAATAGAAACCCTTGCCCCTTTCTCGTAAGGGGACCTGGCAGATGACCCCCAGCTCCAGAAGGCTTTGCACTGCCAGAACTAGAGCCTGAACTGACACAGGGTCCTGAAAGATCTGGGATCTGACGAATCTTGGGGGTGGCCAGGCAGCAAACTCTATCTTGTAACCGGAGGACACCACCTCTTGAACCCACTGGTCTGAGACATGAAGACTCCAGACGTGAGCAAAATGCTGAAGCCGTCCCCCCACCCAGATGGGTGAGGGCACCCCTTCATGCCTGAGGGGGCTTGGGAGAAGACTTAGGCTTGGAGCCCCAAGATGAGCCAGGGCGTCCACGTCCTCTGCCCCTACCCCAGAAATCTCCTCGGGCCCCGGTAAGGGAGACCCCCCTCCCCTGTCTGGCTCCATGGTAGGGGGAAGAAAAGGAGCCCTGTCCCTGAAAGGGCCGAGACTGCCGCCTGCGCTGGGGTAACCTGCCTCCCTTAACAAAAAGGTCCAGGCGGTCCTCAAACAGGCGTAGTCCTTTGAAGGGAAAACCAGTGAGGGCTTTCTTGGCAGCGTTGTCAGCAGCCCACTGGCGCAGCCAAACCAAGCGGCGTATAGCCACCACAAGGGCAGAGGTTCTGCCACACATCCTAATGGTATCATCCAAGGCAGAGAGGACTTAAAGGAGCAGTATCGCAAATTTTTCTTGGTGACTTATATTTAAATGGCACTTTGAATGTAGGTAAGTGTTGGAGTAAGAATTACAAATTTAGAAACAAATGATGTGTGTTGAGCAGCTGGAGACTAATAGCTCATGTTTATGTCTGCTGAGTGCCGGAGCTCGACACTCTGGCCTGTTCCACACTGAGGAGAGGGGTGAAACAATGTATCAAAGTATCAGCTGTTCAGTGCTGGCAGCCGTCTAGCATAAGATAACAACATTGCAACATTGCCTGGCCAGAACTTATATATCTAAAACAGAGAGAAAAGCTCTAGAAGTCATTTAGCTGATTTTGACAGTTTTCCCTTCATGTTGGCTCTGCTGCAGAATCTTTCAGTTTACCATTTTCTCTCTCTTTTCTCAACACATTTTTCCATATGATCTTTCTTTCAGCTTTGTGTGTTTTGAGCAAAGCCCACCCGAGGATTTTCACTATGTGTAGTTTTGTTTTGTGCCCCTAGGGGCATCCCGACTTGGGATGCCCTGATATGCGAAATCTCCAAGTTCGCCTGTGAAAACGTAACTTTCCCTGTCCCACACTGCATGCACGGGCTCTCATCCAATCAGCTCTGTTTGCACGCAGATGGGGAGCCTGAGCAGTAACCTTTCTGGCTGCCCGGCCTGTCTAAATGACTATCTGCGTGAGCGCGCCAGAAAAATGGGGGGATCTGTGGTTATCCAGGGGTGGTTTCACACAGTGGGCATCCCGATTTAGAATGCCCAAGGGGCAAGGTCAATGGCTGGGTCTTATAGACTTCAGGGTCGGCCACTCAGGGTTTTGTTCCACTTTAATACCTTTAGATTTTCCTGCACAGTTATTCAAAGAAGAATTTCAGTCAGTTTAGTTTATTTTGTATAGATTTTACACATTTGAGTCACCTGGTCTCATAACAAAAGCAGCACCTCACACACACACAGCCGTTACCACTGATTACAGTGTCAGCCTCTGAGGTAAAGTGTTGCTAGGAGACCAGTGGGCTAAATGAAGCAGCTCACAAAATACAACCCAGCAGATCCCCCTATTCAGCAAATAAACTGAGCCATTGTCATTATACAATGTAAAAGAAAGGCAGATATTTTTTCCTTTTTCTATCGCCAGATTATTTATACACATGTTAGAAGCTAATGTGTGGCTATTTAATTATTTATCTTTTTTAATGCAAATTTCGCGATACTGCTCCTTTAAGTCACAAAAACCTCACAACGAGAGAGTGCATTAAACTCCTCAATAGACACATCATCAGGATCACCATCTAGGATACTTCTAAGCATGGTCCTAATAGCCACAGCTGTAATAGCAGAGGCACAGACCGGATGCAGCGCCGTCCCCACACAGGCAAAGGCATGGGACGCCAGCTGATCAATACGCCGGTCCTCACCATCCCGCAGCGTAGTAGAGTCAGGGGAGTGCATGACAGAGGTGTTAGATGACCCTAGGACTGGGGCATCCACCTCTGAAAGGGATGACCAACGCTTCACCACATCAGCAGGAAAGGGATACCTCTTATCCCAACTCTTAGGGACTCCGGGAAGCCTGCTGGGACGCTCCCATTCCTTGAGCACGAGATTGTTAAAATGGGCTTGCTCGGGAAACTCCAAACGTGGATTAGCAGTATGAAACAGTATGAGAGATAGACAGTACCTAAAAAATCTGAGCCAACAGCCTATCAGTATCATCTGGGGCCCAAGGGTCAGAGCCAGAATCATCATGCACCCTGGGCCTCTCATCGGAAGACTCCGAGTCAGAGAATAACTCCCCTTCTTCAAAAGGAGTATAACCAGACAGTTCCAAGAACTCATCGGCCTCCATAGGGAAAAGAGTGACATCAGGCGTTAAGTGCCGCTTTTAACAGAGGCCTTACGCGTCAAGGTATTAGCAAGCAACTTCTCAACACTAGCCAGTCTGGAAGACACATAAGGCTGAGAATCCCCACTAGTATGCAACTCAATGGGAGTCAAATTTAAGGTTGGGGGAGTAGGTGAAGCCATATGAGGCACAGGTACAGCTACTGGTAAACCAGGCTGCAGCGCAAGCACCTGCTGGGCACACGGTATACAGACCTGCACATTGTCAGCACTAGTAGGGGACACCCCACAAGCTACACACAGCCGGGCTTGTCCCGAAGGAACCCCGAGCACATTATCCTGAGATGCCTCCATATGGTGATTATAGCGGCACAATAGGCTGATAGGGATTCACGCTATAAAAGCAACCCGGGATGCCCCAATAGCCCGCTAGGGAAGTGGGAGTAATTTACACACTAGGCCTCACAAGTTTAATAACTAAATAGAGGGAGTAGGGCCAGGAGAAACCAATAGAGTTCGACCCATCTGAAAGACATAAGCGAAGAGAACCCCATAAGTGACATGTATGATGACATAGGGTAAATAAAGCCGCCCACTCACGGACTGCGGTAGGTAGATGCCAGCCACTCAGCAGCCGAATCCAGAGAAAAAATGGCGCCGGGTATACCTCGAGGGGCGGGCCGCGGAGACAGTGATGTGAAAAGCGCCATCCGCGGGCCCCAAGCCCCCCGAAGAGCGCGAAGCTGCACACGTGACAAGCAGCCAATAACCGCGCACCAGCGCCTGAGGTAATGCCGCCACCAACCGCGGAACACAGCGTGGCGGCATATTAAAAAAACGCAACCAGTGCAACCAAGTCAGCGCGGAGACTGACACCAACCAGAAGCACATAATAGAGTAAAGTACCAAGGCATATACACCCCCCCCCCCCCAAGAGCTACAAGGGAGAGCGAGGGAGGGCAGCGGCCACTTAAAATAGGGCCCACCGAAGACAGGGGCAAGGGGAAATAGGGCATCCCACAGAGGCTCACCGTATGCCTATACCGCCTACCCTTTGGTGGGGGATTGCGGTGGAGCAGTGCTCCTAAGCACCTGACAGCGGTGCTGCCTACCATCACCCGGACCAGCGCAGCCAAGGCTGGGAGGCACATTAAAAATGTAAAGGGTGGGAATAGTCCTACAGGGCCGCAGGCTAATAGCCCCGCTCACCTGCAAGAAGAGAGAGCCATCTTCTTGTCCTTCGCAGTCCAGAATGCAGAGAAATTCTGGGGATTTGTGGGAGGTCCCGGGTATTTGAGGGGCCGGGAAGAGCCAAGTTCGCAGTCTCTGCAGTCCAGTGCCATCTGGTGGAGTAATACCCAAGTGTAATGATTCTTATCTGGAGCAGGACGTACTGTATACTAAGAATATATTAATTTTAGATGCTGGCGAATCTTTTTTTAAGGGTTTGGGCTTTTCATTAAATCATGCTGAAGGTCTGGTTTAACTGTCCTGTAGAAGTGGAGGAAGCCAATCTCCTTAAAACCGCTTCACCCACCTTTTGATGTTATAGATCATTATTAGTCAAATCACAAAAAATAAAATTCTGTGAATACTCACCTTGTAGAATTGTTATTATAAGTATGCAGCACGTCCTGCTCCAGTAATGATTCATAACAACTGGGATATAGTCCACAAGAGGGCGCTTTACTGCAGAGATGGCAAAAAAGAGGCCCCTCCCGGTCCATATATACCCGGGACCTACCGCTAATTCCCCAGTATAAAACAGCAGTAAGGGAACCAGGAGAAGCCGATACCAAAAGTAACAATTTAACAAGGAACTAACCACCATATAAAGGATCCAAGAATAAAGTACTCAGGGTGAGATGAGAGCGATAATAACAATTCTACAAGGTGAGCATTCACAGAATTGTATTATTCCAAGTATGCAGCACGTCCTGCTCCAGTAATGATTCATAACAACTGGGACATCCAATGGCAGTGTCCAACAAAACTGGTGGGGATCCCAAAAGGCAACAATGTGCAGTTCAAACCACTGCCGCCTGCAGAACCTTGCGGCCAAAAACAGCATCCGCTGAGGCCCGAACATCAACCTTGTAAAACTTGGAAAAGGTATGAACAGAAGACCAAGTAGCAGCCTTACAAACTTGTTCAACAGAAGCCTGGTGCTGAAAAACCCAAGAGGCCCCAACAGCACGAGTAGAATGAGCAGTGACTCGGAAAGGAAGATCCTTCCCCTTAGCAGAATAGGCCCTAACAATGGCCTGACTAAACCATTTACTAATAGTAGACTTAACAGGAGCCAAACCCTTCTTGGGACCCGAGGGTACCACAAACAAGGCGTCCATCTTTCTGAAAGGCGGTGTAGCCACCAGGTAGTATTTCAAATTCCTGACCACGTCCAGAGAATGCAGGGCCCTCTCCTTGTCATTACCAGGATTAGGGCACAAGGAAGGAAGCACAATGTCCTGATTGAGGTGGAAGGCAGAGACAACCTTAGGCAAGAAGTCTGGTTTAAAGCGGAAAACCACCTTGCCCTGGTGTCTCTCAAAGTAGGGGGCCTGAATAGACAGAGCCGCCAACTCAGAAACACGCCGGATAGAAGTGATAGCCACCAAGAAGGCAACCTTCAAAGTGAGAATAGACAGCGCAGCCTCATGCACAGGCTTAAAAGGAGGACCCTGAAGGGCAGACAATACCAAATTCAAATCCCAGACCGGTACCATGGGTTTGCAGGGAGGGCGCACGTGAGTGACCCCCTGGAAGAAAGTCTTGACCAGAGGATGAAGAGCGAAAGACCTCTGGAAGAAAACAGCCAAGGCGAAGACGTGCCCCTTCAGAGTGCTGAGCCGAAAACCCAAATCCAAACCATGTTGAAGGAACTCCAGAATCCGAGGAATGGAGAACACCCAACAGGGAAAGGCCCTAGCCTCACAGCAGTCAATGTAGGTCCGCCAGGTCCTATAGTAGATGGTAGAAGAGGATTTCTTCCTAGCCCTGACAAGAGTCTGAACAACCGAATCCGACAGAGGTTTTTCCCTTAGAATGGAGGTTTCAGCAGCCAGGCCGTCAAAGCCAGGGTTCGTAAATTGGGGTAACAGAGCCTTTCTTGAGTGAGAAGATCCAGAACCAAGGGCAGAGTGTACTGATCCACTGCCAGCTGCACGACGTCTGCGAACCACACCTGTCTTGGCCACCTGGGGGCCACCAGAACAGCTGGCACTCTTTTTTGAACCAACTTGCGCAGAACCTTGCTCAGAAGGGGAAAAGGAGGGAAGAGGTACAGGAGACCGAACCCCTGCCAGGACAGAGACAGTGCATCCACCGCCAGAGGATCCTGGGACAGTGAGACAAATGCTGGCAGCTTGTGATGAAGGCGGGAAGCAAACAGATCCACGTCCGGCATCCCCACCTGTGACAAAGAGATAGGAAGACCTTGCTGTGGAGAGGCCATTTTCCCCGGCGAGAGGCCCCCCTGCTCAGGGAATCCTCTTCCAGATTCTCCGCTCCCGGAATGTAGACCGCAGAGATGCACGGGACATTGTCCTCGGCCCCCGACAAGATCAACGACACCTCCCGGAGGGCACTCTTGCTCCGAGTCCCTTCCTGATGATTGATGTAGGTGACCGCAGTCCGGTTGTCGGAGCGAACCTGAACCGGCAGGCCCTGGAGGTGAGGCGTCAGCTGCGCCAGCACCAACTGAACCGCCCTCAGCTCCAGAACATTGATGGGGGCGTGGGCCGCCTGGAGGGGATAGAACAAAGGCCTGATCCAGAGACAGGGGACTCTTGTCCCAGACTGACAGAAGATGGAGCTGAAGGTCTCATGTGAAACCACGCGTAAGGGACTACCCGAAGCAGGCCACCATCTGTCCCACCAATTGCATCCCTTGCCGGATGAGTGCTGGACAGCAAGAAATGAACCAGAGCTTGAAGAGAGCCCACCTTCTGCTGAGGAAGGAAAATCCTGAATGGTATCCAGAGTCATACCCAGGAAGGGGGTCACCCGGGACAGAGAGAGGGAGGATTTGGGATAATTGATCACCTATCCGAACATTTCCAGGGTCGCCACCACCGTCCGCGTGTCTAATACCGCCTGCTGGAGTGAATGGGGCGTAATGAGAAGGCCGTCCAGATAAGGAAGAAAGCTAATACCCCAGGCTCTGAGAAGGGCCATCACACCCGCCAGCACCTTGGTGAACACTCTGGGGGCTGAGGTGAGACCGAAGGTAAGTGCCACAAATTGGTAGTGTTGTTCCTCCACTGCGAACCTGAGGAACCGCTGATGCCCTGGGAGAATTTTACAAGGCCCGCTATAAATTACACCGGGCCGGGAGAAGCCACTGGATTCAACCGTCTGAAAGACATAATGGGAATAAAGGGTGTCAGAACCATGCGCAGTAAGCAAGGATCATGAAAATCGCCCGCGAGGGCACTTACAGACCGAGAGAGGAGGAGGACCGCTACCGCGCGCGACTAGCATCAAAATGGCGCCAAGCGAACCTCGAAGGGCGGGCCAGAGCGGGCCGTGACGCGGAGCGCGCCAAGCCAGGTCCCCGCCCCCCCCGAAGAGCGCGAAGCTCTAAGACAGTAGTCAATATTGTCAAGAGAAGCGACGTTTATGACACACTTAGAAAAATGATTTGCCAATGGAGATGCCGCAGCGACTGAGGCGCCGCCGCCGCAGCACATCCAATAAAGGAAAGAGACGCGCGTGGCGGCGGCAGATACACAATAAAAATGCAAACAGCGCGGCTCTGACACCAAGTATACAAATCAAGGGCAATACTAAGGCCATAAGCGTGTAATCACAGTACACTGAGACCACCACACCCCCCCCCCTTTCTTTCCCCCCAGCTAGTGGGGAAACGAGGGAGGATGGCCCTTTGTACAGGGCCCACCGCTACACGGGGCATGGGCAATAATGCGGGAGGGGCATCCCCTAGAGGCTCACCATCAGCCTAAATCGCCTACCCTTTAGTGAGGGACTGCGGTAGAGCATGGCTCCATAAGCACGCATGGTGCTGCCTACCTTCACCCGACCAGCGCAGCCCAGGCTGGAAGGCACATCACAAAGAGGACGGGTGGGAATAGTCCAACAGTGCCGCAGGCTTTAATAGCCTCGCTCACCTGCGAGAGAGTGATACTTCATGTCTTCGCAGTCAGCACTGCAGAGAAATCTGGGGATTTGTGGGAGGTCCCTGGGTATTTGAGGGGCCGGGAGGAGCCTGTTTTGCATGTCTCTGCAGTGCAGCGCCATCTGGCGGAGGATAACCCAAGTGTAAGTACTATATCTGGAGCAGGATGTACTGTATACTAAGAATAAAACTTCTCCCCAGCAAATAACATTAATATATTTTACATTTTTAGTCCCTTACTTATTATTCTGTCCCCCACTAAGCTGCAACTCTGTTCAGGACTCTACGATACGGGCGCAGCCATCTTGACTCAGAAGTCAACTACAGAAAATTGACCGCACAAGCCAATAATAATAATAATGCGATTTTGTGAGTACTCACCTGAAAAATGGATATTGTCAGTGTGCCACACACCCCGCTTCCCCTTTAATTCTTACGATCGGGTTACTCCACCAGCAGGTGGCGACGTTGCAGGGAGAAGTCCTGAAAACGAGCCCCTTCTGGCCTACATATACCTGGGACCTCCCACTTAACACCAGTGATTTAAAAAGCAGAAAGACAAGGTACCAGGAAATCCAACGATAACCTCAAAATAAAGAAAAGCTTCACCATATAAAGGATCCAGGATACCAAAAAGGGCAGGTGAAGCGGGGTGTGTGGCACACTGACAATATCCATTTTTCAGGTGAGTACTCACAAAATGGCATTCTCAGTGTGCCACACACCCCGCTTTCCCTTTACCGTATTTGCCGGCGTATAAGACGACTTTTCCCCCTGTAGAACATGCCTCCAATTGGGGGGGTCGTCTTATACGCCGGGTGCACCTGGGTCACATACATATAAATGTACTTACCTTCACCAAGCTGGGCAGCACGATCGTCCTCCTCCTCCTCCTGCAGAGCGATGCTCTTGCTCAGGCAGCACTAGTTGATCAGAGCAGGGAGAGACTGAGCAGGCCAGCAGGGTGAGCGCCGAGCAGATCAGCTCTCCTGCTCTCAGGCACTGTGTGGGCAGGCAGGGGGCTGGCTCCTGGCACGCACTCCTGACATCGCTCTAGCTGCTCTCCACTTTGAAGGGGACTCTTCAGCATCTGATCTGAGGTGTGATTTATTTAAGATTTATTTTAAAAAAAAAAAAAGGTTCTATGGGGCATCCCCCAGTGTAAAACCCCCAACTGGCCCCTTTCCCAGACCCCACACATTGCACACTATGCCATTAGATGGGACACATTCTAAACAACCCAGGCATGTCCCCAGCTATAGGCGAGCAGGGATGTGGCCGCAGTGTAATGTGGTGTGGACTCTGGGAAACGGGGTAATTGGGGAAGTTTACACAGGGGGTACCCCAAATTGGGGGAGTTTACACAGGGGGCATCCCAACTTGGGGGAGTTTACACAGGGGGCATCCCAACTTGGGGGAGTTTACACAGGGGGCACCCCAACTTGGGATGCCCTACTGGGTTTTGTTCCCTGCATCAGGGGCAGCAAAATGGAATGCCCCCCTATCTGAATCCCCCGTTTGGCCTTTTTCCCAGACTCCACACCACATTACACTGCGGCCACATTCCTGCTCGCCTTTAGTTGGGGCCTGTGCTGGCTATTCAGAATGCGTCAAATCTAAAGGCATAGTAGGGATGTGGCTGCAGTGTAATGTGGTTTGGGCTCTGGGAAAAGGGCCAGTTGGGGGGTTTCACACAGTAGAGGAAACCCAATTTGGCATGCCCCTGGAGTAGGGAACAAACCCATTGGGGCATTCCAATTCGGGATGCCCCACTGTAAAACCCTCCCTATTGGCCCTATTCCCAGAGCCAACACCACATTACCCTGCAGCTGCATCCCTACTATGCCTTCGCATTCTGAATAGCCAGCACAGGCACGTCCCCAACTAAAGGCGAGCAGGGATGCAGCTGCAGTGTAATCTGATGTGCGCTCTTTCACACAGTGGGGCTTCCAAATTTGGGAGGCCCCACTGGGTTTTGTTCCCTACTCCAGGGGTATCCCAAATTGTGATCCTCCACTGTGTGAAACCCCCCATCTGGCCCTTTTCCCAGAGCCCAAACCACATTATACTGCAGCTGCATCCCTACTATGCCTTTAGCTGGGACGCATTCTGAATAGCTAGTGTGGGCACATCCCAAACTAAAGGCGAGCAGGGATGCGGCTGCAGTGTAATCTGATGTTCTTTTAGGTTTTATTCGGTGTGCGGAAGAGGGAGTAGTCTTATATGGCGAGTATATAACAAACTCTATATTTTGAGTGGAAATGTTGGTGGGTCGTCTTATACGCCCAGTCATCTTATACGCCGGCAAATACGGTAATTCTTACGATCGGGACATCCAAAAGCAGTGTCCACAAGGGATGGGTATCCGAAGGCAAAGTGAAGCATAACTTAAATGACTGCAGTCTGCAGAACTTTGCGGCCAAACACAGCATCCGCTGAGGCCCGCACATCAACCTTGTAAAACTTAGAAAAAGTATGAACAGAAGACCAAGTAGCGGCCTTACAAACTTGTTCAACAGAAGCTTGGTGCTGAAAAGCCCAAGACGCTCCAACGCCGCGAGTACAATGAGCAGTGATACGAAAAGGGGGAACTTTCCCCTTAGCAGAATAGGCTGCAATAATGGCCTGACGTATCCATTTGCTAATGGAAGATTTGGCCGGGGCCAAACCCTTCCTAGGCCCACAGGGCACAACAAAAAAGGCATCAGTTTTACGAAAAGGAGAAGTAATAATCAAATAGTACTTAACACAGCGTACTACATCCAAACAATGCAAAACCCTCTCCTTGTCATTCTTAGGCTTAGGACACAGGGAGGGAAGAACAATATCCTGATTCAAATGAAAAGCAGAAACAACCTTAGGAAGAAAGTCCAGTTTGAACCGAAAGACCACTTTGTCCTGATGCCTCTCAAAGCAGGGCGCCTGAATAGACAAGGCCGCCAACTCCGAGACACGCCGAACCGAAGTGATAGCTACCAAGAAGACAATCTTCTGAGTCAGGGTAGACAAAGCAATATCTTGCAAAGGCTCAAAGGGAGGAGCCTGAAGAGCAGAAAGAACCAAATTCAAGTCCCAAACAGGGAGTAATGGTTTCCTGGGAGGCCGCACATGCGTAACCCCCTGGAAAAAAGTTTTAACTAAAGGATGAAGCGCAAAACGCTTCTGAAAAAAGATAGATAAGGCAGAAACCTGCCCTTTCAGAGTACTCAGCTGAAGACCAGAGTCCAGCCCTGATTGTAAAAACTCCAGAATCCTGGAGACCGAAAAGACCCTACAAGGCAAAGATCTAACCTCACACCAAGCGATATAGGCTTTCCAAGTCCTATAGTAGATGATAGAAGAAGACCTCTTTCGGGCACCGATCAGAGTTTTAATAACTGAGTCAGACAGACCCTCCTCCTTCAAGATGGAGGTCTCAGCAGCCAAGCCGTCAAACCCAGCGTTGGTAAATTTGAGTAAGACAGCCGACCCTGAGTGAGCAGATCAGGCCCGAAGAGGCAGAATGAGCTGATTCCCTGTCAGCCAAACGATGTCTGCGCACCATACTCGTCTTGGCCACCTTGGGGCCACGAGAATGGCGGGCACCCTTTCCAGAACCAGCTTCCGTACCACCCAGCCTAGCATGGGTATCGGAGGAAACAGGTACAGAAACCCCGGGTCCCCCCAGCTCAGGGATATGGCTTCCGCCGCCAGAGCATCCTGGGAGAGCGAAACAAAGATCGGGAGCCTGCAATTGTGACGAAAGGGAAACAGGACCACCTCCGGTGTCCCCCACCGGAGCGGACTGCAGACTGCCGAGAGACAAGGAACATGTGCCTTCGCCCAGGTCAGGATCAGGGACACCACTCTGAGGGCACCCAGACTGCAAGTCCCTCCCTGATGACTGATGTAAGCAACCGCTGTTTGATTGTCCGAGCGAAGCTGAACCAGAAGGCCCAGACCCTGATGAGACAAAAGAGCAAGAACCAGACGGAAGGCTCTCAGCTCCAGAACAGACGGACGAGGGTTGGAAAGAAGGACCCAAACCAACTCCTGAATCAGACAAATTTTGGACTGAGTGAGAAACACCCTGAGTTGACCGGAATCCGACCGCATTCCCAGAAAGGACACCACCCTGGCCTGAGCAAGGGAGGACCTGGGAAGGTTGTAAAACTTCAGATGCAGGACGGGGCTGCGAAGAGAATGGAGCAAAAACCGAGGCCCACCTCTAAGCGCGGCACCGGCCGGATGCCCGCCATTTCCAGGAAAAACCGTGAAGGAGGGCGAGACTCGAACTCCAGTTTGTAACCGGGCGACACCCCCTCCCAGATACATGTGTCCGAAATCTCGCGGCCTTAAACCAGGGAGAAGTGTCGCAATCGTCCCCCCACCCGCACGGGTGAGGGCAGCCCCTCATTGCTGAGCGGGCTTAGCAGTAGGTTTGGGCTTGGTGCCCTAGGACTGACCGGGACGGCCACGACCTCTTCCCCGGGACCAACCTACACCCCCGGTATTGGGAAGGGAAGCCCCTCTGCCCGCTCTGGCTCCTTGAAAGGAGGGACTAAAGGAACTCGCACCCCGAAAGGAGCGATGAGGCTTCTTGAATTGAGGCAACTTACCATCCTTGGTAACAGCATCCAATTTCTCGCCAAAAAGGCGTAAACCTAAGAAAGGTAGCGCTGTAAGCGCCCTTTTAGAGTTAAGGTACGCCGTCCACTGGCGCAGCCATATAGACCGGCGAATAGCCACCAGCAATGCCGCTGTCCTGCTACTCGTCGCAAGAGCATCGTCCTGAGCGGTCAGGACAAAAGAAACAAACGACTCACACTGCTTGAGAGAACTAAACATATCACAAGCGGGATCAAGATCTGCGTGCAGACCCCTAATAATGGATCTAACTGCCAGCAGAAGAAGCACCAAAGCACAAATTGGCCGTAGTGTCGACCCGGCACTGATAAAACCATGGCGAGCCAATTGATCAATCCGACGATCCTCACCATCCTTAATGGTAGTGGTGTCAGAAAAGTACAACGCAGCCGAGCCAGTCAGCCCTAACACAGGGGTATCGACGTCGGGGGGCACTGACCAAAGCTTCACCAAGTCCTCCGGAAAGGGATAACGCTTTTAGGAGGAGTTCCAACCAGGCACGCGGGTTGTTCCCATTCCTTAAGGACAACCCTCTCAAAGTGCTGTTGCCTGGGAAACACCAAACGCGGCTGGGGTACGTCAAACAACTCACCCTTTGGCAGAGGGACCACCAAAGGCGGATCCAAGGCCAAAACTTTAAACATTTGAGCCAAAATGGAAGGAGTGTCAATGGACACCCCCACAGCCTGATCACCAGCAGTGTCAAACAATAGCTGGTCTGCAGGCTCATCCGACTCCTCAAGGAGTTCCCCCTCCTCATCAGGGGGACAATTGGACCAATCCAAAAATTCAGGTACCTCACCCTCCGAAGCAGGCACTGCCGGATAAAGGTGCTTCCGCTTTGCCGTAGCCTTCTGAGCCACTGAAGCGGAAATTATTTTCTCGAGGTTGGCTAACCGCGCATGCACCCCGGAATGCGAATCCCCATTTTTGACATTGTCACACGGGGTCCGGAATAGATTGGGGGGGATAGGAGATGACGGAAGATGCGAGGAGCCAGAAGCCGGAGCAATGGACTGGCGCGCAATGTTCTGCCTTGCACATGGAACGCATAATATGACATCATCGCCTGGGAGCGGAGCCCCACAACCCCCACACAGCCTGGATAGCCCCGGAGAGCCATTTCCTGTAATATTGGAAGCCTCCATATGGTGAATTTGTGGTATTCGCAACAACCGAGGGTTTTACGCATTAAGCAACCCGGGATGCCCCTTTGTAATTAAAGTCCCGGAAGTGGGAGGATTTTTTTTTTAAGCCTAGGAAAAATACCATTTTGTGAATACTCACCAGTAAAATGGTTATTATTGGTGTGTCACACACACCCCGCTTCCTGTAGTAATAACGTTCGGGGATCTTGAAACTGGCCCCTCCCAGTCTATATATACCTGGGACCTCCCACTTAATCCCCAGTGTAATTGAAAAGCAGTAAGACAAGGTACCAGAAAAATTAACCCTCAATAAACTTATAGCTTCACCAAATAGAGAAAACCAGGATACTAAAAAGGGCGGGTGAAGCGGGGTGTGTGTGACACACCAATAATAACCATTTTACTGGTGAGTATTCACAAAATGGTATTATTCTTTGTGTGTCACACACACACACCCCGCTTCCTGTAGTAATAACGTTCGGCACATCCAAAAGCAGTGTCCCTAAAGGGTGGGTATCCAGCAGGAAGATGAAGCATAACTCAAACCACTGCAGTTTGCAGAACCTTGCGGCCAAACACAGCATCCGCTGAGGCTCACACATCAACCTTGTAAAACTTTGTAAAAGTATGAACCGAAGACCAAGTAGCCGCCGCCTTACAAACTTGTTCAACAGAAGCCTGGTGCTGAAAAGCCCAGGACGCACCAATAGCACGAGTAGAATGAGCAGTGATACGGAAGGGAGGAACTTTTCCCTTAGCCGTATAGGCGCCAATAATGGCTTGACGAATCCATTTACTAATGGAAGATTTAGCTGGGGCCAAACTCTTCCTAGGCCCACACGGTAGAACGAAAAAGGCATCAGTCTTACGGAAAGAAGACGTAGCACGCAAATAAAAATGAACACAGCGAACAACATCCAAACAGTGCAAAACCTTCTCCTTGTCATTCTTGGGTTTAGGACACAAGGAGGGAAGAACAATGTCCTGATTCAAATGGAATGCAGAAACAACCTTAGGAAGAAAATCCAATTTGAACTGAAATACCACCTTATCTTGATGCTTCTCAAGGTAGGGCGCCAGAATGGACAAGGCCGCCAACTCAGAGACACGCCGAACCGAAGTGATAGCCACAAGACAGACTACCTTCTGAGTCAAAGTGGAAAGAGCAATATCCAACAAAGGCTCAAAAGGAGGAGCCTGAAGAGCAGACAGAACCAAATTCAGATCCCAAAACAGGTAGCAACGCCTTCCTAGGAGGCCGCAGATGCGTAACCCCCTGGAAAAAAGTCTTGACCAGCGGATGAAGCGCAAAAGCCTTCTGAAAGAAAATAGACGAGGCAGAAACTTGCCCCTTTAAGGTACTAAGCTGGAGACCAGCATCCAATCCAGATTGAAGAAAATCCAGAATTCTGGAAACAGAAAAGACTCTGTAGGGCAAAGATCTAGCCTCACACCAATCGATGTAAGAACACCAGGTTCTATAATAGATAGCAGAGGAAGACCTCTTTCGAGCACAGATAAGAGTCTTAATAACTGAATCAGAAAGACCCTCCTCCTTTAAGATGGAGGTTTCAGCAGCCAAGCCCTCAAAGCCAGTGTTGGTAAATTGGGGTAACACAGCCGACTCTGAGTGAGAAGATCCGGCCGCAGAGGAAGCTCGAACTGATCCACTGCCATCCGAACGACGTCCGCGAACCACATTCTTTTTGGCCACCTTGGAGCCACGAGAATGGCGGGGACCTTTTCCAGAATCAACTTTCTTAACACTCTTCCTAGCAAGGGAATCGGAGGGAACAGATACAGGAACCCCAGTTTCCCCCAGCTAAGAGACATGGCATCCACCGCCAGAGCCAGAGGATCCTGAGACATTGATACAAAAGTCGGAAGTTTGAAATTGTGACGAGAGGCAAACAGGTCCACCTCCAGTGTTCCCCACCAAAGACACAGCGCCTGAAAAACCCGAGGATGGAGAGACCATTCCCCCAGACGGGAGGAGCATCTGCTTAGAAGGTACGCTTCCGTGTTTTCCACCCCCGGAATGTAAACTGCCGACAGGCAAGGAACATGAGTCTCCGCCCAGGTCAGAATCAGGGAAACCTCTCTGAGAGCTCCCAGACTGCGAGTCCCTCCCTGATGATAGATGTAGGCAACCGCCGTCCTGTTGTCTGAACGCACCTGAACCGGAAGGCCCCGGACATGGTGAGTCAGAAGAGAAAGAACCAGACGGATAGCTCTCAGCTCCAGAACATTGATGGGCAAGTGAGCCTCTCGAGGACCCCACTGCCCCTGGAACTGAAGATCCTTCCAGAATCCCCCCCAACCTGAAAGGCTGGCGTCCATGGTGACAGTCTCCCATAGAGGAGTCAGAAAGGACTTGCCCTTCAAGAGATTGTTCGAAACCAACCACCACCGAAGAGACTGCCGGACCCGGGAGTACAACTGGAAGGGTTGGTCCAATGAAAGTGGAGAACAGTCCCAAGACGCCAACAGATGCATCTGAAGTGTCCGAGTGTGAAACTGAGCAAAGGGAACTGCCTCGAAGGAGGCTACCATCAACCCCACCAGCCTCATCCCCAGACGGATGGACGGTCGAGGATTGGAGAGAAGAAGCCGGACCAAATCCTGAATCAAAAGTATCTTCGACTGAGGTAGAAAAACCCTGTGCTGACAAGAGTCTATTGTCAATCCCAAGAAGGGCGCCACCTCGGCCGGAGTCAGGGAGGACTTGGGATAGTTGATTACCCAACCGAAGCTTTCCAGCGTAGAAACCACCATGCTGGTGTCCTTCTCTGCTTGATTGAAGAAAGGAGCCATGATGAGAAGGTCGTCCAGGTAAGGCAAAATTCGAATGCCTTGAGTTCTGAGAATGGCCTGCTAGAACCTTGGTGAACACCCTTCGCGCCGAGGTAAGACCAAACGGAAGCGCCACGAATTGAAAATGCCGATCCTCTACCATGAAGCGCAGAAAACGCTGATGGACCGGGCAGACGGGAACATGCAGATAAGCATCCTTTATGTCTATGGACGTCATGAAGTCCCCCTGCCGAAGAGAAGTGATGGCCGAGCGCAGAGTTTCCATGCGAAACTTCCGTGGACGAATAAACCTGTTGAGGAACTTCAGATTCAGGATAGGGCGCACCGAT
Source organism: Gastrophryne carolinensis (assembly GCA_027917425.1). Taxonomy (NCBI): domain Eukaryota; kingdom Metazoa; phylum Chordata; class Amphibia; order Anura; family Microhylidae; genus Gastrophryne; species Gastrophryne carolinensis. The sequence goes on along the minus strand of CM051236.1, from coordinate 66,118,844 downwards.
CCGTCCCTCTTGGGCACCGTGAAAAGATTGGAATAGAAACCGAGACCCAATTCCAAAGTTGGCACCGGATAGATGACCGCCATATCTAGAAGATTCCCTACCGACACTCGGAGTTCTTGGGCGACCAAAGGATCGGTAGGTATCCGGGACCTGAGAAACCTTGAGGGAGGACGGGACTGGAACTCCAGTTTGTAACCGGACGACACCACCTCCCGAATCCATCTGTCCGGGACCGCCTTAACCCAAGTTTGGGAGAAGTGTCGCAACCGTCCCCCCACCCTCACGGGTGAGGGCGCCCCCTCATTGCTGAGCAGGCTTGGGCGTGGACTTAGGCTTAGAGCCTCACGAATGACCGGAACGGCCGCGGCCTCGCCCCCGGCTCCAGCTCGTGCCCCTGGTAGCAGGAAGGGAGGCCCCTCTGCCTGCCCTGGCACCCCGAAAGGAAGGATTGAAAGAAGAGGTTCCTCGAAATAGACGCCGCGGCTTCCTGCGCTGAGGCAACCTGCCTCCCTTGGTGACTGAATCCAACTTGTCACCAAACAGGCGTAAACCCAGAAAAGGAAGAGCTGTAAGTGATCTTTTAGCACCAACGTCCGCCGTCCATTGACGGAGCCACACTGACCGCCGAATAGCAACCAAAAGAGCAGATGTCCTGCCACACATGACCATAGCATCATCCTGGGCGGCCAGAACAAAAGAAGCAAAAGACTCACACAATTGAAGAGAGGTAAACTCCTCACATTCCGGGTCAAGATCCGCGTACAAATTTTTGATCAAGGCTTTAAGAGCCAATAGGACAATGGAAGAAGCGCATACCGGACGCAAGGTCGAACCGGCACTGATGAAACCATGACGAGCCAGTTGATCGATTCTACGATCCTCAACATCCTTAATTGTAGTAGTGTCTGGTGAATGCAGCACTGAAGAATTAGAGAGCTCCAAAACCGGTGCATCAACGTCTGGGGGTACCGTCCAAAGTTTAACCAATTCCTCCGAAAAGGGATACCTCCTGTCCCAATTAGCTGGGGAGCCAACAAGGCGGGTCGGCTGTTCCCATTCCTTAAGCACAACCCTTTCAAAATGTAGCTGACCAGGGAATGCTAAACGCGGCTTAGGCATCTCAAATAGCTCACCCTTAGGCGGAGGGACCGCCGCCGGTGGATCCAGAGACAAAATTTCAAAAACCTTGGAAAGGATAGAAGGAGTATCACAAGACACCCCAGTAGTCAAATCTGCCGAAATATCAGTCAACAGGGGAGCATCAATATCATCCAAATCTTCCAAAATTTCCCCTTCTTCAGGCAAAGGACAATCTGACCAGTCTAACACCTCCGCTGCCTCCAAGGCAGGAGTCAGAGAAGGAGAATCAATGTGTTTCCTTTTAGCCGTAGCCTTATGAGCTACCTGTGCAGACAACAACTTCTCGAGAGTGGCCACTCGAGCGCACAACTCAGATTGCGAATCCCCAGCTGTGACAACATCACCCTGGGTCCAGAATAAAAGTGGAGGAGCAGGAGACGACTGAGGTTGCGAAGAGCCAGGAGCCGGAGTACCAGACTGGCGCGCAATATTCTGCTGTGCGCAAGGAACGCACAAAATGACATCATCCCCTGGGAGTGGAACCCCACATCCCCCACACTGCCTAGATTGCCCCGAAGAGCCATTTCCGGTATCATTGGAAGCCTCCATTCGGTGAAACTTTTTTGGAATTCGCAAAGCCCAGGGATTTATGCTATAAGCTACCCGGGATGCCCCTTATTCATTAGAGTCCCGGGAGTGGGAGGATTTTTTGTAACCCAAAATAAGACTAGCCAGGTATATCAGACTGGGAGACCCATGCAGCAGGGGTATCCCAAATCTGGAAAGACAGAGAAAACACTGTAAAGATTCATAAATAGACCGCACATGCACACAGAGAAAAAAACACAATATTATCCAATAAAAAAACCAAATCCTCAGTTGAATCATGCTGCTGCCTGAGTAAAGGATCAAGCATGAGAAACAATGCATAATGAAAAGAAAACCACAATGGCTTATTATAACTGTACAAAAACCTCCATTCTATACTTATATGGACCACAGCATAAAGTCCCCTGATGGGAATAAGGATTCATTGAATGCGATATAGAAGACAAGGAACTATAATAAAAGACCTTTTTTAAGTGACCACAGCAGAAGAGGCAGCAGGAACAGAGCACAGAAATCACCTCAGAGGCCGGTGCGAGCGTTCTCACACCTGAGAGAAGACAGGCAGGCAGAGAGCGCAAGCGAAGCGCTCTTACCCCGCCCCGCCAGCCAATCACCGCACAGCACGGGCCGCGCCTAGCGCGGCCCCGCCCCTTAAGCACAGATTTACCTCAGAGAGGTAAAAAATGGTGGCAGCGCCATTCAGAAAAGGAAAAAAACAAAAAAAACGTACCCGGTCTGAGCTGGGAACGCCGCACACAGACACACACACAGATTAAAGACGCACACACACAGACAGACAGACACGCGCGCACCGACGCCCACATATATCAGTACCAAAATTACCTCAGGATAAAAAGAGTAGCATAAGGCAGAAAAGACCCCTCACCTCCCCCCTAACAGACTTCCCCACCAAAAAGGGGAGACCCTGAGAAGGAGAGAAGAGATATGGGGACAACGGGACGGGGCATCCCAAAATCCGGGTCACCAACCGGATAACCACTCTGCCCCAATAATGGAGACTAGTGGAGGAGATAAGCTCCTAGGCACCACCAGGTGCCGGCTACCATTACCCAGTCAGCAGCCGAGGCTGGGAGGCTTCCGATAATTACAAAATACAAGTAAACAAGAACTGGGCAGAAATAGACCAGGGGGGGGTGCCAGGGTGTAACCCCGGCTACCTGCAAGCAGGAGACCTCCTTCTGTCTTGACGCATCTTGCAGAGAGAGAACACTGGGGATTAAGTGGGAGGTCCCAGGTATATATAGACTTTGAGGGGCCAGTTTCAAGATCTCTCTCTCTGCAATGACATCTGGAGATGGTTTACCCGAACGTTATTACTACAGGAAGCGGGGTGTGTGTGACACACAAAGAATATCCCAATTTAGAGACTAAGACTAGTCAGGTATAACAGACCGGGAGAGCCACTTCAGTGAGGGGATCCCAGAATCTGTGGGGGAAAAGAGACCACAGTCAGTCCCCCAACCAGTATGCACCACATTCATACATAACCAACAAGGCAAACATATATGAATAGTTTAAACATCATGAATAAAATATACATGACACATGCTATTTCAAGGCAAAGCCAGAGAGTGCATCAATAAAAAATAAGAGTATATACCTGCATAAATATATGCACATATATATATATATATATATATATATACACACACATAACCACACATACACACACACATACCCAAAAACAGGCATTTGACCCATACAAGGAAAAAACGCTATACATGGCAGGCAATAACAAAGTACAAGGACGGGCCCACGTGCACGATGGTGGGGACCGTTTACCTCTACAGCTCAAGCCGCACTGGACCTCTTCCCCCACCAGCTTCAGCACACCTGTGAAGGGCGGGCCTGGACACAGCAAAAAAAGGGGGGACATTTGAAAGTGCAACACAAACAAAGGCCCCAGCAGCCCAAGCCACGCGCGGCCACCGCAGCGCTGCCCTGCCAAAGCACTTCCACACATAACACTAAGTAAAGCACCTCATGCAACACGCACCCCCCCCCAATTTAGCGAAGGGAGAAGGGACCGAGCGGGAGAAGGTGACCTAAAGGGAACATCGGGACAGGGGCATCCCAAATCCGGATCACCATGCCGGATAGCCGCATTGCCCCACAAGTGGGGTCGAGCGGAGGAGATAAGCTCCTAGGCACCTAAAGTGCCATCTACCTTTGCCCAGCCAGCAGCCTAGGCTGGGAGGCTTCCGTTTAACTAGGCATAAACAACACAATAGAACTGGACAGAAATAGACCAAAAGGGGATGCCGGGTTTGACCCCGGCTACCTGCAAGCAGGAGACTTCTTTCTTCTGTCTTATCGCTTCATGCAGAGAGAAAAAAACTGGTGTTAAGTGGGAGGTCCCAGGTATATGTAGGCCGGAAGGGGCTCGTTTTCAAGACTTCTCCCTGCAACGTCGCCACCTGCTGGTGGAGTAACCCAATCGTGAGAATTAAAGGGGAAGCGGGGTGTGTGGCACACTGAGAATAATAATCTTGACTCAGAAGCATCACACATACTGAGGAGAGTAGAGCGGGAAAAAGAACAGGGGGAGGGTTATAGCTGTGCTTTGCACAGACAGAGCAGAGTTGGGGTCAGGGAAAGGACAGCAATCCCAGAATGCAGAGCGACACAGTCAGAAGACATTTCCTGTTTGCAGGCTGCCTGATGCTCCATAAGCCGACGTCTTGGACGTTTAAAGGCTTATAACATGCAGTAGATGCAGGTAGGATTTTTTTTTATGTAAGCAATCTGTATGTACAGGGTGTGGGAAACATATAAGATATGCTCTTATTCAGTCAAGGTTCGCTTTAAGACTGGCCACATATAGCATGCAGCATGGGGACTGGACTGGAGGGAAGTGGAAGAGGAGCAGCAGCGGGGAGAGTGTTCTCGCTGTCTGGAGATTGGGGGGCATGAAAGCTCTTGCCTGTACCCACTGCAAGTGCTATCAAGGGGACCTGAATAGGTACAATTCAGCACCATATTTAGCTGTGCAATTTTTAAAACAGGTTATGAGAAAAAGCTGTTTTTTTTTTACAAGTGGTTTCATTTAGTTGTCAAGAATGCGTAATGTGCTGAACTTTATTCTTGGGGTGAGATGTGATAAGCGGCACTTGCTGCCCCTCAAACTCCCGGCATCTGCGTTCATACAAGGTTTTCTGTCGAGTATGCTCCTGGGCAAGTCCTAAAAATTGGGCAAGTTTCTCTCAAAAGCTAAAGCACGTAGGGTACTACCAGGATCCCAGTATACTCCATTAGCCCATCCCAGTAAAACTTGAGCAAGGTAAGAGGCCCACGTACCTTGTGCCCATATTGCATCTCAAAAGGGGAGAACCCCATGGACTCCTGTGGAAGCTATCAATCAGCAAAACAAGAGGCAAAACTTCTCCCAATTACCCTCCACTGTTTGTAAACGCCTTCAGCATACCCCGCCCATAACCCCACATTCATAATTTTAATTTACCAATGCCTTGGGAATGTTTCTACTAATTCATCTGATCTAACCCTAGCCCAGGTTAGATAGCTGGCTGGATGGACATGCACTTGGCAGTATCGGGATAAAGTTGAGGAGGTTATTGCCATGTTTTGCATACCAAATGAATCCAGAGCATTTTGCATTCTGAAACGGTGACCCAATCTGCAGGCAGAGGATGTAGGCCATCTGATGTCCCGTGCGTTGTGGATGGGTCTGGGGCTTGTGGGGCAGGGTTCTCTGCAGACATCAGGGTAGATGTCTTTTAGCTGTCCAGGTCGTCCACAACTGTCACAGCGACATTAAGGTGCTGGAGCACCCACCTGGACCTTAAGGCATTGGGGGTGGTGAGAGGAACTAATTGAGTGGGTCTAGTTGACTAGGTCATGCTGCCAAGAGGCAGTGAGTCCATCTTTTACGAGACACCTTTGCCAACATTAAAGAGATTTTACTCAATGTCCCACCTAATATCACATGGAATATACACAGACGTGAATTACTGCCACTCCCTAACAGGAGACATGTAACAAATAATACTTTTAAAATACTTACGGGAAGTACATCGGCCAGCAAGCAAGGAATGCAAAATCGTGGAGTGCATGGACTATATACCAGAGGGCAAAGATGACATTTTGGAATTTGCTCAGTGAATCCAAAGTCTTCATACTGCACCTATTGGAAGATTATAATTTATGTAAGAGATTTAAGAGCAAAAGGCATCAAGTAAAAATACAATTCTGTGAAGTACTCACCTGTAGAATTGGTATTATACGCATACAGCACGTCCTGCTCCAGATGTAGTAATAACATGTGGGTAATCCTCCGCCTCCGGTGCCGTGCACTGCAGACATGTAGAAAACAAGCTCCTCCCGGCCCTACATATACAGAGGGACCTCCCACAAATCCCCAGCATTGAAAAGCAGGAGAAGCCAGGAGAAAACCAACCACCCAGAGACTGGCAATAATATCAAAGATAATAACCACCATACAGGGGATCCAGAACAAAGTGAAACCAGGGTGGGGTGGAGCAGGACGTGCTGTATGCGTATAATAACAATTCTACAGGTGAGTACTTCACAGAATTGTATTATTCTAAGCATACAGCACGTCCTGCTCCAGATGTAGTAATAACATGTGGGACATCCAATAGCAGTGTCCATAAAATAGGGTGGGATCCCCATGAGAAAAGGCACAGCCAACAGTAATAGTGCTGTCACCCGCAACCTTGCTACCAGGAGCAACGGGAGCAAATGCTCTAACTCAAACTTATGAAACCTTACAAGGCTGAGTGAAAACACAAGCAGCGAACTAGTCAGCTTGCTCAACAGAACCGAGTGCTGAAAGGCCCGAGCCAAGCACAAGTAGAAAGAGAACCAAAATCAAGAGAGAAGAAAGAATCTCCCCTAAACGAGTAGGCCGGATTAACGCCTAACCATGCTACTGCAAAGAAAGGGTAGCCATGGCAACTTTAGAACCCTCCCCGTCGGGGAATATGAACCCAGGTCTCAGGTGAGACCGGTGGGAATACTGAAAAACCAACGATAACAAGGCTCAGCAAGAGCCGAAATGTTTATTTTAGGCCCAGAGGGACAACCAACCGAGCAAGACCAATCCAAAGGGCTCCTACACCCATGGAAGCAATCAATACTGTTACATAAGGATGGAGACGCCTATAAGCCCCAAGGGGCATGATCCCAACCAGGGACAGGGAACAGTCCAGGAATCTCCAACGCCTGTAGAGGGATACAGATCCCTTAAGCTCAGAGTAAGCAAGACACTAGCCCAGAGGCCGGAGGGTCTGGAATAGAGGAGAATAAAAACTCCGCCTGGATCCAAACTCTGTGTAAGGCGAAACACCCTCACCTAATGGTGTACAGATATATAAACACATATATATAGATAGATAATGACTGGGGCCGCTAACAGAGCCATCTCTATGGCACTCTTCTGACTGAAGCAACTGCCCCAGAAGAAGGATGTGAGGGAGTAACAGTTCAGACAAGAACTTGAATAAGACCCAAGGAACCCTTAGCAGGGCATCAGGATAAGTAACCCCCCCAAAAGGGAGCTTAGAAAGTCCCTGGGGAAAGCACCTGAGCAACCCATGAGGAATGCTCCACACAGAAGATTGAACTAGACTTCTACCGTAGGCGAACAGGGCGAGCCCTGACAGCCCTCAGAGAACTGAGTTGGGGAGCCAACTAAAACCGTGCTGTAACAACTCTAGGACCCAGGGATCAGGCAACATCCCGCAGGAGAGAGAGCCAGTCCCAGCAAGGCAAACTAGAACGACATCTCCCAATCTAGCAGGCAAAGAAGGGAGAAGAAGAAGAAGAGGAGGGAGCTAGGCCTAGTCCTCCAATAGAGAAAAGTCACCCCGAGGTAAGCATCTCCAAATGGGGTGAAGAGCAAACCATCCAATCGCCTAATATAGGCCTGTAGATAGGGGCGACGTACTAAGGAGCCTGAATAGGCAGAGTAGCCCTCAAGAGAGGGCATACAGTACGACTGTCTTCAGCAGAATCAGCGAACCACGCCCCACTGGGCCACCCAGGGCCCCCAGCGTAACGGTTCACCCTTGCTACAGCAACTTTGTGCAAAACCCCACCTAGCAGGGTGAAAAAAGGTTAAGACCTATAGAGTATAATGTCTTGACAGCAAGCAATACTAGGCCCCCATGACCAGGCTAGCGAGGATTGGGACAATAACCCAGGAAAATTACCCAGGACAGAGTATCTGTAATAGGAACGGGGCCCACAGGGCCACAACAGTAGGGGCTCAGTGAGACACTAGAAGAGACCCTCCTAGCACAGTAGGACAGCCAACAAGCCAATACCAATGAAGTGTAAGGAATGTAAACCCCCACTTAGATCAGAACCAGACCCTTCCTGAAGGGTCAACCTGTTCCGAGACCTTCACAGATAAAAAAGGACAGGCCACTGTCGTCAGACTGACAGAGAGTCCCCAAAGAGACAAGTCCTGGAGAGGAGTAGTCCAGCCATTTAGAGCCCGCCAAGGCTCAATGTGATAACCGAAAAACAGCATGAAAACGGAACCCCATAAAGGGGACCCCCTTAGGAGTCACGGGGGATTTCAGAAGAAATAAAAAAACCCCTAGAGAACCTGCCAGACTTGGTCCCCGTGGTGACCATTTACAGGGAAAGGCAAAAAGGAAGGGATGCCCTCCCTTGAATTTACCAACTCCAAAAAGGAACCCCCGTAACAAGTAGGAGCGTACTGAGCTAGTTCCAGGGGTGTTGGAAACCCGACCAGGATAAGTAACCTAAGGTGTCACAGGCCCCAAAGGCCTCTTGAGAATAAAGGACAGCATCTGGACCGCCACCAACAGGCCCACCAGCTGCAAGGTGAAGGTAGCGTGACAAACCGGAGGGCAAGGCCCCTACCGTACTAAGGCCACACATAGCCGAAGGGAAGGTTTAACGTGAACCCATCTAAAAGCCACCCCGTAGGGAGATACCTAACCGGGGTACACTAAGTAAGAGGTGTGCCTGAGCACCAATCCAAAGGACTCCCAAGGAGCCCCAAGTCAATAGCCAACACGGCCTGACGCAAAATTGGAAAAGAATGACAATCAAGTGGGACCTAGTGCGGACGTCACATGGGGCACGTCCGAGACCACACTCCCATACTCGCCTAGGTGAGCCGTCTGGGAACAGGAGAGGGTCCCAAAAACCAGACCCCAATCCGCAGAGTTGGTCCTGCAACACCGTCTGGAAATAGCCTAGGTGTCCTGAGGGCACAGGGGACTAAGAAGGAATATAGATCCTCACAGGCATCAAGATGTCCACTTGGACAAGAGCTCCTGTGGCCCAACAGGTAAATACCATGTAGGAGCTGCCTGTGAAAGGTAAATGCTAGGTCCAGAATCCCCGCCCGGGTCAGACTGCTTCATCCCAGAGGGAAAAGGTATGTGGATACAATCACAAGTCAAGGGCAAACCTGTAAGAGAGCCCGGATCCTGCATGCCTGGCTCGGCCTGCCTCAACCCCCGAAGGGAAAGCAGGGACTAGAAGAACCCTGACAACCTCAGAAAGGGACCGACCAGCAAACTCCATTCTGCATCCAGGGGGACTATCTCCCGTAACAGCCTTAACGGAGCATGGCACCCTGCGATAGGAGCCAAGTGCTGTGGCAGCCCCCTTGCCCAACAGGGCGAGGGCGTCCCTTCATGCTTGCGTGGTTTTGGCAGATTTGGGCTTCGCCATGCCGGAGGTCCCGGGGCGTTGCCTGCCCCCCCCTGGGGCGGGCCTCCACTCCAAAAAGTTGGAAGCAGACTTCTGGTTCTCGCTTGACACTAACGTAGGGAGGGGGAGGGGTATACCTGCCCCTAGGCGGCCGGGACGGCCTTCTGCGCGAGGGTGCCTTACCCTTTTTTCCAAAAAGGTCCAACTGGGCCCCGAATAAGCGTCGTCCTCTAAAAGGAAGACCAGTAAGAGCCTTTTCTGTATCATTGTCAGCCCCCCACTGTCGCAGCCAAAGCAGGCGGCGAATAGCCACCACAAGGTTCTAGCACACATTTTAATGGTGTCATCCTTCGCTGAGAGAATAAACCTCACAAAAACATCACAATCAGACAGTGCATTAAAGACCTCCCAAGGGAGATCCTCCGGCTGTTGGTCCAGTATCTTCCTAAGAAGGGTCCTGGCGGCCACTACGGTGACGGCCGCAGCACAGACCGGGCGCAGAGCCATCCCTGCACACGAAAAGGCGTGGGAAGCCAATCTGTCAATGCGCCGGTCCTCAGCATCCAGAAGGGTACGATGAGTGGAAGCTGCCATGAAGGGAGGGTTAGCAACCCCAATAATAGGTGCATCCACCTCGGGAGGTACTGACCATTGATCAACCAAATCAGGGGGAAAAGGGTACTTCAAGTCCCAGACCCCCGGAACCCCTGTAAGTTTACAAGGTGATTCCCATTCCTTAGATATAAGAGTCTGGAAATGATCCTGTTCCAGAAATTCCAGGCGCGGTGTTGCCGTGTGGAAACTCTCCCTCTTGGGCTTGGGAGACTCTCCCGGAGGAGGGATGGACAGTGCTTCAAAGATCTTTATAAGTAACTCATCAGTGTCACACAGGCCCCAAGAACCTGGGCCAGAACTGTCACGGCTCCAAGACATCTCATCTGAGGAACTGGAACCTGAGAACAGTTCATCCTCATCAGAAGGATCAAGGTCCTGCATAGCAGCGGACTCCTCGGTTTCAGTGGGACACCTAGAACCAGGGGGCGTTAGGGACCGTTTCTTTCCAGCGCCCAAGCGCTCTGCCAAACCAGACATCACCTGCTCCGCCATGGGTAACCTGCGCGGCACCACCTGCTGGTTATCCCCGCTCGAGTGCGACTCATCTGGAGTGAGATCTAAGCACTGGGAGACAGGAGTATTGAAGCGAGGTGCAGCTACTGGTAAACCTGACTGCAGGGCCAGCACTTGTTCAGCACACGGTCTGCAGACCCGTCAGCATCAGCGTGGGGTTGTCCACACATGGTACACAGCCGGTCTTGTCCCCTCGGGACCCCGGACACATAGTTCTGAGATGCCTCCATATGGTGAATAATCTAAGTAATATGCCAGTAGGGATGGGATTTATGCTATAAGCAACCCTGGATGCCCCAAGACCCGCTAGGGATGTGGGAGAATTTAGGAATAAACCCGCTAAGAGATATATATATATATATATATATATATATATATCAGGCCGGGAGAAGCCACTGGAGTCTTGGTGTCTGAAAGACATAAGGAGAAAGAGGGTGTCAGAGCCATGCGCTACAGGAAGTCTAATAACCGAAAACGCCCGTGAGGGCACTTACAGTAACCAAGGAAGAGGTGGATCGTGACCACGCGCTCGCAGGAAGACCGAGAAAATGGCGCCAAGCGAACCTCGAAGGGCGGGCCAGAGCTCAGATGACGCGGAACGCGCCAAACCAGACCACGCCCCCCCCTCCCCCGGAGAGCGCGAAGCTCTAAGCGTGGAACAAGACAGAAAGAGGAGACAGTTCTAAACGCCATAGCGTCGCTAAAACGGAGCCGCCATACGCGCCAACGAAAGTACATTGAAGGCGCTGCGGCCAACATTAACATAATGTTTGAAGTGCGGCTCTGACCCCCGGTAACCAATAAGGCTATAAGCAAACAGTGTAATAGGGCAAGGTTAGGCCAACGTACACACAACCCCCCCCCCCCTCTTTTTCCCCCCACTAACGGGGGGGAACTGAGGAAGAAGGTGACCCAGCACTCGGGGTTCACCACTACACGGGGCGTGGGGCAATGATGCGGGAGGGGCATCCACTGAAGGCTCACCATTAGCCTTGACCGCCTACCCTATGGTGGGGGATTGTGGTGGAGTCTAGCTCCGTAAGCACATTAGGTGCTGCCTACCTTCACCCGACCAACGCAGCCCAGGCTGGGAGGCATATTCTTCATAAAGAGGACGGGTGGAAATAGTCCCGCAGGGCCTCGGGCTGCAAAGCCCCGCTTGCCTGCGAGAGAGTGATACTTCATGTCTTCGCAGTTTCAGCACTGCAGAGAAATCTGGGGATTTGTGGGAGGTCCCTCGGTATATGTAGGGCCGGGAGGAGCTTGTTTTCTACATGTCTGCAGTGCACGGCGCTGGAGGCGGAGGATTACCCACATGTTATTACTACATCTGGAGCAGGACGTGCTGTATGCTTAGAATAAATGGTTACTTACTCTAGTACGACCACATGATGATGACATTGAAAGTGATATTAAAGACAAAGGTAATTGTTACACCATTGTGTCGGGCTACGGTACTGTCCTAAACGGTTTTCCATTTTTAAATTGAAGAAAAAATTGCAGAGATATCAAGGGTTACAGGTTCGCATTATGATTTCTCTTCTGAAGCGAATTAGGGTGGGCTTTGGAGCTGTGATGCTGCATAATAATCAGCATAATAGATGGGGCCTGTAAGATTCCAGACGAGGCTGTAATCCCAATCACACACACGCGCACTCCCAAAGCTGAGACAGCGCAGCTATTAGTGCAGAGAGTCATTCAAGCAGGGGGGTGGGGGGTGCTTCCATTACGGAGAACTTAGCGGGGTGTGGCTGGAGGCCAAAGTGAAGAAGAGGATTTCCTCATTCAGGGTGCCCACCAGAGAAGAATGATAGCGCTGGAGAACATTAAGCAAGGTAAGCTACTATCTTTTTTTTTTTTGTCAATCACTTTAAAATTCTGTCTACCCTAATGTATACATACACACCTACACATGCAAATCTCCAAATGCAAAAATACCATTTTGTGAATACTCACCTGTAAAATGGGTATTATAAGTATGTCACACACCCCGCTTCAACTTAAATAATTACACTTGGGTTAACCCACCTGCAGGTGGCAATGTTGCAGAGAAGTCTTGAAAAACGAGCCCCTCCCGGTCTATACATACCTGGGACCTCCCACTTATCTCCCAGTTTTCAAACAGCAGTAAAGACAAGGTACCAGGAAAAACCATTGGTAACCCTCAAACTGTAAACGAAGCTTCACCATATAAAGATCCACAATACCAAAAAGGGCGGGTGAAGCGGGGTGTGTGACATACTTATAATACCCATTTTACAGGTGAGTATTCACAAAATGGTATTATTCTAAGTATGTCACACACCCCACTTCAACTTAAATAATTACACTTGGGACATCCAAAAGCAGTGTCCACAAAGGGCGGGTATCCACAAGGCAAAAAAGCATAACTCAAACCACTGCAGCCTGCAGAACTTTGCGGCCAAAAACAGCATCCGCTGAAGCCCGCACATCAACCTTGTAAAACTTGGAAAAAGTGTGAACAGAAGACCAAGTAGCAGCCTTACAAACTTGTTCAACAGAAGCCTGGTGCTGAAAAGCCCAAGACGCTCCAACAGCACGAGTAGAATGAGCAGTGATACGAAAAGGGGGAACCTTCCCCTTGGCAGAATAGGCCCCAACAACAGCCTGACGAATCCATTTGCTAATGGAAGACTTAGCCGGAGCCAAACCCTTCCTAGGCCCACAGGGCACCACAAAAAAGGCATCAGTCTTACGAAAAGGAGATGTAGTAAGCAAATAGTACTTCACACAGCGGACCACGTCCAAACAATGCAAAACCCTCTTCTTGTCATTCCTAGGCTTAGGACACAAGGAAGGAAGAACAATGTCCTGGTTAAGATGAAAAGCAGAGACCACCTTAGAAATAAAGTCCGGCTTGAAGCGGAAAACCACTTTGTCCTGATGCCTCTCAAAGTAAGGAGCCTGAATCGACAAGGCCGCCAACTCCGAAACACGCCGAACAGAAGTGATGGCCACCAAAAAGGCAACCTTCTGAGTCAAAGTAGAAAGAGCAATATCCTGCAAGGGCTCAAAAGGAGGAGCCTGAAGAGCAGAGAGAACCAAATTCAAATCCCATACAGGGAGCAAAGGCGTCCTAGAAGGCCGCACATGCGAAACCCTCTGCGAAAAAAGTCTTGACCAAAGGATGAAGCGCAAAAGCCTTTTGAAAAAAGGCAGACAAGGCAGAAACCTGCCCCTTCAAGGTATTCAGCTGGATACCAGAGTCCAGCCCCAATTGAAGAAAATCCAAAATTCTGGAAACAGAAAAGATCCAACAGGGCAAAGATCTAGCCTCACACCAATCAATATAAGATCTCCAAGTCCTATAGTAGATGGTAGAAGAAGACCTCTTCCTGGCGCTAATAAGAGTCTGAATAACAGAGTCTGAAAGACCTTCCTCCCTTAAGATGGAGCTTTCAGCAGCCAGGCCGTCAAAGCCAGCGTTGGTAAATTGGGGTAACGCAGTTGACCCTGTGTGAGAAGATCCGGCCGAAGAGGCAGATCAAACTGATCCACCGCCAGACGAACGATGTGTGCGAACCACACCCGCCTTGGCCACCTTGGAGCCACAAGAATGGCGGGAACCCCTTCCAGGGCCAGCTTTCGCAACACCTTGCCTAGCATGGGAATCGGAGGAAACAGATAAAGGAACCCCAGGTCCCCCCAGCTCAGAGACATGGCATCCACCGCCAGAGCCAGAGGATCCTGAGAGAGCGACACGAATGTCGGAAGCTTGTAATTGTGACGAGAGGCAAACAAGTCCACCTCCGGTGTCCCCCACCGGAGACAAAGAGACCGAAACACCTTGGGATCGAGAGACCATTCCCCCCGGCGGGAAGAGCACCTGCTCAGAAAGTCCGCCTCCGTGTTTTCCACTCCCGGAATGTACACTGCCGAGATGCCAGGGACATGGATCTCCGCCCAGGCTAGGATCAGAGACACCTCTCTGAGGGCACTCTGACTGCGAGTCCCTCCCTGGTGATTGATGTAAGCAACCGCCGTCCGATTGTCTGACCGAACCTGAACCGGCAAACCCTGTAAATGCTGTGTCAAGTGAGACAGAACCAACCTGATGGCTCTCCAGAACGTTGATGGGCAAGTGGGCCTCCTGAGGGCCCCACCGCCCCGGAACTGAAGATCCTTCCAGAAACCTCCCCATCCCGACAAACTGGCGTCCGTGGTGACAGTTTCCCAAAGAGGCGTCAGAAAAGACCTGCCCCTCAAGAGATTGGCCGAGACCATCCACCACTGAAGAGACTGACGAACCCGGGAAGACATCTGGAAGGGCCGATCCAACGACCTTGGTCGCCGGTCTCAAGACGGCAACAGATGAAGCTGAAGCGTCCTCGTGTGAAACTGAGCAAAGGGAACTGCCTCGAAGGAGGCTACCATCAACCCCACCAATCTCATACCTAGCCGGATGGACGGACAAGGATTGGAAAGAAGAAGCTGCACCAATTCCTGAATCAAGAGAACCTTGGGCTGAGGCAGAAACACTCTGTGTTGACAAGAATCCAAGGACATGCCCAGGAAGGACACCACCCTGGCCGGAGCGAGGGAGGACTTGGGATAGTTGATCACCCAGCCAAAACTCTCCAGAGTGGACACCACCGTCCTGGTGTCCGTCTCCGATTGACCGAAGGAAGGAGCCATGATGAGAAGGTCGTCCAGATAAGGCACGATGCGAATCCCCTGAGCCCTGAGAAGGGCCATCACTCCGGCCAGCACCTTGCTGAACACCCTTGGAGCCGAGGTAAGGCCAAACGGAAGAGCCACAAATTGAAAATGCCGATCTTCCACCACGAAATGAAGAAATCTTTGATGAGCCGGAAAGATAGAAACATGAAGGTAGGCATCCTTGATGTCTATGGACATCATGAAGTCCCCCTGCCGAAGGGAATTGATGGCAGAGCGCAGAGTTTCCATGCAAAATTTCCGGGGACGTATAAACCTGTTGAGGAACTTCAGATCCAGGATAGGACACATCGATACATCTTTCTTGGGCACTGTGAAGAGATTGGAATAATACCCGAGGCCCACATCCGAGGAAGGAACCGGGCAGATGACTGCCATGTCCAGAAGATTCCTTACCGCCGCCAGGAGCCCCTGCGCGGCCAAAGGATCCGTGGGCACACAAGACCTGAAAAACCTTGGAGGAGGTCGGGGCTCGAACTCCAGCTTGTAACCGGACAACACCACCTCCCGAATCCATCTGTCCGAGACCGCCCGATCCCAGACCTGGGAGAAGTGTCGCAACCATCCCCCCACCCGAACGGGTGAGGGCGCCCCCTCATTGCTGAGAGGGCTTGGCAGCGGGTTTTGACTTGGAGCCCCAGGAGTGACCGGGACGGCCACGGCCTCTACCCCGGTTCCAACCGGCACCCCTGGAGACAGGGAAAACCGCGCCCCTGCCAGCTCTGGCTCCCCGAAAGGAGGGATTAAAAGAAGCCGCCCCCCGAAAGGAACGGCGTAGTTTCTTGCGCTGAGGTAACTTACCTCCCTTGGCAACAGAATCCAATTTCTCACCAAACAGGCGCAAACCCAAAAAGGGAAGAGCCGTGAGCGTCATTTTTTTTTTTTTTTTAGAAATTTTTATTTATGCTTTCAAGTTAAGTTACAACTTACCAATACAACCTTCCCCAGTAGAGGGGCCAAAAAACATATACATATGCATACCATAAATAAAAAAAAGGGGTTAACTTAGACAAGGCAAAAATAAACAAATTATAGAAATACAATCAATCTAACAAACCGGCACACACACACACTACAGTCATACACATTCATCCTCGCCTGCTATTGCCTGCAATTGTCAGAAAAGTTGGGTGTATTGAGGTCCAAGAAGAAAGCGCAAGAGGGAAAAGTGATTACATCTAATCCGTGACGGAGTCAGAGGCATTAAGCCAAGCTTCCCACACCCGCTCGAATTTGTTAGGACAGCCCCTTGCCTGGTAGGTCATCTTATATAGGACTAGTTTCCCGTTTATCAGGCTTTTCCATCCTGACAGAGTTGGCGTATTGGGATGTTTCCAGTTCAATAAAATACATTTGCGTGCGTAAAAAGCTAACAAACGTAAGAGAACTCTCTGTGGCCCCCCATCCAACACAGGCTCCACTATGCTTAATAAGCAGAAGGCAGCTGACTTTGTGACTGGCAGGCCTACAGAAGTATGTATAAACCTAGACACCCCATCCCAGAATGTAGAAATCACCCGACATTCCCAAATCATATGTTTTAAGGTGCCCGCACTGGAACTGCATCTAGGACACAGGTCTGACTCCAACAGGCCCATCCTCTTAAGCCTAACTGGGGTCAGATAAGCCTGATAAAGCCATTTAGCCTGGATTAATCTATCCCTGGAATCGATAACTGATGAATACAAATTGTCTATTGCCTCCTCCCAGTCTTCCTGATCAAGGTCTGGGATAAGTGTTTTCCAGCCTTCCATTGCCCTATCCAGAGGGGAGGGGAGACCCAGTAGGAGGGTGGAGTATAGTGTTGAGGTGGGCTTGTCAAGGCCCTCGGATCTTACTATAACCTCAACTGCTGACTCCACTAATTGCAGTCCCTCCAGAGGAATCTGAGACCTGAGAGCATGCCGAAGCTGCAGGTATTTAAAGAAATCCCTTGGAGATAGCGCAAACTCGTGACATAGTTGTTCGTAGGACATCAACGCCCCTCCAGACAGTATCTGTTTCAGCGACGTAATTCCTCGGCGCTTCCAAAAGACAGTGTCTAGAACAGACATCAGTTCAGGCAACTTAGGGTTGTCCCAGAGAGGTGTATTGGGAGACCATTCTAAAGGAGAGTGGGGAGATCCCCCCAAATAATGCACTTTATGCCAGACATGCAGGGTGGTTCTCATACACGTAGTAGCCTGTGGGAGGCCCCTAGCTCCCCTATATACCAGAGTCCGCAGGGGGGCCACTGGTCCCAACAAGGAAGTCTCCAGGGCAGTCACCGGGTTGTTCGCTGAGGGGTGCATCCACCACGTAGTGTAGACTAGTTGGGCAGCGTAAAAATAAAGCAGCATGTGTCGCACTGCTAGGCCCCCAGCTTTCAGAGGCGTTCTGAGGATAGGCCTGTTCATTTTGGGGGGAGAGGCTCCCCAGATAAACTGAAATAGTATGGAGTCTAGCAGTCGGAAATGAGCAGCTGGCAGTACAGTAGGTGAGGCCTGATAAATGTATAAAAATTTGGGAAGGAAAACCATTTTGAAAATATTAATCCGACCAATCACCGAAAGGGGGAGATGCGCCCATTGAGCAGTCTTCCTCCTGAGAGCATCAATCACCGGGCATACATTCAGCTCCATGAATTTTGAGGGGACCCCATGTATAATGACTTCCAGATATCTAAACCGGTCCACCACTTGAAGCGATGAAGCCAAAGAGATCTGAGTGTCTTCTGGCCTGTCTACCAAATACAAACTAGATTTCTCCCAGTTAACTTTTAATCCAGAGAACACCCCAAATTCAGCTATCACATTCAGTAGTGCCTCCAGGGAACTGCTAGCATCAGCCAGATGGACCAGGGTGTCATCAGCGTACATGGAGACCTTTTCGACAGTGGGACCCAGTCTCCAACCCTGAATTTCTGAGGAATCTCTAATTAACGATGCCAGGGCTTCAATGGCAAGTGCGAATAGCAAGGGGGAGAGAGGACACCCCTGTCTCGTACCCCGATGCAAGGAAAATTCAGCCGTTGTAACTCCATTCATCCTTACTCTCGCCCTGGGGTTCTTATAAAGTAACTGTACATATTTAATGTAGGTCGGAGGAAGGCCAAATTTGGTCAGAACAGCCCGTAAATAAGGCCACTCGACAGAGTCGAAGGCCTTCTCATTGTCAAGGGATATAACCACCCTACTCCCAGCATTATCATGACAAATTTGCAGGTTACTGAACAGCCTCCTGAGATTAATGCTTGTCGTTCGGCCTGGCATAAAGCCGGATTGATCGGGCCCTACAAGTGAAAGAATTACAGTGTTCAGTCGGAGCGCCAAAATCTTAGCGAGAACCTTGACATCCTGATTCAGGAGAGAGATTGGCCTATACGAACTACAAGAATCTCGAGGTTTACCATCTTTGTATATCAAAGCAATAATTGCCTGTGCAAAAGATTCGGGTAGGGTTTCAGATTGCAGAGCTTCAGAGAAAACCTCCAATAGTCTAGGCCCCACAACATCACCGTACCTTTTATACCATTCTGAGGGCGATTGCTTTCCCAATTTCCTCGGCCGTTATTGGACCATCCAGTACCGCACTATCCGCAGCTGACAGAGACGGAAGATTTATGTTTCCGAGATAGGTATCTAGAGCTGCTGAGTCATACTGCACCCTAGAAGAGTACAACTGACTGTAGTAGTCACGGAACTGGTTGGACATCCCTTCCGAATCAGTTATAAATTGGGTCTGGTTTGTAATACCGGCTATTTGCGTTTGCGGACACTCTGCTCTCGATAGGTATGCCAAGGTTCTCCCATTTTTATCCCCTTTTTCAAAGATTGTTTGCTGTTTTAGAAATATCTTCCTCGTGGACTCAGTTAATGCAAGGTTATATTCTCTTTGGAGTGATTTAAGTGAATTATGATTCACAGGTGTCACTGATTTCACAAACTCCTCTTCAGCCCCAGCCATTTTCTCCTCCAATTCCCGAATTGACCTCCCTCGCTTCACCCTAACCCCTTTTATGGCACTAATAGCACTCCCTCTGGCCACCGCCTTAAACGCATCCCACCGAGTGTTAATTGAGGTTTCCACCCCGTTGCATTGCCAATACACCTCTTGATCTCTTGATAGTGTGCTGCAGACCTCTTCATCTTCTAGCCACAAGGGGTTAAGAGCCCACCTCCTGACACCAATTTGGGTCCCAGACATGCGTAAAGACACCATTAATGGCGAATGGTCCAATATACCCCTCAGTAAGTACTCACTAGCCACCACCTTAGCCAGAAGACACCCGGATGCAAAAGCCAGATCAATTTGCAACAGCGATTTGTGGGTGGCGGAATGACAAGAGAATGCTCTGTCGTTTGGATGTTTCCATCTCCACAGTTCAGTTAAACCCAGGGCCTCAGCCCAGACAGCCAATGCCGTAGTTGGGCCCACCCCAGGGGTCAGTCGGTCCAGGGATCTATCCAGGATCCTATGAGCAATAAAGGGTCAGGCGGGAAGGCGGCAACTTTATCCATAATCTCCTGGAGAAATCGCACATCAAAGGGGGGTGGAATATATAAGCCTGCCACCAAGATATTGATATCATGTATTTTAGCATGCATTATGACAAATCGTCCCTTAGGGTCAGAGCAAATCGATAGGAGGGTAAAGGGGAGATGCTTAGCTACCAGGATTGATACTCCCCTGGCATAGTTAGAGTAGTGGGAATGAAATAGTTGCGCTATCCAGGGTTTTTTAATGGACATCGCTTTCCGGCCAAGTAAATGGGTCTCCTGTAGAATTATAATGTCAGGACTATAGTGCTTCAGGAATTGAAACACGATAGACCTCTTTATGCGATCATTAAGACCTCGCACATTCCATGAAATTATCTTACATGTCATCTAGCCCTACGGTAATAGTCAATTCTGCCAGGGAAGTACATCATATCCCAGTATCCCACAGCCCCCTCCAGGACCTCATAGCAGCAGGCCAGTCCATTCATACCAGACCATTGCTTAACCAAGTCCGCCGGGAAAGGATACTTTTTATCCCAATTAGGCGGAACACCAGTAAGACGGGTAGGCTGCTCCCATTCTTTAAGTATGACATCCTCAAAATGGCGTTGACTGGGAAACTCCAAGCACGGCTTGGCCACGTCAAATAACTCACCCTTAGGCGGGGGAGCCGCCTCAGGAGGATCCAACGCCAAAACCTCAAACATTTGAGACAGGATCGAAGGGGTGTCGAAGACCACCTCCATTGTCTGGTCACCAGCAGCACCAAACAATTGCTGGTCATCCGGCTCATCCAAATCTTCACAGAGCTCCCCCTCCTCAGCCGGGGGACAATCGGACCAGTCCAAGGGCTCAGAAACATCAACATCACGGTCCGGCGGGGCCGGAGAAAGGTGTTTCCGCTTAGCCGGAGCTTTCTGAGCAACCACAGCAGAAAACATATTCTCAAGGCTGGCCAACCTGGCGCAAACCTCGGATTGCGAATCCCCACCCATGACAACGTCACACGGGGTCCGGAACAGGCGGGGAGGGGTAGGAGATGACGCCGGGGTACCGGACTGGCGCGCAATGTTCCGCTGTGCACATGGAATGCATATTATGACATCATCCCCTGGGATAGGAGCCCCACAACCCCCACACACCCTGGATTGCGCCTAAGGGCCGTTTCCGGTATCGCTGGAAGCCTCCATATGGTGAAATTGTGGTATTCGCAAAAACCCAGGGATTTATGCAATAAGCGACCCGGGATGCCCCTTTAATGTCCCGTTAGTGGGAGGATTTGGAACATATAATCTTTGGAATGGACAAGATCCCACTAGCCAGGTATCTAAGACCGGGAGACCCCTGTAGCCCGGGATCCCAGGATCTGCAATGGAAGGAACAACAGTCACTCCATATCCATGACAAAGGCAAACATGCAGCAGCACATTAAAAACAACAATCCAAGTACATGCACAGACAAGAAACACAGATAAAATAAAGGCACACATATGCGCCCAATTCATTTAGGGAGTACCACATTTCCAGATGTGCCATATAGTTTAGCGTGCACATGAGTGTAAACAAAAATTGGTACATGCACATAACATTCATAGAATACCAATCCTTGATGCATACATCCTAGCAATAAAAATACACATAAATTGACACAAGCACCGACTCACGATGGCGGCGCCGTTCGCGGCAGCAGAAGCAGCCAGCCTCACAAGCAGGAACGAGGAGGAAGGAGAAGAAGGGCGGGCCATGCCAGACGCGCGAAGCGCTCCGGCCCCGCCCACCTTCCAGGCAAACAGTACAGCGCGGGCCGCGCGAGACGTGGCCCCGCCCCCGCCTGAAACTTAGACGGAGCAAAGTAAAAACCGCCGCGTAATAAGAAGCGGGCGCCGGACGCACATGGCGCCGGCCCCGCAGCCAACACCCCACACAACAGAGTCCGAACAAACACCCAGGCACAGTGCCGGTACAAACCGCCGCCTGAGGTGGAGAAGCTCACAAAAAAAAAAAAAAACACTCAGCTAACACAAGCCCCCCCCTTTCTAACGCAAGAAGAAGGGACCAAGCAGGGAAAGGAGGCATCACCATAAGGTGAAAAGGAAGGGGCATCCCAAATCCGGATCACCAGGCCGGACGGCCGCGTTGCCCCATAGTATAGCATAGTCTAGCGGAGGAGCAAGGCTCCTAGGAACCATAGGGTGCCATCTACCTGGGAATGGGAGGGCAACACTGAACCGCAGCTGAGGTAAGGGTTTCCGTTGCAGCCCCCCCTCCTGCGTAAGGGGAGGGTGGCAGGGCGGGGGGTAGTCTTTTGCCTGGAATTCCACTTTAAAAGGAGGCCCTTACAGTTGCTTTGTGTTGGCAGTGTATCTTGGATCTCCTCTTGAAACTGCTATCTTGGACTGGTATCTCGTTTTTACCCAGCTTGCTTTTTGACACAGAACTTCTGCCTGTCACCCAGGGCCTGCTTCTCGTATATGATCATTGGCTTGTCTGACCATTCTCCCACATACTGTACTGTTCTGTACTCTGCCCCTTTTTCCACGGTAACGCCCAGCTTCTTGGGGGAATGACCTTGGTTGTGTCAGCAGCCCAACTTGTCCTTCCTTGACGGCTCTAGTGAACACCAGACCTGCCAGTAGACTCCAGTACCTAAACCTAGGAATCTACCTTGGCTGCTGCTAACTTGAATTCAGACCTGCAGTCATCAGATAATATGACACTTGTTTCCCGCAGATCCTTCAGACATTGCTTTTTGGTCTGCAGAGCTCCTCAATTCTGTATATTTGTAAATACAGCCGCACATTCGCGGCTTTAGCACTTGCAGTTTCACTTACACTCAATGTGAACCATGCAATACGGAACGTAAGTGCGCCTTTAATAATACCCACCAAAACCCGCTATATTTCACAACACAGCCCCAGATTACCATGCACACTGTACTACCATAAAGCAAAACATGGCGAAAACGAAGAATACACAGTACAGTACTTTGGGGTGCCTCCCGGTTGTGGCTGGTCGTTTCAAACTTCAAGATTAACTGTCAGGATATCGGCTTCTCAGGGGCCTGATCTTACAGAAGAAGGCTGCAAAACACTTCACATGTCAATACCTCTGTACATTGTAAGTTGTTTCTTTGGGGTGCCTTACAGTGTTCCAAGCAAGCTGTTTGCTTTTTGTGGGGCCCGTCTGTTCAGTATCCACAGTGTGATGATGGCCTCCAATGAAAAAGCTTCCGTACAAAAAGCTCGAAGTGAAAGAAAAGAAAAAAAAAAAAAAAACCCACAGGTAAAAGGGGGGAACCCCACAAGGAAAAGGTTGACCAAACCTCTCAGGAAAAAGCAGGCCAAGCCTCCCAGAAAAAAGGAGGCAAAGCCCCCCAGATAAGTGGAGGCAAATCTTCCCAGCAAGGATAAGGAATCCAAGGTGTTGCTGTTATTGGACAATGCTCCTGAACACCCAGATCCACACAAGAGGTTCAGGTGCTTTCATCTCTCATTCAGCCACTTGACCAGGGGGCAATAAGAACATTCAAGGAACACTACACATGATAAAATGATAATCAATGGAGAGGATTGTCAGTGCAATTGAAAAAGATCCCAATTTAGAGAACATCTTGAAAACATGGAAAAAAGGGGGGCATGGTTAAGCAATGGCCGCGTGAAGACGCTCACTGAGAGAGCTCTGCGCACAAATAAGCTGGAAAGACCCCAATACCCTGCCAGAGAAACCCCATAACCACATGTCACGGAGAAGGAAGACTAGGGCAGTGGCTGGAAGCTCCCGAACAGCCAGGATCTCACAGTTCTTCCCTGTGGGAGAGACGTCTAACCCGCGGAGCCAGGGCCGCAAGATGGCGTCGGAACTGGGACGCCGAGGGAAGGAGCCGGCAAACAACATGGCCGCAACTGCTCCCCAGCAAGAGGACAGTCAGAGAGAGGCACCGGAGGAGAGGCCCTCTGCAGCAATGCCGGAGACGCGGGCGCGAAGGGACCCACCTGCCAAGTCACTGGTGGATGGTGGCAGGACGGCGAGCGGCGAGAGCGACGATCTGGCGGCGGCTTCATGGTCGGAGACCTCCCAAGAAGAGATGCGGAGCGAAGGTGAGGAAGGAGTGACACCGAGGAGTGGAGGGGAGGTGGCAGACCGACGGCATTCCAAAGTCGCAGCGCCGCCCGAAACAGCTGACTTAAGCTCTTGGCGGGGAGAGCGGCGGCTGCCTCCGCCGCGGCCCGCTGCGGAAGACGGCGGTGACAGCGGCGGAGTGGAGGGCGCTGCCGGAGGACGGTGCCCGGATCTGAGGGGGGGTGGGGGGGGGCTGGGCGTCGCCTCGGGATTCCCAGCGGGCCCCAGTTCACACCACAGGAGGGGCCGCTGCCTTGCCCCCTTCACGGAGGGATACTCTCTCATCAGGGGGAGCATCAGGGAGCAGATCATACACTCCCCCATCATCCCCTCCATCATCAGTGTTGTTACCGGGGGCAGGAAGAGAGCAGCCGTGCCAAGCACACCCGCACCCCTCTGACTCCCCAGCCAAGTTAAGCAGAGGAACACTAAAGGGAGCCCCAGATGTGGATTTGGCCATGGACTACTCCCCGGGCTCATCCAATGAGCAGGGATCCACCCAGGGATCGCATGCCCAGGCTATGGGATGGCGTAGGGGGCTAGAGACCAGCAATGACCCGCACGGTGCGGGGCTCACCCCCTCTTGCTCTGCACCCCACGGGAGGCCATGCAGTCTTGCCTCGCAGCTCTCCTGGCAATTAGATGGGGACGACCCAATGTGGATGGCGCCTGGAGACCCTGAAATACTGGCACCAGGGGTGGCAGAATTAAACGCTGCAGGCTCATTTCCAGGGGGACCCTCCAGGGTGGATACGCCCTTTGCGCACCCTCCAGATGACAGAGCAATCTGCAGTCGAGCACTGGGGACCCCGGCGGGCGCAGGCCTGGGCTCCTGTCCTGGCGAGGGACCACCGTCGTTGGCGGGCCTACCGGATCATGACCAGATCCCCTCCACACAATATAACCTAGAAGTCTTATTGAAATTCTTACCTTCCAAAAAAGACTTTGAGAACTACACCAATAGAATGGAGACCCTGTTCAGGAGAGAATTAGATGAAGTCACAAAATCTGTATCCGAGGTTGCGGAGAGGGTCCAGGTCTTGGAGCAGAACCAGGGGACCACAGATCAGCGTCTTGAAGCCTTAGAGAGAGCAAACACAGCCCTGCAGCGCACCCACGCCAACTCGAACCAACACATTGCCAGAGCATTGCTGCATTTGGATGATATGGAAAACAGAGGAAGACGGAACAACATCCGGATCCGAAGCCTTCCGGAGGTTCCAGAGCATAGTAACCTGGAGGCAGTCGCTCTCACCATCTTTAATGAGCTCCTGGGACGGCGCCCAGATGAGCATATCGAGATCGACAGAATACACAGAGCACCGGGACCGCGATCGACGGATCCTGCCAGACCCCGAGATATAGTATGCTGAATTCACTACTACAAAATAAAAGAAGAGATAATGCGGAAGGCTTGGGAAACAGGGCCCTCATCTTACCACGGGGCCCCTATCACATTGCTGCCTGACCTGGCGAGACGCACTCTACAGATGCGGCGGGTACTAAAACCCCTATTGGAGAAGATCAAGTCAGTGGGAGCCGCCTACAGGTGGGGCCACCCCTTCCACCTAGTGGTCACCAAGCAGGGCCGCTCTTTTGCTCTGCGCTCTCCATCTCAGCTCCCTAACCTCTTTGGTTTCTTGGATTTACCAGCCCTCCACGTGGATGATTGGCTTTCTCCGGATCTCGGCTTCGGTGAGGTGGGTCCGCAGCGCGGTGGTCGGCGACCTCGCAGTCCACGCAGAGAAGGCAACAGGTGCAGGAACCGGATAAACTAGTTGGACTGGGTCCGCCCCCCTCCGAAGACTGAGGGTGGGGGGACTCGCTAACGGACACTGCTTTGGGATCTTGCCGGCTGGTTTACTTGTTGCGAGCCGAGAGGATCTGCGTTCGGGCTCCTCTGGATTGCCGATGGGACCCAAGCCCCTTCGTACGCCTAGTCTGACCACACTGATGTGGCGGACTGGGGCCAAAATTAAACATCTACACATCTTCCTGCCGGAGCGGTCTACCCTGAGGGGGCACTCGGCGGCCCTAGCGAGGAAACACCAATTGGCGATGATCTAGGCGCGGCATGGGCGGGCCAGAGCGGCGGGTCTGGTTTGGGTTTCGCTGTTAATAAGTAGTTCTGTGTTAGCAGATGGTTATTTCTCCTGTTTGTTCTGGTTATGACATACTGTTATCTAACCTTCTTGGTTGCTGCGGGGGCTCTGACGGGATTCGCCCCCTACTCCGGACGCACATGGAACAAGATGGCATGGAGCTCGTGGCTTGGCTCGCCCGGGGGGGGGGGGGTGTTGTGGGACCGCCCGGTTGCCCAGCAGCAGAAACCTAGACGGGACAGTTACTTGTTATATTTAATTGTTAGTCACACATGTGGCTTAAATAAGTTACCTTGAAAGCCTCGTTTCACCTGGCATTGACGGGTATTGCACCTATCGTTAGGAAAGCGCATCTCTCATACCGAGGCTACTGCTTTTCATCCTCCCGACATAGGCCTTCCTCCCTTGCCCATAAGAGGCAGTGTGAAGAACGTAATTAGTTACACTTAGTAATTTCCCCCTCAATTAGCTCCCTTCCCCCCCCTTTTCCCTTTTTTGACAGGGAAACAACTATCCTCTCACCCCTCCTTTCCTGTACTTCCTCCCCAATAGTCCTCCCCAGATCCCCCTGCATCACTCTATACAGTCTCCCCCCCAAACTACAATGGTGGAACTGACAGTGTGCTCCTTTAACGTAAAAGGTTTTAATATACCTGAAAAGAGAGCCAAGGTCCTATACGATCTCCACAAACAAAGGGTGGGAATCGCCCTGCTCCAGGAGACGCACTTCAAGGCAGGTCAGGTTCCCAAAATACATGACAGGTACTTCAATTCTTGGCACCACTGCCCGAACCCTGAGGCTAAGACGAAAGGGGTATCTGTTGCATTTCACAAATCAGTCCCTCATGAGATCCTAGACACAAAGAGTGATCCCCAGGGTCGCTTCCTCTTTGTGAAAGTAAAGCTCTTCAGTAAAAAATATACTCTAGTAAACATCTACGCCCCCAACTCCGACCAAGTCAACTTTTGTGTCGGTGTCCTCCGGATTCTTGAGGAGTTTGCAGAGGGGATAATTATCACTGGAGGCGACTTCAATATTCCTTTTAACCCCCAAATTGACAGTTCATCGGGGAGGGCGGCTGTTTCGCTGAGCAAGCTCAACAGGTTGAAAAAGGCCATAGCGAATCTCCAATTAATAGACACATGGAGGGTGCTTAATGGCTCCAAGAAAGACTACATGTTCTACTCTCATGCTGCTAACTCCTACAGCAGAATCAATTATTTATTACTCAGTCATCACGCCCTAGATTGGGAGCCTAGAGCGTGGATTGGCCCTATAGTGTGGTCTGACCACGCTCCCATATTTATCGCCGTCCGTCTCCCAGGTCTTGCTGCAACAGGCTGGACATGGAGACTGAACGATAACTTGCTCGGTGATCCTCCGCGGTGGAGAATGTCATCAAACAGTTCTTGGACGACCATAGAGGAGATCCCACCCCCCTACCATTCCAATGGGAGGCCTTGAAGTGTGTCCTTAGGGGGGAACTAATCAAACACGGGGCTAGGCTCAAGAGGGAGCGGGCCTCACTTATAACGCAGACCCTAAAAGAGATCCACTCCCTAGAGCAGGAGCACAAAAATCAGCCCACAAACCCCAAATTGTTGGAACTCCAGAAGGCTAGGGAGAAGCTACAAAACCTTTACAACCAATCTTACTTGCAAATACAGAGATAGAGGTAAGGCCCAGCTTTACGAATCAGTAAACAAATGTGGTCGCATGCTTGCCAGAGCGCTGAACCCGAGGTCTACAGCAGCACAGATACCCGCCCTCCAAAAAAGGGACAGAACTATAGCTCAGACCCCATCTAGTATCACGAACACCTTCAGGGATTTTTATGCCTCGCTTTATAACATTCAGAGCCCTCTGCGCGACATCCCTGGGAATCAGGAGCCCTCAGAGGCAACTACCTCATATATAGAAAGCACCCCTCTCCCGGTTATCCCTGCAGAAGAGGCTGAGCTTCTGGAGCTACCCTTTTCGAGGCAAGTAGCAACTAGGGCAATCAAGGAAGCACCAGCGGGCAAGTGTCCAGGCCCCGACGGCTTTACCTCTAAATTCTACAAGCAATTTGGGCCCCATGTGGCCCAGTTTTTAACAGATATTTTCAATAGCATTACTGAACAATGTCCCTTTCCTAGGCAGACACTGGAAGCAGTGATTTCAGTTATCCCTAAACCGGGCAAGGACACCACCCTCTGCAGTAACTACAGACCAATCTCCCTTATCAACATTGATCTCAAACTTTTTGCCAAGATCATTGCCCTGCGCCTGCAGCCACTGCTTCCGGGCCTAATTCACCTGGACCAGGTGGGCTTTGTCCCGGGGAGGGAGGCTAGGGACAACACCAACAAACTATTTGACTTGATATCACATGTACAGTCAACTAAGATACCTGCCTGCCTTCTTGCGTGTGATGCGGAGAAGGCATTTGATAGGGTGGACTGGGCATTTATCAAGGCCACCCTCCGACAGATTGGTGTTGGCCCTGGCCTCCTCTCCAAAATTCTCGCCCTATATACCTCTCCGACTGCTAAGGTTAGAGCTAACGGAATTTTATCCGACTCATTCCCTATAAATAACGGCACGCGGCAGGGGTGCCCTTTGTCCCCTCTTCTCTTTATTCTCACCATGGAACACCTAGTGATTGCCATCCGGAACAACCCTGACATCAAAGGGATACAAGTAGCTGGACACCAGCACAAGGCCTCCCTCTATGCGGATGACGTGCTGTTGCATTTAACATCCCCACAAATCTCCTTCCCAGCGGTGCTACAAGAATTCAGGCGCTTCAGTCGGGTAAGTAACTTCAAAGTTAACTACTCGAAGTCTGAGGCCCTCAACCTCACCCTGTCGCAGCGGGCAGTTAGGAGCACAGTTTCCCCTTTAAATGGAAACCCCACTCCATCAAATATCTAGGCGTCCAAATCCCAGCCGACCTTTCCAAACTATATGAGCTAAATTATTCCCCTCTTCTAACTAAAACATTGGCAGACTTGGGTTCATATGGCAAGAAACCCATCTCCTGGTTTGGTAGGATCAACAGTTTAAAAATGAATATCCTCCCAAAGCTTCTCTATGTCTTCTAAACGGTCCCTATTAGAATACCGGGTAGCTTCTTTCGGAAACTGAGGTCAGCCTTCTCCAAATTTGTATGGGGGGTCACCAAACTGAGAATACGATTGACAACGCTCTCTAGGGACAAGGGGAGGGGGGGCGTGGGTCTTCCAGATCTGAAGGAGTATCACACTGCGGCAGTCATACAGAGAATAACGGACTGGAAGTGCAGGGGTAAGGACAAGCTATGGGTGCAGTTGGAGAAATCACTCTCCCCTCTCAACCCTACCTTGATTGCATGGGCGGCCCCCCTCACCAAACCGCAAAGGGATTCTACACCTGTTCTCGTGAGACACTTTTTGGAGACCTGGGACCCCCTACAGAGTAAATACCAACTAGTCCGCAGACCGAGCCCCCTCACCCCAATTTTTGACAACCCCGCATTCTAACCGGGGCTCCTCTCCCGAAACTTTCTTATCTGGGAAGCATCGACTGATACAACAGTGGGACAGATATTAAAGACAGGGAGTGTGCCTGCATTGAGTGACCTGAAGAGGGAGGCAGAGGGAAGACATGTCTCTTGGCTGCTACACAGGCAGCTACATGCATTCATTACCTCCAACAACTTGGTGGAGGTGTCGCGGATACCACCAACAGAATTTGAATCCCTGGTCACGCAGGAAAAACCCCCTGCCCACGTAGTGTCCACTCTCTATGCCCTTCTTCAGAGGACGAAGCAGGCTACACCCCCTAAGTTTGTTGGAACCTGGGAGAGGGAATTGGGAATTCAGATCACAGACCTCTCCAAGATTTATCTGGGCACCTTCGGAGCGTCAGTCGCAAATGCCACCCAGGAGAGAAGGTGGTATAAATGCCCGGAGGATATACACCGGTTTGCGGCTTCATACCCAGATGAATGTTGGAGATGCCAGAAAGAAACAGGCAACATGACCCACATTTGGTGGGGCTGCCCAGTTATTAAGGCTCTATGGGATCAAATATTCGGCATTTACGAGCAAATTTCAGGCACTAAGATAGCTAACACACCTCAGTCGGCACTTTTTCACACTCACTTATCCCTGGTCCGATGTTGGATTTTAAAAAGGGGATCTTGAGCTGGCCTACGGACACGGATAGTGACGTGGATGGACACAGATATGGTTTCAGTTTATCAGGTTCCATCCACTACACAACCCCTTATATACTCTCCCTACTAGTACCTCGCCATCCCTACCCCCCCCCCCCCAGCTCCCCCATCTTCTCCTAGCCTCACCCGTCCCCTACACAGCACAATATCAAGTACTTGCTGTGGGTCTCCTTCACCTCTTCAAATACACGTGGGTACCGGGGCGGGGGGTTCTCCCGCAATGGGCAGCAGGGAGTGGACTCAAACTGACAGGTTGGGCGGCCGCGGGCTGGCCTAGGCGGCCCCACGTTGTTTTCCGGGGACATCCCCAGCCCCACGTTTCCCCACCTGAATGTGAGTAATTGTGATTACCCCCATCCCCGGGTTCAGTCGATGTAAAGTGTTCTTTGGAGGTCATCATACTATGGGAAATTATGTGGGACCTGTGTATGTTGCAGAATGTAATCATGTGCTGTGCCCTCCATTCTTTCCCCATCCCTTTTTCTTTATTCTGTACCCCCCTCCCCATCTTTGAAAAAACAATAAAATTTGATTATACTAAACATGGAAAGAATATACCATTACTGTCAAAAAGCTGTAAAACCAAAGACCATGAACTTGTGCTGGAGGAATATTTGGCCTCAATGGGGATCTGGGGAATGCTGAATACTTAAAGTGCACCTATAGTCAGAAAGGAAGTTTATGTGTTCACCGTCCATCCTCAGCCCTGTGCCTCAAAACACCCTGAAGATTCCCAGGCCGATCAGCTCCCTCCCCACGGGACACCCAAAATCGTGAAATCGTGTGTGAAACCCCCAGAAAGCAGCCGCCTCTCGCACGTCCCTCTAGCAGGGCACGCACCTGCGCTGGCCGTTTGTGAATGGCCGGCGGCCCTGTAAGAGGGACGCGCGAGAGGCGGCGGGTGTTGGGGTGAAAATCCTGGGTGTTGGTCCACTTTAAAGTGGACTAGTCACCAGGATTTTGTCTATCCTGGTGATTGGCCCCTGCCCTGGGGCATACCAATGCAAGATGCCCCCTGTGTGAAACCCCCCGGATCTCTGACTTTCACTGAACCTTCCGCCGTTTCCACGATGTGTGTGCAGGCACTAGTCCAATTAGTGCTTTATGCACCGCAAAATGCTACGGGGTACCTGTGGAATGCGTGCTCCTGCTACAGGGAAGCCGGGGGTGGTGGCGAAGACAGCGTCATGGGAGCCACCAGGATCAGGTAGGATTACCAGCACCCGGGGAGGGGGCAAGGGGTGAATGATCCACTTTAAAAATTTTTCAGTAAATTGCAAAATGAAATCCAGGAAACAATATTGTGATTTACCTTTATCAGATCTCCTCCAAGAATATCTAGAACTCTCCCTCTATATGGCATAGTGTCTGATCCTTTAATGAGACATCCGTCTCCTATTTTCCAGTCATATGGTTCTTTTAGTCCAGGGCCTTTAAACGAAGTCTGCATTTCAAGCATAAGTACGCCAAGCTCATTTTCTAAAACACAAAGCCACAATAAATGCAAAAATATATATATAAACATTTTTTAATTCAATTCAACTTATTCCAATTTACTTCATTTTGAGGGCAGTCAAACTAAAATTAACAAAGATGAATCTGCCAGAAAAAAAAATATAAATGTGCCACACATTGCAAGAAACATTTACTAAAACATTTGCATGCAGAAAAAATATAAATTATATTTTGCACTAGTCTAATTTGCACCAATGTGGCAAATTCTGGCACATTGTGCTTGATAAATCAGGCCCCATATACTCATAATGGGAAAGCTAATGACTAATAATGTGAATCAACATATCAAAATAAATCATGAACATACAAAGAACTTTAGTCTCGTTACATTTTCATTATAAGGACAAGAATATTTCGAAACATCAGAAATTAAGCTCATGATGAGCATACAAAAAATAATGTTTGCTAATAAACTTTATTCAAAAAATGTTTCTATCTGTGCTTTTTTTCTCGTGCTTTGCGACAGGCAGAGCAGGGAGAAGCTGCAGGCGGAACAGAGCAGCATGTGTCACCTAAGTGCTATGTGTACAGCCATATGCTGCCCTGTGTGTAAATCACATTTTACAGTATAGGGCTAGAAATATGTACAATGATAAAAAATGAAAATGAATCTGACATACAAAAAAGGTGACATAGCTAGTTTGCTTGATCAAAAAAATTAGAATTCGTAAAAGAGAAGAACGTTGTGAAGCCACCCCTGAGATGTTACAAATAGTGTCCCCTGCCCCCCTAGTTTACTGGCCATAGACTTAGGCGAGCCTTCTCTTCTTCCCCAATCATTTGTCTGAAGCTGTTCTGGCAGAGAGCCAAGGCAGTTTATATCCTAAAAAAAATGGGCTTTATGGTTCCACTGTTTCTGATTAATTGGTGGGAGTCAGATTCTCTGAAGTGCTTGGGGTGTGGGGTTCTTACCAGGCTCTAAATAGACCCAAATATTGGTCATAAAATCTGGTCTGGTCATTATTTAAATAAACAATTACATGAATTATTTGCCAAATAGCCCTATAACCAGTGGCATACATAACCCTGATGCCCCCCCCCTCCCAAATCATGGTTACGCATGCCACTGGTGTATGAACAGAAGACCAAGTAGCAGCCTTGCAAACTTGTTCAACAGAAGCCTGATGCTGAAAAGCCCAAGATGCTCCAACAGCACGAGTAGAATGAGCAGTAACACGAAAAGGGGGAACCTTCCCCTTGGCAGAATAGGCCCCAACAATGGCCTGCCGAATCCATTTACTAATGGAAGACTTAGCGGGCGCCAGACCTTTTCTGGGCCCAGAGGACACCACGAAAAAGGCATCCGTCTTACGAAAAGGAGAAGTAGTCACCAATATTTCACACATCGAACCACATCCAAAGAATGTAAGGTCCTCTCCTTGTCATTACTAGGCTTAGGACAAAAGGAAGGGAGAACTACATCCTGATTGAGGTGGAAGGCTGAAACAACCTTAGGAAGGAAATCCGGCTTAAAGCGGAAAACTACCTTGTCCAGGTGCCTCTCAAAGTAAGGAGCCTGAATAGACAAGGCTGCCAACTCAGAGACACGCCGAACAGAGGTAATAGCCACCAAAAAGGCAACTTTCTGAGTGAGCAGAGAAAGAGCAACATCATGCACCGGCTCAAAAGGAGGCCCCTGGAGAGCCGACAGAACCAAGTTTAAATCCCAAATGGCAGCAAGGGCTTTCTAGGAGGCCGCACATGAGTAACCCCCTGGAAAAATGTCTTAACCAGGGGATGAAGGGCAAAAGACCTTTGAAAGAAAACCGCCAGGGCAGAAACCTGCCCTTTCAAAGTACTAAGCTGGAACCCTGAGTCCAG
Organism: Gastrophryne carolinensis; assembly: GCA_027917425.1. Classification (NCBI taxonomy): domain Eukaryota; kingdom Metazoa; phylum Chordata; class Amphibia; order Anura; family Microhylidae; genus Gastrophryne; species Gastrophryne carolinensis. The sequence continues at coordinate 66,085,394 of CM051236.1, read as the reverse complement.
ACCATGTTGAAGAAACTCCAGAATTCTGGGAATAGAAAAAACCCTACAAGGCAAGGCCCTAGCCTCGCACCAGTTAATATAAGACCTCCAAGTCCTATAGTAGACGTTAGAGGAAGATCTCTTCCTAGCTCTAACAAGAGTCTGAACCACCGCATCAGAAAGACCTTCCTCCTTTAAGATGGAGGTTTCAGCAGCTACGCCGTCAAAGCCAGTGCTGGTAAATTGGGGTAGCATAGCTGACCCTGGGTGATAATATCCGGAAGAAGAGGCAGATAAAACTGCTCTACTGCCAGCCGCACGACGTCTGCGAACCACACTCGTCTTGGCCACCAGAACTGCTGGTGCCCCTTCTAGAGTAAGCTTGCGCACCACCTTGCCCACCATGGAGAGGGGGGGGGGGGACAGGTACAGAAACCCCAGTTCCCTCCAAGCCAGGGACATGGCATCCACTGCCAGGGCCAGAGGATCCTGAGACAGACACAAAGGCAGGAAGCTTGTGATTGTGACGTGAGGCAAAGAGATCCACCTCAGGAGTCCCCCACTTGTGAAAAAGGGACTGGAATACCCTGGAACTGAGAGACCATTCTCCTCGGCGAGAGGATCTCCTGCTCAGGGAATCCGCCTTCGTGTTCTCCACTCCCGGGATGTAAATGGCTGAGATGCATGGGACATTGCTCTCTGCCCCTGCCCAAACAAGGATCAGAGATACCTCCCTGAGGGCACTCCTGCTGCGAGTCCCTCCTTGGTGATTGATGTAAGCGACCGCCGTCTGATTATCCAATCGGACTTGAACTGGCAATCCCTGCAAGAGAAGAGTCAAGTGAGACAGAACCAACCAAATGGTCCGCAGCTCCAAAACGTGGATGGGGGTATGAGCCTCCCAAGGCCCCCATGACCCCTGGAACTGATGTTCCCTCCAGAAGCCCCCCCAGCCTGACAGGCTGGCATCCGTGGTGACCGTTTCCCAACAAGGGGTCAGAAAGGATCTGCCCTTCTACAGATTGCTTGACACTAGCCACCACTGAAGGGACTGCTGAGCCCAGGGAGACAGCAGACAAGACTGATCCAATGACAGCGGACACTTGTCCCAAGTCGCTAGAAGATGGAGCTGAAGCGTCCTCATGTGAAACTGGGCAAAAGGGACTGCCTTGAAAGAAGCCACCATCAGACCTACCAATCTCATCCCTAGCCGGATAGACAGGCGAGGATTGGAAAGCAGAAGCAGAATCAAATCAAATCTTGGATCAGAAGAATTTTGGGCTGAGGAAGGAACACCCTGGCATGAAAGGCATCCAGAGTCATGCCCAGAAACGAAACCTCCCTGGACGGGAAGAGGGAGGACTTGGGATAGTTGATCACCCAACCAAACCTCTCCGGCGTGGTTACCACCACTCTGGTGTCTAGCGCCGCTTGGCTGAGAGAGAAAGCCAAAATGAGAAGGTCGTCCAGGTATGGTACAATGCGAATGACCTGGACTCTGAGGAAAGCCATCACCCCCGCCAATACCTTGGTGAACACCCATGGAGCAGAGGTAAGCCCGAATGGAAGGGCCACAAACTGAAAATGCGGATCTTCCACCACGAACCTGAGGAATCTCTGGTGTGCCAGGAAGATAGGTACATGCAGATATGCATCCCTGATGTCTATGGACATCATGAAGTCCCCCTGGCGAAGAGAATTGACGGCTGACTGCAAGGATTCCATGCAAAATTTCCTGAAGCGGATAAACCAATTGAGGAGCTTCAGATCCAAAATGGGTCGAACGGAGCCGTCCTCCTTGGGCACCGTGAATAGATTGGAATATAATCCCAAGCCCCTTTCCGCGGAAGGCACTGGGCAAACCATGTCCAGCAGATAACTTACTGTCGCCCGGAGCCCCTGTGCGGCCAGTGGATCCGAAGGCACTCGAGACCTGAAGAATCTGGGAGGAGGCCGGATCTCGAATTCCAGCTTGTAATCGGAAGACATCACTTCCAGAATCCATTTGTCTGAGACCTCCTGCTCCCAGACCTGGAAGAAGTGCCGCAGCCGTCCCCCCACCCGCAAGGTGCTGAGCTGGCTTAGCAGCGGGCTTGGAACTCCAATTGTGACCTGGACGGGCACGACGTCTGCCTCTACTCCAGGAATCACCTCTGAGGGTAGAGAAGGCCAAAACTCTGCCAGTTCTGGCACCACGAAAGGAAGGGTTAAAAGAGGCCGCCCCCCGAAAGGGACGACATTGCCTCTTACGCTGAGGTAACTTCCCTCCTTTCGTGACAGAATCTAATCTTTCTCCAAAGAGCCACAATCCCACAAAGGGAAGTGCTGTAAGCGACTTTTTGGCCACAAAATCAGTCGCCCACTGGCGCAACCATACTGACCGCCGAATAGCTACAAGCAAGGCCGAGGTTCTACCACACATGACAATGGTGTCATCCAAGGCGGCAAGCACAAAGGACATGAACAATTCACACCGCTTAAGGGCGGTGAACTCATCACTAGCCGGGTCAAGCCTGGAGGTACTCAACAGATCTCTAACCACAGACCTGGTAGCCACTGTCATAAGCGCCGCAAGCACAAACAGGCCGCAAGGCTGAACCAACACTCGCAAACGCGTGGCAAGCCATCTGATCAATGCGTTTGTCCTCACCATCTTTGAGAGTGGTGGAGTCAGAAGAATGCAAAATAGAAGTATTTGACAACCCGAGCAACGGGGCATCCACCTCGGGAGGGGACGACCATCGTTTAACCACGTCCACCGGAAAGGGATACTTTTTATCCCAACCTTGAGGAATACCTGGAAGCCGAGTAGGCTTCTCCCATTCCTTAAGAATAATGCCATCAAAATGCTTTTGATTTGGGAACTCCAGGCGCGGCCAAGAAGTCCCAAAGAATTCCCCTTTTTGAGGAGCAGCCTCCTCAGGAGGAGAAATTGCCAGAACCTCAAAAAGGTGAGCCAAGACCTTCGGGGTATCCACAGCATACCCCTGCCCTTGCTCAGTATCAGCACCAACAAACTGCTGATTGTCAGAACCCTCAAATAATTCCCCCTCTTCTAGCGGGGAATAATCAGACCAGTCAAGAAAATCATAATCATCAAACTCAAAGGCCGGCGCGGCTGGAGACAAATGCTTTCGCTTAGCCGAGGCCTTTCTGGCAACAGAGCCAGAAATACATTTCTCAATATTAGCCAGTCTGACACACACATCAGATTGCGACTCCCCACCTGTGACAACATCACTAGGGGTACGGATAAGGCAGGGTGGGGAAGGAGATGAGGCCGGGACCACAGACCCAGACGCCTGGGCCCCCGACTGCTGCGTTATGGCCCGCTGAACCCAAGGTATTCAAATAAGTACATTATCCCCCACAAGGGATGCCCCACAACCCACACACTGTCAGGGTTGCGCCGAGGGGAGCCCATGCCCGGTATCCTGAGAAGCCTCCATATGGTGATTTTAATGTAGTCGCTATGACCAGAGGGATTTACGCTATTAAGCTACCCGGGATGCCCCTTCAAGTTCCAAGTGGGAGGATTTTTTATTTTTTCTTTAAATTCTTTGGGAACCCTAAATTAATCTCTAAGGGACCCTAGGAAAGGGAGAACCCCCTCTTTAAACATCAAAAGAAGGGATCCCACCTGGAAGACATGAGAACAAACATAAGTGTCAACATGCACATCACCCACCATATAAGACAGATAAAATGGTGAAACAAATAAAATCTACTTACAGCAGCAAAGCGGCAACCGTCAACCCTCACAGCAGCGAGGGAATGAGAGGGAGCAGCCCAAGGGGCACAGAGGGACATGGTAGGGGGGAGAACACACACCAATAGGTGAAAAGGGTAAGAGGGACGGGGCATCCCAAACCGGGATCACCAACCTGGACACTGCCTACCCCTTTGTATGGGGTCTCACGGGTGGGCAAGCTCCCATATACACCGTAAGGTGCAGCCTACCATTGCCTGGACCTTCAGCCTAGGCTGGGAGGCTACTGCTATAGTTTAAATTAAAAAAAAGGTTCAGGCAGCAATAGAAACAAAAGGCCGGGGGGTTACCCCGGCTATCTGCAAGGAGGAGACAACCATCTTCTGACTTGCTCGCCGACTGCAAAGACGAAAGACTGGGGAATGGTGGGAGGTCCCAGGTATTTATGGACCGGGAGGGGTTCCTTTTTTTCATGTCATCTCTGCAAGATCGCCCTCTACAGGACAGTTACCCAAGTGTCATGGATATTCGGAAGCGGGGTGTGTGACATACTGGGAATACTCACTTCACTTTACTTGCACCGTTTACCTTGGGGCTGATTTAGAGCCAGGTGAAAATTTACATATAAACATAGAAGGTTGATGGCAGAAGGAGACCATATTTATCTAGTCTGCCCTTAAGTTTTTTACTGTATGTTCTCTTTATCTTAGGATAGATTTGTGCTTATCCCAGGCATGTTTACATTCACTTCTTGTCGATTTTTCAACTACCTCTGCTGGTTTGTTCCAAGCATCTACTACTCTTTCTGTAATACAATATTTTTTAACATTGCTCCTGATCTTCCCTCAGACTAGCTTCAGGTTGTTCTATCATTAAGTTTCTTCTTAAAAACACTTTCCATCTGAACCTTATTCAATTATTTCACATATTTAAAGGTCTCAATCATGTCCCCTCTCTCCCTTCTTTCCTCTAGACTTTACAAATTAAATTTTTTATGTCTCTCCTGATAAGTCCTTCCACCATTTTTTTTTGCCCGCCTTTGGACTAGCTAACACAGCACTGGGATTGAGTCCTTCCTACCTTCAATAATTTATCTATGAGCTCTATATGTGGAGCAGTGTCAAAGGCTTTGCTAAAATCCAGATAGGCGATATCCATAGCACCACCTTCATCTTACACTTTAGTGACATTGTCAAAGAAATCAATAAGATTGGTCTGACATGATCTGCCTTCGGTAAAACCGGGCTGTTTTGGGTCCAACAGGTTGTTAATTAGACGTGAAATTATCTGTTTGAGAGTTTCCGTTAGTTTGACCACTATATATGTTGCACTAACTGGCCTGTAATAACTGGCTTCTTCTCTACTCCCTTTCTTATGGATTGGTATGACACTGGCTATTCTCCAATTATCTGGAAGCTTGCCAGCTGAAAGGGAATGGTTTAGTAAATCAGTCAGAGGGGCTGCAATCACAAATGTGAATTCCCTTAGAACTGGGGTGGATTACATCTGGACCCATTGCCTTACTTATGTTTAGATGTACCAGCTCAGCTAAGACATCAGCCTCCAAAAACTCTGGAGCTGGACCCTCAGAGCTGGATGCTATTCTATGGCCATACCGGCTATGGGTTTGAAAGCCACGATCTGAAGATACTGAACAAAAATACCATTTTGTGATTACTCACCTGAAAAATGGGTATTATAAGTATGTCACACACCCCGCTTCCACTATTCATGACATATGGGTTATGGTTCAGTAGAGGGCGAACTTCTGCAGAGATGAAAGCAAAAAAAGAAGCCCCTCCCGGTCCATAAATACCTGGGACCTCCCACACATTCCCCAGTATATGACAGCAGTAAGGGGACCAGGAAGAGACAATAAAACATTCTTAACAACAAAAGGTTCACCACATAAAGGATCCAGAATACCAAAGAGCGGGATGAAGCGGGGTGTGTGACATACTTATAATACACATTTTACAGGTGAGTAATCACAAAATGGTATTATTCCAAGTATGTCACACACCCCGCTTCCACTATTCATGACATATAGGACATCCAATAGCAGTGTCCGTCATGGGTGGGGATCCAAATACAGCAAAAAAAGCACCAAATGAAACCACTGCAGCTTGCAGAACCTTGCGGCCAAAAACAGCATCTGCTGAGGCCCGCACATCAACCTTATAAAACTTGGAAAAAGTATGAACGGAAGACCAAGTAGCAGCCTTACAAACTTGTTCAACAGAAGCCTGATGCTGAAAGGCCCAGGAAGCCCCAACAGCACGAGTAGAATGAGCAGTGATCTTAAAAGGAGGAGACCTCCCCTTAGCGGAATAGGCCCCAACAACGGCCTGACGTATCCATTTACTAATGGTAGACTTGGCTGGCGCCAAAACTTTCCTGGGCCCAGAGGGCACCACGAAAAAGGCGTCCGTCTTACGAAAAGGAGAAGCAGCAACCAAATAGTACTTCACACAACGCACCACATCCAAAGAGTGCAAAACCCTCTCCTTGTCATTGCTAGGCTTAGGACACAAGGAAGGGAGAACTACATCCTGATTGAGATGGAAGGCCGAAACCACCTTAGGAAGGAAATCTGGTTTAAAGCGAAAAACCACCTTGTCCTGGTGTCTCTCAAAGTAAGGGGCCTGATTAGACAGAGACGCCAACTCAGAGACATGCCGAACAGAGGTAATAGCCACCAAAAAGGCAACCTTTTGAGTGAGCACAGAAAGTGCCACATCCTGCACCGGCTCAAAAGGAGGCCCCTGGAGGGCCGAAAGATCCAAATTTAGGTCCCAAACGGGAACCAAAGGCCTTCTAGGGGGCCGAACATGAGTGACCCCTTGGAAAAAAAGTCTTGACCAGATGATGCAAAGCAAAGGACCTTTGAAAAAAGACAGCCAGGGCAGAAACCTGACCCTTCAAAGTACTGAGCTGGAACCCCAGATCCAGGCCGTGTTGTAGAAACTCCAAAATCCTAGGAATCGAAAACACCTTGCAAGGTAAGGCCCTAGCCTCACACCAGTCAATATAGGACAGCCAAGTCCTATAGTAAAAGGTAGAGGAAGACCTCTTCCTAGCTCTAATCAAGGTCTGAATAACCGCCTCAGACAAACCTTCCTCCGTCAAGATGATGGTTTCAGCAGCCATGCCGACAAAGAAAGCGTTTGTAAATTGGGGTAAAGTAGTTGACCCTGAGAGATCAGATCCGGAAACAGGGGCAGCCTGTACTGATCTACCGCCAGTCTTACTATGTCGCGAACCAAACCTGTCTTGGCCACCATGGGGCCACCAGAATTGCTGGTGCCCCCTCTAGAGCCAGCTTGCGCACTACCTTGCCTACCATGGAGAAAGGGGGAACCAGGTACAGAAACCCCAGATCCCTCCAGGCAAGGGACAAGGCATCCACTGCCAGGGCCAGAGGATCCTGAGACAGAGATACAAGGATGGAAGCTTGTGATTGTGCCGAGAGGCAAAGAGATCCACCTCCGAAGTCCCCCACTTGTGACAGGGCCCGAAATACCCTGTGGTTGAGAGACCATTCCCCTCAGCGAGAAAACCCCCTGCTCAGGGAGTCCACCTCTGTGTTCTCCACTCCCGGAATGTACACGGGATTCAAGGAACATTGCTCTCCACCCATGTTAGAATCAGAGAGACTTCCCTGAGGGCACTCCTGCTGTGAGTCCCTCCCTGGTGATTGATGTAAGCTACCGCAGTTTGATTGTCTGATCGAACCTGAACCGATAAGCCCTGGAGGTGAAGTGTCAGACGTGACAGAACCAAACGGATAGCTCTGAGCTCCAAGACATTGATGGGGGTGTGAGCCTCCTGAGGACCCCACACAACCCCTTGAACTGATGAGGCTGGCATCTGTGGTAACCGTCTCCCAACAAGGGGCCAGAAAAGATTTGCCCCTCATCAGAGTACTTGGATCCAGCCACCACTGAAGGGACTGCCGAACCCCAGGAGACATTAAGAATTGGTCAGGAGAATACGAATCAGATCCTGAACCCTCTGCACCTTTGGCTGAGGTAGGAACACTCTGGACTGACTGGTATCCAGAATCATGCCCAGAAAAGAGATCTCCCGTGATGGGGAGAGAGAAGACTTGGGGTGGTTGATCACCCATCCGAACTTTCCCAGCGCCGTCACCACCATCCTGGTGTCCAGCCCCGCCTGGCATAGGGAAGAAGCTGTAATGAGCAGGTCGTCCAGATACAGCACAATGCGAATGCCCTGGGCTCTGAGCAGGGCCATTATGCCCGCCAGAACCTTGGTAAACACCCTCGGTGCCGAGGTCAGCCCGAAGGGGAGAGCCACAAACTAAAAATGCTGATCTCCCACCACAAACCTGAGAAATCTCTGGTGCGCTGGGAAAATCGGTATATGGAGATAAGCATCCTTGATGTCTATGGACATCATGAAGTCCCCTTGACGAAGGGAACTGATGGCTGAGAGCAGAGACTTCATGCGGAACTTCTTGGTTCTGATAAACCTGTTGAGAAGCTTCAAATCCAGAATGGGTCTTATTGAACCATCCTTTTTGGGAACCATGAAGAAGTTGGAATAGTAGCCCCGGCCTCCCTCTGAGAAAGGCACTAGGCATATGACCTCCATGTCCAGGAGATTCCTCACAGCCAACAGGAGCCCCTGCGCAGCCCGGGGATCCGAGGGCACTCGAGACCTTAGAAATCTGGGAGGAGGCCGGTACTCGAACTCCAGTTTGTACTCGGATGATACCACTTCCAAAATCCACTTGTCTGTGACCTCCTGGGCCCAGACCTGGAAGAAGAGCCGCAGCCGCCCCCCCACCCCCCCCACCCGTAGGGGTGAGGGCGCCTCCTCATTGCTGAGCTGGCTTGGCAGCGGGCTTGGGCTTGGAACCCCGGGTAGAGGCTGGACCGGCACGTCTTCTGCCTCTGCTCCAGGAATCATCTCTGAAGCTAGAGTAGGCAAGACCTCTGCCCACTCTGGCACCGCGAAAGGAAGGATTGAAGGAGCTTGCCCTCTGAAAGGAGCGACGCTGCTTCTTACTCTGAGGTAGCTTTCCACCTTTCACCACAGAATCCAATTTGTCTCCAAACAGCCGCGTACCCAGGAAGGGCAGAGCTGTAAGTGATTTCTTGGCCGCAATGTCAGCCGCCCACTGGCACAGCCAGACCGATCGGCACATGGCCACCAGCAGAGCCGAAGTTCTACTACACATGGTAATAGTGTCATCCATAGCTGACAAAACAAAATTCATAAACAATTCCCACCTCTTAAGAGCTGTGAATTCAACGCTGGCCGGGTTGAGCTGGGACCCATTTAACATGTCCCTAATCTCAGACCTGGTAGCCACAGCCACGAGTGCCCATGCACAGACAGGCTGCAAGGCTGAACCCACACTGGCAAAAGCATGACATGCCATCTGATCAATGCGCTTGTCCTCGCCATCCTTAAGGGTAGTGGTGTCAGGAGTATGTACAACAGAGGTGTTGGACAATCCTAAGATGGGCGCATCGACCTCAGGAGGGGAAGACCAGCGCTTCACCACGTCAACCGGAAAGGCATACTTCCTATCCCATCCCTGAGGAACACCGTGAAGCCGACTCGGCTTCTCCCATTCTCTAAGAATCATGCTGTCAAAATGATCCTGAACTCCAAGCGGGGCTTAGAGAATCCAAAGAATTCCCCCTTCTTCGGAGGGGCCTCCGCTAGTGGGGAAATATCCAGAACCTCTAATTGATGGGCCAGGACCTTGAGGGTATCCACAACATCCCCCAGCGCCTGCCAGGCATCAGAATCAAAGAACTGCAGTTCCTCAGTCTTGGATTCCTCAAACAATTCCCCCTCCTCAAGCAGGGAATAATCAGCCCAGTCAGGGGAGTCATAGTCATCAAAATCAATTATCAGCGTAGCCGGTGACAGATGCCTTTTCTTAGCAGGGGCCTTTCTGCCCACTGAGCTAGAAATGATTTTCTCGAGGTTGGCCAGCCTAGCACATACCTCCGAGTGCGACTCCCCACTAATGACAGTGTCACCTGGGGTATGGATAAGGCGGGGAGGTGTAGGAGATGAGACGGGCGGCACTGACCCAGACGCTTGGGGTCCCGACTGCCACATTATGGCCTGTTGCGCACATGGTATGCAAATCAGTACATTCTCCCCCGTAAGGGGAACCTCACAACCCACACATAGCCGGGATTGTCCCGATGGGAGCCCGAGCCCGTTATCCTGTATAGCCTCCATATGGTGATTTTTAGGGAAAGTCGCAATGACCAGAGGGAATTAGGATGATAAGCTACCCGGGATGCCCCTTTGTGTCCCGAGTGGGAGGATTTATAGGAGCCCAAATTACTTCTAGGGACCCTAGGACTGGGAGAACCCCCTTAATTGCAAGGCACAGGGAGTCCTCCTGAAAGACACAGAAGAGTGGCATAAGCACATGCCCACACACACATGCATAATATAATACAATCATATAATCACACAATGGAGAAAAAAGGGGGCCAGCGCGATCCCCTGTCTGAACGAGGCGCATGGCAAGACAGTATTGACCATGACAAGGAGCCCAAGAGGGCACTCACGTGTCAGCAGTAATGGCTGCCACCAACTCAGCAGCTCAGCGTCGGGAGAGAGAGGGAGAGACGAAGAAGGGGCCGGGCCAGCGCAGATCGCACGCCATGCCTGGCCCTGCCCCCCCTCCCTCACAACCATGTAGCGCGGTTCCCAGCAGGAGGCTGGGCTCCGCAAATGGCGCAAGAGCAGGAGGGGGCAGGCCGCGGCAGCGTCAATCGCCCGGCCCCACCCCCTCAACTCCGCAGCCTGAGGGGAAGAAGCTCCCCTCAGGAGATAGTAGCAATGCAAAATATGGTAATAAAAAAACCACCACGCATACATCCACTAACAATCATACCACAGATTAACAGAGTGAAATGGAAAAAAGAGCGAGGGACACATCCATGCCCCCCCCCCCCCCCCGGAGGGTTAGCAGAGGGACCCGGAAGGGGGGAATCACGCACTCTAGATGCAAGGGATAAATCGGGACAGGGCATCCCAAACCGGGATCACCAACCTGGATTCCGCCTTCCCCTTTACGTGGGGTCTCATGGGGGAGCATGGCTCCCTGAACACCTATTAAGGTGTCTTACCTACCCTCACCTGGACCTGCAGCCAAGGCTGGGAGGCTAGAATAGGTTTACAGTATAAAGGTCCGGGCAGAAATAGGGCAAAGAATGGCCGGGTGTAAGCCCGGCTTACCTGCAAGGAAGAGCAGCATACATCTTCTGACTTGCTCGCCGTCCTGCACAGAAGGAACTGGGGAATGTGTGGGAGGTCCCAGGTATTTATGGAACGGGAGTGGCATCTTTTTTTGCTTTCATCTCTGCAGAAGTTCGCCCTCTACTGGACCATAACCCATATGTCATGAATAGTGGAAGCGGGGTGTGTGACATACTTGGAATAGTAGCTATTAAGATGATCAGCCACAGCCTTATCTCTGTCAATATAATTATTTTCCCTATTTTTTAATTTTTGAGACTGTACTGTTTTTCTTCTGTCGCCAATATATCGGAAAAAGGTTTTATCTCCTCTCTTCACAGATTTGGCTGTTTCTTCCTCCTATTGACATTTAGCAGCATTTATTATCAAGTTTTGGTTCCCTCTGTTTAATTTTATAAGCTTCTCTGTCAGCTACACTTTCACTTTCTTTATACTTCTTATAGACAGGTTTCTTTTCTTTTACAATAGTGCTGACTTTCCTAGTAAACCATAGAGGTTTCTTCTAGCTTTTATTCTTGCTAGTTTGTTTCACATATTGCTTAGTTGCCATTTTTAATCGTGACCACTTGGCACTCACTTCTGCTACTCTGTTCCACTCACCTAAGTCTCTGTCTCCATAGTTCGCCATTTCCTTAAAATTTGTCTTCGGAAACTTTAGCACTTGGGTTCTGGTGTGGGATTGCACAATGTCTGCCAAAAGCATCGATGGTCACTGGAACCCAGGTTTTCTTCTACCCTGACCTCAGACACCAGATCCCTATTGGTAAGAACCAAGTACAGAATGTTTACACCCTGTGGACAAAAAAATGGAATGGCAGTTTTCACTACTAAAAGAGAAGTGAATTTTCTCACTAGGCTCTGAATCAACCCCATTGTGAGAACTATGGCAGATTAAATTTCCCATTTGAAATAAAAGCTTGTCCTAAAGGTTGCCCCCTCCTGTTGCATTCAGAGAGTCAGTGTCTAAACTTTTTCCTATTTTATTACAGGCTTACATTTTTAATAACAAGTTCGAGCAAATGCCCAGCAAGGAAAATTGGCTTTTTAAAAATGCAAATAATGTGTGGCACTTCTTTGTTGGCAGAGCCAACACTTACTGCACCTACTAATGAAGCATTGACCATGGTAAATAAAGGTTGCTTGCTGAAGCTTAATTTTAAATATGTATATTTTGGTTATTGTTAAAAAAGTTTGCGGTACTTATTAATTTAGCAACCGAGGGAGCTTATTTAGCAACTGAGCATACATGTCTTGACTTGCTACAGGCTCCAATATGAGGAACAATACTTCTCCCTTGTTAGAAGAAAAGAGAAAAAACATGGTAGTAAACATTTTTATAATAATAAAATGCAAACAATTAAATACCTAAACATTCCTGAATTAAATATATGGTTCCATTATCAGCTACATGGCTGATTTTAGCCAAAAATATTTTCTCACGAGGTATGACTGGAGGCAGGTAGGGATCATCAATGTTCACCTCCATGGAGGACTCATCAGATACAGTGAGGATTTCTTCAGTTGCAATGGTGTTTTTAGTGTCCATCTTTGCTTTTGCTTTAACCTCTTTTTTATCTTGTGTTTTAGAGGAAGTGTTGTCATTTATTTCCAACAAAGAATTATCTTTTTTCAGCCTGTGAAGACATTTTACATACTCATGCGACCACAATTATGCAATATTATTATTGGGGGCTGGAAAATAATTTGAAAGAGCATATCACACTCATAGCTCTGAACACATGATTTGCAGGAGGAGGAGCCAGAAAAATAAAATTCTGTGATTAATCACCTTGTAGAATTGGTATTATAAGTATGCAGCACATCCTGCTCCAGATAATGATTCATAACAGATGGGATTACCTCCACCAGAAGGCTCTTGACGGCAGAGATGGCAAAAAAGAGGCCCCTCCCGGTCCATATATACCCGGGACCTCCCACAAATTCCCCAGTATGGAAAAGCAGTAAGGAGAATCAGGAGAAGCCAATGATAATTAACAACGTTAACAAGGATAACAATCACCATACAGAGGATCCAAGATAATGCAACAGATTGGGGTGGAGCAGAACGTGCTGCATACTTATAATACCAATTCTACAAGGTGAGTAATCACAGAATTGTATTATTCTAAGTATGCAGCACGTCCTGCTCCAGATAATGATTCATAACAGATGGGACATCCAATAGCAGTGTCCGTAAACAGGGTGGGATCCCAAAAGCAACAACGCACAGTTCAAACCACTGCCGCCTGCAGAACCTTGCGGCCAAAAACAGCATCTGCTGAGGCCCGAACATCAACCTTGTAAAACTTGGAAAAGGTATGAACAGAAGACCAAGTAGCAGCCTTACAAACTTGTTCAACAGAAGCCTGGTGCTGGAAGGCCCAGGAGGCCCCAACAGCACGTGTAGAATGAGCAGTAACAAGGGAAGGAGGATCCTTTACCCTAGCAGAATAGGCCCTAAAAATAGCCTGACAAATAAATTTGCAAATAGACTTAGCGGCCCTTCTTGGGACCCGAAGGAACCACAAACAAGGCATCAGTCTTTCTAAAAGGTGCAGTAGCCACCAAGTAGAACTTCAAATTCCTGACCACATCCAGGGAATGTAAGGCCCTCTCCTTGGAATTACCAGGATTAGGGCACAAGGAAGGAAGCACAATGTCCTGATTGAGATGGAAGGCAGAGACAACCTTAGGCAAGAAATCGGGTTTAAATCTGAAAACCACCTTGTCCTGGTGTCTCTCAAAGTAGGGGGCCTGAATAGAAAGGGCCGCCAACTCCAAAACACGCCTGACCGAGGTTATAGCCACCAAAAAGGCAACTTTAAGAGTAAGAATAGACAGAGCAGCCTCATGTACAGGCTCAAAAGGAGGGCCCTGAAGGGCAGACAAAACCAAATTCAAGTCCCAAACTGGCAACAGAGGTTTGCGAGGGGGACGCACATGAGCAACCCCCTTGAAGAAAGTCTTGACCAGAGGATGTTGAGCGAAAGATCTCTGGAAGAAAAAAGCCAAGGAAGAAATGTGACCCTTGAGCGTGCTGAGCTGAAGTCCCAGATCCAAACCATGCTGAAGGAACTCCAGAATCCTAGGAATGGAAAACACCTGACATGGAAGGACCCTAGACTCACACCAGTCAATGTAGGCCCGCCAGATCGTATAGTAAATGGTAGAAGAGGATTTCTTCCTAGCCCTGATTAGAGTGTTAACCACAGACTCAGAAAGCCCCTCATCCCTTAAGATGGAGGTTTCAGCAGCCAGGCCGTCAAAGCCAGCGTTTGTAAATTGGGATGGCATAGCCGCCCTTGAGTGAGAAGGTCCGGGACCAGGGGCAGAGGGTACTGATCTACTGCCAGCTGAACGATATCTGCGAACCACACCTGTCTTGGCCACCGGGGGGGCCACCAGGATTGCTGGCATCCTTTCCTGAGCCAGCTTGCGCAGAACCCTGCCCAGCAGGGGGAATGGAGGAAAAAGATACAGGAGACGGAACCCCTGCCAGGATAGAGTCAGAGCATCCACCGCAAGGGCCAGGGGATCCTGGGACAGAGAGACAAAGACTGGGAGCTTGTGATTGTGGCGGGACGCAAACAGATCCACTTCCGGTAACCCCCCAACGGTGACACAAGGACAGGAAGACCTCGCTGCTGAGAGACCATTCCCCCAGGCGAGAGGTCCCCCTGCTCAGGGAGTCCGCCTTCAGATTCTCCACCCCCGGAATGTACACTGCTGAGATGCAAGGAACATTGTCCTCCGCCCAGGACAGAATCATGGACACCTCCTTGAGGGCACTCTTGCTCTGAGTCCCTCCCTGATGATTGATGTAGGCAACCGCCGTCTGGTTGTCTGAGTGAACTTCGACCGGCCGGCCCTGAAGGGGAGGAGTCAACTTAGCCAGTATCAACCGAACCGCCCTCAGTTCCAGGACGTTGATGGAGGCATGGGCCTCCTGAGGGCCCCACAGCCCCTGGAATTGTAGGGTTCTACAGAAGCCCCCCCAACCTGACAGACTGGTATCCGTGGTGACCGTCTCACAACAGGGGGCCAGAAAGGATCTGCCCCCCCCAACAGGTTCCTCGAGTCCAGCCACCACAAGAGGGACCGCCGGGCCAGAGGAGACAGAACAAAGGCCTGATCCAGGGACAGGGGACTCTTGTCCCAGACTGATATGAGATGGAGCTGAAGAGGTCTCATGTGGAACTGAGCATAAGGAACTGCCTTGAAGCAGGACACCATCTGTCCCACAAGCTGCATCCCTTGCCGGATGGAAGGGCGAGGGCAGGACAGAAGGAAATGAACCAAAGCTTGAAGAGAATCCACCTTCTGCTGAGGAAGAAAAAATACAATTCTGTGATTACTCACCTGTAGAATTGGTATTATGAGTATACAGTACGTCCTGCTCCAGATAATTACTTACATGTGGGTATTACTTCGCCAGATGGCGCTGGACTGCAGAGACATCGAAAATAAGCTCCTCCTGGCCCCTCAAATACCCAGGGACCTCCCACAAATCCCCAGCATTGAAAAGCAGTTAACGAGAAGCCGGGAGAAATAAATAACCCAAACTAAAAACTATAACAATGATAATCACCATACAGGGGATCCAAGATAATGCAAAACCAAGGGTGGGGTGGAGCAGGACGTACTGTATACTCATAATACCAATTCTACAGGTGAGTAATCACAGAATTGTATTATTCTTAGTATACAGTACGTCCTGCTTCAAATCTAATACTTACAGTTGGGACATCCAATAGCAGTGTCCATAAAGTAGGGTGGGATCCCCAAGAAAAATCAGCAGCAGGCAGTTTAAACCACTGACGCCTGCAGAACCTTTCGGCCAAAAGCAGCATCAGCTGAAAAGGTATGAACAGAAGACCAAGTAGCGGCCTTGCAAACTTGTTCAACAAAAGCCTGGTGCTGGAAGGCCCAATAGCACAAATAGCACGAGTAAAATGAGCAGTAAGGCGGAAGGGAGGACTCTTCCCCTTAGCAGAATAGGCCTGAATCACAGCCTGACGAATCCATTTGCTAATAGTAGACTTGGCAGGAGCCAAACCCTCCCTAGGTCCAGAAGGGACCACAAAAAGAGAATCAGTCTTCCTGAAGACCGCAGTGACGACCAGGTAATACTTCAGACACCTGACCACATCCAAGGAATGCAGAACCCTTTCCTTAGCGTTGCTAGGATTAGGACACAATGAAGGAAGAACAATATCCTGATTCAAATGAAAGGCAGACACCACCTTAGGCAGAAAGTCTGGCTTAAAACGGAACACCACCTTGTCCTGGTGTCTCTCATAGTATGGAGGCTGAATAGACAGAGCCGCCAGCTCAGACACACGCCTGACCGAAGTAATAGCCACCAGAAAGACAACCTTGAGGGTAAGAACAGCCAGAGCAGCATCCTGAATAGGCTCAAAGGGAGCACCCTGCAAAGCAGACAAAACCAAGTTCAAATCCCAAACACGAACCATAGGTTTACGTGGGGGACGCACATGAGTGACCCCCTGAAGAAGGTCTTAACCAAGCGATGCTGAGCAAAAGACTTCTGAAAGAAGACGGACAGGGCAGAAACCTGACCCTTCAGAGTACTAAGTTTTAGACCCAACTCCAGTCCATGCTGTAAAAACTCCAGAACCCTAGGGACTAAGAACTCCCTACAGAGAAGAGACCTAGACTCACACCAATCAATGTAGGAACGCCATACCCTATAATAGATGGCAGAAGAAGTTTTCTTCCTAGCCTGCACCATGGTATCCACCACCGAGGCAGACAAGCCTTTCTCCATCAAGATGGAGGTTTCAGCAGCCAGGCCGTCAAAGCCAGAGTTTGTAAATTGGGATGGCGTAAGGGGCCCTGAGTGAGCAGATCTGGCGCCCCTGGCAGGACGTACTGGTCTACTGCCATTTGTACCACGTCTGCGAACCACACTCTTCTTGGCCACCTGGGGGCCACCAGAATCACTGGCACCCCTTCCAGGGCAATCTTGTGCAGGACCCTGCCCAGCAGGGGGAATGGAGGAAAAACATACAGGAGCCGAAATTCCTTCCATGACATGGCCAGAGCATCCGTGGCCAAGGCCAGAGGATCCTGAGACAGGGAGACAAAGGCCGGGAGCTTGTGATTGTGACGGGATGCAAACAGATCCACATTCGGTAGACCCCAACGTGACACAGGGACTGGAATACCCTGTTGCAGAGGGACCACTCCCCCTGACGGGAAGTCCCCCTGCTCAGAGAGTCTGCCAGTAGATTCTCCGCCCCCGGGATATACACAGCCGATATGCATTGAACATTGGCCTCCGCCCATGTCAGAATCCGCGACACCTCCTGGAGGGCACCCCTGTTCCGGGTCGCTCCCTGATGATTGATGTAGGCAACCGCTGTCCTGTTGTCTGAGCGCACCTGCACAGACAGACCCTGCAGGTGATTGCTCAACTGCTCCAGAACCAACCTGATTGCCCGTAATTCCAGAATGTTGATGGGTAAGTGGGCCTCCTGAGGGCCCCACCTCCCCTGGAAGTGCAGGGACTTCCAGAATCCCCCCCAACCTGACAGACTGGCATCCGTGGTGACCGTCTCCCAGGAGGGGGCCAGAAAGGACCTGCCCCCTAGCAAGTTCCTGTGGTCCGGCCACCACGAAAGGGACCGTCTGACCAAGGGGGGAAGCACACAGACCCCGTCCAAGGACGTTGGTTTCTTGTCCCATACTGACAGAAGGTGAAGTTGCAGAGGCCTCAAATGGAACTGAGCAAAGGGCACCGCCTCAAAGCACGCCACCATCAGACCCACCAGCTGCATTCCCTGCCTGAGGGAGGGCTGGGGACACGAGAGCAGGAACCTAATCTGCGCAGTTAGAGCTTCCAACTTCTGTTGAGGAAGGAATATCCTTGACTGAACCGTATCCAGAATCATTCCCGGGAATGGGGTCACCGAAGAAGGGGACAGAGAGGACTTGGGATGATTGCTCACCCAGCCGTCTGAGTGTCCAACTCTGCCTGCTGTAGCGACCGAGAGGTGATGAGAATGTCGTCCAGGTAGGGCAGCACGCGTATGCCCCTTGACCTTATCAGAGATATCACCCCCGCCAGCACCTTGGTTAACACTCTGGGAGCTGAAGTGAGGCCAAATGGCAAGGCCACAAACTGGTAATGTTGATCTTCCAACGCGAATCTGAGAAACCTTTGGTGTCCCGGGAACACAGGGATGTGAAGGTAAGCATATTTGATGTCCACAGACGTCATAAAGTCCCCTGGGTGCAGAGAGCCGATGGCTGAGCGCAGAGTTTCCATGCGAAAGCGCCTGTTCTTGACAAACTTGTTGAGGATCTTTAAATCCAGAAAGGGCCTGACTGACCCATCTTTCTTGGGCACTGTGAAAAGGTTGGAATATAACCCCTTGCCCCTTTCTCTTAAGGGGACCCTGCAAATGACCCCCAGATCCAGGAGTCCTTGCACGGCCAGCATCAAGACCTGAGCTGAGACAGGGTCTTGTGGGACCCGGGACCTGATGAATCTTGGAGGAGGCCACACAGCAAACTCTATCTTGTAACCAGAGGACACTACCTCCTGAATCCACCGGTCTGAGGGCGCCCCATCATGCCTGAGGGGTCTTGGGAGGGGCTTTGGGTTTGGACCCCCAGGAGGATCCAGGACGTCATCCTCTGTTCCTATGCCAGGAATCGGCGCGAACCCCCGCGAAGGACACCCCTTTTCCCTGCTTAGCACCTCGGTAGGGGAGTGAAAGGGGGCCGTGGCCCCGAAAGGGCCGAGACTGCCGCCTGCGCTGGGGTAACTTACCTCCTTTAGCAAAGAGGTCTAGACGATCCCCAAACAGACATAGCCCCTTAAATGGAAGCCCAGTAAGGGCTTTCTTAGCAGCATTGTCAGCAGCCCACTGGCGCAGCCACACCGCGCGGAGTATAGCTACCGCCAAGGCAGAAGATCTGGCACACATCCTAATGGCATCATTCGATGCAGACAGGATAAAGTTTACAAACACATCACAGTTAGACAGTGCATTAACCGTATCAGGTGGTAATTCATCTGGGCCTTCGAGTACATTTCTGACCAGAAGTAATGGCCAAGGCGCAAACCGGGCGCAGCGCCGCCCCAACAAACGCAAAGGCATGGCATGCCAATTGGTTAATGCGCCGGTCCTCGGCATCCCGCAGCGTAGCAGTGTCGGGGGAGTGCATAATAGAGGTGTTAGACAGCCCTAGAATAGGAGCATCGACTCGGGGGGCGAAGACCAACATTTGACCATCTCAGCAGGAAAAGGATACTTTCTGTCCAAGCTCTTAGGTATCCCGGGAAGTCTACTGGGATGTTCCCACTCCTTAAGCACGAGGTTATTAAAATGGGTTTGCTCAGGAAATTCCAATCGAGCCTTAGCAGTATGAAAGAGCTCACCCCTTTGCCTGGGAGCCGCAACAGGGGGAGAGATGGACAAAACCTCAAAAATCTGAACCAGCAGCCTGTCAGTATCATCCGGGTTCCAGAGGTCAGAGCCAGAATCGTTGTGACCCCGAGTCAGAGAACAGCTCCCCTTCGTCCGAGGGGGTATAGCCATATAGATGCAACAACTCGTCAGACTCCGGAGGGAAAAGAGTGGCATCAGGGGTTAAGTGACGCTTTTTAGCGGTGGTCTTACGCGCTAAGGTATTAGCAATCAATTTTTCAACACTGGCCAGTCTAGCAGCCACATCAGGATGAGAATCCCGGCATGTATTAGGGGTTAGACTCATGCTTGGAGGAGTAGGTGACGTGAGGCGAGGTGCAGGCCTGGCCACCGGAGGGGCGGGTTGTACCATTAGCACCTGCTGCGCGCAAGGAACACAGACCCGTGCATTGTCACCGCTAATAGGTGAGACCCCACAAGCTACACACAGCCGGGCTTGTCCCAAAGGAACTCCGGTCACATTATCCTGGGATGCCTCCATATGGTGATTAATAGGCACAATAGGCCAGTAGGGATTGACGCAGTAAGCTACCCTGGATGCCCCAATGACCCGCAGGGAAGTGGGAGCAATTATACCCAAGGCCCAACTGACAATTACACCCGGCCGGGAGAAGCCACTGGATTCACCAGTCTGAAAGACATAATGAGAATAAGGGGTGTCAGAACCATGCACAGTAAGCAATGAGCATACAAATCACCCGCGAGGGCACTTACAGACCGCGGAAAGTGGGGACCGTTACACACGCGCGAATACACATCAAAATGGCGCCAAGCGAGCCTCGAAGGGCGGGCCAGAGCGGGCCGTGACGCCGAGCGCGCCAAGCCAGGTCCCCGCCACCCCGAAGGGCGCGAAGCTCTAAGACAGCAGCCAATGATAACGCCGCAACATCTGAGGCGACACCGCCGCAGAACATCCAATGAAGGAAAAAGCGCGCGCGGTGGCGGCAGTTATACGAGTAAAAATACAAATCAGCGCGGTGGCTGACACCATATATACAAGTCCAAAAGACATCACAAAGGCCATATGCATGTAATCACAATACACTGACACCAAACACCCCCCCTTTCTTTCCCCCCGAGCTACGGGGGGAACGAGGGAGGATGGCGGCTTGTACAGGGCCCACCGCTACACGGGGCATGGGGCAATAATGCGGGAGGGGCATCCCATAGAGGTGGGGGACTGCGGTGGAGCAGCGCTCCATAAGCACGCATGGTGCTGCCTACCTTCACCCGACCAGCGCAGTCCAGGCTGGGAGGCACATCACAAAGAGGGACACGGTAGGGGGGGAGAACCCACACCAATAGGTGAAAGGGTAAGAGGGACGGGGCATCCCAAGCCGGGATCACCAACCCAGACACCGCCTACCTCTTTGCATGGGGTCTCACGGGGGAGTAAGCTCCCATATACACCATAAGGTGCAGCCTACCATTGCCTGGACCTTCAGCCTAGGCTGGGAGGCATACTGCTATAGTTTAAATTAAAAAAGGTTCAGGCAGCAATAGAAACAAAAGGCCGGGGGGTTACCCCGGCTACCTGCAAGGAGGAGACAATCATCTTCTGACTTGCTCGCTGACTGCAGAGACGAAAGACTGGGGAATGGTGGGAGGTCCCAGGTATTTATGGACCGGGAGGGGTTCCTTTATTTCATGTCATCTCTGCAAGATCGCCCTCTACAGGACAGTTACCCAAGTGGCATGAATATTCGGAAGCGGGGTGTGTGACATACTGGGAATAGTTCCCCCTGTAGCTTGGGAGCCGCAGCAGAAAGGGAGATAGAAAGCACATCTTTTAACAGTCTATAGATGTCATCAGCATCCCAATGGTCCGAGCCATAGTCAGCACCACTGAAATGCTGATCATCAGATAACTCTGAATCCGAGAATAATTCCCCCTCCTCAAGTGGGGTATAATCAGACAAATCAAGGAAATTCTCAGTCTCCATAGGAAGGGCAGACGCACCCGGCGCCACGTGCCGCCTTTTAGCCGGGGCCTTACGGGCCGCAGAGCTAGCAATCAGCCTCTCAATGTTAGCCAACCTGGAAGACACGTCAGGCTGAGACTCCCCACTAGTATTTAGCTTACTGGGAGTCATAATCAAGCGAGGGGGAGTGGGTGAGGACATAGTGGGCGCAGGCCCAGTCGCAGATAGCCCAGAATGCAGCGCAAGCGCCTGCGGGGCGCAGGGTACACAGACCCGCACATCATCGCTCACAGGGGATGCCCCACACACTACACACAGCCGGGCTTGTCCCAAGGGGACCCCAAGCACAATATCCTGTGAAGCCTCCATATGGTGATTAAGGTGGCACAACTGGCCAATAGGAATTACGCCGTATAAGCAACCCTGGATGCCCCAAATGTCCGCCAGGGAAGTGGGAGGATTAAAAAGTGTAGGCCTCTAATAAAGTTAATAAAACTAAAAGGGGACAGGACCGGGAGAAACCTCTAAAAAACTGTTATCCCGCCTGAAAGACATAAAAGTAACACCCCATAAGTACAAAGAAATGACAATTGAATAAGAGCCAAGCCCGCAGGGGCACTCACGGACCGTGGTGGGAAGCCAGCAATCACACAGGAGAGGACCAAAATGGTGCTGGAGGAACCTCAAGGGGCGGGCCCCAGGGGGGTCCGACGCGGAACGCGCCAGCAGAGTAAGCCACGCCCCCCTCCGAGAAGCGTAGAGACAGGCCAGAAGCTCCAGCCAATGGGCGCGCAGGGATTCTTGATGATGATGCGCGCCTTCTGGCGTCCGTGGTCAGCGGCGGCAAATTCAAAATGAAAAAGTGAAAGACAAATCGCGGAGCCCTGAGTGAAGTGCAAACACACACACAATACAATAAACGCCCATTTTAGTGAAGAGTGGATGTCAACTAAAAGACCCAGCAATGACCAGGGCAGGAGCAGACGGGGCATCCCAAATCAGGTTCACCATAACCTGCACCGCCTACCCTTTGGTGGGGGATTGCGGTCGGAGCAAAGCTCCGTAAAAAGAGCGCCTGTGATAGGTGCTGCCTACCATCACGCGACCAGCGCAGCCAAGGCTGGGAGGCATAAGAAATAAGTGGAACGGGTGGGAATAGTCCTACAGGGCCGTGGGCTGTTAAGCCCCGCTCACCTGCGATAAGAGAAGCCATCTTCTGACCTTCGCAGCCAACTGCAGAGAAGAAACTGGGGAATTTGTGGGAGGTCCCGGGTATATATGAACTGGGAGGGGTCTCTTTTTGCCATCTTTGCAGTCAAGCGCCCTCTGGCGGAGGTAATCCCATCTGTTCTGAATCATTATCTGGAGCAGGACGTGCTGCATACTTAGAATAAAGAGGTTTTAGTACTCATCATGAAGACTCTTTCCTCTGGTCACACGGTAGACAGTGGGTTTTGATGTGGTGTTCATGGGAGAAATTTTGAAACTGGTAATAAAAGTTTTGTTTTAAATCTGAGCTCATGAAAGCTGCCACAGCCATCTGAACCAGTCTGTAACAAGTAGTACAAGTGGAAAAAACCCTGTAAGGAGTAACCGGAAAAACTATAGTAAATAAAACATCTAAAAAACAGCAGCCAAAACTATTAATAAGGAGGGAGCTGCGCACTCCACGTGACCAAAAGAACCTTTACAGTGAGTAATAAAACTTCTTTTCTTTCATTCTTCTGGTATAGAAGACGCAGAGTCATTAATTCTCTATTCTGAAGGCATTTTTGAGATGGGCTGACCGGAAATTCTAGGTGAGGGGCTGCTCTGCTGTGGGCCGCATTTAGGCGAGGTCCTGGAGAATTGAAATTGAAAGGAGTGCCTGCTACAGCTTCTGTCCTTCTGTTAGAGGCACATGGGCCAGGCATCAGGTGAGCTGCCTGCTGGTTAATAATTACCTTTGGGTTTACAGTCCCTTAAAAATAGTTTTACCTCCCCATTTTAGTTTAGTTGGTGGACCGGAGATATCTGACTAAGTGTATTTTTGTTTCGAAAATGTCTTTTTTGGTCTTTTCAGATAAACTTGTTGCTGAGAGTTCTGATCCAAAACACAGAAACACTGCTTTGTTTGTTTATATGCAAAGAAAAAAAAAAAAAAAAAAAATATATATATATATATATTTTTTTTTTTCTTTGCATATAAAGATGTGAAGGTGACCACTCACTGTAATGGGCAGTATTCTCTTCCCTATTTTGTTACGTCAGAGTTTTCCTACTCTAAAATGACACAATTGGATGTGTCAAAGATGTGAAAGGGGCCTAACTCAATAGAAGCTCTAAAAATGTAAATAAAGATATATAGGTAAAGCAATATTAAATGTTTACCTTTTATCTCTCAAAGCCAAGCCCTGATTGATTAAGAAATCGGATACATCAACCATTAGACCTGCTTCATTCTTGGTTGCGATTCTCACTGGCAAAGGCCAGTGATCTGCATTTTCCTATAGCAGAACATACAAGAACAATGTTTACTACTGTTTGTGTTAACATTTTAAGTGTTTTGTTAAATTAGCATTTCCAAATTAAACTTCTCAAAACTGAGCAGAAATCTAAACCACCACTGAGGGTAATTTTTTGCAATGTTAACAGTACTTGGCTCGGTGCTAAGAATCTGGGATCCAGTGGGGAAGAGCAGGGCAGTGATGGGGTTCAGTGAGGAGCATATGGGATGGGATGCAGCAGGGAGAAGGGCAGAGAAGATGGGGGTATTGTGGGGAGCAGATAACATGTGAGTGCAGTGGGTAGAAGGGCAGAGATGGGGGTGCAACAGGATATAAAATAGGATACAGCGCGGATGGGGATCATAGATTGGGGTACAGAAGGGCAGAGAAGATGGGGGTAATGTGTGGAGCAGAGAGGATGGGGGTGCAGCAGGGAGAAGGGCAGAGATTGGGGGGGGGGGGGAGCAGGGATTAGGGCAGAGAAGATGGTGGTACAGCAGGGAGCATAGAAGAGAAGATGGGGTGGAGCAGGGCAAATAGGATGGGGGTGTGAAATGTTGCAGGGCAGGGCAGCTGAGCTGACAGCAGAAGAATGGTTAAGTCTCAGCCTGTAAGATTATGAGGGATGAATAATTCTCACAAGGACAGGGTCCTCCCAATGTACTCCTGCAACTATGTTTAGTTACACTTCTGTTACATTCGACTCATAATACTGTGTGTACTATATCCTTTGTTTTACTGTAAGTATTTTACTTTTATTACCATTCAATAAATTTAACCTTGTACAAAATATTTGTTTTCCTATTTTCCACCTTTAAACCCTAGGTGTAAAGAATACAGTAAATAATCAAACAGAGTTGTGATATGTCAGTAACGCTTCCGTTGGTGTTCTCTTGTGAGCTGTACACTTCAAACATAAATCCACTGGGGTTGCTCTGTGCATATACATACAAGTGTGTGTGTGTGTGTGTGTGTGTGTGTGTGTGTGTGTGTGTGTGTGTGTGTGTGTGTGTGTGTGTGTTAACCTGTGTCTGAGCAAATTATGTTATGCTTGTTATGAGACTCTGCATATGATTCTGCCATGTCATTTTGCATGCATAGCCTACCTTTATTTTTATAAAGCTGATTCTGACTCTACTTTACTTAGGGTTTTGCCATCCAAGTCTATAGCAAGCTTTCTAATCCATGTGTTTCTGGCAATACAGTCAGTGTCCAACCTGTGGTGTTTTCTGAGTGTGTAGCCTCAAAATCGCAAGCAAAGCATTGATAGCTGTGCTCTGGTAAGGTCCATTAGAACCTTGTGACCTGCTGTGTCCAACTGGATTTTTTCAGTCTGTTGTTATCTAGCTGCATCCAGAAATGACCATAGTTCCTCTTTAATATGCAGGAGTGGGACAGCACGACTCAGGCTGCCTGGCTGTGCACAGCACCACGGAAAAAATACAATTCTGTGATTTGAAGTTTGCAAGGTCGCCACTTGGTCTTTTGTTCATACTTTTTCTAAGTTTTACAAGGTTGATGTTGGGGCCTCAGCTGATGCTAGAACTTCAAGGTTCTAACCACATCCAGAGAATGTAATACCTGCTCCTTAGAGTTACTAGGATTAGGGCACAGAGAAGGCAAGACAATGTCCTGATTGAGATGAAAGGCAGACACCACCTTTGGCAGAAAATCTGGCTTAAAAGGCAACACCACCTTGTCCTGGTGTCTCTCAAAGGCTGATAATACTAAGTTCAAATCCCAGACTGGTAACATAGGCTTACGAGGAGGATGCACGTGAGTAACCCCCTGAAAAAAGGTCTTAACCAAACGATGGTCGGCAAAAGATCTTTGGAAGAAAATAGCCAAGGCTGAGACATGACCTTTGAGGGTACTAAGTTGAAGAACCAAATCCAAACCATGTTGCAGGAATTCCAGAATCCTGGGGCTAGAAAACACCTGACAGGCAAGCGACCTAGACTCACACCAGTGAATGTAAGTATGCCATACCCTATAGTAGATAGATGACAAGGATTTCTTCCTAGCCTGAATCATGGTACTAACAACAGAGGCAGGCAGCCCCTTTCCCATCAAGATGGAGGTTTCAGCAGCCAGTCCGTTAAAGCCAGCGTTTGTAAATTGGGATGGCGTAGCTGTCCCTGAGTGAGCAGATCTGGAACCTTGGGCAGGACAAACTGCTCTACTGCCAACTGCACGATGTCTGCGTACCACACTCTTCTTGGCCAATGGGGGGCCACCAGAATGGTTGGCACCCCTTCCTGGGAGATCTTGCGCAGCATCCTGCCCAGTAGAGGGAATGGAGGAAACACATAAAGGAGCTGAAAGCTCTTCCAAGACATTGCTAGCACATCCATGGCCAAGGCCAGAGGGTCCTGGGACAGAGAAAAAAAAGACTGGAAGCTTGTGATTGTGACGGGACGCAAACAGATCCACATCCGGCCAACCCCAACGGTGGCGCAGGGAGTGAAACACCTTGCTGCTGAGGGACCACTCCCCCAGACGAGACATCCCCCTGCTGAGGGAATCTGCCTCCAGATTCTCCACCCCCGGGATGTACACAGCCGAGAGACAGGGGACATTCTCCTTCAACAGAATCAGGGACACTTCCTTGAGGACCCTCTTGCTCCGGGTCCCTCCCTGATTGATGTAGGCAACCGCTTTCTGGTTGTCCGAGCGGACCTGAACAGCCCGACTCCGAAGGTGTGGAGTCAATTGAGCGAGAACCAACCTTATCGCCCTCAGTTGCAGAACGTTGATAGGAGTGTGGGCCTCCTGAGGGCCCCACTGACCCTGGAATTGCAGGGACTTCCAGAAGCCTCCCCAACCGGTCAGACTGGCATCCCTGGTGACTGTCCCCTAGCAAGGGGTCAGAAAAGATCTGCCCACCGACAGGTTTCTTGAGTCCAGCCACCACGAGAGAGACCGCCTGGCCAGAGGGGACAGAACAAACACCTGATCCAGGGACACAGGGTCCCAATCCCATATTGACAAGAGATGAAGTTGAAGAGGTCTCATATGAAACTGAGCGTATGGAACCGCCTCGAAGCAAGACACCATCAGGCCCACCAGCTGCATCCCCTGCCGTATGGAGGGATAAGGGCAAGACAGAAGAAGTTGGGCCTGAGCTTGAAGACACTCCACCTTCTGCTGAGGGAGAAGGATCTTGACCTGAGACATATCCAGAGTCATGCCCAGAAAGGACCTCACCAAGGACAGGGAAGACTTGGGGTGGTTGATCACCCAGCCGAAACACTCCAGTGTGGACACCACCCTCTGGGTATCCAGCTCTGCCTGCTGGAAGGACTGAGAAGTGATGAGAACGTCTTCCAAGTAAGGAAAAAGGCGAAAGCCCTGAGATCTCAGTAGAGCCATTACTCCCGCCAGTACTTTGGTGAAGACACCGGGAGCCGAGGTGAGACCGAAAGGCAAGGCTACAAACTGATAGTGCAGATCTCCCAGAGCGAACCTGAGAAATCTTTGATGACCTGGAAAAATTGGTACTTAGCAGACGCTTTACGTGGGGCAGACTCAGCAATATGCTTTTCAATGCTGGCCACCCGTGCAGCCAAATCAGGTTAAGACTCCACACTGGTATGCACCTCACTAGGAGTCAGATGTAAGCGTGGGGGGTAGGTGAAGCCAGAGGGGGCGCAGCACTAGGCACAGCCACAGGTAACCCAGACTGCAGCGCAAGTACCTGCTGGGCGCAGGGTACACAAACCCTGACATCATCACTTACAGGGGATACCCCACACGCAATACAAAGCCGGGCTTGTCCCGAAGGAACCCCAGGCCCATTATCCTGAGAAGCCTCCATATGGTGATTAATGTGGCACCGCAGGCCAATATAGGATTAACGCTAAATATAGCTACACGGGATGCCCCAAGAGCCCGCTAGGGAAGTGGGAGATATACAAGTGCAATAGCCCTCCAATATAGGATAGTGCTAAATCAAGGGGAAAGGACCGGGAGAAACCACGAAGTTTGACCCGCCTGAAAGACATAAGCAGACATCCTCATAAGCATAACAATTCAAATAAATCAGTACAAAAAAAGAGCCACCCCACGGGGGCACTTACGGACCGTGGTAGGTAGAGAGCAGCGACGCAGCACAGAAAGTCAAAATGGCGCCCGCATATACCTCGAGGGGCGGGCCGTGGACGAAGTGACGCAGAAAGCGTCATCTGCAAGCCAGCCCCCCCCCCCCCCCCCCCGAAGAGTGCGGAACGCGCCCACGTGATATAGCCAGCCAATGATGGTGCGACAGCGCCTGAGGCGATGACGCCGCCGGTCGCGGAGCGCAGTACAAGCGCGCGGCGGATTAGAAAAGAAGCATTAACCGCCGCCACACACATACACCCCCCCCCCCCCCCCGGGGATGTCCCCAGGGAGAGCGAGGAGGGAGAGCAGCAGCCAACCTAAAGGATGGGGCCCAACTAAGGGGACCCCAGAAAGCGGGAGGGGCATCCCACAAGGCTCGCCACAGGCCTATACCGCCTACCCTTTAAAGTGGACCAACACCCAGGGGGGATCGGCCTGGGAATCTATAAGATTCCCGGGCCGATCAGATCTCTCCCCGTGGGGCATCCAAAATCGGGATGTCCCGCGGGGTGAAACCCCCCAGAAACCTTACCTTAACCCCATTCCAACAGCGCATGCCGCGTCTTGCGCTTCCCTCTAACATGGCACGCACCCGCGCCGGCCGTTTGTGAATGGCCGGAGGGTTCGCTCCCTGTTAGGGGTAAGTGCGAATCGCGGCCTCCAGCGCTCAGAGCCGATGTGGTTGGACGCCCCATGTACGTGCATACCACAGCGGCTCTGAGCACTCTGATTGGATGAGCACCTGCGTAGGAGCGTGGTGAGGTGAGTGTTTCCGGGTGTTCTGGGGGTTTCACACAATCGGGGTGCCCCACCAAAGTGGACCAAAACCCAGGATAGTGAAAATCCTGGGTGTTGGTCCACTTTAAGACAGGGACTGCGGTTGGAGCAGCGCTCCTTAGCACCAGACCCCGGTGCTGCCTACCTTCACCCGAACCAGTGCAGCCTAAGCTGGGAGGCAGTGGGTTCGGAATGGGTGGGAATAGTCATACAGGGCCACAGGCTAATAGCCCCGCTCACCTGTGCAGCATAAAGAGACATCTTCTATTCTTCGCAGCCCAGACTGCAGATAAGAACTGGGGAATTTGTGGGAGGTCCCTGGTTTATATGGGGCCGGGAGGAGCCACAAGCTGTTTTCTGCAGTCCAGCGCCATCTTGTGGATGTATTACCCATGTGTAAGGAATCTTCTGGAGCAGGACGTGCTGTATACTTGGAATAAAGTACCAGACGCCAGATATTCACCACTTGGGGAGCTGCTGTCGAGTAGCCAGCTTGTCTAGTATCAGCTTGCATTGCCAGCGTCTGGGGCGCTGACAGGCTGGGCCGCTGGCTGCGCTGATAGGCTGCCTGAGCCCACATGACTGTGAGCCTATCAGCGCGACCATTGCTGGCCATGCACTGATAAGCTGCTCCATGGCAATAGAAGAGGAGCCTGCAATTTGTGAGAATCGGGAGGCCGGTTCATTTTTTCAGCGCTGCTATGCATACCGGGGACAGTCCGCTTCACGCTACCGCAATATTGCATATTAAAGAGGGACAATGGTCATATGTGCCATGAAAGAGCTCTATTTACTGTTCACACCACTCACATTTATTTACCCCGCTGCATATCTTTTGTCTTTTGCGTTTCTGCCTTGCATCTGATCCCTGACATTTTCCTAATTTTTAGGCCTAACCAAGGAATTCTGAGGGTTTTAACCTCAATCTAATCCCCCCTTTTAGGGATCCATCTAGACAACTAAGCTGCCTCTTATGCCACAGGGAATGCACATGATATGATCAGATGTCAGAGGATCCACACCCCCACTTTGTAAAAAAATAACTGGAGGCCTTTTCTAGCAAGATAATACTCATGTATGAAAATATGAAAAGGTATATTACATTTATTGATTTGATTACTTACGTCAATAATTAGTTTCGCTTTGCTACTAGTAAGAAAATTGCATATACGCTCACAAGCAGTTGCTGTCCAGCTGTTGCATCCACCTGCTGGTCTGCAAAGCAAATAAAACAAAAAAATGCCTACTTAATACAGCAACAGGGCTTTCAAAGAAAACTAAACTAAGTTTAGAATTGAAGGCAGACAATAATAAAGCAAGGTTGCTACTGTAAACAGAAATTCAACACTTTTGACTACATTTGTTACCCAGAAGCAAATCAATCAAGAAGTAAACCAAACTACTTAGGTGACAAACATGAGTGCACCTTTGGTAACAGGAATTCCTTATACATAGGACTCTGGCCAGTTTGCACAGCCAGCTTTGAACATTATGTTGATGTATACAGAGAAGTTGGCTGCATGGTGGTAACCTAAACCTTCTCCCACTACATTACAGAAAGCAGTTGACCGACTAGGTCTCAACAGAAGAGCAAGGCAAGCATGCTGTTTTTTTCTCTTCTTTTTAATAGATATCTTAAAGTGGACCAACACCCAGGGGGGATCGGCCCGGAAATCTATAAGATTCCCGGACCGATCAGATCCCTCCCCGCGGGGCATCCGAAATCGGGATGTCCCGCGGGGAGGAACCCCCCAGGAGGCCCACAAACCTTACCTCAGCCCCGTTCCATCTAGCAGGGCGCGCACCCGCGCCGGCCGTTTGTGAGAGGGAAGCGCGAGATGCGGCCTCCAGCGCTCAGAGCCAGCTGAGCTGGTATGCGCATCCAGGCGGCCTTGGACGCGCATACCACAGCGGCTCTGAGCGCTGTGATTGGCTGGCGCGGTCACGTGGGAGCGGGGAGAGGTGAGTTTTTTTGGGCTTTCTGGGGGGTTTCAGAGAAGGTTGGTTATTTTCCGGCAATTTCACACAGGCCACGGAAACAACAGGCCCTGATGTTTTTTTTTTCACATGAGCAAATGTAGCATGCAGATGGAGCAAGCGAGTTTTGGGGAGTTTCTTTTTTGCAAGGCTGTTGGTCCAGTTTAAGGTGGTTGGTCAACTTTACCAGACCAGCAAGCAGTTTTTAATACACTTTTAATAAGATAAGAGTATAGTTCAGTTTGTAATGAACCAAAGTTGAAAATACAATTCTGTGATTACTCACCTGTAGAAATGATTTTACTGTGTACAGCACGGCCTGTTTCAGTCAATTATTACTTCTGGGTATTCCGCCACAAGGTGGCGCAGTTGGCTGCAGAAGACTTGTGGCTCCTCCCGGCCCTATAAAAAGCCAGGAATCACCAATAGACCCCCAGTGTTGAAAAGCAGTTATGCAAGAAGCCAGGAGATAAACCATTCAAAGAATACACAGCCTCAAAAAGGCTAACTCTAAAACAAATCACCATAAAGAGGCAACTAAGGCAACAATAACAAGGAAGGGATGAAACAGGCCGTGCTATACAAAGTAAAATACATTTTACAGGTGAGTAATCACAGAATTGTATTTTTCCAAGTGTACAGCACGGCCTGTTTCAGTCAATCATTACTTCTGGGACATCCAATAGCAGTGTCCTTAAGTAGGGTGGGATCCCCAATGAGTAATGGCAAGCAGTTCAGACCACTACCGCCTGAAGCACCTTGCGTCCAAAAACAGCATTCGCTGAGGCCCTAACATCAACCTTGTAAAACTTAGAAAAAGTATGAACAGAAGACCAAGTAGCGGCCTTACAACCTTGTTCAACAGAAGCCTGATGCTGAAAAGCCCAAGAGGCACCAATAGCCCTAGTAGAATAAGCAGTAACGCGGAAGGGAGGTTCCTTCCCTTTGGCAGAATAAGCACGCACCACCGCCTGTCTAATCCAGCTGCTGATAGTAGATTTAGCCGGAAGCAAGCCCTTCCTAGGACCGGAAGGAAGGACAAAAAGAGAATCAGACTTCCTAAAAGGCACAGTGGCGACCAAATAATACTTGAGCGCCCTGACCACATCCAGAGAATGAAAGTTCCATTCCTTGGAATTAGCAGGGGCAGGACAATAGGAAGGTAAGAATGTCCTCATTGAGATGAAAGGCAGATACAACCTTGGCCAAAAATTCTGGGTTAAGACGGTACACCACCCTTACCCTGATGCCGCTCAAAATAAGGAGGTTTAATGGAAAGCGCCGCCAGCTCAGAGACTCGACGTACCGAAGTAATAGCGACCAAAAAGGCCACCTTAAGACTCATTATGGATAGCGCAGCATTGCACAAGGGCTCAAAAGGAAGACCCTGTAGAGCAGACAACACCAAATTTAAGTCCCAAACCGGTAGCAGAGGCTTACACGGCGGACGCACATGAGTAACCCCCTGGAAGAAGGTCTTAACAAGCCTGTGATTGGCAAAGGATCTTTGGAAAAAAATTGCCAGAGCTGAAACCTGTCCCTTTAGAAGGCACAAATCCAGACCATGCTGTAAAAACTCCAAAATCCTGGGAATGGAAAATTCCCGACAAAAAAGAGACTTGGACTTGCACCAAGCAATGTAAGCATGCCAGACCCTGTAGTAGATAAAATATGAGGATTTCTTCCAAGCCTGAATTAAGGTATCGACAACAGATGCCGGCAAACCCTTGCCCATTAAGATAGAGGTTTCAGCAGCTAAGCCGTTAAAGCCAGCGTTTGTAAATTGGGATGGCGCAGCTCTCCCTGCGTGAGAAGGTCTGGATCGTCGGGCAGGACCGATCTACTGCCATCTGTACGACGTTCACGAACCATACCCTCCTCGGCCAGCGGGGGGCCACCAGAATGGCCGGTACCCCCTCCTGGGCTATCTTGCACCCGACCCAGCAGGGGAAAGGGAGGAAATACATAGAGGGGCCGAAACTCCGTCCAAGAAACTGCTAGCACGTCCGTGGCGAAAGCCAGAGGGTCCTTTGACAGAGAGACAAATCTTGGAAGCTTGTGATTGTGACAGGACGCAAACAAGTCCACGTCCGGTTGACCCCAGCGGCGACACAGGTCGTGAAAGATCTTGATGCTGAGGGACCATTCCTTCAGGCGAGCCGTCCCCCTGCTCAGGGAGTCCGCCTCCTGATTCTCCACCCCTGGGATGTAAACCGCCGGGATGCAGGGGACAGTCTCCTTCACCCAAGACAAGATCAGAGACACGTCCTTGAGGGCTCGCTTGCTCCGGGTCCCTCCATGATGATTGATGTAGGCAACCGCCGTCTGATTGTCCGAGCGGAACTGTACAGCACGACCCCGAAGGTGGGGGGTCAACTGGGAGAGAACCAACTGGATCGCCCACAGCTCTAGGATATTGATGGGCGCGTGGGCCTACTGGGGACCCCACTGACCCTGCAAATTCAGAGACTGCCAACCCCCCCCCCCCCCCCCCCCCAGCCGGTCAGACTGGCATCCGTGGTGACAATCTCCCAGCGCGGAGGCAGAAAGGACCTGCCCACTAGAAGATTCCTCGAGTCCAGCCTCCAGGAGAGAGACTGCCTGATTGTAGGGGACAGAGCAAACTCCTGATCCAGGGACTCCTGAATCCGATCCCAAACCGACAAGAGATGCAACTGAAGAGGTCTCATGTGGAACTGAGCAAAGGGAACCGCCTCGAAGCAAGACACCTTGAGGCCCATCAACTGAATCCCCTGCCGAATGGAGGGGAGAGGACACGACAGCAGGGCCGGTGCCTGCATCTGAATGCCCTCCACCTTCTGCTGAAGGAGAAATACCTTGAGAAGTATCCAGCGTCACGCCCAGGAAGGACCTCGCCAACGACAGAGATAGTGAAGACTTGGGATAGTTGATCACCCAGCCGAAGGACTCGAGAGTGGACGTCACCACCTGAGTATCCCTCTTGGCCTGATGAATAGACTGAGCAGCAATCAGAATGTTGTCCAGGTAAGAAAGGATGCAAATGCCCTGATTCCTCAGGAGAGCCATTACGCCAGCCAGCACGATGGTGAAAACCCGAGGTGATACCGAACGGCAAGGCCACAAACTGGTAGTGTTGATCCCCCAGAGCGAACCTCAGGTGACCTGGGAAGATTGGCACGTGAAGATAGGCATGCTTGATGTCCACCATTGTCATGAAGTCGCCCGGCCGAAGAGAACTTACGCCGAGCGTAAAGTCTCCATGTGGAAGTGCTTGAACCTGACAAACTTGTTGAGACCCTTTAAGTCCAGGATGGGCCTCAGGGAGCCGTCCTTCTTGGGCACCGTGAAGAGGTTGGAGTATACCCCCAACCCCGTTTCTGAAGAGGTACCTGACAAATGACACCTGACGCCAGAAGACGCTGGATGGCCAGAGGCAGTCCCTGAGCCGACACAGGGGTTTGGGATATCCGGGATCGGAGGGATCCTGGGGGTGGCCAGGCTACCAACTCTATCTTGTAACCGGAGGACACCACCTCCTGAATCCACCGGTCTGAGACGCGAAGCCTCCAGATGTGAGCAAAAAGCCGAAGCAGTCCCCCCACCCGGTCGGGCGAGGGCGCCTCCTCGTGCCTGAGGGACCTTGGGAGGGAGTTTGGGCTTGATCCCCCAAGAGAGACCGGGGCGACCACGGGATCTGCCTCGAGCCTCTGCGACTACCTGAGAAAGGTGGGCCACGACCTCCCCTTGAAGGACGAAGGAGCCCCGAAAGGGCCAAGCCTGCTTTCTACGCTGGGGGAGCCTACCATCCTTGGCCAGAACATCCAGACGCTCACCAAAAAGACGGAGACCCATGAAGGGAAGCCCAGTGGGAGCCTTCTTAGCGGCAGTGTCAGTAGCCCACTGACGCAACCAAACTAGCCGACGCATAGCCACCAACAGGGTCGGCATCGTCCATGGCAGCCAGCACAAACGCAATAAAATCAGAGCAAAGCAAAAGGTCCTTATAATCCTCCCTATTCTTACCAGACCGGGCGGCCTCAAGACGTCTGACCTTTTCAATGTAAGCCACAATGGCCACGGCGCAGACCGGGCGCAAACCGGCCCCCACAAAGGTAAAGGCATGACAAGCCAACTGATCCATACGCCGGTCCGCGCTATCACGCAGCGTGGTAGTGTCTGGGGATGGCATGACCGAAGTGTTAGATAGCCCCAGGACCAGAGCGTCCACCTCAGGAGGTCACGACCAGCGCTTAACGAAATCTGCCGAAAATGGATACCTTCTATCCAACCCCTTGGGCACAGAGGGTAACCTATTAGGACATTCCCACTCCTTCAGAACCATATTTGAGAAATGGCCCTGGTCCGGGAACTCCAAACGTTACTTGCCAGGGCGGAAGAGCTTGCCCTGCTTCTTCTTCACCGCCTTGGGGGTGGGCGATGTTTAATGTATTGAAAACCGCCGACAAGAGGCTATCGGTATCATCTGGGAGCCAAGTATCCTCATCAGAGTAGGACCCTAGGTCACTATCGTAGCCGTCCTGGCGATCCCCAGAGGAGTCCGAGTCATGGAAAAGCTCCCCCTCCCTGGGGAGTCACGGCTGCCATACACATCAAGGCCCTCATCCTCCTCGGCAAATAGGGACAGCGCAGCATCAAGGTGTCGCCTCTTGCTAGAGGCCTTACCCGCCGCCAGTCGAGCCAATTGCCGCTCAATGCTGGCCACGCGCAGCGCCAGATCTGATTGCGACCCCCTGCTAGTACCCCCTCACTGGGGGCTAAATGCAGGCACGGAGGGCCAGGAGATGCCGTAGGGAACGCAGGACTGGAAAGAGAAGCACTCGGCCCAGCCTGATCCGCAATAATACTTTGGGCGCACGGCACACAAACCGCGCCACCACCACTCAAAGGGAATGCCCCACACATGACACACAGCCGAGGCTGCTCTGAGGGGCCCCTAAGCTCGCTATCCTCAGAGGCCTCCATATTGTGATTATCACAGGCACAATAGGCCAGCAAAGGGTGAGTGCTAAGAAAAGCCACCCGGGATGCCCCCACGGGATGCCCACCTACAAGCGACCGTAGGCACAGGCTAAGGATCCGCAGAGTGAGCCCGGGGAAGGGGGCGCCAAGAGAGTGACAATCACCCCCCGCAGCAAAATAGCGCCTCCCGCCGCGGCAAGCAGACCAAGGCGTGCACACAGTCACCCGCCGCTGCAACCCCCCCCCCCCCCCCCCCCGACAACGGAAAAGAGGAGAGGGCAGACAGCCGCGGGAAAGGCACCAGCTCAGAGGGACCGGAGGGGAAGGGGGGGGGGGGGGGCAATAGGAGGGAGGGAGAAGACTGACACACTAACAATCCCCCAAGTAAAGCACACTCACCCCCGATACAACAGGCAGCCGTGGGTTTCTCCATCCCGCAGTAGGCTCACCATAAAGCCTATTGCCGGCTACCCTTTGGTGTACAGGGTCTGCGGCCTGGAGCAACGCTCCCCGAGCACCCGACCCAGGTGCTCCCCTACCATCACCCGATCCGTCAGCCTGGGCTGGGAGGCAAGAGGGTCCAGAAGCGGGTGGAAATAGGCTTGCAGGGCCGCAGGCTTGGTTGCCCCGCTCGCCTGCGAAAACATAGAGAGCCATCTTCTGGTCTTCGCAGTATGACTGCAGAGAAACACTGGGGGTCTATTGGTGATTCCTGGCTTTTTATAGGGCCGGGAGGAGCCACAAGTTTTCTGCAGTCAACTGCGCCACCTTGTGGCCGGAATACCCAAAAGTAATAATTGACTGAAACAGGCCGTGCTGTACACTTGGAAAATATGACCGATAGGAACATATAGTTCCTGTGGTTTTAATGAGCCTAGATCAATACAAAATAAATAATACACACATACTTTATATCCATCAGAGAGCACTCCAGACAAGTAGCCCCATATTTCTTTAGGCTTTTATCTAGTTTTCTTAAACTGGTAACATCAATCACCTCTTCCATTCCAAAATCGAAGCAAAAAACCTGAAAATAAATAAAAATGGTAATAACTTGCATTTTCTATAGCATTATAGTTAGGGCTGGGAAGGGGTTATACAGTAGTAACTTGCCAGATGAGTTGATGGGAGGGGTGATACAGCATTGAAGAAGGCAGCTCCTTCTGGGAAAATATTTTCCTGTCCAGGCGCTATATCCAATGCGCTTCTTTACAAAACTCACCAGCAGCCTGGCCTGGAATCTAAATGATTCTAGGGCTGGCTACTGTATTTCCTGCATCTCGATCTCGAATCGGGATGTCCCACTGTGTGAAACAACCCAGGGCGCTGGTAATAACCCACCTTTCCTCGGTTCAATGGCGCAAGTGCAGGTTCTCGTCCAATCAGACGCCAGGTGCTAAATATTTATTATCACCCAAAGCATACTGCTAAAGCAAACACTCGAGTGGGGAAAGGTGTATATGTTTTGGAATAGTCTAGCCAAAGCTCAAACCTTAATCCAATCGAGAATCTGTGGTCAGACTTGAAGATTGCTGTTCACCAGCAGAAACTAAATCTAAGTTGAAGGAGCAGTTTTGCATTGAGGTGTGGGTAAAAATTCCAGTGGCAAAATGTGGAAAGCTCAGAGACTTAGCCAAAGTGAATTGCAAATCCTCAAAAAAATTTAATTCTAAGTTGTGAGGTAGCAAAACATGAGAAAGGCAAAGGGGGGGGGGGGGGGGGAAGCTTTATGGGATGCTATGTGATAAATG
Organism: Gastrophryne carolinensis; assembly: GCA_027917425.1. NCBI lineage: Eukaryota > Metazoa > Chordata > Amphibia > Anura > Microhylidae > Gastrophryne > Gastrophryne carolinensis. The sequence goes on along the minus strand of CM051236.1, from coordinate 66,048,008 downwards.
GATGGTAATACCAATAAAGGTTTAGTAGGCTGAATTTGTTGGCATGTTATAAGGCTTCTTTTCCTATTCTTCACTTTTTTTTTTTTTTTTATACAGAGGGCATGCTGTCTGAGGTTCCATCTCTTGCTTTCCCCGTCCAGGCATGCCTTCTGACCAGACAAATCTGTCTTCTCCTGTTGGAAGGGGCAAGCCATACAGCATGGTCACTGCATACAGTATCTCTGTTCATGTCACAAGCCATTTGGAGGGTAAGCAGGGCTTGGAGAATTCTCTTGTGTTCTTCCCACTCTCTGCGCAGTGGTGTCGTTGAGTTAACCTGATGGTGTCTGAAAATCCCTTTGAAATGAGTGTAACACATTCTTTTCGCCTGTCACTTGGAAATGATGCCACTAGACCATTATAATTGTTTTTAACCCAATGAGTGTTAAAAAGTACTGCTTTTATGTGGATCTCTGCATTTTTGTTGCGCTTCAGGGCTGCAAGGGTCCTACGGGTGCACATAGGGACTCCAAGCAGGGAATGAGCCTGGACAGACAACAACCACCTCCCTATGACACTATGCAGACTTGAACTATCTACTATGTGCTGGGTATATACTGAATACTGTATATACTATATACCATCAGTGCAAAACGGCTCTGAAGGGAATTAGAATTAAAGCTGTTAGGAATCAGGAAACTGCCCAATAAAAGGTGAAGTAGCCAGCTAGGTGTACGTATGTAAGAAAATGTCTTTCGTACAACATTGTTGCCTAGGTAAAATGTATATGTTTTTTTTTTTTTTTTTAATCTAGAGGGATATTCCTGAAAACTAAAGAAGATAACAGCAGTAGAGCCATACCTCTTGGAAAAGACTAGAAGTTGATGAATATTTCAGGCCCGATTTATTAAACTTGCTTTAAGGAGGAACAAACCCCTGGGTTTGGACTATCCAGGGTTTTGGTCCTTGTTCTGGGACACTGCGATTCAGGATGCCCTACTGTGTGAAACCCCAGGTCAACAAGTAAAACTCACCTTTCCCCCGTCTAATCAGCACGCTTGGCTGCGCTCGTCAGAATCGGTGGTCCACTTTAAAATATTTCCTTAAATTATGCAATAAATTCAATATGGAATGCAAAAGTTATTAATATTAATTTAAAGATCATTCAAAACTGAAACGTAGAGGCATGAGTTACCACATACAACTTACATTTATTACTGAAGCTATGTTACAATTTGTGAATTCAAGTCGAGTCAGACAATAGGGTTGATTCAGAGCCCCTTTATCATCTTTTTTTTGTGTGAAAATTTCCATTCTATTTAATTTTTTCCCCTCGTCTGATTGAGCAGAGCTTTCTTTCTGCGAGAACTTTAGTGTGAAAATGTTTGCATTATTTTTCGTTTGGTAGCAAGACCTCCATAAAAATGATGAGAAAGGGGCTCTGAATCAACTAATGCTTACCACTTTACTTGCTTATGCATTTACACTACATGTGACCGCTGGTAACCATTCAAGATTGGTGTGAAGGCTCACTTTGCAAAAACCTTAAGTTCGTAAACCTTAAAGCAGACCAAAAGTCAAAACTGACTTCAACCAGACCAACACATATGCATCCCTTCCCAGGGCAATTTAAATTGCTGCACATAAAAACACAATTCTGTGAAACTCACCTGTAGAATTGGTTTTGTTATCCATCCATTCCAGGCCGTCCAGAAGTACTTACAGTTGGGAGTTCGCCCTTTTGACTGCAAGGTCAAAAGATGTAGCTCCTCCAGGACCCCTATATAGGCAGCTGCCCTTCAATCCAGCCCCAGTAGTTTAAAAGCAGTACTCAATAGAAGAGGCAGGTCCAACAAAAAGTAGGAGACCATGTTACCTCACATAGCCTCCGCTTGTACTCTCTCGAAACAAAACGAAAAACTTGTATAAAAGTGTCCTATGAGCAAAAATGGTTCAATCACCATAACAGGCATGCAGGACATAATAAGCCACAAGGGCAGGGTGGACGGCCTGGAATGGATGGATAACAAAACCAATTCTACAGGTGAGTTTCACAGGATTGTGTTTTTCTTCTCAGTCCATTCCAGGCAATCCAGAAGTACTTACAGTTGGGACATCCAAAAGCAGTGTCCATATGGGCGGGATCCCCAGTGCGGAACAGCATGTAGTTCATTTCACTACCGCCTGAAGCACATTTCGGCCAAAAACAGCGTCAGCTGAGGCCCTGACATCCACCTTGTAAAACTTTGTAAAAGTATGAACTGAAGACCAAGTAGCGGCCTTGCAAACTTGTTCCACTGATGCCTGATGCTGAAAAGCCCAAGAGGCAACAATAGCCCTAGTAGAATGAGCTGTGATCCGAAAAAGGGGGGACCTTACCCCTGGCAGAATATGCTTGTACCACCGCCTGTCTAATCCACTTACTGAGAGTGGACTTGGCTGGTGGCAATCCCTTCCTAGAACCCTCTGTTAAGACAAAAAGGAAATCCGATTTCCTGAAGGATTCAGTCGCAGCCAGGTAATACCTTATGGCTCTGACCACATCCAAAGCATGAAGGGTCCGTTTTTTTGGAATTAGCCGGTGCTGGACACAAGGAAGGTAAGACAACTTCCCCATTAAGGTGAAAAGGAAAAACGACTAGGCAAAACATCAGGTTTAAAACCAAAAACCACCTTATCTCTGTGCATCTCAAAGTAGGGTGGTTTCATACAAAGCGCGGCCAGCTCTGATACGCGACATACCGAGGTAATCACCACCAGAAAAAAACACCTTGAGAGTCAGCAGACAATGTAGCGTCATTCAATGGCTCGACGGGAGGACCCTGGAGAGCAGACAGCACTAGATTCAAGTCCCACACCGGACTAATTTACGCAGTGGGCGGACATGGGTGACCCCCTGGAAAAAGGTTTCTGATCCATTCCAGCCCGTCAAGAAGTCATCACGATTGGGAGTTCGCCCCTAGGGGGCGCTGACTGCAAGATCAGAGATGTAGCCCCTCCCGGCCTCCTATAAAGGCAGCTGCGTTTCAAACCAGCCCCAGTAATTTAAAAGCAGTACTCAATAGAAGAGGCAGGCCGGGAGGACCAAAAAAATAGGAGACCATGTTACTTCACATAGCCTCCGCTTGTATTCTCTCAAATCAAAAACGTAAATCTCAAACTTGTATAACTAGTGTCCTATGAGCAATAATGGTTCAATCACCATAAAAAGGCATGCAGGACATAATCAACCTCAAGGGCGGGGTGGATGGGCTGGAATGGGTCGGAAACAAAAGCAATTCTACAGGCGAGTATCGCAGAATTGCCTTTTTCTTTCCAATCCATTCCAGGCCGTCCAGAAGTCATCACGATTGGGATATCCAAAAGCAGTGTCCATATGGGCGGGATCCCCATTGCGGAACAGCAGGTAGTTCATTTTACTACCGCCTAAAGCACCTTTCGGCCAAAAGCAGCATCAGCTGAGGCCATGTCATCCACCTAGTAGAACTTTGTGACAGTATGAACTGAGTGTGGAATTGACCGGTGGTAATCCCCTTCTAGAACCTTCCGTCAAGACAAAAGGCAAATCCGGTTTACTGAAGGATTCAGTCATAGCAAGGAAAACCTTATGGCTCTAACCAAATCCAAAACATGGAGAGTCCGTACTTTGGGATTAGCTGGTGCCGGGCACAAGGAAGGCAAGATAACTTCCTCATTAAGGTGAAAAGGAGAAATTACCTTAGGCCAAAAATCCGGCTTAAAACGACCTTATCTCTGTGCATCTGAAAATAGGGTGGATTCAAACAGAAGCCTCGTAAAACGTAGAACTCTCCCCAACGGGGAAATAAAAACTGGTCTCCCGCAAGACAGGCGGGGATACAGACCCCTTCACTAACAAGGATCAGCAAGAAACATTTACTCAGGACCAGGAAGGCAAACCATCCAAGTAAGATCAGTCCATAGGGCGCATAGGCCCTGGAAGCAAACGAGATCAGGCGCATACATATGGAGGCGCCCGCAGACCCCAAAGGGCATCAGTCCCCCTAAGGGACAAGAAACAACCAGGAAAATTTCAACACCTGTTGAGGGGATGTAGACCCCTTACTTCAGCATTATTAAGAATAAGGCCCATAGGCAGACTAAAAGGACTTAAATAATGATCATAAAACACCACCTTGGACAAAAGGGTCCGGCGTAAGGCGGAATACCACCACATCATGGTATATGAAGGAGGGCTAAGTAATCAGAACCACCTTCTCAGGCACACGTCTGACTGAAGCAACAGCCCCCGGAGGGGCTACTTGAACTACAACACAGCTCAGACAGCATCCAGGAAAAGTCCCAAAGGAACAATCCGCAGGGCAAACAGAATGAAAATTGATCCCAACAGGGACCATAGAACTACTTGGGAGATGCCCCTGAGCAATCCCCAAGAGAACTCCTTACAAGGAAGACAAAACCAGACTTCTACAGGAAGGCAGACAGGACAGAACCTGAACCTTCAGAGTACCTAGATGGGGAGCCAACCCCAACCTATGCTGTAACAACTCTAGAACCCTGGGAACCGAGAACGTCCAACAGGGGAGAGACCAAGGCTCATGCCAAGCAATAGGGGTACACCATAACCCCCAATAGACGGAGGAAGAGGAAGCCAAAGAAGCTTGCTCCTAGCCCCCCATATACCAAGTCACCCAGAAGATAAGCCCGTCTCCAAGGGGTGAATGAATCAGCTGTCAAGCCCCAGACTAGAGTCTGTAGATTGGGACGACATAAGAAGGAGCCTGACAAGGGCAGAACCGCACTCCTAAGAGAGCGTACAGGTCCGCTGACCTCAGCAGAAGCATCTGCGAACCACAATTCACTAGGCCACCCAGGGGTCATCAATCGCGCGGGTCTCTTTATCAGCACGACCGTGCCCAGAACCCCACATAGCAGGGTGAATGAAGTTAAAGCCTACAACACCTGGTATTCCCAGGCGGTCTCTGACCAGGCCCGACCCTGCTTAGCCTCCGAGATCAGACGAGATCGGGCGCATTCAGGGTGGTGTGGTCGTAGGCTAGAAAGTCTAGACATAAATTTACTAAGCCCCCATGACCAGCCCCCATGAGTCAGAATATTCTGGTGCAGTAAAAACAAGGGCAGAGCCCCTGTGATATAAGCGAGACCCAACAGTGCCACCCTAGTTGTCTCTCAGAGGGACACCAGGATAGCACAACCTGCCACTGAAAGACATCCATTGGAGCAAATACCACTGAGGAGCAGGGGGCGTAGACCCCCACCCAGATCAGGAACCTTCCAGGAGAATCATCCTGCTTCAAGCTCCAGACCAATAATAAAACAGGCCATTGTCTTCCAACAGTCAAAGAGTCCCCAAATAGACAGGTCCTAAAGAGGAGAAGTCCAGCAGTATAGAGTCAACTGAAGGCTCATTGTTTTAACAAAGCCAGTAGGTAAGATTGACCCTCTAAGGGACCCTACCTAGGAACCACGGGGGGTTTTGGAAGAAATTCCCCCACCCCCCGCCAACCTGCGCGACTTGGTACCCAAGGTGACCATTCACAGGAAGATTCAAGTAGAGAAGGAGGTGCCCCCTGACAGGGTCCTTGAATATATCCAGTTCAAGAGGAACCACCGTACCAAAGGGGAATGAGCACAGACTACTGTGCCAAAGAGCCTAAAGGCTCTATATATAAGGGACATCATCTGATACGCCACCAACGGGCCCACCAGCTGCAATCCTGCCTGCTGAAAGTAAGATGTCAGCAAAGGGGGACAGAGCCCCCGTAACCAGGAGTCCACTTGTTGCCAAGGAAAAAGGCTCAAGCCTGAACCGAATCCAATTGAGGTGACTGAGCACCCATCCAGTAACTCCCAGGGGACACCACCGGCAGACTAACCCACTCGGCCTGACGTAGAGATTGGGGAAGTATTATATTGGAGCAGGACGTACTGTATGCTTAGAATATAGCGTCATTCAATAGCTTGAAGGGGGCACACTGGAGAGCAGATAACACCAGACATAGGTCCCACACTGGTTAGACTGATTTGCTCGGCGGATGGACATGGGTGACCCCTGGAAAAAAGTCTTGATCAATCTATGATTGGCAATAGACCTCTGGAAACACATCTGCACAAACCCTTGGTCCAGGGATTCCAGGGACCAATCCCAGCTGGCTAGTAGGTTCAGTTGAAGAGGCCTCATGTGGAAATGAGCACAGGGCACTGCTTAAATGCAAGCCACCATTAGGCCCACCAATCACATCCGTAGACGCACCGACGGCTGTTGACAAGCCAGCAAGCGTGTACCTGCGTCTGGAGACACAAGACTTTCTGCTGTGGCAGAAGACCTTTACTTGAACAGTGTCTAGGAACATCCCCAGGAAGGATCTCACTGTTGACAGAGTGATAAGCGACTAGGAGTAGATGATCACCAAACCGCAGGCTTCCATAGCTGACAGCACGGTTCGGGTGTCGCTCTCTGCCCCCTGAAAGGACTGGGCCGATAACAGAAGGTAGCAGATAGGGTAATACCGAATATCCTGTCCCCTCAGGATAGCCATGATGCTCGCCAACACCTTGGTGAACACCCCGTGAGCTAGAGATATGTGGAGGGTAAGTATCACAACTGGAACGCTGGCCCTCCATGCAAACTTCAAATCTCTGATGACCCGGAAAAATACAATTCCGTGAAATACTCACCTGTAGAATTGGTATTATAAGTATACAGTACGTCCTGCTCCAGATAGATTACTTACACTTGGTTATCCTCAGCCAGATGGCGCTGCACTGCAGAGACATGTAAAACAGGCTCCTCCCGGCCCCTCAAATACCCGGGACCTCCCACAAATCCCCAGCATTGAAAAGCAGTGAACGAGAAGCCGGGAGAATTTAACCACCCAAACTGGTAACTATAACAATGATAACAATCACCATACAGGGCATCCAGAATAATGCAAAACCAAGGGTGGGGTGGAGCAGGACGTACTGTATACTTATAATACCAATTCTACAGGTGAGTATTTCACACAATTGCATTATTCTTAGTATACAGTACGTCCTGCTCCAGATAGATTACTTACACTTGGGACATCCAATAGCAGTGTCCATAAAGTAGGGTGGGATCCCCAACAAAAAAGGTAACAGCAGACAGTTTAAACCACTGCCGCCTGCAAAACCTTTCGGACAAAAACAGCATGAGCTGAGGCCCTAATATCAACCTTGTAAAACTTTGAAAAGGTATGAACAGAAGACCAAGTAGCGGCCTGGCAAACTTGTTCAACAGAAGCCTGGTGCTGGAAGGCCCAAGAGGCACCAATAGCACGAGTAGAATGAGCAGTAGTGCGAAAGAGAGGACTCTTCCCCTTAGCAGAATAAGCCTGAATCACGGCCTGACGGATCCATTTGCTAACAGTAGACTTGGCAGGAGCCAAACCCTTCCTGGGCCCAGAAGGGACCACAAAAAGAGCATCAGTGACCACCAGGTAATACCTCAAACACCTGACCACATCCAAGGAATGTAAAACTCTCTCCTTAGCGTTGCTAGGATTAGGGCGCAAAGAAAGAAGAACAATATCTTGATTCAAATGAAAGGCAGACACTACCTTAGGCAGAAAATCTGGCTTAAAGCAGAACACCACCTTGTCCTGGTGTCTTCCCAAGTATGGGGGCTGAATAGAAGAGCAGCCTGCAAGGCAGACAAAACCAGGTTCAAATCCCAAACAGGGACCACAGGTTTACGTGGGGAACGCACATGAGCGACCCCCTGGAAAAAGGTCTCAATCAAAGAATGCTGAGCATAAGACTTCTGAAGAAAACAGACAGGGCAGAAAACCTGACCCTTCAGAGTACTGAGTTAGAGTCCCGACTCCAACCCATGCTGTAAGAACTCCAGAACCCTGGGGACTGAAAACACCCGACAGGGAAGAGAACTAGACTCACACCAGTCAAAGTAGGTATGCCATACCCTGTAATAGATGGAAGAAGACGTTTTCTTCCTAGCCTTCACCATGGGTATCAACCACCGAGGCGGACAAGCCTTTTTCCATCAAGATGGAGGTGTCAGCAGCAGCCAAAGCCAGAGTTTGTAAATTGGGATGGCGTAAGGGGCCCTGAGTGAGCAGATCTGGCACCCCTGGCAGAACGTACTGGTCTACTGCCAGCTGTACCACGTCTGCAAACACACTCTTCTTGGCCGCCTGGGGCCACCAGAATTGCTGGCACCCCCTCCAGAGCAATCTTGCGCAGAACCCTGCACAGCAGGAGGAATGGAGGAAAGACATACAGGAACTGAATGTCCTGCCATGACAGTGGTAACGCATCCGTGGTCAAGGCCAGAGGATCCTGGGACAGGGAGACAAAGGCCGGGAGCTTGTGATTGTGATGGGACGCAAACAGATCCACATCTGGTTGGCCCCAACGGTGGCACAGAGATTGGAACACCCTGTTGCAGAGGGACCATTCTCCCTGGCGAGAATGATCTGCTGCAGAGGGTCTGCCAGCAGATTTTTCACCCCCGGAATGTACACCGCTGATATGCAGGGAACATTGGCCTCCACCCAGGTCAGGATCAGAGACACTTCCTGGAGGGCCCCCTTGCTCCGGGTCCCTCCCTGATGATTGATGTAGGCAACTGCCATCTGGTTGTCCGAGCGCCAACTGAACAGGCAGGCCCTAAAGATGAGTAGTCAAGCGAGCCAGAACTAACCTGATCGCTCGCAGCTCCAAGACATAGATAGGTGTGTGGGCCTCCTGAGGGCCCCACCTCCCCTGGAACCGTAGAGACTTCCAGAACACCCCCCCCCCAACCTGATAGACTGGCATCCATGGTGACCGTCTCCCAGGAAGGGACAAGAAAGGATCTGCCCCCCCAACAGGTTCCTTGAGTCCATCCACCACAAGAGTGACCTCCTGACCAGGGGGGAGAGCACACAGACCCTGTCCAGGGATGCTAGGTCCTTGTCCCATACAGACAATAGGTGAAGTTGCAGAGGCCTCAAGTGGAACTGAGCATAAGGGACTTCGAAGCACGCCACCATCAGGCCCACCAGCTGCATCCCCTGCCTGATGGAGGGATGGGGACCAGCTATGAGGGACTGAGCCTGTGCAATGGACCTGACAGAACCATCCTTTTTGGGTACTGTGAATAGGTTGGAATAAAAACCCCTCCCCTTTTCTCTTAAAGGCACCTGGCAGATGACCCCCAGCTCCAGGAGGCCTTGCACTGCTTGCACTAGCTCCTGAGTTGACACAGGGTCCTGAGGAATCCGGGACCTGATGAATCTTGGAGGGGGATCGGCAGCTAACTCCAACTTGTAACCCGGAGGACACTACCTCCTGAATCCATCGGTCTGAGACATGAAGCCTCCAGACGTGAGCGTAGTGCTGCAGCCGTCCCCCCACCCGGATGGGTGAGGGCGCCCCATCATGCCTGAGGGGGCTTGGGAGAGGATTTAGCTGTGGGACCCCAGGAGGAGCCAGGACGTCCATGTCCTCTGCCTCTACCCCAGAAATCTCCCCGGGCCCCAGGGAAAGATACCCCCCTTCCCTGTCGTGCACCACGGTAAGGGGAGGAGAAGGAACCCTGACCCCGAAAGGGCCGAGGTTGCCGCCTGCGCTGGGGTAACCTGCCTCCCTTAGCAAAAAGGTCCAGGCGGTCTCCAAACAGACGCAGTCCTTTAAAGGGAAACCCAGTGAGGGCTTTCTTGACAGTATTGTCAGCAGCCCACTGGCGCAGCCACCCGAGCGGCGTATAGCCACCACGAGGGCCGAAGTTCTGGCACACATTCTGATGGTGTCATCCAATGCTGACAGGACAAAATTTACAAAAACATCACAACTGGAGAGTGCATTAAAACACCTCACAAGGCAACCACCCCGGGGGGGGGGGGGGGGGGGGGATGACCAACATTTAACCACCTCAGCAGGAAGGGATACTTCCAATCCCAACTCTTTGGAACCCCGGGAAGTTTACTGGGGCGCTCCCATTCTTTGAGCACAAGGTTATGGAAATGTGCCTGCTCTGGAAATTCCAAACGTGATTTTGCTGTATGGAAAAGCTCCCCTTTTTTGCCCGGGAGTCTCAACAGGGAGAGAGATAGACAGAACCTCAAAGATCTGGGTCAATAATCTGTCAGTGTCATCTGGGGCCCAGGGGTCAGAGCCAAAATCATCATGACCCCTTGGTCTCTCATCAGATGAGCCTGAATCAGAACAGAGCTCCCCTTCATCAGACGGGGTATAGCCACACAGATTCATAAACTCCTCAGTTCCCATAAGGAAAACAGTAACATTAGGCGTCAAGTGCCGCTTCTTACCAGGGCCCTTACGCGCTATTAGCAATAATCTGTTCAACAGTAGCCAGTCTAGAAGACACATCAGGCTGAGAATCCCCACTAGTATGCAACTCAACAGGAGTGAAATTTAAGCTTGGGGGAGTAGGTGAAGTGAAACGAGGTGCAGCCACTGGCAGGCCAGATTGCAATGCAAGCACCTGCTCAGCACAGGGTACACAGACCCATGCCTTGTCAGCGTCAGCATGAGGCTGCCCACACGCTACACACAGCCGGTCTTGTCCCAAAGGGACCCCGGTAACATTATCCTGGGATGCCTCCATATGGTGATTATTAGGCACAATATGCCAGTAGGGATTGATGCTATAAAGCAACCCTGGATGCCCCAATGACCCGCTAGGGAAGTTGGAGTAATTATACAAGGCCCAACTATCAATTACACCGGCCGTGAGAAGCCAATGGATTCACCCGCCTGAAAGGCACAATGGGAAGAAGGGTTGTCAGAACCAAACACACTACAATGAGTATAAAACTGCCCGCGAGGGCACTTACGGACCGCAGTAAGTAGAACCGTCACACGCGCGCGCGACCTGACAAAATGGCGCAGAGAGTACCTCGAAGGGCGGGCCAGAGAGAGCTGTGACGCAGGGCGCGTCAAGCCAGCCCCCCCCCCCCCGAAGAGCGTGAAGCCCACAGACAATCAGCCAATGAGAACGCAGAAGCGTCTGAGATAATGCCGCCGCCCGGCGCGGAACATCCAAATGAAGTAAAACATTTGCAATAGTAAAAAAGACAAGTCAGCGCGGCGGCTGACACCACATATACTAGTCAAAAGACATGACAAAACACCGTATGCACGAATCACGATACACGCTCACCCACACCCCCCCCCCCCCTTCTTTCCCTCCCGAAGGCTACAGGGAGAATGAGGGAGGATGGGGGCCCTCTGTACAGTACCCACCACTACACGGGGCATGGGGGCAATAATGCGGGAGGGGCATCCCATAAAGGCTCACCATCAGCCTATACCGCCTACCCTGTGGTGGGGGATTGCGGTGGAGCAGCGCTCCTTAACCACACATGGTGCTGCCTACCTTCATCCGACCAGCGCAGCCCAGGCTGGGAGGCACATCACACGAGGAACGGGTGGGAATAGTCCAACAGGGCCGCAGGCTAATAGCCCCACTCACCTGCGAGAGAGTGATAATTTCATGTCTTCGCAGTAAGCACTGCAGAGAAATCTGGGGATTTGTGGGAGGTCCCGGGTATTTGAGGGGCCGGGAGGAGCCTGTTTTACATGTCCCTGCAGTGCAGCGCCATCTGGCGGAGGATAACCTAGTGTAAGTAATCTATCTGGAGCAGGACGTACTGTATACTAAGAATATAGGGATGTGTAGATACGCATCCTTGATGTCCACCGTAGTCATAAAGTCACAAAGTCGCCTGCCAAGGCGAACTCACCGCCGACCGCAATATTTACATGCGTTATGTCAGAGCCTTATAAAGCAACGAGGCCCTTTAGGTCCAGGATCGGCCGCACCGATCCGTCCTGCTTGAACCGTGAATAGTTTGGAGCAAAATCCCTGACTCCGCTCTGTCAGGGCACATGGCAATCACCTGTAGCCACAGGAGGTGCTGAACAGTGGCTCTCAAGCCTCAGCCTCCAGCAGGTTTTGGGATGCACTTGACCACAGAACTTTTGTGTGTGGTCTGATTGACAGCTTGACCATGAAAAACCGACGACCTCGCCTCCTGAATCCAAAGTTCCAAGACGCCTCCAGACTTGAGCAGACAGCAGTAGCCGTTCCCCCACCCCAACGGGTGAGGGTGCCCCTTGCTACCTGTGTGGTTTGGTTGGAAGATTGGGCTTAGCCCCCCAGGCGGGATTGGGCGGATTGCGGGATGTACCTCTGCCCCAAGCATCGCTGCGGGTACTGGATAGGAAAGAACCTCTTTACCAGCCGTGACCTACAAATCCAGCCGCCCCCGAACAGCCGACCCCCCACAAGGGTAAATATGTGAGGGACTATTTGGTGGCCAATCGGTCGACCACTGCTTCAACCAGCGGCGTAATGCTAGAAGCAAGCCGAAGACTTGGCACCCAGCCTGACATCACCCATGGCAGTAACAACAAAGCCGCTGAAGGCTAAAAACAGGCTCTGAGTTCCCTGTAATCCAGAGGCCGTCCACAAGACTTATCCTTAGCCCCAAGGTGCGTAGCCATCTTTCCTCTAGGTTAGGAAAACAATAGCCGTGGCACACGCAGGGCGTTAAAGGGAACCCCCCAGGCCAAGGCATGGCACGCCAATAGATCCATGCGTTTATCTGCAGGGTCTCCTAAGGAAGCATTGTCAGGTGATGCATGATAGAGGTGTTGGACAGAACGAAAAACCAAAGGGTCCACCTCGGGAGGATGCGGCCATAATATAAACAACTCAGCAGGGGAAGGAAACCGTGTCTCCAAGCCCTAGGGACTGACGGCAGCTAGTGGGTCTTTCCACTTTCCACTCCTTACGCCCCAAGGTATTGAAAAATGTGGCTTTTCAGGAGAACCCACCGCTCAGGACGAAACCAATCATCCTTCTTTCTCTAGGCCTTCCTTGGAGGAACAATGTGTCAAAAACAGAGAAAAGCAAGCTCTCCGTATCATCTGGAAGGCAGGAACCCTAATCCGAGTGTAAATAATGGGCCTTTATGGAAAATCAATATTGTTAATAATGGTGTATATATATAATATAGGAATATACAGCATGGCATGACATGAAGTGGGAAGGCCTAAGGCAGGTTTTCCAAGCTAGATAATATCTGCATTCCGAAACCAGAAAAATAAGAACAAAAGACATCTGAGAGGGCACTAGATAATATAAACATTCTGTGACCATACCATAAATATGTTGTAAATAGACATATAGACCTGAAATAGCAGATGCACCCTCTTAGCAAAACGACTGGACATCAAAGGGTTAGACAGATAATAGACGCTGGCACCACAAAATATACAAACGGCTTCTGGGAATTTCCGTAATGGACCCTTTTAGCATAACCGGTAGGACAGGAGAAAGAGGGGAGGACAGCAGGACTGGAGATCAAAGGGAAGGGAAGTATAATTGAAGTGGGTGCAGCCAGGAGAGGGAGGCAGAAGGAAGGAAGGCAAGACGGAGAGTCGGTGTGAGTACAGGAGAAGGGCTCTGGAATAGCGCTGGGGGAGACGATTCACTGAGGCAGGTAGCTGATACGGATGTTGTGCCATAGCTAACACTGGTTAGTGCTATCAGGGAATATTGCTGTATTGGGGTGTCCATTTAACTTGTGTGGCTCTTTTCTTTTCTGCATGATTAATTGTAAGTTCCTTGTGTGAATTTTCTGTCAGTATGGTATTGGTGCTGTAAATCCACGCATTAGGGGTTAATATATCTGTGGTTGCATGTAAAGTAAATTGTATTGTCTTTTGCCATTTTGTTTTGCTTTTACTACAATATATCTCTTTATTTACTACGTGTCTCATTGTCCACTGCATTTACCAGAAGTCAAAAGAACCTACAGTCTTATTCGTGTATCCATTGTGTGGTCATTGGCCAGATATTCGAGGAGTCGAGCCGGGCAGGATATAAATATATACATAATATTATTAATATTTTAGTTATTCATATTAATATTTTTTATGCTAGTTAAATTGTTTACATAATTGGCTTGCGCCAGCCAGGAGATATTATTAATATTAGTTATTAATATTAATATCGTTTACAAAGTGGCGACCCAGGCAGGAGATTTATAGTTATAAATTAATATCTAGATATTGATATAATATTTTAGTTATTAATATTGTTTACACGAGGAAAACCCGAGTTACTGTCATCTCCACCCGGAGGGCTCATCCGCCAACTCCCCGTCCCCCGCGGAACCAAAGGAAACATACAAATCTTCGTCTGAGTAAACCGGCTTCAAGTGCCGCTTCATACTCGAGGCCCTTTCAGGGGATGCCAATGAGAGCTGTATCTCGAGGCTAGCCTGCCTGTGTGCAAAATCAAAGTGTGTCCCCCTGCTGTCTCCCCCTTCTCCAGGGGCTAAACGCAGCAGCGGAGGATCCGGGGAAGCAGGAGCTGACGCATGACTAGGGGCGGAAGCGACAGCCCTCTCATGGTCCAAGACAATGCCTAAACATGGCTTCCCACAGGCATGTGCGCGTCCCCTTGCGCAGTGAGAACACTGATCTTGCCCTGTTTCACTCAGGACCTGGCGCAATGGAACATATTGTGCTAAATTCCCAAAGGGATTCCGTTTGCACAAGGGGCAGAGCCTGTCTTACCCATGTGGGGTGCCCGGCTCACTATCCCTTGATGCCTCCAATATGGTGATTTGGAATATTAAATATTCGCAAAGGCTAATAGACTTAATGGCCTAAGCCTAATAGCCGATCCCCCATTTTAACAATGGGGACCGGGAGAAACCACAATCCTCAACTTTCAGCCCACAGTCTAAAATCAAAAAGAGAAAGTACAGCAAATACAAAAAGACCAATAATGTCATGTATAACACATACACATCATAGCAATATACATGGAAATAAACAGTGACCATAATATTTCATAAATATTAGCATCTATCCCCCTTTTCCCCCTTAAAAGCATGACTATAATAAGAGGGACTCACGACCATGCTGAGCAGCGCTAAAAGAGGGATATGCCACCGAGGTCACCAGCAGCGCCACAGCAAGCCCAGCTGCACGCGTCTCTAAAAGCATCCAGCCGGGGGAGCGTCACTCCGCCCCCGGCGCGTCACAATCTCAGCCTAGTAGCGGCGCCACGAAGGCCGCCTGCCATCGCCGCCCCCTTCCCCAACTTGCGAGAAGGCCGCGGGGCGCGCCTGGCAGCATGCGGCCCGAGACCACCGCACGGCGAGGGAGCGAGGAAGGTAAGATGTGGGAGGAGCGGCAGCGGACCGCTCCTTGCTGTAGCATGCTATGGCGATGGAGCTCTCCACCGCTCCCCAGTAAGTAGCACCAAGCACGCACATATGCACAACACAATATAGCATGTGGGAGAAGGGAGGGCATTTACAAAATATATATATAAGTGGTTCCCCAGCTGGCTCACCATAAATGCCTGCGGCCGACCTGCTTTTCTGTAATAAAGCCTGTGGCCCAGAGCCATGTGCTCTGCCAAAATGCCCATACCATACACGGATCCCTGGTAACAGCAAAAGCTGGGAGGCAAGGATGGGTCAGAGGAGATCCGAGAAAATAGGGTCCTGCAGCCGGCCGACAGGCTAGGGGGCCCCGCTCTGCTGCTAAAAATCTGAGAGAGAGTGAGCGATCCTGTGCAGTCAACTGCAAGCAAAGAACTGGGGCTGGGTTGAGAGGCAGCTGCCTTTATAGGGGGCCGGGAGGGGCTAGATCTCTGATCTTGCAGTCAGCGCCCCCTAGGGGCGAACTCCCAATCGTGATGACTTCTGGACAGGCTGGAATGGATTGGAAAGAAAAGTGTCTTGATCAATCTATGATTGGTAATGCCCGCCAAACTCTGTAGTATATCAATGAAGAGGACTTCTTCCGTGCCTGAATCATTGTGTGAATAACCGTGGCTGATAACCCGTTCTCCGTCAGGATTGAGGTTTCAATAGCCAGGCCGAAAACCAGCATCCGTAAATTCGGGTGCCGTAGCGACCCCTGTGTGAGAAACCCTGGATCGTTGGGCATGATGTAGTGATCTATTGACATCTGTACTATGTCCACAAACCAACTCCTCCTCGGGCAGCGAGGAGCCACCAGGATGGCTGGTACCCCCTCCTGGGCTATCTTGCGCAGTACTCTGCCCAGGAGCGGAAACGAAGGGAATGCATACAGAAATGTGAACTTCTTCCAAGGGATCGCCAGAGCGTCTGTTGCTATGGCCAGAGGGTCTCTTGCGAGAGAGACGAACCTTGGAAGCTTGTGATTGTGTCTGGACGCAAAAAGATCCCACATCTGGTTGACCCCGGTGGAGGCACAGAGTCTGAAAGATCTCGCTGCTGAGGGACCATTCCCCCAGGCACAAGAAACTCCTGCTCAGGGAGTCTGCCTCATGGTTTTCCGCCCGGGGATGTCTAGCGTCACTCCCAGGAAGGATCTCACTGTTGAAGGCATGAGAAATGACTTGGGGTAGTTGATCACCCACCCGAAGGCTTCCAGGGTTGACAGTACAGTCCGGGTGTCGCTCTCGGCCTCCTGAAGGGACCGGGCTGAAATCAGAAGGTTGTCTAGATAGGGTAACACACGGATACCCTGACTCCTCAGGATAGCCATGATGCCCGCCAGCACCTTGGTGAACACTCGAGGAGCTGAGGATATGCCGAAGGGGAATGCCACAAACTGGTAATGTTGATCCTCCAGTGCAAACCTCAAAAAACTTCTGATGTCCTTGGAAAAATCGGGATGTGCAGATAAGCGTCCCTGATGTCCACTGCGGTCATAAAGTCGCTGGGCCGAAGCGATCTCACCGCCGACCGCAGCGTTTCCATGTGGAAATGTCTGATCTTTACAAACTTGTTGAGACCCTTCAGGTCCAAGATCGGCCGAAGCGATCCGTCCTTCTTGGGGACCGTGAACGGGTTGGAGTAGAACCCATGACCCTGTTCCTGCCGGGGCACAGGGCAAACCACACCTATCCGCAGGAGGTGTTGAACAGCTGCTCTCAAAGCCTGAGCTTTTAGCGGGTTTCGAGATATCCTTGAACATAGGAATTTCGTGTATGGCCTGGCTGCCAGCTCTATCTTGTAACCTGAGGACACCACCTCCTGAATCCACCGATCCGAGACGTGACATCTCCAGATTGGAGCAAACAGCAGAAGCCGTCCCCCCACCCATATGGGTGAGGGCACCCCCTAATGCCTAAGTAGGTTTGGCTGGGGGCTTGGGGTTAGCTCCCTAGGCAGGGTGAGGCCGGCTGCGGGACCTACCTCTGCGGGCACCGGAAAATGAAGAATCTCTACCTCCCCAAAAGGACTGATAAGAAGAGGAGTTCCGAAAGGGCCAAGCAGGCTTTCTTCTCTGAGGGAGCTTACCATCCTTGACCAAAAGGTCCAGTCTCTCCCCAAACAGCCGACTTCCCACAAAAGGTAGACTTGTGAGGGACTTCTTGGCAGCCGCATCGCCCGACCACTGCTTCAACCACAGCGAGCGGCGTGAAGCTACAAGCAAGGCCGAAATTCTGGCACCGAGCCTGACCACATCATCCATGGCAGTAACAACAAAGCCGATGAAATCCAAACAGGCCTTGAGTTCCTTAAACTCCTCCGCCCATTTGTGGGAGGTGTTTAACCTTTCTCCTGTTGGCTAGGGAAACAATTGCCAAGGCACAAACAGGCCGAAAAAGGGCACCAACAAAGGTGTCTGCAGGAACACTTAAGGAAAAATTGTTAGGTGATGGCATAACCGTGGTGTTGGACAATCCTGACACCGGAGGATCCACCTCGGGATGGTGAGACCATAACCGGATCAATTCGGCAAGGAAAGGATACCGTCTATCCAGGCCCTTAGGAACCGACGGTAGCTTGTCGGGCCTTTCCCATTCCTTAAGAATCATGTTACAAAAATGCGGCTGCTCGGCAAAAACCCGCCGTTGTCTTTCAGGCCGAAACAAATCACCCTTTTTCCTCTTAGCCGTTCTGGGAGGAACAATGTGTAAGCTATCAAAAACGGCAGATAGCAAACTTTCTGTATCATCTGGAAGGAAGGAATTCTCATCCGAAGAGGAACAGAGATGCTATCGTCTCCGGCAGAGAGCAACTCACCTACTGAGAGTGGGTCATCTGGCGACTCACCTTCCTCCGCAGATCCCAAGGAATCATAAAAATCATCTGAGTAGACACGCTCCAAATGCCGCTTCTTACTCCAGGCCTTTTTAGGGGCTGCCAATGAGATCTGTTTCCCCTTATTGGCTCCCCCTTCACTAGGGGCTAACTGCAGCAGCGCAGGATCCAGAGAGGCTGGTGGTAACGCAGGGCTAGGGTCAGGAGCGACTATCCGCTCATGGTCCAAAGCAATGCCTCTAGCGCAAGTGGAACAAATTGTGCTGAATCCACACAGGGGATTCCATCTGCACAAAGGGCAGAGTCTGTCCTGCCCAAGTGGGGTGCCTCCATTAAGGCGATTCTGAATAAAAACGTCCTAAGCCTAATAGCCGATCCCTCTTTTTAATAATGGGGACTGGGAGGAACCACAACACTCAACCTTCAGCCCACAGTCTAAAACAAAAAGAGAAAAGACTGCAATTACAAAATGACCCACAATGTCATGCATGAAAATAAGAATTCTAAATATGTACATGCAATAAAATAAGCATACAGTGACAATACAGTGCAGAATACAGAGTCGATCCCCCTTTATCCCCTTAAAACAGGACAACCAAAAGAGGGACACACGACCGCGCCGCTCACACAACTCCAGGAGAAACAAGAGGTGCTGTCTCCCCGATCACAGCCGAGGACCCCAACTGCGCCCGCAAGGTCCGCAGCGTGCCGAGCACAAGCAGCGCTTCTAGAAGGTCCGCCGGGGGAGCATCACAGAAGCGACAGTCAGCCTACGCTCCGCCGCCCGTGACTCCGCCCCCCCCCCGGAGCGTCACATTGGCCTAGTCATGGCGGTGCCCAACCTCCCTCCCACGAGGAGCCAGCAGAGCGCAAGAGCCCGCAAGTCACGTCTGCCAGCATGTGGCACGCGCACCGGACCGAGACCCCGAGAGGGAGCGAGGCAGGTAAGGAGGTGGAGGGAGTGGCATCTGACCGCTCCTCGCTGTAGGTAATATTGCGACGGAGCTCTCCAATGCTCCCCATAAGTAGCACCAAGCACAACGTACACATAAAAGAACTAATAAAGCATGTGGGAGAAGAGAGGGCATATATGAAGTACATATATCTGTGGTTCCCCAGCAGGCTCACCATAGAATGACTGCGGCCGACTACTTTTTGATAATAAAGTCCCAGAGCCAGAGCCCAGAGCCATGTGCTCTGACAGAACGCCCCAGACCCCGGCGTTTTACCCTACCGTACACGGATCCCCTTTATTAGCCAAGGCTGGGAGGCAAGGATGGGTCAGAAGAGATCCGAGGAAATAGGGTCCTGCAGCGGCCACAAGGCTAGGTGGCCCCGCTCTGCTGCCAAAAATCTGAGAGAGAGTGAAAGCGATATTGTGCAGTCAACTGCAAGATAAAGAACTGGGGCTGGATTAAAGGGCAGCTGCCTGGTAGGAGCTACATCTTTTGATCTTGCAGCCAGCGCCCCTTAGGAGCGAACTCCCAACTGTACTTCTGGACGGTCTGGAATGGATGGAGGAGAAAAATTCAGTTACCTTTTTCTAACTCTTCTGTAGAGAATTTGCAAACGGGAAGTGCTGCTGGGCTTTCTGTTACTGTGTATTGGCAGTTATGTCAGTTATTTTCAGGCAGCAGCATGGCAGAGATGCTGGGAGAGGAAGCTGCAAACTGGCTGCTACCTGTCTTTTCCGACTGTGCCAGACTGTTGGTCCAGTTTAACCCTTTTGTTGCCAAGCCCGTAACACCTACGTTCTGGCTTGGCTGGGCCTTAAAGTGGACCAACACCCACGGGTGATCGGCCCGGGAATCTATAAGATTCCCGGGCCGATCACCCCCCACCCCGCGGGACATCCGAGATCGGGATGTCCCGCGGGGTGTAACCCCCCCAAAACCCCCGAAAAACCTTACCTGATCTTCGGCGGCGGCCGGCCGCCGCCGCCTCCCTCGCGCCCCTGTAGCCGTGCGCGCGCCCGCGCCGGCCGTCTGCGAATGGCCGACGCGGGCGCGCGCGCGTCAAAAGGGACGCGCGGGAGGCGGCGGCGGCGGCAGCCGCTTAGACGTTCCTGGACCAGGCTTGTACGTCGGCGCTGGGAGCGGAAAGAGGTGAGTTTTTCGGGGGGTTAGGGGGGGGTTTCACACAGCGGGGCACCCCGATCGGGGGTGCCCCACCGAAGTGGACCAAGACCCAGGATAGTCAAAATCCTGGGTGTTGGTCCACTTTAAGTGCCAAGCCCGTAGGTGTTACGTGCTTGACTTTCCTCGCTTGTAGTTTAAAAAGTAAAAACAACAAATACTCACCTGACCCCTTGTTGGATCCGGCCGGGTCTCCTCTTTAATTTGGTGCCATCCGATCCCCCGTGGGGGGTCGGATGGCTCCAGGAGAGCCCCCGGAATAGGCCGCCCCCCCCCCCCGCTTCTGCAGCAGCAGCTTCTAACTGTAAAAAAAATAAAAAATAAAAATGACATTCACTTACCTGTGTGTGCGCTGGCTCCCGCTGTCCTTCCTCTTCACCTGGGGGGCCTCCGATCCCCCCCCAGGACTTACCGATCTTCAGGAGAGAGCCTGGGAGGCTCTCTCCTCTCTTCTTCTCGATGGCGGCCGCCATCATGCCTCTAAGCCCCGCCCCCTTGGGGGCGGGGCTTATGAAGTCATCCCGGCCCCGAACGGGCTTCAGCTTTCTCAGCTTCTCAGATGCCGGTGATCGGCGCTGGGGAAGGAGGTGACAGGAGATCCTCTGATCTCCTGCCTTCTCCTTCTCTGGATGCCGATCACCGGCATCTGTCAGCTGAGCGGCGAGGGACAAGAGCTTGCAATCGAAGGAAAGTACAGTAAAAAAAAATTTTTTTTTTTTCTAATAAAATACTTTTTATTATTGTGTGGTGTTTTTTTTTCACAGTTAACCCTTTGTGAGCTGGTAAGGGGTCCATGAGACCCCTTATACCAGTTCACAAGGCTGGGGGGGTGGCAAGTCACCTGCCCTAGCGGGTGGCTTGCCATTAACCCCCGCACCCCCATTACCTGCCTCCCCAAAGGCCAGGGGGGGGCAGAAGAGCCCGGGCCCACATAGGCTATGTGGGCTCGTAGGCTGCAGGGTGGGGGGGCCACCAAAGCTGGCCCCCCCACTCTGTGCCTACAAGCCCCCATAGCTGGTCCCGGGCTGGTTACTTTGGGTAAGGGGGACCCCACGTCATTTTTTTTTTTGGATTTTTAAGGGTTTTTAACCCTTCAAAATCCAAAAAAAAATGGGGTCCCCCTCCCCGGGAAGGGGGACCCTATGTCATTTTTTTTTTAATTAACCATTTGTCATCCAGCAGCTATAAAAGGCTTCTGGGCAGGAAAGGGTGTCTACCTATACATATGTGGTATCGCTGTAACCGGGAGAAATTGGGGTTTCTCACGCAATAAGATTTTATTGACAAACTTACATTTTTTATTACAAAAAAACTCTACAAATTGTAAAAAAATGTTTTTTTTTTTTATTTTTTTTCACACATTTCACCCAAAAAAATTGAGAATACACCTAAAAAATACAAACAAGACATTTCATGTTAAAGCTCAGACTCTGTTGAAAAAAACAATATATAATTTTCCTGGGAAATCCCTGGAAATCCCTTCAAAAATGACAGTTGAATATGTGTAGCGCAAAATAGTGAAACATCGTCTGGCAACAGGGAGTGGCAAATGCTGCAGGTAGGCTGGCAGCGAAAGGGTTAAGTTGTACATTCGTTTTGTTTTTTTACACATGACCAAATGTAAAGTTCTGGGTACTGACATATGAGCACTATAATGTTGAACCTATTATTATGAGATAAGTAAAGTTTATTTAATCGAAGGCCTTTTTGAGAAATTGATCTTATACTACAATGTTTATAGAGATAAAACAAATGTACTAAAAAAGATCATCAATTGTGAGGCCAAAATTTCACTTACCTCTACAAGGGTTTCAGATATGATGCTTTTAATTTTTCCGCGCTTCCACTTTTTATCATTTGGGAGCTGTACGGCAACATGCATGTCCGGCTGCCAATCGGTGCTTTCTGGTTTGGAATTTTCATACTTCTCAAACATCTCAGCTTCCAAGCTACCCCCACACAACAGTAAAAGAAAATAACACCTTAGAAACAAGTTTTTAGTGGACATAACTGTCACATTTTTTTATAGGCACCAGGAATCAACACTCCTGTGACTGGGTCACAGCAATTCCACTTTTAGTTGTGTCCCAAAACATGTAAAAAGGCAAAAAACAAAAGAAAATTGCATTACCAAAATAGGGCATTTGAGCTACATAAGAGGATGTAAATGGAAACATTTTTTACAAGTACAATAAATTAAATAGGGGGTTAACAGAACCATTAAAGGAATTGCACCACCATTTGAAAAACTAGCACCTACTTTTCTTTAGCCAGCCTAATGATAAGGAAAATGAACCACTGCTCTATCTAGACCTAGCATTATGATAAAACTATATGCAATATAATTACACTGCCTAGCCAAGGCACCCAGACATAATAGAGATAGCCCAAAGCAGTTTCAACACATCAGAGAAAACCCACAAGGCTCACAACAGGAACTGGGTTTAAATTACCCACTGCAGCATTGCAAAAAATGGTATTTTAACGTAGCTCTTGCATGTTGTCCAGCAAAAAAAAAAAAAAGAGGACCAGTTACATGTCACAAAAAATAAAATTCTGTGAGTACTCACCTGTAGAATTGTTTTTGTAGTATACAGCACGTCCTGTTTCACTAAATTCTTTACGTCTGGGTTATCCGCCACAAGGTGGCGCAGTGGACTGCAGAAATACTTGTGGCATCTCCGGGCCCTATAAAAGCCCAGGAACCTGCCACAAATTCCCAGTGTTACAAAGCAGTTAGACAAGAATCCGGGAGAATAATAATGAAGGAAACTCCAACCAACATATGAACAAATCACCACACAGAGGAAAAAAAGAATAATGGTAACATGGGAGGGATGAAACAGGATGGGCTGTATACTACAAAAAACAATTCTACAGGTGAGTACTCACAGAATTGTATTTTTCCAAGTATACAGCATGTCCTGTATCACTAAATTCTTTACGTCTGGGACATCCAAAAGCAGTGTCCGCAAAGTAGGGTGGGATCCCCAAAGAGCAACGGCGGGCAGATTAAACCACTGCCGCCTGAAGAACTTTGCAACCAAAAGCAGCATCAGCTGAGGCCCTAACATCAACCTTGTAAAACTTGGAAAAAGTATGAACAGAAGACCAAGTTGCAGCCTTACAAACTTGTTCAACAGAAGCCTGGTGCTGAAAGGCCCAAGAGGCACCAATAGCAGGAGCGGAAAGAGCAGTAAGAAGGAAGGGAGGATCCTTCCCCTTAGCAGAAAATAGGCCTGCACCACCGCCTGACGGATTAGCTTGCTGATAGTGGATTTAGCCGGAGGAAAACCCTTCCTAGGCCCAGAAGTGAGAACAAATAGAGCATCAGACTTCCTAAAACTCTCAGTAGCAACCAAAGAAAACTTAAGAGCCCTGACCACATCCAGAGAATGCGCTCCTTGGAATTAGCAGGATTAGGACACAATGAAGGCAAGACAATGTCCTGATTGAGATGAAAGGTAGACACGACCTTAGGCAAGAAATATGGCTTAAGCCGAAACACCACCTTATCCTGATGACGCTCAAAATAAGGAGGTTTGAAGGAAAGTGCCGCTAGCTCAGAAACTCACCTACAGAAGTGATAGCCACCAAAAAGGCTACCTTAAGAATCAAAATGGGCAAGGCGGCCTTACGGATAGGCTCAAGGGGAGGCCCTTGCATAGCAGACAACACCAGATTCAGATCCCAGACTGGTAGCAAAGGCTTACGGGGTGGACGCACATGAGGAACACCATGGAAAAAAGTTTTAACCAGCCGGTGATCGGCAAAAAATCTTTGGGAAAAAAAAAAAAATTGCCAGAGCTGAAACATGGCCTTAGAGGGCACTAAGTTGAAGGCCCAAATCTAAACCATGTTACAAGAATTCCAGAATTCTGGGAAAAGAAAACACCCTACAGAGAAGAGACTTGGACTCACACCAGGCAATGTAAACATGCCATACCCTGTAAGAGATAAAAGACGAGGACTTCTTCCTAGTCCTAATCATGGTATCAACAACAGAAGCAAGTAACCCCTTTTCCATCAAGATGAAGGTTTCAGCAGCCAAGCCGTTAAAACCAGCGTTTGTAAATTGGGGTGGCGTAGCTGCCCGAGTGAGGAGATCTGGATCGTTGGGCAAGACGTACCGGTCTACTGCCAACTGCACAATGTCTGCGAACCAAACCCTTCTTGGCCAACAAGGGGCCACAAGGATGGCTGGTACCTGCTCCTGGACTATCTTGCGCATGACCCTGCCCAGGGGAGGAACAGAGGGAACTTCTTCCAAGGAGTAGCCAATGCATCCGTGGCAAAGGCCAGAGGGACCTGAGACAAATCTGGAAAGTTTGTGAATGTGACGAAACGCAAACAGGTCCACGTCTGGCTGCCCTCCAGCAATGACACAGGGAGAGAACACCCGTTCTGCTGTTGAGAGACCATTCCCTCATACAAGACGTCCCCCTGCTCAGGGAGTCCGCCCCCTGGTTCTCCACCCCAAGAATGTAGACCGCTGAGATGCCGGGAACATGCTGTTCCGCCCAAGACAGGATCAGGGACACTTCCTTGAAGGCTCGCTTGCTCTGAGTTCCTCCCTGATGAATGAACCACCGTCTGGCTCAAAATAAGGAGGTTTGAAGGAAAGTGCCGCTAGCTCAGAAACAGAAGTGATAGCCACCAAAAAGGCTACCTTAAGAATCAAAATGGGCAAGGCGGCCTTACGGATAGGCTCAAGGGGAGGCCCTTGCATAGCAGACAACACCAGATTCAGATCCCAGACTGGTAGCAAAGGCTTACGGGGTGGACGCACATGAGGAACACCATGGAAAAATACCATTTTGTGAGTACTCACCTGAAAAATGGATATTGTTGGTGTGCCACACACCCCGCTTCACCTTTAATTCTTCACGATTGGGTTACTCACCGCCAGGTGACGCTGTGCAGAGAGGAAGTCTTGTAACGAGCCCCCTTCCGGCCTATATATACCTGGTACCTCCCATTTATCACCAGTGTATTAAAAAGCAGAAAGACAAGGTACCAGTGAATTAACGGTAACCTCAAAATAAATCAATATAAATAAAAGCTTCACCATATAAAGGATTCGGAATACCGAAAAGGGTGAGAGTGAAGCGGGGTGTGTGCCACACCAACAATATCCATTTTTCAGGTGAGTACTCACAAAATGATATTATTCTTGGTGTGCCACATACCCCGCTTCACCTTTAATTCTTCACGATTGGGACATCCAAAAGCAGTGTCCACAAGGGATGGGCAACTCAAGGCCAGGTGAAGCATAACTTAAATGACTGCAGTCTGCAGAACTTTGCGGCCAAAAACAGCATCCGCTGAGGCTCGCACATCAACTTTGTAAAACTTAGGTATGAACAGAAGACCAAGTGGCGGCCTTACAAACTTGTTCAACAGAAGCTTGGTGCTGAAAAGCCCAAGACGCCCCAATGGCGCGAGTAGAATGAGCAGTGATACGAAAAGGGGGAACTTTCCCCTTAGCAGAATAGGCCGCAGTAACGGCCTGACGTATCCATTTGCTAATGGCAGATTTGGCTGGTGCCAAACCCTTCCTAGGCCCACAGGGCACAACAA
Source organism: Gastrophryne carolinensis (assembly GCA_027917425.1). NCBI lineage: Eukaryota > Metazoa > Chordata > Amphibia > Anura > Microhylidae > Gastrophryne > Gastrophryne carolinensis. The sequence continues at coordinate 66,022,261 of CM051236.1, read as the reverse complement.
AAAAGGCATCCGTCTTACGAAAAGGAGACGTGATAATCAAGTAGTACTTAACACAGCGTACTACATCCAAACAATGCAAAACCCTCTCTTTGTCATTCTTAGGATTAGGACATAAGGAGGGAAGAACAATATCCTGATTCAAATGAAAAGCAGAAACAACCTTAGGAAGAAAGTCTGGCTTGAACCGAAAGACCACTTTATCCTGATGCCTCTCAAAGTAGGGCGCCTGGATAGACAAGGCCGCCAACTCCGAGACACGCCGGACCGAAGTGATAGCTACCAAGAAGACAATCTTCTGAGTCAGGGTAGACAAAGCAATATCTTGCAGAGGCTCAAAAGGAGGAGCCTGCAGAGCAGAAAGAACCAAATTCAAATCCCAAACCGGGAGTAATGGTTTCCTGGGAGGCCGCACATGCGTAACCCCCTGGAAAAAAAGTTTTAACTAAAGAATGAAGCACAAAACGCTTCTGAAAAAGGATAGATAAGGCAGAAACTTGCCCTTTCAAAGTACTTAGCTGAAGACCAGAGTCCAGCCCAGATTGTAAAAACTCCAGAATCCTGGCGACCGAGAAGACCCTACAAGGAAAGGATCTAATCTCACACAAAGCGATATAGGCCTTCCAAGTCCTATAGTAGATGATAGAAGAAGACCTCTTCCGGGCACTGATCAAAGTCTTAACGACTGAGTCAGAAAGACCCTCCTCCTTCAAGATGGAGGTTTCAGCAGCCAGGCCGTCAAACCCAGCGCTGGTAAATTGGGGTAACACAACCGACCCTGAGTGAGCAGATCGGGCCGAAGAGGCAGAACGAACTGGTCCACTGCCAGCCGAACGATGTCTGCGAACCACACTCGCCTTGGCCACCTTGGGGCCACGAGAACGGCGGACACCCTTTCCAGAGCCAATTTCCGAAGCACCCTGCCCAGCATGGGTATCGGAGGAAACCGGTATAGAAATCCCAGATCCCCCCAGCTCAGGGACATGGCGTCCACTGCCAGAGCCCGAGGATCCCGGAAGAGCGACACGAAGTTCGGGAGCCTGTGATTGTGACGAGATGCAAACAGGTCCACCTCCGGTGTCCCCCATCGGACACACAGTGAGCGAAAAACCTGAGGATGGAGAGCCCATTCTCCCCGACGGGGAGAGCCCCTGCTCAACCGGTCCGCTTCCTGGTTCTCCACTCCTGGAATGTATACCGCCGAGAGACAAGGAACATGGGCCTCTGCCCAGGTCAGGATCAGGGACATCTCTCTGAGAGCACTCAGACTGCGAGTCCCTCCCTGATGATTTATGTAAGCAACCGCTGTTCGATTGTCTGAACGCACCTGGACCGGAAGGCCCAGAACGTGATGAGTCAGGAGAGCAAGAACCCGACGGATGGCTCTCAGTTCCAGAATATTGATGGGTAAGTGGGCCTCTTGCGGCCCCCACTGCCCCTGGAACTGCAACTCCTTCCAGAATCCGCCCCATCCCGACAGACTGGCGTCCGTGGTGACAATTTCCCAAAGAGGGGTCAGGAAAGACCTGCCCTTCACGAGATTGGTCGAGACCAACCACCACTGGAGGGACTGCCGGACCCGGGAGGACAACTGGAAGGGCTGATCCAGCGACCGAGGCTGCCGGTCCCAAGATGCCAACAGATAAAGCTGAAGCGTCCTTGTGTGAAATTGAGCAAAAGGAACTGCCTCGAAGGAGGCAACCATCAACCCTACCAGCCTCATCCCCAGACGGATGGACGGCCGAGGATTGGAAAGTAGGACCCGAGCCAACTCCTGAATCAGATGAATTTTGGACTGGGGGAGAAACACTCTGTGTTGAAGAGAGTCCAACTGCATCCCCAGAAAGGACACCACCCTGGCCGGAGCAAGGGAGGACTTGGGGAAGTTGATCACCCAACCAAAGCTTTCCAGCGTGGAGACCACCATCCTGGTGTCTGTCTCCGATTGAGTGAGTGACGGAGCCATGATGAGAAGGTCGTCCAAATAAGGTACGACACGAATGCCCCGAGATCTGAAAATGGCCATCACCCCTGCCAGCACCTTGGTGAACACTCTTGGAGCCGAGGTAAGGCCAAACGGAAGTGCCACGAATTGAAAATGCTGATCTTCCATCACGAATCGAAGAAAACGTTGATGAGCGTGGCAAATGGGAACATGAAGATATGCATCCTTGATGTCTATGGACGTCATGAAGTCCCCCTGCCGAAGGGAACCGACGGTCGTTCGCAAAGTTTCCATGTGAAACTTCCGAAAACGGATCAACTTGTTGAGTAATTTCAGGTCCAGGACAGGACGAACTGACCCGTCTTTCTTGAGGACTGCGAAAAGATTGGAGTAGAAACCAAGGCCCATTTCTAAGCGCGGTACCGGCCGGATGACCGCCATTTCTAACAGATTCTTTACCGACGCCAGGAGCCCCTGTGCGGCCAAAGGATCGACGGGCACCCGAGACCGAAAGAACCGTGAAGGAGGGCGAGACTCGAACTCCAGTTTGTAACCGGACGACACTACCTCCCGGATCCATCTGTCCGGAACCTCCTGGTTCCAAACCTGGGAGAAGTGTCGCAATCGTCCCCCCACCCGCACGGGTGTGGGCAGCCCCTCATTGCTGAGCGGGCTTGTCAGCAGGTTTGGGCTTGGTGCCCCAGGACTGAGTGGGACGGCCACGGCCCTTCCCCCGAGTCCAACCTGCACCTCTGGTAGCGGGAAAGGAAGCCCCCCTACCCGCTCTGAATCCCCGAAAGGAAGGCCTACCAGAACTTGCCCCCCGAAAGGGACGACGAGGCTTCTTACGTTGGGGCATTTTACCACCTTTGGCAACTGAATCAATCTTATCACCAAACAGCCGCAACCCCAAAAAGGGGAGAGCTGTACCGGTCTACTGCCAACTGCACAATGTCTGCGAACCAAACCCTTCTTGGCCAACAAGGGGCCACAAGGATGGCTGGTACCTGCTCCTGGACTATCTTGCGCATGACCCTGCCCAGGGGAGGAACAGAGGGAACTTCTTCCAAGGAGTAGCCAATGCATCCGTGGCAAAGGCCAGAGGGACCTGAGACAAATCTGGAAAGTTTGTGAATGTGACGAAACGCAAACAGGTCCACGTCTGGCTGCCCTCCAGCAATGACACAGGGAGAGAACACCCGTTCTGCTGTTGAGAGACCATTCCCTCATACAAGACGTCCCCCTGCTCAGGGAGTCCGCCCCCTGGTTCTCCACCCCAAGAATGTAGACCGCTGAGATGCCGGGAACATGCTGTTCCGCCCAAGACAGGATCAGGGACACTTCCTTGAAGGCTCGCTTGCTCTGAGTTCCTCCCTGATGAATGAACCACCGTCTGGCTCAAAATAAGGAGGTTTGAAGGAAAGTGCCGCTAGCTCAGAAACAGAAGTGATAGCCACCAAAAAGGCTACCTTAAGAATCAAAATGGGCAAGGCGGCCTTACGGATAGGCTCAAGGGGAGGCCCTTGCATAGCAGACAACACCAGATTCAGATCCCAGACTGGTAGCAAAGGCTTACGGGGTGGACGCACATGAGGAACACCATGGAAAAATACCATTTTGTGAGTACTCACCTGAAAAATGGATATTGTTGGTGTGCCACACACCCCGCTTCACCTTTAATTCTTCACGATTGGGTTACTCACCGCCAGGTGACGCTGTGCAGAGAGGAAGTCTTGTAACGAGCCCCCTTCCGGCCTATATATACCTGGTACCTCCCATTTATCACCAGTGTATTAAAAAGCAGAAAGACAAGGTACCAGTGAATTAACGGTAACCTCAAAATAAATCAATATAAATAAAAGCTTCACCATATAAAGGATTCGGAATACCGAAAAGGGTGGGAGTGAAGCGGGGTGTGTGCCACACCAACAATATCCATTTTTCAGGTGAGTACTCACAAAATGATATTATTCTTGGTGTGCCACATACCCCGCTTCACCTTTAATTCTTCACGATTGGGACATCCAAAAGCAGTGTCCACAAGGGATGGGCAACTCAAGGCCAGGTGAAGCATAACTTAAATGACTGCAGTCTGCAGAACTTTGCGGCCAAAAACAGCATCCGCTGAGGCTCGCACATCAACTTTGTAAAACTTAGGTATGAACAGAAGACCAAGTGGCGGCCTTACAAACTTGTTCAACAGAAGCTTGGTGCTGAAAAGCCCAAGACGCCCCAATGGCGCGAGTAGAATGAGCAGTGATACGAAAAGGGGGAACTTTCCCCTTAGCAGAATAGGCCGCAGTAACGGCCTGACGTATCCATTTGCTAATGGCAGATTTGGCTGGTGCCAAACCCTTCCTAGGCCCACAGGGCACAACAAAAAAGGCATCCGTCTTACGAAAAGGAGACGTGATAATCAAGTAGTACTTAACACAGCGTACTACATCCAAACAATGCAAAACCCTCTCTTTGTCATTCTTAGGATTAGGACATAAGGAGGGAAGAACAATATCCTGATTCAAATGAAAAGCAGAAACAACCTTAGGAAGAAAGTCTGGCTTGAACCGAAAGACCACTTTATCCTGATGCCTCTCAAAGTAGGGCGCCTGGATAGACAAGGCCGCCAACTCCGAGACACGCCGGACCGAAGTGATAGCTACCAAGAAGACAATCTTCTGAGTCAGGGTAGACAAAGCAATATCTTGCAGAGGCTCAAAAGGAGGAGCCTGCAGAGCAGAAAGAACCAAATTCAAATCCCAAACCGGGAGTAATGGTTTCCTGGGAGGCCGCACATGCGTAACCCCCTGGAAAAAAAGTTTTAACTAAAGAATGAAGCACAAAACGCTTCTGAAAAAGGATAGATAAGGCAGAAACTTGCCCTTTCAAAGTACTTAGCTGAAGACCAGAGTCCAGCCCAGATTGTAAAAACTCCAGAATCCTGGCGACCGAGAAGACCCTACAAGGAAAGGATCTAATCTCACACAAAGCGATATAGGCCTTCCAAGTCCTATAGTAGATGATAGAAGAAGACCTCTTCCGGGCACTGATCAAAGTCTTAACGACTGAGTCAGAAAGACCCTCCTCCTTCAAGATGGAGGTTTCAGCAGCCAGGCCGTCAAACCCAGCGCTGGTAAATTGGGGTAACACAACCGACCCTGAGTGAGCAGATCGGGCCGAAGAGGCAGAACGAACTGGTCCACTGCCAGCCGAACGATGTCTGCGAACCACACTCGCCTTGGCCACCTTGGGGCCACGAGAACGGCGGACACCCTTTCCAGAGCCAATTTCCGAAGCACCCTGCCCAGCATGGGTATCGGAGGAAACCGGTATAGAAATCCCAGATCCCCCCAGCTCAGGGACATGGCGTCCACTGCCAGAGCCCGAGGATCCCGGAAGAGCGACACGAAGTTCGGGAGCCTGTGATTGTGACGAGATGCAAACAGGTCCACCTCCGGTGTCCCCCATCGGACACACAGTGAGCGAAAAACCTGAGGATGGAGAGCCCATTCTCCCCGACGGGGAGAGCCCCTGCTCAACCGGTCCGCTTCCTGGTTCTCCACTCCTGGAATGTATACCGCCGAGAGACAAGGAACATGGGCCTCTGCCCAGGTCAGGATCAGGGACATCTCTCTGAGAGCACTCAGACTGCGAGTCCCTCCCTGATGATTTATGTAAGCAACCGCTGTTCGATTGTCTGAACGCACCTGGACCGGAAGGCCCAGAACGTGATGAGTCAGGAGAGCAAGAACCCGACGGATGGCTCTCAGTTCCAGAATATTGATGGGTAAGTGGGCCTCTTGCGGCCCCCACTGCCCCTGGAACTGCAACTCCTTCCAGAATCCGCCCCATCCCGACAGACTGGCGTCCGTGGTGACAATTTCCCAAAGAGGGGTCAGGAAAGACCTGCCCTTCACGAGATTGGTCGAGACCAACCACCACTGGAGGGACTGCCGGACCCGGGAGGACAACTGGAAGGGCTGATCCAGCGACCGAGGCTGCCGGTCCCAAGATGCCAACAGATAAAGCTGAAGCGTCCTTGTGTGAAATTGAGCAAAAGGAACTGCCTCGAAGGAGGCAACCATCAACCCTACCAGCCTCATCCCCAGACGGATGGACGGCCGAGGATTGGAAAGTAGGACCCGAGCCAACTCCTGAATCAGATGAATTTTGGACTGGGGGAGAAACACTCTGTGTTGAAGAGAGTCCAACTGCATCCCCAGAAAGGACACCACCCTGGCCGGAGCAAGGGAGGACTTGGGGAAGTTGATCACCCAACCAAAGCTTTCCAGCGTGGAGACCACCATCCTGGTGTCTGTCTCCGATTGAGTGAGTGACGGAGCCATGATGAGAAGGTCGTCCAAATAAGGTACGACACGAATGCCCCGAGATCTGAAAATGGCCATCACCCCTGCCAGCACCTTGGTGAACACTCTTGGAGCCGAGGTAAGGCCAAACGGAAGTGCCACGAATTGAAAATGCTGATCTTCCATCACGAATCGAAGAAAACGTTGATGAGCGTGGCAAATGGGAACATGAAGATATGCATCCTTGATGTCTATGGACGTCATGAAGTCCCCCTGCCGAAGGGAACCGACGGTCGTTCGCAAAGTTTCCATGTGAAACTTCCGAAAACGGATCAACTTGTTGAGTAATTTCAGGTCCAGGACGAACTGACCCGTCTTTCTTGAGGACTGCGAAAAGATTGGAGTAGAAACCAAGGCCCATTTCTAAGCGCGGTACCGGCCGGATGACCGCCATTTCTAACAGATTCTTTACCGACGCCAGGAGCCCCTGTGCGGCCAAAGGATCGACGGGCACCCGAGACCGAAAGAACCGTGAAGGAGGGCGAGACTCGAACTCCAGTTTGTAACCGGACGACACTACCTCCCGGATCCATCTGTCCGGAACCTCCTGGTTCCAAACCTGGGAGAAGTGTCGCAATCGTCCCCCCACCCGCACGGGTGTGGGCAGCCCCTCATTGCTGAGCGGGCTTGTCAGCAGGTTTGGGCTTGGTGCCCCAGGACTGAGTGGGACGGCCACGGCCCTTCCCCCGAGTCCAACCTGCACCTCTGGTAGCGGGAAAGGAAGCCCCCCTACCCGCTCTGAATCCCCGAAAGGAAGGCCTACCAGAACTTGCCCCCCGAAAGGGACGACGAGGCTTCTTACGTTGGGGCATTTTACCACCTTTGGCAACTGAATCAATCTTATCACCAAACAGCCGCAACCCCAAAAAGGGGAGAGCTGTGAGCACCTTTTTAGAAGCTGCGTCCGCCGACCACTGGCGCAGCCATACTGCCCGACGAATAGCCACCAGCATTGCAGCTGTCTTGCTACTCATAGCCAGCGCATCGTCCTGAGCGGACAGAACATAGGAAACAAAAGACTCACACTGCCTGAGAGCAATAAGCTCCTTGCAAGTGGGATCAAGATCCACACACAGACCCTGAATTACAGATCTAACCGCCAAAAGAAGAAGTGATGAAGCACACACCGGGAGCATCGCTGACCCGGCGTAACTAAAACCATGGCGAGCGTACTGGTCAATCCGACGATCCTCACCATCCTTAAGGGCAGTAGTCTCAGCAGACTGCACCATAGCCGTGCTGGAGAGCCCTAGTACAGGGGTATCGACGTCAGGAGAAACCGACCAAAGCTTCACCAATTCTGGCGGGAAAGGATAATGTTTCTCCCAACTGGAAGGAATTCCAGTTAACCGCGTGGGATGTTCCCATTCCTTGAGCACAATTTTCTCAAAGTGGTGTTGTCTGGGAAAAACCAAAGGCAGCTGAGGGACATTAAACAACTGACCCTTTGGCAGGGTGACAGCCTCAGGTGGATCTAAATTCAAAATTTCAAACATTTGAGCAAGAATGGAGGGGGTGTCACGAAAACCCCCCACAGACAAATCGCCAACAGCATCAACCTCAAGCTGATCTGCAGGCTCATCTGACTCCACCAAAAATTCTCCCTCCTCGTCCAGGGAGCAATCGGACCAAACCACAGGCTCACATGCATCATCCTGTGAAGCCGGAGGTATAGGAGTCAGGTGCTTCCGTTTCACAGTGGCCTTTAACCCTGCTTTAACGGAAACTATTTTCTCGAGGTTGGCCAACCGTGCCGCCAACTCGGATTGCGAATCCCCACTCTTGACAATGTCACGCGGGGTCCGGAATAGGGAGGGAGGGGTAGGGGATGATGGGAGTTGCGAAGGGCCAGCAGCCGGAGCAAAGGACTGACGCGCAATACTCTGCTTTGCACAAGGAAGGCAAACAAAAACATCATCAGCTGGGAGCGGAGTCCCACATCCTCCGCATACCCTAGATGGCCCAGAATAACCATTTCTGGTAAAATCGGAAGCCTCCATATGGTGATTTAAGGTATTCGCAAAAATTAGGGTTTAAGGCATAAGCCACCCGGGATGCCCCTTTAAGTTAATGTCCCGGGAGGGAGGATTTAATTAATGATAATAAAGGTCCCCCTTAAAGTATAATTTTTTTTTTTTTTTTTAAATATATATACAAGTATATATAAATAAATATATGAATATGTCCCAATTTAGAAGAAAAAGAGACTAGCCAGGCAAATATAGAAGCGGGAGGCTACAAATTGAGGGAATCCCAGGATCTGTGGGGAAAAGAGACAAAACCAAGAGTCAGATCCCCCAAAAAAATGGAAACAAGTATATACACAATACAGAGCACAAGCGTGCTCAAATGAAAAACACATGGCCTCTGATTAAACATTTAATCCCTTTTTTTTTTTTTTTTCAAACACACAGACCATAAATAAAATAGACGGCCTCACACAGGTGAGGCCGCTTACCTTGGCCGCAAAAGCGTCAGCGTGGTGGCAGCGGTGGAGCCGGGCTGCACGGAGGAACAGCAGCAGCAGACAGACATGCAGCCCCGAGCCCCGCACACGGCCTCCTAATGAGCCAGGAGGAAGTGCGGCCGGTGAACGACGCGCCGACGGCCACACCCCTAACCCATGACGTCATGCCGAATTTGCAAATGCACGCCGCCGAACGGCGGTGAAGCAATCGGAGGGCACAACAAGCCCTCAGTCAAAGGGGGGAGGGGAAAATGGAGTCACTATGGCAGCCTGAGCTGCCCCAGAACATCCCACTGCCCGCACAAAAGGACAAGGGGAAGGGGGGGAGGGGAAGCTGGAAAAAAACTGTAAAAAGTGAAAAATAAAACACAGCCCAACCCAGTCCCCCTAAAGCTGACCCAAAGCTCTGGCCCAACAGGCCAGCAGCAGCAAATATATACAGTGAAATAAAACACACACATACACACAGCAGCCCTCTACCCCCCCCCCCCCCCCCCCCATAGTGAAGGGAGAAGGGACCGCAACGGGAGAGTAAGGGGCTAAGGGGACCCTCGGGACAGGGGCATCCCATTTCCGGATCACCATGCCGGATAGCCGCATTGCCCCCAAAAGAGGGGGTCGAGCGGAGGAGATAAGCTCCTAGGCACCTATAGTGCCGTCTACCAATCGCCCAGTGAGCAGCCTAGGCTGGGAGGCTTCCATTCCACCATAAAAATACAAACAATCAAAAACTGGGCAGAAATAGACCAAAAGGGGGTGCCGGGGTAAGACCCCGGCTACCTGTAAGCAGGAGACTTCAATCTTCTGTCTTGTCGTCAAGCAGAGAGAAAAACACTGGTGATAAATGGGAGGTACCAGGTATATATAGGCCGGAAGGGGGCTCGTTACAAGACTTCCTCTCTGCACAGCGTCACCTGGCGATGAGTAACCCAATCGTGAAGAATTAAAGGTGAAACGGGGTGTGTGGCACACCAAGAATAAAGTTTTAACCAGCCGGTGATCGGCAAAAAATCTTTGGAAAAAAAAAAAAATAAAAAAATTGCCAGAGCTGAAACATGGCCTTAGAGGGCACTAAGTTGAAGGCCCAAATCTAAACCATGTTACAAGATTTCCAGAATTATGGGAAAAGAAAACACCCTACAGGGAAGAGACTTGGACTCACACCAGGCAATGTAAACATGCCAGACCCTGTAAGAGATAAAAGACGAGGACTTCTTCCTAGTCCTAATCATGGTATCAACAACAGAAGCAAGTAACCCCTTTTCCATCAAGATGAAGGTTTCAGCAGCCAAGCCGTTAAAACCAGCGTTTGTAAATTGGGGTGGCGTAGCTGCCCCTGAGTGAGGAGATCTGGATCGTTGGGCAAGACGTACCGGTCTACTGCCAACTGCACAACGTCTGCGAACCAAACCCTTCTTGGCCAACAAGGGGCCACCAGGATGGCTGGTACCTGCTCCTGGACTATCTTGCGCATGACCCTGCCCAGGGGAGGAACAGAGGGAACTTCTTCCAAGGAGTAGCCAATGCATCCGTGGCAAAGGCCAGAGGGACCTGAGACAAATCTGGAAAGTTTGTGAATGTGACGAAACGCAAACAGGTCCACGTCTGGCTGCCCTCCAGCAATGACACAGGGAGAGAACACCCGTTCTGTTGTTGAGAGACCATTCCCTCATACAAGACGTCCCCCTGCTCAGGGAGTCCGCCTCCTGGTTCTCCACCCCCAGAATGTAGACCGCTGAGATGCCGGGAACATGCTGTTCCGCCCAAGACAGGATCAGGGACACTTCCTTGAAGGCTCGCTTGCTCCGAGTTCCTCCCTGATGAATGATGTAGGCAACCACCGTCTGGTTGACTGAGCGGATCTGAACAGCCCGACCCCGAAGGTGAGTGGTCAGGCGAGAAAGAACCAATCTGATGACCCTCAGTTCCAGGACTTTGATGGAAGCATGGGACTCTTGTGGGCTCCACCGACCCTGGAACCTCAGGGACTTCCAGAAGCCTCCCCAACGGGCATCTGTGGTGACCTTCTCCCAGCACGGGGGCAGGAAGGTCCTGCCCACTAGAAGGTTCGTTGAGTCCAGCCACAACGAGAGGGACCATCTGGACAGAGGGGGACAGAGCAAACTCTTGATCCAAGGACACAGGGTCCCGATCCCAAACTGACAAGAGGTGTAACTAAAGAAGTCTCATGAAAAACTGAACAAAGGAGACTGCCTCGAAGCAGGGCACCATCAGGCCCACCAACTGCATCCCCTGAGGGATGGGGGATGAGGACATGATAGCAGAGCCCGAGCCTGCACCTGAAGATCCTCCACCTTTTGCTGAGGAAGGAACACCCTGACCTGAGAGGAATCCAGAGTCATGCCCAGAAAGGACCTAACCAAGGACGGGGACAGAGAAGCCTTAGGGAAATTGAACACCCAGCCGAAGGACTCCAAAGTGGAGGTCACCATCTGAGTGTCCTGCTCGGCCCGAGGAAAGGACTGGTCCACAATCAGGATGTTGTCCAGGCAAGGAATGATGCGGATGCCCTGGATCCGTAGCAGAGCCAAGACTCCCGCCAGCATCTTGGCGAACACCCGAGGTGCTGAGGTGATAACGAAGGGCAGAGCCACAGACTGGTAATGCTGATGCTTCAACGTGAACCTTAGAAATCTCTGATGACCCGGAAAGATAGGCACATGAAGATAAGCATCCTTGATGTTCACAGTGGTCATGAAGTCGCCCGGACGAAGGATACTGACAGCAGAGCGTAGCGTCTCCATAGGAAAATGCTTGAATCTGACAATTTGTTAAGGCCCTTCAAATCTTGTAACCGGAGGACAATACCTCCTGTATCCATCGGTCTGAGACGTGAAGCCTCCAGACGTGAGCAAAGAGCCGAAACCGTCCCCCCACCCGGATGGATGAGGGCACCCCTTAATGCCTGAGGGGGCTTGGGCTTGGTATCCAGGAGAGACCAGGATGACCACGGGATCTGCCACGGCCCAAAGAATCTCTGCGGCCACTAGAGAAGAGGGAGCCACAACCTCCTCTCGGAGACGAAAGTAAGTGAGGAGGATGGAGGACCCCCGAAATGTCCTCTAAATCAGGACAAATTAAGAGAGTACTAAAGTCCCCCCCCCCCCCCCCCCCCCACTACCAGCCATAGCACCATCAAGGAGACGCTTGAGCAGCCTCTTGAGGGCAATAGCAGCGGCACAGGTTGGACGCAATCCAGCCCCCACACAGGTAAAAGCATAGCAGGCCAATTTATCCATGCCTCGGTCCTCACCATCCCTCAGAGAGGTAGTGTCAGGGGAAGGCATGACCGAAGTATTGGACAAGCCTTCTTAACAAGATTAGCAGGAAAGGGATACCTTATATCCAACCCCTGGGCACAGCAGGCAGCCTGCTAGGACGCTCCCATTCTTTAAGTACCAAAATGGTAAAATGTACCCGCTCAGGGAACTCTGGACGCTGTTTACCAGGGCGAAAGATCTCCCCCAATAACCCCCCCAAGGGGGACTCACAAACCAAAAACACCGCGGGGTCACTCAGGCACAGACCGCTAGGTAAAGCGATACACCAGGGAAAGCAGCGCTGCAGCCGGAAGAGAAGAAAACCAGACACAAAGGTTGTACAACATGGCGCCGGCTGAGGTACCTCGAGGGGTGGGCCACAGGGGAACCGCGCGATCCACGGCATCACCAGGCCCCGCCTCCCTCGAAGAGCGTGAAAACGGCGTTCATGTAACCCGGCCGGGGCCATGACAAAGCAAAATTACATCAGGTTATAGCGCCCACAGCCGCGGAGCGTAGTACAAAGCTGTGCGGCAGCTAAAAAATACCATTTTGTGATTACTCACCTGTAAAATGGGTATTATAAGTATGTCACACACCCCACTTCAAGACATTCATTACATGTGGGTATACTGACCTGTAGATGGCGATCTTGCAGAGATGTCAATAAAAAAAGTAAGACCCTCCCGGTCCATAAACACCTGGGACCTCCCACTCATTCCCCAGTATAAAGATAGCAGTAAGGTAAAGGGACCAGGAAAAGCCTATTAAAACTAATGAAAACTAACAAAGGTTCACCATATAAAGGATCCAGAATACCAGAGTGAAGCGGGGTGTGTGACATACTTATAATACTATTTTGTGAATACTCACCTGTAAAATGGGTATTATTCTAAGTATGTCACACACCCCGCTTCAAGACATTCATTACATGTGGGACATCCAATAGCAGTGTCCATAAAGGGCGGGGATCCAAAAAAAAAAAAAAAAAGGCACAAACTTAAACCACAGCAGCTTGCAGAACCTTGCGGCCAAAAACAGCACCCGCTGAGGCCCGCACATCAACCTTGTAAGAGCCGAAGACCAAGTAGCAGCCTTACAAACTTGCTCAACAGAGGCCTGGTGCTGGACGGCCCAGGATGCCCCAACAGCACGAGTAGAATGAGCAGTAACACGAAAAGGGGGAATCTTCCCCTTAGCAGAATAGGCCCCAACAATGGCCTGGCGAATCCATTTACTAATGGAAGACTTGGCGGGAGCCAAACCTTTCCTAAACCCAGAGGGCACCACAAAAAGGGCGTCAGTCCTACGAAAAGAGGAAGTAGCCACCAAATAGTACTTCACACAGTGAACCACATCCAAAGAATGCAAAAATACCATTTGGTGGGTACTCACCTGAAAAATGGATATAGTTGGTGTGCCACACAGCCCGCTTCACTTTTAAATATTCTTCACTTAATGGGTTAACTCACCGCCAGGTGACGCTGTGCAGAGAGGAAGTCTTGTAACGAGCCCCCTTCCGGCCTATATATACCTGGTACCTCCCTTCAATCACCAGTATATTAAAAAAGCAGAAAGACAAGGTACCAGTATTCCACCGGTAACCTCAAAATCAATTTGATATAAATAAAAAGCTTCACCATAGAAAGGCTTCGGAAATACCGAAAAGGGTGGGAGTGAAGCGGGGTGTGTGGCACACCAACAATATCCATTTTTCAGGTGAGTACTCACAAAATGGTATTATTCTTGGTGTGCCACACACCCCGCTTCACTTTTAAATATTCTTCACTTAATGGGACATCCAAAAGCAGTGTCCACAAGGGATGGACATCTCAATGCCAGGTGAAGCATAACTTAAATGACTGCAGTCTGCAGAACTTTGCGGCCAAAAACAGCATCCGCTGAGGCTCGCACATCAACTTTGTAAAACTTAGAAAAAGTGTGAACAGAAGACCAAGTGGCAGCCTTACAAACTTGTTCAACAGAAGCTTGGTGCTGAAAAGCCCAAGACGCCCCAACGGCGCGAGTAGAATGAGCAGTGATACGAAAAGGGGGAACTTTCCCCTTAGCAGAATAGGCCGCAGTAACGGCCTGACGTATCCACTTGCTAATGACATATTTGGCTGGTGCCAAACCCTTCTTAGACCCATGGGGCACAACAAAAAAGGAATCCGTCCTACGAAAAGGAGACGTGATAATCAAGTAGTACTTAACACAGCGTACTACATCCAAACAATGCAAAACCCTCTCTTTGTCATTCTTAGGATTAGGACACAAGGAGGGAAGAACAATATCTTGGTTCAAATGAAAAGCAGAAACAACCTTAGGAAGAAAGTCTGGCTTGAACCGAAAGACCACCTTATCCTGATGCCTCTCAAAGTAAGGCGCCTGGATAGACAAGGCCGCCAACTCCGAGACACGCCGGACCGAAGTGATCGCTACCAAGAAGACAATCTTCTGAGTCAGGGTAGACAAAGCAATATCTTGCAAAGGCTCAAAAGGAGGAGCCTGAAGAGCAGAAATAACCAAATTCAAATCCCAAACCGGGAGTAATGGTTTCCTGGGAGGCCGCACATGCGTAACCCCCTGGAAAAAAGTTTTAACTAAAGGCTTAAGCGCAACACGCTTCTGAAAAAAGATAGATAAGGCAGAGACTTGCCCTTTCAACGTACTTAGCTGAAGACCAGAATCCAGCCCTGATTGTAAAAACTCCAGAATCCTGGAGACCGAAAAGACCCTACAAGGAAAAGATCTTATCTCACACCAAGCGATATAGGCTTTCCAAGTCCTATAGTAGATGATGGAAGAAGACCTCTTCCGGGCACTGATCAGAGTCTTAACGACTGAATCAGAAAGACCCTCCTCCTTCAGGATGGAGGTTTCAGCAGCCAGGCCATCAAACCCAGCGCTGGTAAATTGGGGTAACACAACCGACCCTGAGTGAGCAGATCGGGCCGAAGAGGCAGAACGAACTGGTCCACTGCCAGCCGAACGATGTCTGCGAACCCCACTCGCCTTGGCCACCTTGGGGCCACGAGAACGGCGGACACCTTTTCCAGAGCCAACTTTCGAAGCACCCTGCCCAGCATGGGTATCGGAGGAAACAGGTATAGAAATCCCAGAACTCCCCAGCTCAGGGACATGGCGTCCACTGCCAGAGCCAGAGGATCCTGGGAGAGCGACACGAAGTTCGGGAGCCTGTGATTGTGACGAGAGGCAAACGGGTCCACCTCCAGGGTCCCCCATTGGAGACACGGTGAGCGAAACACTTGAGGATGGAGAGCCTATTCTCCCAGACGGGGAAAGCCGCTGCTCAACCAGTACGCTACCTGGTTCTTCACCCCTGGAATGTATACCGCCGAGAGACAAGGAACATGGGACTCCGCCCAGGTCAGGATCAGGGACACTTCTCTGAGAGCAGTCAGACTGCGAGTCCCTCCCTGATGACTGATGTAAGCAACCGCTGTTTGATTGTCTGAACGCACCTGGCACGGAAGGCCCAGAACGTGCTGTGTCAGGAGAGCAAGCACCCGACGGATGGTTCCTAGTTCCAGAATATTGGTGGGTAAGTGGGCCTCCTGAGGTCCCCACTGCCCCTGAAACTGCAGCTCCTTCCAGAATCCGCCCCATCCCGACAGACTGGCGTCCGTGGTGACAATTTCCCAAAGGGGGGTCAGGAAAGACCTGCCCTACACAAGATTGGTCGAGACCAACCACCACAGGAGGGACTGCCGGACCCGGGAGGACAACTGGAAGGACTGATCCAGCGACCGAGGTTGCTGGTCCCAAGACGCTAACAGAAAAAGCTGAAGCGTTCTCGTGTGAATTTGGGCAAAAGGAAGAAACACTCTGTGTTGAAGAGAGTCCAGGCCGGGACGAACCGACCCATCTTTCTTGGGGACTGCGAAAAGATTGGAGTAGAAACCGAGGCCCATCTCTAAGTGCGGCACCGGCCGGATGACCGCCATCTCTAACAGATTCCTTACCGACGCCAGGAACCCCTGCGTGGCCAAAGGATCGATGGGCACCCGAGACCGAAAGAACCGTGAAGGAGGGTGAGACTCGAATTCCAGGTCGTAACCGGCTGACACTACCTCCTGGATCCAACTGCCTGGAACCTCTTGGTTCCAAACCTGGGAGAAGTGTCGCAATAGTCCCCCCACCCGCACGGGTGAGGGCAGCCCCTCATTGCTGAGAGGGCTTATCAGCAGGCTTGGGCTTGGTGCCCCAGGACTGAGTGGGCCGGCCACGGCCCCTCCCCCGAGTCCAACCTGCACCTCTGGTAGCGGGAAAGGAAGCCCCCCTACCCGCTCTGAATCCTCGAAAGGAAGGCCTACCGGAACCTGCCCCCCTAAAGGGACCACAAGGCCTCTTACGTTGTGGCATCTTACCACCCTTTGCGACTGAATCAATTTTCTCCCCAAACAGCCGCAACCCCAAAAAGGGTAGAGCTGTGAGCACCTTTTTAGAAACCGCGTCCGCAGACCACTGACGCAGCCATACTGACCGGCGAATAGCCACCAGCATAGCCGCTGCCTTGCTACTCATAGCCAGCACATCGTCCTGAGCGGATAGGACATAGGACACAAAAGATTCACACTGCTTAAGCGCAGTAAACTCTTTACAAGCGGGATTGAGATCCTCATATAGCCCCTGAATTAAAGACCTAATCGCCAATAGAAGAAGGGCTGAAGCACACACCGGACGCAACGCTGACCCGGAATAAATAAAACCATGGCGTGTGTATTGGTCAATCCGACGATCTTCCCCATCTTTAGGGACAGTGGTCTCAGCAGACTGTACCATAGCCGTGCTGGAGAGCCCTAGCACAGGGGTATCGACGTCAGGAGGGACAGACCAAAGCTTCACCAATTCTGGCGGAAAAGGATAACGCTTTTCCCAACTGGAAGGGATTCCAAATAACCGCGTGGGATGTTCCCATTCCTTAAGGACCACCCTCTCAAAGTGGTGCTGTCTGGGAAAAACCCAACGCGGCTGAGGCTCTTTAAACAACTGGCCCTTTGGCCGGGTGACAGCCTCAGGCGGATCTAAATTCAGAATTTCAAACATCTGAGCCAGAATGGAGGGGGTGTCAAGGGAAACACCCGCCGACCAATCGCCAATAGCATCAGCCTCAAGCTGATCTGCAGGCTCATCTGACTCCAACAGGAATTCTCCCTCGTCCGGGGAGCCATCGGACCATTCCACAGGCTCACATACCTGTGAAGCCGAAGGTATCGGAGTCAGGTGCTTCCGTTTTGCAGTGGCTTTAGACCCTGCTTTAACGGGCACTATTTTCCGAAGGCTGGCCAATCGCGCCGCCACCTCGGATTGCGAATCCCCACTCTTGACAGTGTCATGCGGGGTCCGGAACAGGGAGGGAGAGGTAGGAGATGATGGAAGATGCGACGGGCCAGCAGCCGAAGCGACGGACTGACGCGCAATACTCTGCCTTGCACAAGGAATGCATACAAAGACATCATCATCTGGGAGCGGAGTCCCACATCTTGCGCACCCCCTAGATGGCCCAGAAGAACCATTTCCGGTAATAACGGTAGCCTCCATATGGTGATTTATGGTATTCCCAATTCTTTGGGATTTAAGGCATAAGCCGACCCGGGATGCCCCCTTATTGTAAATGTCCCGGAATTTATTTATTTTTTTTTTTTGGAGGATTTAATTCAAAAAGAAGATCCCCTTAATAATCTATATATATAAATATAGATTGTATATATATATATATATATATATATATATATATATATATATATATTTTTTTTTTTATATATATTTTTTTTAAATATATATACGCAAGTATATATAAATAAATATGTCCCAATTTAGGAGAAAAAGAGACTAGCCAGGCAATAAAGAACTGGGAGGCTACTAATTGAAGGGATCCCAGGATCTGTGGGGAAAAAACAAACCAACAGTAAAAAACCCCCAGAAACCAATGGCAACATGCAATATAACATACATACACAGCACCAAGTGCTTTGAAGAGGCAATAAAACTGGCCTCTGATTTTCCTCCTTATATATTTTTCCCCTTTTTTTTTTTAAAACAAAAGTATGTTTCCATTAAATATATTACTTTTTAATAAACCGTCAAACCCATAAAAATATAGACGGCCCCACACCAGGTGAGGCCGCTTACCTGCCCCAGTAAGGCTTACAAAAGCCCAGCACCCAACCAAAGAGGTGGTGGAGACAGGCAGAAAATGTCAGCGAAGGCGGGAGTGGCCGATTAAAACAAAGGAGAAAAGCGGAGGGGGGAGGGGAGCTGGATAAGGTGAGAAAAACGCAGGCAGCCAAAAGCAAGCCTGACACCATACAGCCTGCCCCGGTCACCCCTAAAGCTGACCCAAAGCTCTGGCTCTACAGGCCAGCAGCAGCAGCCCGCAAAACAGAGACTGCCATATAAGGAGGAATCAAAGTCAGGCCATATGCACACTCACTTGCAGTGCAGCCTGACAACGTTGAAATAAGCAAAACACATGAACATACAGTAAACCATACACACAATACACATCCCTCTACCCCCCCCCCCCCCCATAGTGAAGGGAGAAGGGACCGTAACGGGAGAGTAAGGGGCTAAGGGGACCCTCGGGACAGGGGCATCCCATTTCCGGATCACCATGCCGGATAGCCGCATTGCCCCACGCATGAGGTCGAGCGGAGGAGATAAGCTCCTAGGCACCTATAGCGCCATCTACCATTTGCCCAGTGAGCAGCCTAGGCTGGGAGGCTTCCATTCCACCATCAAGGTATAAACACTCAAACCGGGCAGAAATAGACCAAAAGGGGGGTGGCGGGGTAAGACCCCGGTTACCTGTAAGCAGGAGACTTCAATCTTCTGTCTTGTCGTCAAGCAGAGAGAAAAATACTGGTGATTGAAGGGAGGTACCAGGTATATATAGGCCGGAAGGGGGCTCGTTACAAGACTTCATCTCTGCACTGCGTCACCTGGCGGTGAGTTAACCCATTAAGTGAAGAATATTTAAAAGTGAAGCGGGGTGTGTGGCATACCAAGAATAATACCTCACCCCCTCAGAAGGCAGTGCATGAACTCCGCATCCCAATCAGGCTCACCATAAAGCCTATGGCTGGCTCCCCTTTGTGGTACAGAGTCTGCGGCTTGGAGCAGCGCTCCTGGAGCACTTGACCCTAGTGCTCTTCTACCTTCATCCGATCTGTCAGCTGAGGCTGGGAGGCACTGGGAGTCCAGAATCGGATGGGAATAGACTTGCAGGGCAGCAGGCTTGGTTGCCTCGCTCACCTGTGCGAGAGAGAGAGAAACATCTTCTATCTTCGCAGTCCAGACTGCAGAAGAAAACTGGGAATTTGTGGGAAGTTCCTGGGCTTTTATAGGGCCAGGAGATGCCACAAGTTTTTTCTGCAGTCCACTGCGCCACCTTGTGGCGGATAACCCAGATGTAAAGAATTTAGTGAAACAGGACGTGCTGTATACTTGGAAAAATACAATTCTGTGAATACTCACCTTGTAGATTTGGTATTATAAGTATGCAGCATGCCCTGCTCCAGTAGTGAATCATTACGTCTGGATGTAGTCCACAAGGGCGGAGGGCGCTTTACTGCAGAGATGGCAAAAAAAAAAAACATTTTGTGAGTACTCACCTGTAAAATGGATATTATGAGTGTGTCATACACTCCGCTTCCACTATTCATGACATCTGGATAGTCTCCAGTAGAGGGCGAACTTCTGCAGAGATGAATGCAAAAAAGGAGCTCCTCCCAGTCCATAAATACCTGGGACCTCCCACAAAACCCCCAGTATATGATAGCAGTAAGGGGACCAGGAAGAACAAATATAACAATACTAACTAAGAAAACAATGGTTCACCATATAAAGGATCCGGAATACCAAAAGGGTGGGGTGAAGCGGAGTGTATGACACACTCATAATATTCATTTTACAGGTGAGTACTCACAAAATGGTATTATTCCAAGTGTGTCATACACACGGCCAAAAACAGCATCCGCTGAAGCCCGCACGTTAACCTCGTAAAACTTGGAAAAAGTATGAACGGAAGACCAAGTAGCAGCCTTACAAACTTGTTCAACAGAAGCCTGGTGCTGAAAAGCCCAGGACGCACCAACAGCACGAGTAGAATGCGCAGTGCCCTTAAAAGGGGGAGTCCTCCCCTTAACAGAATAGGACCCAACAATGGCCTGACTAATCCATGTGCTAATGTTAGACCTTTCTGGGCCACAGGGCACCACGAAAAAAAGGCGTCCGTCTCGCGGAAAGAAGAAGTAGCCACCAAATAGTACAGAACCCAACGAACAACAAAGTGTGCAAAAACCTCTCCTTGTCATTGCTAGGCTTAGGACACAAGGAAGAGAGAACAACATCCTGAATGAGATGGAAAGTAGACACCACTTTAGGAAGGAAATCCGACTTAAAGTGGAAGACCACCTTGTCCTGGTGTCTTTCAAAGTAAGGGGCCTGAATAGACAGAGCCGCCAACTCAGAGACACGCCGAACAGAGGTAATGGCCACCAAGAAAGCAACCTTTTAAGTGAAAACAGAAAGAGCAATATCCTGTAACGGCTCAAAAGGAGGACCCTGGAGAGCTGGAGAGCCGAAAGAACCAAATTCAAATCCCAAACAGGGACCAGAACCTTCCCAGGGGGGCGCACAAGAGTGACCCCCTGGAAAAAAATTTTAACCAGTGGGTGTAAAGCAAAAAATCTTTGGAAGAAAACAGCCAGAGCAGAGACCTGCCCTTTCAAGATACTAAGCTGGAACCCAAGATCCAGACCGTGTTGAAGAAACTCCAAAATCCTAGGGATCGAAAACACCCTGCAAAGCCCTAGCCTCACACCAGTCAATATAGGACCGCCAAGTCCTATAGTAAATGCCAGAAGAGTACCTCTTCCTAGCTGTAACCAAAGTCTGAACAACAGCCTCAGACAAACCTTCCTCCTTCTGAATGAAGGTTTCAGCAGCCAAGCCGTCAAAGCCAGCATTTGTAAATTGGGGTAAAGTAGTTGACCCTGAGATATCAAATCCAGAAACATGGGCTGTCGGTACTGAACTACCGCCGGCCGTACAACGTCAGTGTACCAAACCCGTCCTGGCCACCTTGGGGCCACCAGAATTGCTGGTGCCCCTTCCAGAATCAGCTTGCGAACTACCTTGCCCACCCTGGAGAAGAAAGGAAACAGGTACAGGAACCCTAGATCCTTCCAGGCAAGGGAAAAGGCATCCACTGCCAGGGCTAGAGGATCCAGAGACACAAAGGATGGGAGTTTGTGATTGTGCCATGAGGCAAAGAGATCCACCTCCGGAGTCCCCCACTTGTGATAAAAGGACCGAACAAAACTCAAGAGATTGAGAAACCAATCCCCTCGGCGAGAGAACCCCCTGCTCAGGGAATCCACCTCCGCGTTCTCCACTCCCGGAATGTAGACTGCCAAAATGCAAGTAACATTGCTCTCCGCCCAAGTCAGGATAAGAGAGACTTCCCTGAGGGCACTCCTGCTGCGAGTCCCTCCTTGGTGATTAATGTAGGCTACCGCCGTCCGATTGTCTGCTCGAACCTGAACCGGTAGGCCCTGTAGGTGCGACGTCAGCCGTGCCAGGACAAGCCGGATGGCTCTGAGCTCTAAGACATTGATGGGAGCGTGAGCCTCCTGAGGACTCCACAACCCACTGAACTGATGACTTTTCCAGAAACCTCCCCAGCCCGACATGCTGACATCCGTGGTAACCGTCTCCCAACAAGAGGCCAGAAAGGATCTGCCCCTCATCAGGTTGCTCGACTCCAGCCACCACCGAAGTGACTGCTGAACCCTGGGAGACATCCTGAAAAGTTGATCCAAGGACTACGGACATCTGTCCCAATGCGTCAATAGGTGAAGTTGGAGAGATCTCATGTGAAACTGAGCAAACGGGACTGCCTCGAAGGAAGCAACCATCAATCCCACCAGTTTCAACCCCAGACGGATAGAGGGGCAAGGATCGGCCAGAAGAAGGCGGATCAGATCCTGAACCCCCTGCACCGTGGGCTGAGGTAGAAACACTCTGGCTTGAATGGTATCCAGATTCATGCCCAGGAATGAAAACTCACCTTGATGGAGAGAGAGAGAGAGAATTTGGGGCGGTTGATCACCCATCCGAACCTCTCCAGAGTCGACACCACCTTGTGGGTGTCCAGCTCCGCCTGACGGAGGGAAGAAGCTGAAATCAGTAGGCCATCCAGATACGGCACAATGCGAATGCGCTGAGCAGGGCCATTATGCCCGCCAGAACCTTGGTGAAGACCCTCTGCGCTGAGGTCAACCCGAAGGGAAGGGCTACAAAACTGAAAAAGTTGATCGTACACCGCAAACCTGAGGAATCTCTGATGCGCTGGAAAAATTGAAACATGCCGATACGCATCCTTGATGTCTATGGATGTCAAAGTCCCCTTGATGAATGGAATTGATGGGTCTCCATGCGGAACATCTTGGTTCTGATGATCCCGTTGAGGATCTTCAGGACCAGAATGGGTCTTATGAAACCATCCTTTTTGGGAACCGTGAAAAGATTGGAATAGTAAACCCTGTCCAGATTTTTTTTTTTTTTTTTAACTGCTAACAGGAGCCCCTAAGCACCCTGAGGGTCTGAGGGCACCCGAGACCTTAAAAATCTTGGAGGAGGCCAGTACTCGAACTCCAGTTTGTACCCGGACAAGACCACTTCCAGAATCCATCTGTCTGTGACCTCCTGGGCCCAGACCTGGAAGAAGAGCCGCAGCCATCCCCCCACCCGTACGGGTGAGGGCACCCCTTCATTGTTGAGCTGGTTTAACAGCGGACTTGAGCTTGGAACCCCAGGCAGAAGCGGGACGGGCCCCCCAGGAAGAACCTCTGCCCCCGGAGTAGGCAACATCTCTGACCGCTCTGGAACCACGAAAGGAAGGGTTGAAGGAGCTCGCCCCCCGAAAGGAGTGACACAGCTTCTAACGCTGAGGTAACTTACCTCCCTTAGCAACCGCATCCAACTTATCTCCAAACAGCCGCGTACCCAAGAAGGAAAGGGCTGTGAGCGATTTCTTGGCCACAAAGTCCGCCGCCCACTGGCGAAGCCAGACCGATCGGCGCATGGCTACCAAGAATGCCGAAGTTCTCCTACACATGACAATAGTGTCCTCCAAAGCGGTCAATTCAAATTCCATGAATAATTTGCACCTTTTAAAGTTAGTGAACTCGGCACAGGCCGGGTCAAATTGGGCGTCAAGTAACAAGTCCCTAACCAAAGACCTAGTAGCCACCGTAGCAAGTGCAGATGCACACACAGGTCGCAAGGCTGAATCAACACTGGCAAAAGCATAACCTGCCATCTAATCAAGGCGCTTAACCTCTCCATACTTAAGGGAAGTGGCGTCTGGGGTGGACCACAGAGGTTTTGGACAATCCCAAAAACTGGCGCATCGACCTCGGAAGGAGAAGACCAGCGCTTAACCGCTTCCACCGGAAAAGGATACTTCTTATCCCGGAAGCCGGCTCGGTTTCTCCCATTCCCTAAGGATCAATGCCTCAAAATGACCTTGGGTAGGAAACTCCAAGCATGGCTTGGAGGACCCTAAAAGTTCCCCTTTTTTGACAGCGGGTGCCTTTGGTGGGGCAATATCCAAAACCTCCAAGAGATGTGCCAAAAACCTGGAAGTGTCAACGGCATCCCCAAGCGCCTGCCCAACATCAGTATCACAAAAATGCACCTCATCAGCATCTGATACCTCAAACAATTCCCCTCTCTAACGGGGAATAATCCGACCAATCAAGGGAATCATCATCAAAATCCAAAGCCGCCTGGACCGGCAACAAATGACTCTTTTTAGCCTGGGCCATCTTGCCCACCACGCTAGCAATAAATCTCTCGATGCTGGCCAAATTAGTACAAGCATCAGAGTGCGACTCCCCGCTAGCGACCATGTCACTTGGGGTACGGATAAAGCAGAGAGGGGGAGGCGATGAAGCGGGAGGTGCCGACCCAGACGCCTGGGGGCCCAACTGCCGCGTTATGGCCTTTTGTGCACATGGTATAAAGATCAGCACAATATCACCCGTAAGGGATATCCCCCAACCCACACATGGCCGGGATTGTCCCAAAGGGAGCCCGAGCCCAATGTCCTGCGGAGCCTCCATATGGTGATTTTTTGGATAGTCGCAAGACCTAAAGAATTATGCTAGTAAGCAAACCCGGGATGCCCCTTTAAAGTCCCTGTGGGAGGATTTTGAAAAAAGTCTAAACTAGGAAAGACATGAATGAAGAGGACCCCATAAGCACAAGTACACACACACCCACACACAATTAAACACATGTGGCAGGAACAATGTCATAAAATGAATATATTAAAATATATATATATATATATATATATATATATATATATATATATATATATATTGAAATATATAAAGGTATGCATAGGTACACCAAGGCAGGCAGCGCTGCCAAAATATCAAGGCATTATAACAACCAGTAAGGAACACAGGTGGGCCCCGATGGGGCACTCACGTGGAAAGAAGATGACGCCCGGCAAGCAGAAACAACGCATCAGCTGAGGGAGAAGAGGGGAGAAGAAGGGGGGCGGGCCCGCACAGATTGCGATAGAGAACGCCGGTTGTAGAGGCCGGGTCAGACAAGGTGGCAATAGTGGGGGGCGGGCTGCGGCAGCGTGCGAGTGCCCGGCCCCGCCCCCTTACCGGAGAACTGAGGGGGAGAAGCTCCCCAGAGGCCGCGATGCCGGAGGCTGGCAGACGCAGCCCCAAGAGAGTCCTCCATAAGGAGGCATGAAGTAAAACACCAACACAGACACTCGAAAAGTAAAATAAAAACACAGGCAACATGCATACAATGGAAGACCCCCCCCGAAGGGTAATAGAGGGACCTGGAAGGGGGGAGATCCCGCACCGTATGGTGCACAAGGGAAGAAGGGACAGGGCATCCCCAACCGGGATCACAAACCCGGATTCCGCCTACCCCATAATGAGGTCTCACGGGGGAGCATAGGCTCCCTATCACACCTAAGGAGGTGTATCCTACCCTCACCAGGACCTGCAGCCAAGGCTGGGAGGCTCATACATTACTAGGAAACAAAGGTCCGGCAGAAATAGGTAAAAAATGGGGCCGGGCGCGAGCCCGGCTTACCTGCAAGGAATAGAAGTCTTCATCTTCTGTCTTGCTCGCCGTCCTGCAGAGAAGGAAACTGGGGGTTTTGTGGGAGGTCCCAGGTATTTATGGACCGGGAGGAGCTCCTTTTTTGCATTCATCTCTGCAGAAGTTCGCCCTCCACTGGAGACTACCCAGATGTCATGAATAGTGGAAGCGGAATGTATGACACACATGGAATAGAGGCCCCACCCGGTCCTTATATACCCAGGACCTCCCACTAAATTCCCCAGTATAAAAAAGCAGTAAGGGAACCAGGAGAAGTCAACAACAAGATTAACAACATTAACCAGGAACGTTCACCATATAGAGGATCCACAAATAAGTACTCAGGGCGGGATGGAGCAGGGCGTGCTGCATACTTATAATACCAATTCTACAAGGTGAGAATTCACAGAATTGTATTATTCCAAGTATGCAGCACGCCCTGCTCCAGTAATGATTCATTACGTCTGGGACATTTAATAGCAGTGTCCAACAAATGGGTGGGGATCCCAAAAAAAAGCAACAATGCGCAGTTCAAACCACTGCCGCCTGCAGAACTTGGCCGCCAAAAACAGCATCCGCTGAGGCCCGAACATCAACCTTGTAAAACTTGGAAAAGGTATGAACAGAAGACCAAGTAGCGGCCTTACAAACTTGTTCAACAGAAGCCTGGTGCTGAAAGGCCCCAGAAGTCCCAACAGCACGGGTAGAATGAGCAGTGACTCGGAAAGGAGGATCCCTCCCTTTAGCAGAATAGGCCTTAATAATGGCCTGACAAATCCAATTACTAATAGCAGACTTAACAGGCGCCAAACCCTTCTTGGGACCCGAGGGTACCACAAACAAGGCGTCCGTCTTCCTGAAAGGCGCTGTAGCCACCAGGTAGTATTTCAAATTCCTGACAACATCCAGAGAATGCAAGGCCCTCTCCTTGTCAGGATTGGGGCACAAGGAAGGAAGCACAATGTCCTGATTAAGGAGAAAGGCAGAGACAACCTTAGGCAAGAAGTCTGGTTTAAAGCGGAAAACCACCTTGTCCTGGTGTCTCTCGAAGTAGGGGGCCTGAATGGACAGAGCCGCCAACTCAGAAACACGCCAGACAGAAGTGATAGCCACCAAGAAGGCAACTTTGTAAGTGAGAATAAACAGCGCAGCCTCATGCACAGGCTCAAAAGGCCGCATCCGCCCACACCCAAGAGGTGGCAATATTGAAAAGACCACGTTACAGAGGGAAACCCGATGGATAAGTCGAACCAAAGCCCATACATATCCAGGTCTCAATGAGACAATTAGTTTTGTTTCCTTCTTAGGTTAAGGAATACATGAACATTTCCCTTTTTTTGTCCTTATGTACATATATGGTCCTAATGTACTGTTCATTTGATACAGATACTATATAATGCAGGCCACCTATGTTCATCTACTGATGCAATTAACTAATGAATCAATTTTAGGATCTAACCAATATTTGATCTGGTGATTAGACTGATTAGAGCGAAGGCTCATCACCACTTATTATATTAATATTTTTCAGGACAACAGTATATGGGACTTGGTTTCAATTTCCCGACACTGTACCGCCCCCATAATGCTGACACTCATGGTTGTCATTATTATTTTGTATATTTAGTTGACCCATTTGGGGGATTCAGGTAATGTGCCTTTGGGACATGACCTTCAATTGCTTTGGGCACTAATGCTGTATTGATCAGCCTTATTAATTATAAGCAGGAGGGGGAGAGGTCCAGGTGTCGTGAGCTGGGCGTGCCGGGAGGTGGGTGGGTGTGGTCCGGGGGGAGGTGGTTGTGTTTCCCCTTCCGACTGGCGCGTGCGCGCTGGGGGCGGGGATCCCGGCTCGCTGCCTCCTTTGCTCGCGCCGGCTGTCCAGTCTGTCATCGTCAGATGCACCTGACCCCTGGTTGCGGGCGGTGGGCAGGCGCAGCAATCGGCACCTAGTGGCTGTGACTCGGGGCCCCCCTCCCCCAGCTCACGTGCGCCTCCTCTCGCCTCTCTGCGGGGGGTGTGGCCTCCCCGGGAGCGGCAGCCGTCCCGGAAGTGATCAGCACTCCCCAATCAGGTGGGACGGCCTTGTCATAAAGGCGCGCCTCACTGCCTTTCACGTCCGGGCCGCACGTGCAGCAGGGAGACTGTATGGACTCGGACGGAGTCAATACAACCGTCCCTCAGGCCCTTCATAGGCAGAGTGGATAGGGGGAACATCACGCTCCCTGGTCTTGCTACAGGCCATTGAAACATAAAGCCTAGTAAGTAAGTTGAATCTTTTCTATTCTTTTCAAACAGTATTATCCTCTATGACATTCAGTACATATATGTGCATTATTGTAGATGGACAAGGGTATTGCAGCACTACGATTCATCTCATAACATAGGTGCTGAAACTTGATATCAGCCACCGTGATGAACACCTATTTCCCAGGTACATTTTTTACATATAAATGTTCAGCTACTGTGCTGTGGCCTCAGCCTCACAGTAAATGGGTATGCTTTTTCTTTTCTTTTCCCTTCCTTACTTTTTTTGTGTGTGTTTGTTCAACATAGTCTAGGCTGTTTACCCAGGCACATGTTATATTGAAAAACTGAATTGGCAATAATGTTTATAATAACAAGGATATATATATATATATATATATATATATATATATAACAAGGGTGCAGATTGGTGCGGAGGAAGCCCTAGAGGGGCGAAACTAGTTCACCTTTACCTCATTTGTTATAAATGTATGTGATTAATTCCAGTTCCAACCATGTCAATGTTTAATTATCCTGTATATATGCTGTAGACAAATTGATGAATTAATTGCCAAACTTATGTCCATGTCATGAAATGTTGTGTGACTATTGTTTTTAATTGTACCTAAATGTTAATGGTAGGGGGGGGTTCTGTGACCCTTGTGCAGTTCCTCCCTATACCCCTTTTTTTTACTTATAATCTAATAAAGCAGAGGATTTAATTTTCTACAACCATGGTATGATTATTGGATTTTCTACGGCGGGGTCACACTCAGAGTTCCTAAACAACTGGGATTTGCCTATACTCAAAAGGAGGACCCTGAAGGGCAGACAATACCAAATTCAAATCCCAAACCGGTAACATGGGTTTGCGGGTTCGGTAGGCGGCACACATGAGTGACCCCCTGGAAGAAAGTCTTGACCAAAGGATGAAGGGCGAAAGACCTCTGGAAGAAGACAGCCAAAGCGGAAACATGCCCCTTCAGCGTGCTGAGCTGAAAAACCCAAATCCAGACCATGCTGAAGGAACTCCAGTATCTGAGGGATGGAGAACACCCGACAGGGAAAGGCCCTAGCTTCACACCATTCAATGTAAGTCTACCAGGTCCTATAATAGATGGTAGAAGAAGATTTCTTCCTAACCCTGACCAGAGTCTGAACAACCGAATCAGACAGACCTTTCTCCTTTAGGATGGAGGTTTCAGCAGCCAGGCCATCAAAGCCAGCATTTGTAAATTGGGGTAACAGAGCCGTCCTTGAGTAAGAAGATCCGGAACCAGGGGCAGAGGATACTGATCCACCGCTAGCTGCACGACGTTGCGAACCACACCTGCCTTGGCCACCTGGGGGCCACCAGAACAGCTGGCACTCTTTCCTCCCCAGAAGGGGAAACGGAGGGAAGAGGTACAGGAGACCGAACCCCTGCCAGGACAGAGACATGGCATCCACCACCAGAGCCAGAGGATCCTGGGACAGTGAGACAAACGCTGGCAGCTTGTGATTGTGGCGAGAAGAAAAAAAGGTCCACGTCCGGTAACCCCCACCTGTGACAAAGGGATAGGAAGATCTCGCTGTTGAGGACCATTCCCCCCCGGCAAAAGGCCTGCTCAGAGAATCTGCTTCCAGATTCTCCACTCCCAGAATGTAAACAGCAGAGATGCACGGGACATTATCCTCGGCCCAAGACAGGATCAACGACACCTCCCGGAGGGCACTCTTGCTCAGAGTCCTTCCCTGATGATTGATTTAAGCGAACGCAGTCCGGTTGTTGGAACGAACCTGAACCGCCAGGCCCTGGAGGTGAGACATCAGCTGCGCTAGCACCAACCGAACCGCCCTCAGCTCCAGAACATTGATGGGGGCGCGCACCTCCGGAGGGCCCCACAGCCCCTGGAATTGGAGGGCTCTTCAGTAGCCCCCCAACCTGACAGACTGGCATCCGTAGTGACCGTCTCGCAACACAGGGTCAGAAATGATCTGCCCCCCAGAAGATTCCTCGAGTCCACCATCTGTCCCACCAATTGCATCCTCTGCCGGATGGATGGATGAGGGCTGGACAGCAAGAAATTAATCAGAGCTTGGAGAGAGTCCACCTTCTGCTGAGGGAGGAAAATCCTGGCCTGAATGGTATCCAGGGTCATACCCAGGAAGGGGGTCACCCGAGACAGGGAGAGAGAGTATTTGGGATAATTGATCACCTATCCGAACATTTCCAGGGTCGCCACCACCGTCCGGATGTCCCGTACCGCCTGCTGGAGTGAATGGGACGTAATGAGAAGGCCGTCTAGATAAGGAAGAATGTGAATACCCCGGCTCTGATAAGGGCCATCACACCCGCCAACACCTTGGTGAACACTCTGGGGGCCAAGGTGAGACCGAAGGGAAGTGCCAAATTGGTAGTGTTGTTCCTCTACTGCGAACCTGAGGAACCGCTGATGCCCTGGGAAGACCGGCACATGAAGGTAAGCATCTTTGATGTCTATTTAAGTCATAAAGTCCCCCGGGCGCAGGGAGCTGATAGCAGAGCGCAGAGTTTCCATGCGAAAACGTCTGGTCCTGATGAACTTGTTGAGAAGTTTTAGGTCCAGGATGGGTCTGATGGAACCATCCTTTTTGGGTACTGTAAAGAGATTGGAATAGTAACGCTGACTTCTCTCTCCCGGCGGGACCTGACAAATGACCCCCATGGCCTAAAGGTTTTTACCGCCAGAAATAGACCCCGAGCTGCCCGCAGGGGCTGTAGGAACCCGTGATCTGAGAAATCTGGGAGGAGGCCAGTCCGCGAACTCCAGCTTATATCCGGAGGAGACAACCTCCAAAAACCAACTTGAGACTTGTTGAGCCCAGACCTAAGCGAAGAACTGCAGCCCCCCCCCCCCCCCCCCCGCAAGGGTGAGGGCGCCCCCTCATTGCTGAGCTGGCTTGGCAGTAGATTTGGGTTTGGCACCCCAGGAGGATCCGGGGCGGGCATGGCCTCTGCCCTTGCCCCAGAAATCTCCCCTTTGCCCCGCAAAGGATACTCCCCTGCCTGACCTAGGCCCACGAAAGGAGGGAGCGAAGGACCCGGAGCCCCGAAAAGGTCACGGCTGCTTTTTGCGTAATTTACCTTCCTTAGCAAAAAGATCCAAACGATCACCAAACAGGTGCAACCCCTTAAAGGGGAGCCCCGTGAGCGCCTTCTTAGCGTTGTCAGCATTCTTAGCGTTGTCAGCATTGTCAGCTGCCCACTGGTGCAACCATACCAAACGGCGGATAGAGACAACCAAGGCCGAGTTCCTACTACACATACGAATGGTGTCATCTAAGGCAGAAAGAACATAGGTGATGAACATCTCACATTGTGACAAGGCTCTAAATTCAGCACTAGAAGGATCCACATGGGAGCCGTCCAGAAGGCCCCTGATCAGGGTCCTAATAGCCACGGCCATAATAGCGGAAGCACAAACCGGGCGCAAAGTCGAACCCACATAGGCAAAGGCGTGGAAAGCCAGTTGGTCAACACGCCGGTCCTCACTATCCTTCAATGTAGTGGAATCAGGGGAATGCACCAAAGAAGTGTTAGACAACCCCAAAACAGGGGCATCCACCTCGGGGGGAGTTGACCAACATTTGACCACATCCGAGGGGAACGGATACCTCCTATCCCACCCCTTAGTGATACCGGGGAGCCAGCTAGGCCACTCCCATCCCTTGAGAGCCAGATTAAAATGCGTCTGTTCTGGGAATTCCAAACGTGGTTTTACGGTACCAAACAATTCCCCTTGCTGCTTAGGAGCCGCTGCAGGAGGGGAAATGGAAAGTACTTCAAAAAATTTAGTCAAAAGTCTATGGGTGTCATCAGCATCCCAATGCTCTGAGCCGGCATCAGTGCCAAGGCAATGCTGATCGTCAGACAGATCTGAATCTGAAAATAATTCCCCTTCCTCGAGAGGGGTATAGTCAGACAAATCAAGGAAAACATCTTGTTCCATAGTAAAGGCCGGCGCAGCAGGTGCCACACGCCGTCTTTTAGCTGGAGCCTTACGGGCTGCAGAGCTAGCAATTAGTTTCTCAATGATGGCCAGTCTGGTGGAAACATCAGGTTGAGAATCCCCGCTAGTGTTAATATCACTAGAGGACATAATCAAGCGAGGTGGCGTGGGAGATGAGACAGTGGGCGCCGACCCAGACACCTGAGGCCAAGATTGCAGCGCAAGAGCCTACCGGGCGCAGGGTACACAAACCCGCACATCATCGCCCACATGGGATGCCCCGCAAACCACACACATCCGGGCTTGCCCCGAGGGGACCCCGAGCACCAGATCCTGAGAAGCCTCCATATGGTGAATTTTTTTTTTAAATCACAATGAATAGTGGGAATTACGCTGTGCAGCTACCCAGGATGCCCCTTAAGAGTCCACAAGTGGTTTTACAATTTGGAGGATTTACAATCAAGCCCCCAATTTCAGTATGATTAACCTAGGGCATAGTACCGGGAGAAACCTCCAATTAGAATGTCCCGCCTGAAGGACATAACATAGAAACACACAGTCAGAATGTATAACCATAAAAAAACATAAGGAGATTAAATACAAGCCCGCAGAGGGCACTCACAGATGTCCTGCAGAGCTAGCGATCTGCTCCACCACGGGACAGCGATGCAGGCAAAATGGCGCTGACCAGCTCGGGAGGGGACAGGCCCAGCACAGGCGGCCAATCACGTCACCGGCCCGCCGCCGCTGTCTAGCGCGCGTGCGGGCCATTCACAGGAGGAGAGGAGGAAGGAGCGCGCCTAAGTGCCAGCGCTTCGCAGTACAGTGTCACAAGTAAAACACAAAAGCATCAGTCATACCAACAAACAGACACTGACCGCGCCCCCCCCCCCCCCCCCTGACTAACCGGGCAACGGGAGAAGGGGGAAAATAAGCCCATAGTTACATTTGGGGCATGTGATGGGGGCTAAGCGGACGGGGCATCCCATATCAGGCTCACCAACCTGTGCCGCCTACCCTTTGGTGGGGGATTTGCAGTGGAGCAATACTCCATTAAAAAGCACCTCTAATAGGTGCTGCCTACCTTCACCCGACCACGCAGCCAAGGCTGGGAGGCAAGTAAAGAATGGAACAGGTGGGAATAGGACACAGGGCCAAGGGCTGTGCAGCCCGGCTTACCTGCGAGGAGAGAACCCATCATCTTGACCTTCGCAGCCCAACTGCAGAGAATGAATTGGGGAATTTAGTGGGAGGTCCCGGGTATATAAGGACCGGGAGGGGCCTCTTTTTTTGCCATCTCTGCAGTAAAGCGCCCTCTTGTGGACTATATCCAGACGTAATGAATCATTACTGGAGCAGGGCGTGCTGCATACTTGGAATAAAGCTAAATGCAAAGGCATTGGTATAGCACTGGGAAAAAAGAAAGACCTTCAATGCGGCTACCATCAAGCCAAACAGCCTGTATATAATTCCAGATGCAATGACTATTCTTGAAAAACTGACCTTTGCTACTCTACTGAAGTTCATTTCCAGGAACATGGTAGACTTGAAAAGAATCAAAGTCATATGGTGACAGTTCACAATTTAACCTAATCATTTTAGAACCTTTTACACTTTCCCTGCCTTCCATAGTATTGGATCTTTTATACGTAAGTCATCCAAATTACAAATAAAAAACACAGATCATATCTGGGCGTTAAGGATAAATAGTATAATCAGAAAACAGTAAGATCCTCAGAGTGATTGGAAGCCTCCTCGTTTTAATTGAACAGGGGCCGGAAAATCATCGGGGCCTTGCAGTCTGTGCCGGTCTTTTGCTCATTCATTGATGCCCATGTGACCACAAGCAACCAATCAGGTTCACCTAGTGGCCTCGCACATCACCGCAGAACTTGAGCAACTGCCATAGGAAACATGGACAGGTGAATATTCAGCTGTGGCACGATGAAGAGCAGAGGGGCATCTTGAATATGGGTTGTCCTTCCCCCTCGGTCATCTTGATTTGGGATGCCCAGCTGTGTGAAACCTCACTGATTGCCTGCAAACAGTCACCCTTTCTGGCATATTGCAGGTAAAAGTGGAAGCATGAGGCAGACCACATGGAGGCCATGGATGCGGGTGCTCCTCTTTTTCTATGCACGCCATACAGTGCTGATTGTAAGAGAGTTCTAAGGCGATCTTGGGACTTGCACCCAGGGAGGCATCCCAATCAATAAGATACAGGGCTGTAGTGGTGCATGGGAATCAGTTAACCAAGGAGATAAATCTGACAGGTGAGTGCACAAGCTTTATTCTTTCATTCAATTCCAATACACCAAATTCAGATACACACTGGGGGGGCTGGGTTGGGGGTCAATAAACGTAACAGTCAGACAAGCCGACTTACTTGACAAAAGACAAAAAGCTGTATATTAGTTTATATATCGAAGCTAAACCAGGTATATATCCGTCCATGCAGATATATAACAACGTGCTGAACTCCAGGGCTTTAAAGTGGACCAACACCCACGGGTGATCGGCCCGGGAATCTATAAGATTCCCGGGCCGATCACCCCCCACCCCGCGGGACATCCGAGATCGGGATGTCCCGCGGGGTGAAACCCCCCCAAACACCCCAAACTCCTTACCTTATCTTCGGCGGCGGCCGGCCGCCGCCGCCTCCCTCGCGCTCCTGTAGGCGTGCGTGTGCCCGCGCCGGCCGTCTGCAAATGGCCGGCGGGGGTGCGCGCGCGCCGAAAGTGACGCGAGGGAGGCGGCGGCGGCGGCTGCCGCTTAGACGTTCCTGATCCTCGCTTGTACGTCGGCGCTGGGAGCGGGGAGAGGTGAGTTTTTCGGGGGGTTTCACACAGCGGGGCACCCCGATCGGGGGTGCCCCACCGAAGTGGACCAAGACCCAGGATAGTCAAAATCCTGGGTGTTGGTCCACTTTAATCCAGTCATTTGGCCCGTTTAACTGTCCTTGTTTGGTATGCGATTGTTACTTATGGGGTATTGGCATGGCGGGGGGGGGGGGGGGAGATAAAGAGCAGGCGTTTTAATAAAAAGATTGTCACTCCAATGAATTGCTGGTGAGGGAAACCTGCCTTATTTAGGCAATGTCATCCGACCAGCTTGTGCAGTACAGAATAGAAGTGTCTCTTGAGTCAATGCCTTGTGTGGTTTCATTAGCCAACAAACAATGCTAATTTGGTGTACCAAGGAGGCAGGGAAAAGGAACCAAGAAACTGCCACTACATTGGGGAGAAATCAGCTGCCGGACCTGCTCTGTGTGTACAAAGGGCATAAACCTAATAATACAATTCTGTGAAATACTCACCTGTAGAATTGGTATTATAAGTATACAGTACGTCCTGCTCCAGATATAGTACTTACACTTGGGTTATCCTCCGCCAGATGGCGCTGCACTGCAGAGACATGCAAAACAGGCTCCTCCCGGCCCCTCAAATACCCGGGGACCTCCCACAAATCCCCAGCATTGAAAAGCAGTGAACAAGAAGCCGGGAGAATTTAACCACCAAAACTGGTAACTATAACAATGATAACAATCACCATACAGGGGATTCAGAATAATGCAAAAAAAACCAGGGTGGGGTGGAGCAGGACATACTGTATACTTATAATACCAATTCTACAGGTGAGCATTTCACAGAATTGTATTATTCTTAGTATACAGTACGTCCTGCTCCAGATATGGTACTTACACTTGGGACATCCAATAGCAGTGTCCATAAAGTAGGGTGGGATCCCCAACAAAAAAGGTAACAGCAGACAGTTTAAACCACTGCCGCCTGCAGAAATTTGTGGCCAAAAGCAGCGTCAGCTAAGGCCCTAACATCAACTTTGTAAAACTTGGAAAAAGTATGAACAGAAGACCAAGTAGCGGCCTTGCAAACTTGTTGAACAGAAGCCTGGTGCTGAAAAGCCCAAGAGGCACCAATAGCACAAGTAGAATGAGTAATAAGGCAGAAGGGAGGTTCCTTCGCCTTAGCAGAATAGGCTTGTATCACAGCCTGAGGGATTCACTTGCTGATAGTGGACTTAGCTG
This sequence comes from Gastrophryne carolinensis, assembly GCA_027917425.1. Taxonomy (NCBI): domain Eukaryota; kingdom Metazoa; phylum Chordata; class Amphibia; order Anura; family Microhylidae; genus Gastrophryne; species Gastrophryne carolinensis. The sequence continues at coordinate 65,986,774 of CM051236.1, read as the reverse complement.
GAGCCAGACCCTTCTTCTGTCCTGATGTCTCTCAAAGTAAGGGGGTTTGATGGAAAGCGCCGCCAACTCAGAAACACGCCTAACAGAAGTGATGGCCACCAAAAAGACTACCTTAAGCGTCAAAATGGACAAAGGGGCCTCACGCAAGGGCTCAAAGGGAGACCCCTGCAAGGCAGATAAGACCAAGTTTAAATCCCAGACTGGTAACATAGGCTTACGTGGGGGACGCACATGAGTAACCCCCTGGAAGAAGGTCTTAACCAAACGATGGTGAGCAAAAGATCTTTGGAAGAAAATGGCCAAGGCAGAAACATGACCTTTAAGGGTACTAAGCTGAAGACCCAAATCCAAGCCATGTTGCAGAAACTCCAGAATCATAGGGACAGAAAACACCCGACAGGGAAACGACTCACACCAGTCAATATAAGCATGCCATACCCTATAGTAGATGGAGGACGAGGACTTCTTCCTAGCCCTAATTATGGTATCAACAACAGAGGCAGGCAGCCCCTTTTCAATCAAGATGGAGGTTTCAGCAGCCAGGCCGTTAAAGCCAGCGTTTGTAAATTGGGATGGCGTAGCTGCCCCTGAGTGAGCAGGTCTGGAACCTTGGGCAGGGCATGCTGATCTACTGCCAACTGCATGATGTCTGCGAACCACACTCTTTTCGGTCAACAGGGGGCCACCTGGATAGTTGGCACCCCTTCCTGGGATATCTTGCGCAGCACCCTGCCCAGCAGAGGAAACACATAAAGGAGCTGAAAGCTCTTCCAAGACATTTCTAGTGCATCCATTGCCAGGGCCAGAGGGTCCAGGGACAGAGAGACAAAGGCTGGAAGCTTGTGATTGTGGAGGGACGCAAACAGGTCCACATCCGGCTGACCCCAACGGTGGCACAGGGAGCGAAACACCCTGCTGCTGAGGGACCATTCTCCCAGGCGAGAAGTCCCCCTGCTGAGGGAGTCTGCCTCCAGATTCTCCACTCCCGGGATGTACACTGCCGAGATGCAGGGAACATTCTCCTCCGCCCAGGAAAGTATAAGAGACACTTCCTTGAGGGCCCTCTTGCTCCGGGTCCCTCCCTGATGATTGATGTAGGCAACCGCAGTCTGGTTGTCTGAGCGGACCTAAACAGCCCAACCCCGAAAGTGTGGAGTCAGTTGGACGGGAACCAACTGTATCGCCCTTAGTTCCAGAATGTTGATATGGGTGTGGGCCTCCTGAGGGCCCCACTGACCCTGGAATTTCAGGGATTTCCAGAAGCCCCCCCAACCTGTCAGACTGGCATCTGTGGTGACTGTCTCCCAGCACGGAGCCAGAAAGGATCTGCCCACCAACAGGTTTCTTGAGTCCAGCCACCACGAGAGAGACCGCCTGACCAGAGGGGACAGAACACCTGATCCAGGGACACCGGGTCCTGATCCCAAACTGACAAGAGGTGAAGTTGAAGGGGTCTCATGTGAAACTGAGCGTATGGAACAGCCTCGAAGCAAGGCACCATCAGGCCCACCAGCTGCATACCCTGCCAGATGGAAGGATGAGGGCAAGACAGAAGAAGCTTGGCTTGAGCTTGCAGACTGTCCACCTTCTGCTGAGGGAGAAGGATCTTGACCTGAGATGTATCCAGAGTCATGCCCAGAAAGGACTTGACCATTGACGGTGACAGGGAAGACTTGGGAAGGTTGATCACCCAGCCGAAGGACTCCAGTGTGGACACCACCATCTGGGTATCCAGCTCGGCCTGCTGGAAGGACCGAGACGTGATGAGAATGTCGTCCAAGTAAGGAAGGATGTGAATGCCCCGAGATCTCAGCAGAGCCATAATGCCCGCCAGCACCTTGGTGAATACCCTGGGAGCCGAGGTGAGACCGAAGGGCAAGGCCACAAATTGGTAGTGCTGATCCTCCAGAGCAAACCTGAGGAATCTCTGATGACTTGGAAAGATTGGTATATGAAGGTAAGCATCCTTGATGTCTACAGAGGTCATGAAGTCCTCCGGGCGTAGTGAATTTACAGCAGAGCGCAGAGTCTCCATGCGAAAGTGTTTGAATCTGACAAATTTGTTGAGACACTTTAAACCCAGGATGGGTTTGATGGACCCGTCTTTCTTGGGAACAGTGAAAAGATTGGAATAGTAGCCCCTGCTCCTTTCCTTTAAAGGCACTTGGCAGATGACACCTAACTCCAGGTTTTGGACAGCAAGGTGCAGACCCTGGGCTAAAAGGGGGTTTTGAGCCATCCGGGATTTGATGAATCTTGGGGGCGGCCAGGCTACAAACTCTATCTTGTAACCGGAGGAAACTACCTCCCGAATCCACCGGTCTGAGACGTGAAGTCTCCAGACGTGAGCAAAAAGCCGAAGCCGTCCCCCCATCCGGATGGGTGAGGGCGCCCCTTTATGCCTGAGGGGACTTGGGTGAGGTTTTTGGCTTGAGACCCCAGGAGAGGCCGGGACGGCCAGGTCCTCTGCCCCTACCCCAATGGTCTCCACGGGCCCAGTAAAAGAGACTCCACGGTTAGTTCTGGAACCACGGAAGGATGGGAGAAAGGCACCTGTCCCCCGAAAGGACCGAGATGGCCTCCTGCGTTGAGGTAACCTACCACCCTTAGCAAACAAATCCAAGCATTCCCCAAAGAGACGCAGGCCCTTGAAGGGGAAACCAGAGAGCCTTCTTAGCAGCATTGTCAGCCACGCACTGAAGTAGCCAGATAGAGCGGCGTATAGCCACCAACAGGGCAGAAGTCCTACCACACATTCTAATGGCATCATTCATGGCAGAGAGGATATATGCAATAAATTCCTCACAAAGCAGGAGAGATCTATACTCCTCTCTATCCGCGTCCTCAGATGCCACATCCAAAATACACTTAAGCAACCCTTTAATGGCAATAGCCGTAATAGCAGAGTCACAAACCGGGCGCAGTGCCGTCCCCACACAGGCAAAGGCATGACAGGCCAGTTGGTCCAAACGCTGGTCCTCAGCATCTCGCAGGGTAGTAGTGTCAGGAGAATGCATGACAGATGTATTGGACAACCCTAGAACGGGTGCATCCACCTCGGGAGGACATGACCAACGCTTAACAACATCAGCAGGAAAGGTATACCTCTTGTCCCAACTCTTAGGCACCCCGGGCACCTTGCTAGGCTGTTCCCATTCTTTGAGCACTAGATTATTAAAGTGAGACTGCTCAGGAAACTCCTAGCATCAGGGGACCACGGGTCTTCCCCAAAGGGAGTCCCAGTACCACTGTATCTCTTAGGTTGTTCCTCAGAGGATTCTGAATCAGAAAATAATTCCCCCTCCTCAAGGGGGTAGGGACCTGAGAGTGAGTAAGGGCCCTCATCTTCCACAGGGAAGAGGGAAACCGCAGGTGATAAATGCCGCTTCTTAGTAGAAGCCTTACCCGGGGCAGACCCAGCAAGATGTGTCTCAATGCTGGCCACCCGTGCAGCTAATCAGGTTGAGACTCCCCACTAGTATGCCCTGCAGTGGGGGTCAGATGTAAGCATGGGGGGGTAGGTGAGGCCAGAGGGGGCGCACCACCAGGCCCAGTAACAGACAGCCCAGACTGCAGCGCAAGTACCTGCTGTGCGCAGGGTGTACACACACCCTGACATCATCACTAACAGGGGATACCCCACACACAACACATAGCCGGGCTTGTCCCGAAGGAACACCAGGCCCATTATCCCTAGAAGCCTCCATAGGGTTAACGTTAAAGAGCTACCCGGGATGCCCCAAGAACCGCTAGGGAAGTTAGTGAGGGAAAATGGCCGGGAGAAACCACAGTGCTGAAGTATTCACCCGCCTGGAAGACATAATCAACATTCCCATGAGAATAAGGCAGTTAGAAAAAACTTTTAGAAAAAAATCACCCCATTGGGGTTACTCATGAACCGCAGAGAGCCAGCAGCACGCAGCAAGGAGACAAAATGGCGTCCGCAGACCTCAAGGGCAGGCGGTGGAGTTATGAGGTAAAATGCATCATCCACAGAGCCCCCGGCAGCTCTGAGGTGAATGGGGCTGCCAGGCTCGGAGCGCAGTACAAAGCGCGGCGGCGTATTATAAAGTTACGAGCACTAAAACACGTCAAGAGTGAAATACAGTGTTGTATCACTAGACGACCCCCCCCCCCCCCCCCCCCCGGAGATCCTCCAAGGGGAGAGTGAGGGAGTATAACAGCAGAATTCCCAGGGAAAATGGCGCCAGGAGGACTAATATGAGAAGTGAGGGTGGAGGGGGAAATATATATGTGAATAGGGTTTAACTGCACAGAGTAACCTGGCAAAACCCATGAGGCAGTGGGGGCATCCCAAAAAGGCTCACCATTAGCCTAAACTGCCTACCCTGTTAGAGCAGGGACTGCGGTAGGGGCCTAGCTCCTCAGCACCATTGGTGCTTGCTAACCTACCTTCACCCGAACCTTAGCAGCCGAGCCTGGGAGGCAGTAAATGAGACGGAACGGGTGGGAATAGTCTTGCAGGGCCGCAGGCATATAAGCCCCGCTCACCTGCGCCACAGAGAGCTATCTTCTATCTTCGCAGTCCAGACTGCAGAAAGAACTGGGGATTTTGTGGGAGGTCCCTGACTTATATAGGGCCGGGAGGAGCCACAAGCTGTTTTCTGCAGTCCAGCACCACCTTGTGGATGTATTACCCAGGAGTAAGGAATATTCTGGAACAGGACGTGCTGTATTCTTAGAATATAACCAATTTTGTGATTGTACACAATAAACAAGCAAAAACATAATGCAATCATGTTTTAATGTAAAATAATATCAAATTGATCATTGTGATCCCACACAACATGTGTATCATGTACATGGAGATGAGAACTAGTTGCGGATGGACCAGGCTCCCACTGCCGCAAAAGGAATGTCCTGGGACAGACTGCCAGAAATCAGGATTGCCCCATGGCCTGGAATCTAAGGGTATCTACGCTGTTCTCAAAACCCCCAAGCAAGGAGAGCTAGGTTTGCTGCTTGAGAGGCCCCAAGTCATCTCCAGGGAGAAATCGATAGAATGGGCTGGGGAGGGGGAGGGGGGTGGTGTTGGGGGCAGGGGTCACAAGCTAAGACATTGTTGCACCAGTTAATCAAGCTGAGGATTATCAGGATTGCAAAGTCCAGATAATGAGCTGAGGTTATACACAGGGTAGCAACCCAAAGGTAAATTCAAATATTATAATCCAAGAGAAGGCAAGGTGTGCAGTTGCAGTAACAACATAAGTCTGAAGCAATATCAACCGCACAGCCCTAATATAATGGGGTTTATCACTGCGTTACCAGTTATTGTGTGCATCATACCTAGTGCACATCCCTGTTTCAAACGTAACACAAAATAAAGGGATGGACACTGTCATTTTAAGAAAACCATACAATGGCACCAATCCAATTATATAAAATATTATTAAAATAGTACCATCTCCACATACTCCGAGTAATGGAAACATATGTCGAAATGAAGGATACAATTAGCATTACGGTTTAAAATTTGTTGCAAGTTTCCACCTGTATAATCCACACATACTTTTTCAGTGATTTACATTTTTATGTTATCGGTTTTGGAATCATGAGAAAAATTACAATTATGTGTTACATTATTGAAGATCTTGATGTTAATTAATATCAGAAAAAACACTCAGCGGGACTCAATAAACCCTATTCCTTTTAAAATAACAGGTGCTCTTAAATCTTCAATTTCGTGCAATCCCACCACCATTAACACAAAACAATGTACCAGAGAACACTTGAGAGTATAGTATAGTATTAAATAGCTCACACAATTTAGCTCTTCATGAATCTCCAAGTAGCACTTGTGGGCATACTCTCAAGTGTTCTCTGGTACGTTGTTTTGTGTTAATGGTGGTAGGATTGCACAAAATTGAAGATTTAAGAGCACCTGTTATTTTAAAAGGAATACGGTTTATTGAGTCCCGCGGAGTGTTTTTCTGATATTAATTAATATCAAGATCTTCAATATTTATAAAGGGCTAAATGTGACTATAGTTTGTCACTCCTAGTGCATGGACACTGATTATTTATATGTGAATATTTTTTTTTAAATAATTGTTTTCTTTATTTGTTAGCGCGGTCTTTCTCTGGAATAATCATATTCCTAAACTTGGATGTGTGACATTAGCTGGGTTAGAAATGCCAAAACTAGTTTTGAAAATTACTAGTATATAACTCTCAATTTAGCATTAAATGGCATAAGTGTCATCCTTCCTGGACAGCAAGATGGTGCCAGAAGATTCTCTCCAGTTTCTTTGCTCTCAAATTCCTGGTTTGACCTCATCTCGCTTCTCGTTCACACCTCTTAGATTAACCCTTTGGGCTTTTTTGGATTCCCAGTTTAAACTCTGCTCACCTTTCCGACCATCTCTTTTGGATCATCCCTTGGACTCCTCTTTTTGTGTATGGCCTGACTATATTTACTACTGCTCCTTTGCCTGATAACCTAATATCTTGTTTTAGTATTTGAACTTTGTTTCAGTGCCTGTGACCCCCGAAATCGGCTTGTCTCTGACCATGCTCATTGTTATTCTCTTTCTTCTCAGGTCCTTGATTGCTCCCCAGGGATGCATCAAGCAGCCAAGCCTAACCACCCTTGTAGGAGGCTAGATTTTGGGTCGCAGGATAGTCTTGAGTCCTAGGCTGTAAGTTCCAGGGCTTCATCCAAGCCAGCAGGGACCCAGGGGATCTCTGCATGACGGTGCTCCACCTCCAGCTACATTACAATAACAAAATGCAAGCGTTAGGAGTTCAAGAGCCAAGAGTAAACCAGCAAAAGTGTGCATACCTTGTAGGAGGGCCAAGCATGATGAGCAAGTGTATAAAAAAGCATGGTATTGTACTCCTAATAATGCTCTTTAATATCATACATAACAGCAGTATAGGCCAGGAGACTAAGGGTAATTACCTTTTAAGAACATTGTCCGTAGACAACCACTGAACAAAAATCTTGCTGGGTGAAACCACATGACTGATAAACACATCAAGGTCTTTGGGCGTAGACAGAAAAGAATCATCTGTGCTCATTTCTTCAAAGTACAGTTCGTTGGATGATAGATCCCAAACTTCTTTTAGTGGCAGATTTACACCATCAGGTCCAGATGGGCTTAATTAGAACATGGAAGTTATGAAAATACAGAATTAACAAAAAATTATATATATATATATATATATATATATATATATATATATATATATATATACCATTTTGTGAGTACTTACCTTTAAAATGGGTATTATAAGTTTGTCATACACTCCGCTTCCATAATCATGACATCTGGGTAGTCTCCAGTAGAGGGTGATCTTTAGCAGAGATGAATGCAAAAAAGGAGCTCCTCCCAGTCCATATACACCCGGGACCTCCCACCAATTCCCCAGTGTATGATAGCAGTAAGAGGACCAGGAAGAACTCATATAACAACTACAAAAATAACAAAGGTTCACCATATAAAGGATCCGGAGTACCACAAGGGTGGGGGAAGCGGAGTGTATGACACACTTATAATACCCGTTTTAAAGGTGAGTACTCACAAAACAGTATTATTCTAAGTGTGCCATACACTCCACTTCGATCTTCATGACATGTGGGACATCCAATAGCAGTGTCCATCATGGGTAGGAACCAGAAACAGTAAAGAATGTACCAACTCAAACCACTGCAGCCTGCAGAACCTTGCGGCCAAAAACAGCATCCGCTGAAGCCTGCACATCAACCCTGTAAAACTTGGAAAAAGTATGAACAGAAGACCAAGTAGCAGCCTTACAAACTTGTTCAACAGAGGCCTGGTGCTGAAAAGCCAAGGATGCCCCAACAGCACGAGTAAAATGCGCAGTGATCCTAAAAGGGGGGAGTCCTCCCCTTAGCAGAATAGGCCCCAACAATGACCTGACGAATCCATTCACTAATGGTAGACCTGGTCGGCGACAAACCCATTCTGGGCCCACAAGGCACCACGAAAAAAAGCGTCCGTCTTGCGGAAGGGGGAAGTAGCCACCAAATAGTACTTCACACAACTAACCACATCCAAAGAATGCAAAACTCTCTCCTTGTCATTGCTAGGCTTAGGACACAAAGAAGGAAGAACAACATCCTGATTGAGGTGGAAGGCAGAAACAACCTTAGGAAGGAAATCTGGTTCGGAATGAAAAAACACCTTATCCTGATGCCTCTCAAAGTAAGGCGCCTGAATAGACAAAGCCGCCAACTCAGAGACACGCCGGACAGAGGTAATAGCCACCAAAAATGCAACCTTTTGAGTGAGCACAGAAAGAGCAATATCCTGAAGCGGCTCAAAAGGAGGCCCCTGTAGAGCCGAAAGAACCAGATTCAAATCCCAAACAGGCACCAAGGCCTTCCTAGGAGGCCTAACATGAGTAACCCCCTGACCAGTGGGTGCAAAGCAAAAGACCTTTGGAAGAAAACAGACAGGGCAGATACCTGGCCCTTCAAGGTACTAAGCTGAAAACCTTGATCCAGACCGTGTTGAAGAAACTACAAAATCCTAGGGATAGAGAACACCCTACAAGGTAAGGCACTGGCCTCACACCAGGCAATGTAGGACCGCCAAGTCCTATAGTAAATACCAGAGGAAGACCTCTTCCTAGCTCTAATCAAGGTCTGAACGACAGCTGCAGAGTGTCCTTCCTCCTTCAGAATGAAGGTTTCAGCAGCCAAGCCGTCAAAGCCAGCGTTTGTAAATTGGGGTAAAGAAGATGACCCTGAGAAATCAGGTCCGGAAACAGAGGCAGCCTGTAATGATCTACCGCTAGACTTACAACGTCTGCGAACCAAACCTGTCTTGGCCACCTTGGGACCACCAGAATCGCTGGTGCCCCTTCCAGAACCAGCTTGCGAACCACCTTGCCCACCATGGAGAAGGGTGGGAACAGATGCAGGAAGCCCAGATCCTTCCAAGCCAGGAACACGGCATCCACTGCCAGGGTCAGAGGATCCTGAGAGAGAGAGAGAGAGACACAAAGGACGGAAGTTTGTGATTGTGCCTGGAGGCAAAGAGGTCCACATCGGGAGTTCCCCACCTGTGACACAGGGAGCGAAACACCCTGGTGTTGAGGGCCCACTCTCCTCGGCGAGAGAAGCCCCTGCTCAGAGCATCCGCCTCCGTGTTCTCCACTCCTGGAATGTAAACTGCAAGGGACGTTGCTCTCCGCCCAAGTAAGGATCAGAGACCTCCCTGAGGGCACTTCTGCTGTGAGTCCCTCCTTAGTGATTGATGTAGGCCACCGCCGTTCGGTTGTCCGAGCGAACCTGAACCGGCAGGCCCTGTAAGTGTGTAGTCAGCCGTGACAGAACTAGCCGGATGGCTCTGAGCTCTAGGACATTGATGGGGGTGTGAGCCACCTGAGGACCCCACAACCACTTGAACTGACGATTGTTCCAGAAAGCTCCCCAGCCCGACAGGCTGGCATCCGTGGTCACCGTTTCCCAACAAGGGACAAGAAAGGATTTGCCCCTCAACAGTTTGCTTGACTCCATCCACCACTGAAGTGACTGGCGAACTCGGAGAGACATCTGGAAGGACTGGTCCAAGGACTGCGGACATCTGTCCCAATGCCTCAGCAGATGGAGCTGAAGCGACCTCATGTGGAACTGAGCAAAGGGTACTGCTTCTAAGGAAGCCACCATCAAACTTACCAGTTTCATCCCCAGCCAGAGAGAGGGGCAACGGATGGTCAGGAGAAGGCGAATCAGATCCTGAACAGCCCTTACCTTGGGCTGAGGAAGGAACACTACGGCTTGAGTGGTATCCAGAGTCATGCCCAGAAATGAAATCTCCCTGGAAGGAGACAGAGAGGATTTGGGGTGGTTGATCACCCATCCGAAACCTTACCAGAGTAGACAGCACCGCCCTGGTGTCCATCTCCGCTTGCCGGAGGGAAGAGGGTGAAGTCAGTAGGTCGTCCAGATACGGCACAATGCGAATGCCCTGGGCTCTGAACAGGGCCATTATGCCCACCAGAACCTTGGTGAAGACCCTTGGAGCTGAGGTCAGCCCGAATGGTAGGGCCACAAACTGAAAATGAAGATCCTGTACCGCAAACCTGAGGAATCTCTGGTGCGCAGGAAAGATAGGAATATGCAGGTAAGCATCCTTGATGTCTATTGACGTCATAAAGACTCCTTGACGAAGGGAAAGAATGGCAGAGCGCAGGGTCTCCATGCGAAACTTCCTGGTTCTGATGAACCTGGTGAGAATTTTTAGGTCCAGAATGGGTCTGACAGAACCATCCTTTTTGGGGACCGTAAAGAGGTTGGAGTAGTAACCCCTGCCTCTGTCCGAGGGAGGCACCGGGCATATGACTCCCATATCCAGAAGACTTTGGACCGCCAACAGGAGCCCCTGTGCAGCCTGAGGGTCTGAGGGCACCAGAGACCTTAAAAATCTTGGAGGGGGCCAGTACTCGAACTCCAGTTTGTACCCGGATGAAACAACTTCCAGGATCCATTTGTCTGTGACCTCCTGTGCCCAGACCTGGAAGAAGAGCCGCAGCCGTCCCCCCACCCGAGTGGGTGAGGGCGCCCCCTCATAACTGAGCGGGTTTAGCGGGGGACTTAGGCTTGGAACTCCAAGCAGATGCTGGACGGGCCCGTCCTCTGCCCCTGCTCCAGGAGGAACCTCTAACACCAGAGTAGGCGAATCCCCTGACGGCTCTGGCAGCCCGAAAGGAAGGATTGAAGGAGCTCGCCCCCCGAAAGGGACGACACTGTTTCCTACGCTGAGGTAGCTTACCACCCTTAGCCACCGCATCCAACTTATCTCCAAACAGCTTAGTGCCCAGGAAGGGAAGAGCGGTGAGCGATTTTTTGGCCGCAAAGTCCGCTGCCCACTGGCGAAGCCAGACCGATCGACGCATGGCCACCAATAAGTTCTGCTACACATGACAATAGTGTCCTCCATAGCAGCCAGTACAAAGTTCATGAAAAGCTTGCACCTTTTAAGGGCAGCGAACTCCGCGCTGGATGGGTCAAAATGGGCACCATTCAAGAACCACGGATCTGTTAGCCACCGCCGCATCGCAGATGCGCACACCGGCCGTAAGGCTGAACCCACACTAGCGAAGGCATGACATGCCAACTGATCAATGCGCTTATCCTCACCAACCTTGAGGGTAGTGGCATCAGGGGTATGGACCACAGAGGTGTTGGACAACTCCAAAACAGGCGCATCGACCTCGGGCGGGGAAGACCAACGCTTCACCGCATCCACCGGAAAGGGATACTTTTTATCCCAACCCTGAGGAACTCCGGGAAGCCGACTCGGTTTTTCCCACTCCCTAAGGATCAGAGCGTCAAAATGACCCTGTGTAGGGAACTCCAAGCGAGGCCTGGCGGCCCCAAAGACTTACTCTTTTTTAAGAGGGGGTGCCTCAGGCGGCGCAATGTCCAAAACCTCAAGGAGATGGACCAGAACCTTGGAGGTGTCAACGGCATCCCCCAGCGCCTGCCCAGCATCATTGTCACGAAAAAACACACCCTCAGTATCAGATTCTCCAAACAGTTCCCCCTCCTCTAGCGGGGAATACTCAGACCAATCATCATCATCATCATCAAACTCCAAAGCCGGCCCTGCCGGAGACAGGTGTCTTTTCTTAGCCTGGGCCTTATAGCCCACAGTGCCAGAAAGGATCCTCGCGATGCTGGCCAGGCGAGCACAAACATCAGAGTGCGACTCTCCACTAGTGACAGCGTCACTTGGGGTGCGTAACAGGCGAGGTGGTGTAGGCGATGAAGCGGGTGGTGCTGACCCAGAAGCCTGGGAAACCGCCTGCCGCGTTATGGCCTTTTGTGCACAAGGAATACAAATGAGCACATCCTCCCCCGTAAGGGATACCCCACAACCAACACACGGCCAGGATTGTCCCGGGGGAAGCCCCAGCCCGGTATCCTGCGGAGCCTCCATATGGTGATTTTTTGGGTAGTGGCAGTGACCCTAGGGAATTAAGCTGGTGAGCAACCCTGGGATGCCGCTTTAATGTCCCTGTGGGAGGATTTAACGGAAAATGCTAAGGAAGGGCCTAGGACCGGGAGAACCCCCTAATATTGCAACAGGGGAGTCCTCCTGAAAGACACAATAAGGGAGGCCATAAGACAAGCACAAAAAATGATATATATATATATATATATAAATATATATATAACCAATGCATACAATCAAGAGAAACCAAGCAGCCCCCCTGCGGAGTGGGAGACAGCTCTAAGAGAAGAAAAGGGGGCCCACTGGGCACTCACAAAACACACAGGTCCGCAGTAGGATCGGCGGCGGCAGCAGCACTTCTAAGATGGCCACCGGAGTCCAGCACCGCAGGAGAGAGTGAGGAAAAAGGAGGGCGGGCCAGCGCAAAACGTGCACTCGCTAGCCCCCCCCCGCCAGACCAGAAACGTGGATCCAGGCCGTGGGCTGGGACTCCAAACAGCGCCAAGAGGAGGGGGAGGTGCGGGCCACGCCGCGTGAGGGCGTGAAAACCAGTAAGGGACAAGCCAGACCCCCCCCCCCCCCCCCCGAGGGACACGGAGGGGACTCAGAAGGCAGGGGACCCGCCACCCATGCAGGGGAAGCGGATAAGCCTGAAGGGACAGGGCATCCCAAACCGGGATCACCAACCCGGAAACTGCCTACCCCTTGTAATGGAGTCTCACGGAGGAGTCATGCTCCTTAAAACACCTAGGAAGGTGTTGTCTACCTTCAACCAGGACCTACAGCTGAGGCTGGGAGGCTCATAAGGGGACATGTGAATAAAGGTCCAGGCAGAAATAGGGACAAAAATGGCCGGGCGCAGGCCCGGCTTAACTGCAAGGAATAGAAGGCTTCATCTTCTGACTTGCTCGTCGTCTAGCAGAGAAGGAACTGGGGAATTGGTGGGAGGTCCCGGGTGTATATGGACTGGGAGGAGCTCCTTTTTTGCATTCATCTCTGCTAAAGATCGCCCTCTACTGGAGACTACCCAGATGTCATGATTATGGAAGCGGAGTGTATGACACACTTGGAATAAACACACATCTCACTGAAGGAAATGCTAAGGGTGCAAATGTGTGCTATGCTAGGAGTGTGAGATGATGGTATCTTGTACAGTCAAAATGTGTCCTGCAAAGCTAAGAAATGGCACAATACATCTGCTGGCCGGAGAAACCATTGGACTTTCATCACAGCCCTCCATGTAGTTTCCTTAACTGCTAGATGCTGTGACCACCAAAAATACAATTCTGTGAGCACTCACAGCACGTACTGTTCCAGAATATTCCTTACACATGGGTTATACATCCACAAGATGGCGCTGGACTGCAGAAAAAGACTTGTGGCTCCTCCCGGCCCTATATAAAGCCAGGGACCTCTCACCAGTATTGACAAGCAGTTGCACAAGAAGCCAGGAGAAAAAGTAATAACAAAATTCTAAAATGAACCATAAAACAATCACCATACAGAGGTAATCAAAAATAAAGATAACAAGGGTGGGATGGAACAGGACATGCTGTATACTTATAATACCAATTCTACAGGTGAGTGCTCACAGAATTGTATTATTCCAAGTATACAGCAAGTCCTGTTCCAGAATATTTCTTACACATGGGACATCCAATAGCCAGACAGGGAAGAGACTTAGACTTACACCAGGCAATGTAAGCATGCCATACCCTATAGTAGATAAAGGACGACGACTTCTTCCTTGCCTTAATCATGGTATCAACAACAGAGACAGGCAACCTTTTTTCCATCAAGATGGAGGTTTCAGCAGCCAAGCCGTCAAAGCCAGCGTTTGTAAATTGGGATGGCACAGCTGCCCCTGATTGAGAAGATCTGGATCCTTGGGCAGGACGTACTGATCTACTGCCAGCTGCATGACGTCTGCGAACCACACCCTTCTTGGTCAACAGGGGGCCATAAGGAAGGCTGGCACCCCTTCCTGGGCTATCTTGCGCAGCACCCTGCCCAGCAGAGGAAACGGAGGGAACACATAGAGGAGCTGAAAACTCTTCCAAGACAATGTTAGTGCATCCATGGCTAAGGCCAGAGGATCCTGGGACAGAGAGACAAAAGCTGGAAGCTTGTGATTGTGACGGGACGCAAACAGATCCACATCCGGCTGACCCCAGTGGTGGCACAGAGAGCGAAACACCCTGCTGCTGAGTGACCATTCTCCCAGACGAGAAGTCCCCCTGCTCAGAGAGTCCGCCTCCAGCTTTTCCACCCGCGGGATGTACACTGCCGAGAATCCGAGACACTTCCTTGAGGGCCCTCCTGCTCTGGGTCCCTCCTTGATGATTGATGTAGGGAACAGCCTTCTGGTTGTCCGAGCGGATCTGAAAAGCCTGACCCCGAAGGTGTGGAGTCAATTGTATGAGAACTAACCTCACCGCCCTCAGTTCCAGAATGTTGATAGGGGTATGGGCCTCCCCAACCTGTCAGACTGGCATCTGTGGTGACTGTCTCCCAGCAAGGGGCCAGAAAGGACCTGCCCACCAACAGGTTCCTTGAGTCCAGCCACCACGAGAGAGACCGCCTGGCCCGAGGGGACAGAACAAACACCTGATCCAGGGACACAGGGTCCCGATCCTATACTGACAACCAGGAGAAAGCAACCACCCAAAACTGGCAAAAATATCAAAGATAACAATCACCAACAGGGGATCCATAGCAAGGTGAAACAGGGTGGGGTGGAGCAGGACGTGCTGTATGCATATAATACCAACTCTACAGCAGGTGAGTACTTCACAGAGTTGTATTATTCTAAGCATACAGCACGTCCTGCTCCAGTAGTAGTAATAACATGTGGGACATCCAATAGCAGTGTCCATAAAGAAGGGTGGGATCCCCAACAGAAGGCAACAGCAAGCAGTCTAAACTACTGCCGCCTGCAGAACCTTGCGGCCAAACACAGCGTCAGCTGAGGCCCGAACATCAACCTTGTAAAACTTTGTAAAGGTATGTACAGAAGACCAAGTAGCGGCCTTGCAAACTTGTTCAACAGAGGCCTGGTGCTGAAAAGCCCAAGAAGCCCCAACAGCTCTAGTAGAATGAGCAGTAAGACGAAAGGGGGGAGTCTTCCCCTTAGCAGTATAGGCTTGGACAACAGCCTGACGAATCCATTTACTGATGGTAGACTTTCCCTAGGCCCATGAGGCACAACGAAGAGAGCATCCGTCTTCCTAAAGGCCTGCATGGTAACCAGGTAAGACTTGACACACCTGACCACATCCAAGGAATGCAAAACCCTTTCCTTAGGGTTACTAGGATTGGGGCACAAGGAAGTACAATATCCTGATTCAAATGAAATGCAGACACAACCTTAGGCAGGAAGTCTGGCTTGAAGCGAAACACCACCTTATCCCGGTGTCTCTCAAAGTAGGAAGGCTGAATAGACAAAGCAGCCAACTCAGACACACGTCTGACCGAAGTGATGGCTACCAGGAAGACAACCTTGAGCGTGAGCACAGCTAGAGCGCCTCATGGATAGGCTCAAAAGGAGCCCCCTGCAGGGCCGACAACACCAAGTTCAGATCCCAAACAGGAACCATAGGTTTCCGAGGGGGGCGCACATGAGTGACCCCCTGAAAGAAGGTCTTGATAAGAGAGTGATGGGCAAAGGTCTTCTGAAAGAAGATGGACAGGGCCGAAACCTGGCCCTTCAAGGTACTGAGCTTGAGACCTAAGTCTAGGCCATGTTGTAAGAACTCCAGCACCCTGGATACTAAGAATTCCCGGCAGGGAAGAGACCTGGATTCACACCAGTCAATGTATGCACGCCATACTCTATAATAGATGGCAGCAGAAGTCTTCTTCCTGACTTGCACCATGGTAGCCACAACAGCCGCAGACAAACCCTTTTCCATCAAGATGGAGGTTTCAATAGCCAAGCCGTCAAAGCCAGCGTTAGTACATTGGGATGGCGTAGAGACCCTTGAGTCAGAAGGTCTGGCAACCTTGGCAGATCGCACTGATCTACTGCCATTTGAACCACGTCCGCGAACCACACTCTTCTTGGCCACCTTGGGGCCACCAGAATTGCGGGTACCCCTTCCAGAGCGATCTTGCACAGCACTCTGCCCAGAAGGGGAATTGGTGGAAACACATACAGGAGCCGAAACTCCTTCGAAGACATTGACAGGGCATCCGTGGCCAGAGCCAGAGGATCCTGAGACAGGGATACAAAGCCAGGCAGCTTGTGATTGTGACGTGATGCAAAGAGATCCACGTCCGGCACACCCCAACGGTGACAAAGTGACTGAAATACCCTGTCGCAGAGGGACCATTCCCCCTGACGGGACGACCCCCTGCTTAGAGCATCTGCTAGCAGATTCTCCGTCCCCGGAATGTAGACAGCCGATATGCATTGTACATTGGTCTCTGCCCAAGTTAGAATCAGAGACACCTCCTGGAGAGCACCCTTGCTCCGGGTTCCTCCCTGATGATTGATGTAGGCTATGGCCGTCCTGTTGTCTGAGCGTACCTGAACCGCCAGATCCTTCAGGTGTTGGGTCAATCGTTCCAGCACCAATCGGACCACCCTGAGTTCCAGGACATTGATAGGAAGATGGGCCCCCTGAGGGCCCCATCTCCCCTGGAAGCGCAGGGACTTCCAGAATCCCCCCCAGCCCGAAAGACTGGCATCCGTTGTGACCGTCTCCCAGGAGGGAGCCAGGAAGGATCTGCCCCTTGTCAAATTCCTGTGGTCCAACCACCACGCAAGGGATTGTCTGACCGAGGGGGGAATCACCCAGCTGACGTCCAGAGACACTGGGTCTTTGTTCCATACTGACAGAAGGTGAAGCTGTAGGGTTCTCAAATGGAACTGGGCAAAGGGCACCGCCTCGAAACTTGCCACCATCGAGCCCACCAACTGCATTCCCTGCCGGATGGAGGGATGAGGGTTCGTGAGCAGGGATCTAGCCTGGGTTATCAGAGCTTCCACCTTCTGTGGAGGAAGGAATATCCTTGATTGAACCGAATCCAGAATCATCCCCAGAAACGGGGTCACTGAGGAGGGGGACAGAGAGGACTTTGGGTAATTGATCACCCAGCCGAAGGACTCCAGGGTGGACACCACCAACCGAGTGTCCAGCTCTGCCTGCCGCAGAGACTGAGAGGTGATGAGAATATCGTCCAGGTAGGGCAACACGCGTATGCCCTTTAGTCTTAAGAGAGACATCGCCCCTGCCAGCACCTTGGTGAAGACCCTGGGGGCTGACGTGAGGCCAAATGGGAGGGCCACAAACTGATAGTGCTGATCCAACAGCGCAAATCTGAGGAACCTTTGGTGCATTGAGAACACCGGCAGGTGCAGGTAAGCGTCCTTGATGTCCACAGATGTCATGAAGTCCCCTGGACGCAGCGAGGCAATGGCCGAGCGCAGAGTTTCCATACGAAAATGCCTGCTTCTGACTTGTTTAGGATTTTCAAATCCAGAATGGGTCTGACTGACCCGTCCTTTTTGGGCACCGTGAACAGGTTGGAATAAAACCCCATGCCCCTGTCTCTTAAGGGGACCTCGCAGATGACCCCGAGCTCCAGAAGGTCCTGCACAGCCAGCATCAAGACCCGAGCTGAGGCAGGATCCTGTGGGATCCGAGACCCGACGAACCTGGTAGGAATCTTGTAACCGGAGGAGACTACCTCCTGAATCCACCGGTCTGGGACGAGGCGTCTCTAGACATGCCCGAAGTGCTGTAGACATCCCCCCACCCTGACGGGCGAGGGCGCCCCTTCATGCTTGGGGGGTCTTGGGGGGGGGGGGGGGATTTGGGCTTGGGCCCCCAGGAGGAGCCGGGACGGCGTCCTCTGTTCTTGTTCCAGGGTTCTGAGCGCGACCCAGAGAAGGACACCCCTCTACCTTGCTTGGTCCTACGGTAGGGGGTAGAATGGGAGCTTGGACCACGAAAGGACCGAATCTGACGTTGCGCTGGGGCAGCTTGCCCCCCTTGGCAAAGATATCTAATCTTTCTCCAAACAGGTGCAGTCCTTTAAACGGAAGCCCCGTAAGGGCCTTCTTGGCGACGTTTAAGCAGCCCACTGGCGTAACCAGATCGCGCGGCGTATGGCCACCACCAGAGCTGAAGATCTAGCGCTCAGCTTAATAGCATCGTCCGATGCAGATAGGATATAATTCACAAAGGTCTCACAGGTGGCCAGAGCGTTGGCGGCCTCCGAGGGCAGGTCATCCGCCCCTTCCAGGGCAGTTTTAACCACCGTCCTGAGCGCCACCGCCGTGATGGCTAAGGCGCAAACCGGGCGGAGCGACGCTCCCCCAAATGCAAAAGCATGACATGCCAATTGATCAACTCGCCGATCCTCTAAATCCCGCAGCGTAGTAGTGTCAGGGGAGTGCATAATGCAGAGGTGTTGGACAGACTCAGAATCCGGGCATCGACCTCGGGCGGCGATGTCCAACGCTTAACCAGATCGGCAGGAAATGGATACTTCTTATCCACAGCCTTAGGAATCCCCTGGAGTTTACTGGGATGTTCCCATTCTTTCAGCACTAGGTTATTAAAGTGAGTTTGTTCGGGAAACTCCAACCGCACCCTAGCAGTATGAAACAGATCGCCCCTTTGCCGAGGTGCCGCGGGAGGGGGAGAGAGTGATAAAACATCAAAGATCTGAGACAGCAGTCTGTCAATGTCGTCCTGGGACCAAAGATCAGAACCAGACTCCTCCTGACTCCTGGACTCGTCCTCGTAGGATCCTGAGTCAGATAGCAGTTCCCCTTCCTCTGATGGGGACTGAGCATAGGAAAGCAGTAAATCATTAGATTCTACAGGGAGAATAGTAGATTCAGGGTTCAAATGACGCTTCTTGGCAGTAGCCTTGCGCGCCAAGGAGCCAGCAATAAAGCTTTCCACACTGGCCAATCTAGAGGCCAAATCAGCGTGAGAATCCCCACTGGTATTGGGGGTTATGCTCAAGCTTGGGGGGGGGGGGTAGGGGAAATAAGGCGAGGTGCGGGCCCAGCCTCGGAAGAGGTGGGGAGACCAGCTAGCGCCTGTTGAGCACAAGGTACGCAGACCCGTGAATTGTCACACAGACGGGCTTGTCCCAGGGGGACCCCATTCGCGATGTCCTGGGATGCCTCCATATGGTGATTATTAAATTCAATATGCCAGTAGGGATTGACGCTTTAAGCAACCCTGGATGCCCCTATAACCCGCTGGGAAGTGGGAGTAATATCTGAAAAATGGTCTGGACCGGGCGCTACGTCGGGCCAGGGGAAGCCACAGATGACCGCTGTCTGAAAGACACAGGGGGAACAGGGATGTCAGAGCCGAGCGCGAGGAAACCAGCTAGGAAAAGGATCGCCCATGAGGGCACTTACAGTCTGCGAGGGGAGGACCGTCTTCACCACGCGCATGCGAGAAGGAAATGGCGCCCAGCGAACCTCGAAGGGCGGGTGAGAGCGGGCGATGACGCGGAACGCGCCAGACCGAACCACGCCTCCCTCCCCGGAGAGCGCGAAGCTAGAAGGCGCGCAGCCAATCCGGAGAGAATGTCGATACGTCGCAAACAGTGCCGCTGTATGCGCCTAGAGCACAGTAAAACGCTGCGGTCAGTTTAAAAATAAGCAAGTGAAACGCGCTCTGACACCCAGTAGCGGCAAGCGTCTAAAGTGTACTTAGGGCAAGGAGTAGGCCATCAACACACAGCCCCCTCCCCCCTTTTTCCCCCACTAACGGGGGAATCTGGGAAGGAAGGTGACCCGAATAGAGGGTTCACCGTTAGATGGGGCATAGGGGTACTAGTGCGGGAGGGGCATCCACAGAAGGCTCACCATTCGCCTTAACCGCCTACCCTATGGAGGGGGATTGCGGTGGAGACTAGCTCCGTAAGCACACTAGGTTCTGCCTACCTTCACCCGACCAACGCAGCCCAGGCTAGGAGGCATATTCTTTACAAGAAGGACGGGTGGAAATAGTCCCGCAGGGCCTCGGGCTGTAAAGCCCCGCTCGCCTGCGAGAGCGTGATACTTCATGTCTTCGCAGTTCCAGCACTGCAGAGAAATCTGGGGATTTGTGGGAGGTCCCTCGGTATATGAAGGGCCGGGAGGAGCTTGTTTTCTACATGTCTGCAGTGCACAGCGCCGGAGGCGGAGGATTACCCACATGTTATTACTACTACTGGAGCAGGACGTGCTGTATGCTTAGAATATAAGGATATTCCAGGGCAACAGCAGCACCCCAGAGAAAAAAGGGGAGGCAGGAGGGTAGAGGGGGACACCTATGGGGATAAGGGTTTACTGCACAGGGAGACTGGCAAACCCATGGAGCGGGGGGGGGGGGGGCATCCCAAAAGGCTCACCATCAGCCTAAACCGCCTACCCTGTCAGGGACTGCGGTAGGAGCAGTGCTTCTCAGCACCTATCTGGTGCTTACCTACCTACCTTCACCCGAACCTTGTCAGCCGAGGCTGGGAGGCATTGGTATGGAGCGGAACGGGTGGGAATAGTCCTGCAGGGCCGCAGGCAGATAAGCCCCGCTCACCTGCGCATACATAGAGAGCCATCTTCTGTCTTCGCAGCCCAGACTGCAAATAAGAACTGGGGATTTGTGGGAGGTCCCTGGCTTTATATAGGGCCGGAAAAAGCCACAAGTCTTTTTCTGCAGTCCAGCGCCATCTTGTGGATGTATAACCCATGTGTAAGGAATATTCTGGAACGTGCTGTATACTTGGAATAATGATTGAGAAGAAACACATCCTCAACTATTAATTTATGGTAGCCCATTTTAGTTTTCAATATTTTTATTGAAGAGCATTAAAACCAAGAGACTATTTAAGGCTATGAGTATCTGATTGCATTGTTTAATACAATAATATCAGTTAGACCAAGACAGCACAAATACTGGCCAGTCAGCACCACATCAATGAATGATAAAATGATATTTTATTGGAAGCTAAATCTACACATAAAGACAATTACCAAATTTGGGAGATCCCGATACTGGCACAATGATAAATATCCTGAAATAATTCATACAGCTAAATAAAAACACCCCAACAACAATCCAATCTCATAAGAATCCTATGACTAATAACATAAATATAAATCAGAAAGTGCAAGTGCAAATTATATTATAAAGTGCTATCAAAACACAAATAATAATCAATAGTGCAGAAACAGCATTAAATATTATTACAAAAAAGAGGATCAAACAAGTGATCATACAAAATAAAAGACATGTTTCAACAGTTAGTTATAGCTTAAAAAATCTGGAGCCAATATCAACAGTGAGGGTGTCCGTCTCGCATCACCCACGCGGGTGGGGCTACCAACCCACTTTCAAAATAGGGTGAGGTAAAGTTAAGAAAAAAAATACAATTCTGTGATTACTCACCTGTAGAATTGGTATTATATGTATACAGCACGTCCTGTTCCAGATATAATTCCTTACGTTTGGGTTACACATCCACAAGATGGTGCTGGACTGCAGAGACAGAAAAGTGGCTCCTCCCGACCCCTTATATACCAGGGACCTCCCACAAATTCCCAAGTATTGAAAAGCAGTTAACAAGAAGCCAAGGGAACTATAACCAGATCAAAAATGAACAATCACCATACAGAGGTAACAGAATAATGAAAAACAAGGGTGGGGTGGAACAGGACGTGCTGTATACATATAATACCGATTCTACAGGTGAGTAATCACAGAATTGTATTATTCTAAGTATACAGCAGGTCCTGTTCCAGAGATAATTCCTTACGTTTGGGACGTTTGGGACATCCAATAGCAGTGTTCGTAAGGTAGGGTGGGATCCCCAAAAGTAACAGCACACAGTTTAAACCACTGCCGCCTGCAGAACTTTGCGGCCAATAGCAGCATCAGCTGAGGCCCTAACATCAACCTTGTAAAACTTAGAAAATGTATGAACAGAAGACCAAGTGGCGGCATGGCAAACTTGCTCAACAGAAGCCTGGTGCTGAAAAGCCCAAGATGCACCAATAGCACAAGTAGAATGAGCAGTAAGGCGGAAGGGAGGATCCTTCCCCTTAACAGAATAGGCCTGAATCACAGCTTGACAAATCCACTTGCTGATAGTGGACTTAGCTGGAGCCAGACCCTTCTTAGGTCCGGACGGAAGCACAAAAAGAGCATCAGTCTTCCTGAAGGACTCAGTAGCCACCAAATAGAACTTCAGAGTCCTGACCACGTCCAAAGAGTGTAAAACCCTCTCCTTAGTGTTACTAGGATTAAAACACAGAGAAGGCAAAACAATGTCCTGATTAAAATGAAAAGCAGAAACAACTTTAGGCAGAAAATCGGGCTTAAAACGAAACACCACCTTGTCCTGGGGCTTGATGGAAAGTGCCGCCAACTCAGAAACACGCCTAACAGAAGTAATAGCCACCAAAAAGACTACCTTAAGTGTAAGAATGGACAAAGGGGCTCCCTGCAAAGGCTCAAAGGGAGACCCCTGCAAGGCAGATAAGACCAAGTTCAAGTCCCAGACTGGTAACATAGGCTTACGTGGGGGACGCACGTGAGAAACCCCCTAGAAAAAGGTCTTGACCAAGGATCTTTAGAAGAAAATGGCCTAAGCAGAAACATGACCCTTCAGAGTACTGAGTTGAAGACCCAGATCCAAACCATGTTGCAGAAATTCCAGAACCCTAGGAATGGAAAACACACGACAGGGAAGCGACTTAAACTAACACCAGTCAATGTAAGTACGCCAAACCCTATAGTAGATAGAAGAAGAGGACTTTTTCTGAGCCTTGATCATGGTATTAACAACAGAAGCAGGCAACCCCTTTTCCATCAAGCTGGAGGTTTCAGCAGCCAGGTCGTCAAAGCCAGCGTTTGTAAATTGGGGTAGAGTAGCTGCCTCTGAGTGAGCAGGTCTGGAACCCTGGGGTAGGGGGGAATGATCTACTGCCAACTGCTGAATGTCTGCGAACCACACTCTTCTTGGCCAACAGGGGGCCACCAGGACCCTGGCACCCCTTCCTGAGCTATCTTGCGCAGCACCCTGCCCAGCAGAGGAAACGGAGGGAACACATAGAGGAGCTGAAAGCCCTTCCAAAACATTGCTAAGGCATCCATGGCTAAGGCCAGAGGGTCCTGGGACAGAGAGACAAAGGCTGGAAGCTTGTGATTGTGACGGGACGCAAACAGATCCACATCCGGTAGACCCCAACGGAGACACAGGGAACGAAACACCCTGCTGCTGAGGGACCATTCTCCCAGGCGAGAAGTCCCCCTGCTAAGGGAGTCTGCCTCCGGATTCTCCACTCCCGGGATGTACACTGCCGAGATGCAGGGAACATTGTCCTCCACCCAGGACAGAATCAGGGATACTTCCTTGAGGGCCCTCATGCTCCGGGTCCCTCCCTGATCATTGATGTAGGCAACCGCCGTCTGGTTGTCTGAGCGGTTCTGAACAGCCTGACCCCGAAGGAGAGGGGTTAAGTGGACGAGAACCAACCTGATCGCCCTCAACTCCAGAACGTTGATAGGGGTGTGGGCCTCCTGAGGGCCCCACTGACCCTGGAATTGCAGGGACTTCCAAAAACTCCCCCAACCTGTCAGAATGGTATCCGTGGTGACTGTCTCCCAGTAAGGGGCCAGAAAGAATCTGCCCCCCAACAGGTTCCTTGAGTCCAGCCACCACGAGAGAGACCGCCTGGCCCGAGGGGACAGAACAAACACCTGATCCAGGAACACAGGGCCCCGACCCCATACTGACAAGAGGTGAAGTTGAAGAGGTCTCATGTGAAACTGAGCATAGGGAACCGACTCACAGCAAGACACCATCAGGCCCACCAACTGCATTCCCTGCCTGATGGACGGATGGGCAAGAGACAGAAGGAGCTGTCCTTGCGCTTGAAGATTCTCCACCTTCTGCTGAGGAAGAAATATTCTGACCTGAGAAGTATCCAGAGTCATACCCAGGAAGGACTTCACCATGGAAGGAGCCAGGGAGGATTTGGGGTGGTTGATCACCCAGCCGAAAGACTCCAGAGTGGACACCACCCGCTGGGTAGAGACTGAGACGTGATGAGAATGTGAATGCTCTGAGATCTCAGCAGAGCCATCACACCTGCCAGCACCTTGGTGAATACCCTGGGAGCCGAGGTGAGACCAAAGGGCAAGGCCATGAATTGGCAGTGCTGATCCTCCAGAGCGAACCTGAGGAATCTCTTATGACCTGGAAAGATACTGTAGGTATGTGAAGGTAAGCATCCTTGATGTCTACAGAGGTCATGAAATCCCCCGGGTGTAGTGAATTCACAGCAGAGCGCAGAGTCTCCATGCGAAAGTGTCTGAACCTGACAAATTTGTTGAGGCGCTTTAAATCCAGGATGGGTCTGATGGGCCTGTCTTTTTTGGGGACAGTGAAAAGATTGGAATAGTAACCCTTGCCCCTTTTCCTTAAGGGAACCTGGCAAATGACTCCCAAATCTAGCAGGTTTTGGACAGCCAGGGAGAGACCATGAGCTGACAGGGAGTTTTCAGGAATCTGGGATCTGATGAACCTTGGGGGCCGCCAGGCTGCAAACTATCTTGTAACCGGAGGACACTACCTCCTGAATCCACCGGTCTGAAACATGACGCCTCCAGACGTGAGGGGGCTTGGAGGAGGACTTAGCCTTGGGACCCCAGGAGGGACCGGAGCGGCCTCTGCCCCTGCCCCAAAAATCCTCTGCCCCTGCCCCAAAAATCTCCCCGTCCCATTCTGGATCCACGAAAGGAGGGGGAGAATGCAGTGGAACCCCTAAAGGCCGGGACTGCTTTTTACGCTGAGTTAATTTTCCTCCCTTGGCAAACAAATCCAAACGTTCCCCAAAAAGGTGCAGCCCCTTAAAGGGAAAAGCAATGAGAGCCTTTTTGGCAGCGTTGTCAGCTGCCAACTGGCGTAGCCAGACCCAGCGGCGTATAGCCACTGACAGGGCAGAGGCCCTGCCACACATTCTAATGGTATCATCCAGAGCAGAAAGGACATGTGCAACAAAACTCTCACAGTGCATAAGAGCTGAAGATTCTTCACCACTAGCATCTTCAGGGGCACCATCTAAGATACCCTTGAGCAGACTCTGGATAGTAACAGCAGTAATGGCAGAGGCACAGACCGAGCGCAGCGCGGTCCCCACACAAGCAAAGGCATGGGAAGCCAGTTGGTCCACTCGCCTGTCCTCCCCATCCTTTAGGGTAGTAGTGTCAGGGGAATGCATGACGAATGTGTTGGATAAACTCATAATTGGTGCATCCACTTCGGGAGGACATGACCAACGCTTAACCACCTCAGCGGGAAAGGGATACCTACTATCCCAATTCTTTGGGATTTTGATTGATAACCAGTGTGGTTTTCTTATTAAATTTTATTTTAATAGAATATCGGAGTTTGAGACAAAAATGTGCCAGAAACTTACCCGTCTATGTATGAAGCAACATTCTTTTTCACTAGAACACCATTGATAGACATAGGGGATTCTGAACTGCAATCAAAAAGCTCAACTGACAGCTTATTTTCTAGGAAAACACCTAAATAATGAAAAAACTGATAAATATAATCTTTTATTATAAACAGCATAATATTCTTTAATTGAAGCACATCTGAAGACCAACGTCTATTTCCATTGATCAGCAAAATATGCACAACTTAACAAGACTTTGTTAATACAAACTACAAAAAAGATAAATAAGATAAACTCACAGTAAAAACAGTTTACAGTCAAATAAAAAATAAATAAAACACTATACTCAACTTGTGTCCCCTGCAGACCATCGCTCCTTGTCCAGGGTTGCAGCTGTGTGTCTTCACACATCCCTTTCCATTGCAGTGAATTGGGTGGGGGGCGTGTCAGATTACAGTAACTAATGGTGAGGAGGATCTCCGCGATTGAGAAACAGGAAGAGATGTGCAAACGGGCAGAAGTAGAGGGACATGGATGCAGCGATGAGGTAAGAGTTGTAGCCCTGAACTAGGAGCGATGGTCTGCATGGGACACAAGGCAAGTACAGCATTTTTTTTATATTTAGTTTAATCTCTTTTTTATTAGTTGCATTAACAGGGGAAAAAATATACAAACAGTATCTAATAATATAGGCATACATAGATATGAGGCATGATGGTATACAAGGATGCACAAGTAAGGAAATAAAGACAATCCCCATCTTCTCGCCCACGTGTATGGCGGCTCCGACCCCCCCCCCCCCCGCCTCGAAAAGGAGGCGCCAACGGGGGAGGAAGCCCGGCCCACCAACCAGATATGACTTCCTCCCGTAAATCCCCCCCCCCCCTCAGCGCCCCGCGGCGAGTAAGTTATATAAGGTACGGGCAGATCTGCTGCCCATGCACCCCCTTCTGCATAAGGCTCCAATGTGCATGGAGTACGAGGAGCCCGAGGGAAGGCTAGCACATCAACATTCCCTCCCAATACAACATCACACCAGGTCTCACCCCCCGACATAGGGCAGACAGTTTTGGCTCCATAGAGAAGAGGAGGGGGCAAGCCAGCCGGCTCTAAAAACTTCAAAAATGGAGGGAAAAGGCCACAATGTGAGAGGCAACTGGAGTCTAAAATAAGAGCTAGAGCAAGGGAGAAGAAGGTCATGGAGGAAAAGGGGGGGGGGGGACGACAAGGGAGGGGGGCACAGAAGGGGAGAAGAAGGAAAGGTCTGAGGGGGCAAGTGAGTAAGGGGAGGAAGGGAGGCCCCAGCCCTCCGCCCCCTCAGGGCCAGGAGGCGCCACCCCACCAACCCGGTCCCACAGCAGATGAGGGGGCCGCCTTGCTCTCATCAAGCGTCTGCCGCCAAAAGGGCATTTGCCGCATCCGACTCTCTATACATGATCCAACCCGTCCAGGTCGATAGGAACGCCTCTGTGGTTCCTCTATCCTCTTATATCAAATCTTCCATTCTCTGTATGTGGTCCATTTCGACAAACCACTCCCCAGACTTGGAGGCACAGAGGATTTACAGCGTCTGGGTATAATCGTTCTCGCTGCTGTCAAGAAATTTTTGAGGATGCTTTTTTTCAACGGTCCTGGTATCACAGACAGAAGAGCAACCTCAGGCCTGTTTGGGACACTTGCGCCTTCCATCTTCGCGTATATTTGGAAGACGGCTTTCCCAGAGCCTCTTGATCCTGGGGCAGTCCCACCATATGTGGAGAATGTCCCCCCGGGATGCGCCACACCTCCAGCACTTTCCTGTCTCATTTGGCGAGAAGATTGCAGTGTCCGCTGGGCACCTATACAACCGCATGAGGACCTTATAACTCCTTTCCTGTGCTGAGCTGGCACAGGAGAGTCCCTGTGTCAATGCAAAAATTTTACGGGCCTCCTCGTTGGTGATAGAGATCCCCAAGTCTCTTTCCTATTTTGTGAGGTACACCAGCGGCGAGGCATGTCTTGAGGAAACCAGCATAAAACTGTGATATCACATGATCTAGCGGTTGGGGCTGTGTGAGATAGTCCTCCATTGGAGTCAGAGGGCGAGAGGCACCCTCCAGAAGCAAAAAAGGCTGTGAGTTGGTGATGCAGAGGCAACGACATCCGGCGCCCCCCACCCCCTGCCTCAAGTTCAGTCAGGGAGGGGAGACTTCAGCATTTTTTTTATTCTTTGTGTGTCACACACACCCCGCTTCCTGTAGTAATAACGATCGGGTGAACATCTCCAGATGCCATTGCAGAGAGAAAGATCTTGAAAACTGGCCCCTCCCAGTCTATATATACCTGGGACCTCCCACTTAATCCCCTGTGTTCTCTCTCTGCAAGATGCAAAAGAGGTCTCCTGCTTGCAGGTAGCCGGGGTAACACCCCGCCCCCCCCGGTCTATTTCTACCCAGTTCAATTTTTATTAGTATTATGTAACTATTGGAAGCCTCCCAGCCTTGGCTGCTGACTGGGTAATGGTAGCCTAGGAGCTTATCTCCTCCTTTAGTCCCCATTATTGGGGCAGAGTGGCTATCCGGTTGGTGAGCCGGATTTGGGATGCCCCGTCCCGTTGCCCCCATATCTCTTCCCACTCCTCCTTATGGCCTCTCCCTTTATTGTGGAGAGGTGCGTTAGGGGGGAGGGGGGGGAGGCGAGGGGTTTTAAGCAATGCTGGCATTTTTATTTCCTGAGGTAATTTTAGTACGCACAGCTATGTGTGTGCGTCTGTGCGTGTGCGTGTTAATAGCCTGCGTTTTTATTATCTGGTGTATGTGTGTGTGTGAGGTGATTCTTTTACTCAGGCCGGCTCTGGAGGTTATCTTGTTGGTGGCGCTGCCGCCATTTTGCCACCCTGAGGTGATCCGTTTTGGGGGCGGGGCCGCGCTCGGTCGCGGCCCGCGCCGTGAGGTGATTGGGGAGGGGGCGGGGTCAGAGCGCTTCGCGCGCATTCTCTGGCCCGCCCTTCCTCTATGAGCTGTCGGCGCTGTGAGGTAAGTTTTTTTTTCCTTAGGTCCCGCTGTATAGGTGCTTTTGCGGGCTGTTGGCAGTCTTTTAAAGGATATTGTCTTTTCTTTCTTATTGAATGATGTGAGTTCATTTATCCTTAAGGGGACTTATGCTTATGTCCATATATGTATATATAGAGGCATTGTGGGTTATACCCCTGCCCATAGTGGTTTTCATATGTATAGTACATTATGCATTATCCATTAGTTAGGCATTGGCATGTTTTAAGTGTATGTGTCTATATATATATATATATATATATATATATATATATATTCATAGATATATGTATATATTTTATATTATTGGACCTCTTGTTTTTTTTTTTTTTTTTTTGACTAGTATTGTGTGTTTTTTTGTGTGCATGTGCAGTTTATTCATGAAATTTCATATTGCCTTTTGTCTTTTTTAGATTTGGGATACCCCTGCTGCATGGGTCTCCCAGTCTGATATACCTGGCTAGTCTTCTTTTGGGGTCCTAAAATCCTCCCACTCCCGGGACTTTAATTAATTAATAAGGGGCATCCCGGGTTGCTTATAGCATAAATCCCTGGGTTCTGCGAATACAAAAAAATTTCACCGAATGGAGGCTTCCAATGATACCGGAAATGGCTCTTCGGGGCAATCTAGGCAGTGTGGGGGTTGTGGGGCTCCGCTCCCAGGTGATGACGTCATATTGTGCGTTCCTTGTGCCCAGCAGAATATTGCGCGTCAGTCTGGCACTCCGGTTTCTGGCTCTTCGCAACCTCAGTCATCGCCTGCCCCTCCGCCTTTATTCCGGACCCCGTGTGACGTTGTCATAGGTGGGGATTCGCAATCTGAGTTGTGCGCTCGAGTGGCCACTCTCGAGAAGTTGTCGGCACAGGTAGCTCAAAAGGCTATGGCTAAAAGGAAACACATTTCTTCTCCTCCTCCGGCTCCTGCTGTGGAGGCAGCGGAAGTATTGGACTGGTCAGATTGTCCTTTGTATGAGGAAGGGGAAATCTTGGAAGATTTGGATGAGCTTGAGGCTCCACTGTTGTCTGATACTTCGGCAGAATTGACTACAGGGGTGTCTTGTGATACTCCTTCTATCCTCGCCAAGGTTTTTGAAATTTTGTCTCTGGATCCACCTGCGGCGGCCCCTCCGCCTAAGCCTGAACTTTTTGATATGCCTAAGCCACGTTTAGCGTTCCCTGGTCAGCTACATTTTGAAAGGGTTGTGCTTAAGGAATGGGAACAGCCGACCCGCCTGGTTGGTTCCCCTGCTAATTGGGACAGGTGGTATCCCTTTTCGGAGGAACTGGTCAAACTTTGACCGGTTCCCCCGGATGTGGATGCTCCGGTTTTGGGGCTCTCTAACACGTCAGTGCTGCATTCACCAGACACTACCACAATTAAGGATGTCGAGGATCGTAGAATCGATCAACTGGCTCGTCATGGTTTCATTAGTGCTGGTTCGACCTTGCGACCGGTATGTGCTTCGTGCATTGTTCTCTTGGCTCTTAAGGCCATGATTAAAAATTTGTACGTGGATCTTGATCCGGATTGTGAGGAGTTTGCCTCTCTTCAACTGTGTGAGTCTTTTGCTTCTTTCGTTCTGGCCACCCAAGATGATGCTATGGCTATGTGCGGCAGGACATCAGCTCTTTTGATTGCTATTCGGCGGTCAGTGTGGCTCCGCCAATGGACGGCGGATGTTGGTGCTAAAAGATCACTCACAGCCCTACCTTTTCTGGGTTTACGCCTGTTTGGTGACAAGTTGGATTCAGTCACCAAGGGAGGTAAGATGCCTCAGCGCAGAAAGCCGCGACGTCTTTTTCGAGGAACCTCTTCCTTCAATTCTTCCTTTTGGGGAGCCAGGGCGGACAGAGGGGCCTCCCTTCCCGCTACCAGGGGCACGAGCTGGAACCGGGGGCGAGGTCGCGGTGGTCCCGGTCATTCGTGGGGCTCTAAGCCTAAGTCCACGCCCAAGCCTGCTTAGCAATGAGGGGGCGCCCTCACCCGTGCGGGTGGGGGGACGGTTGCGGCACTTCTCCCAGGTTTGGGTCCGGGCGGTCCCGGACAGATGGATTCGGGAGGTGGTGTCGTCCGGTTATAAGCTGGAGTTCCAGTCCCGTCCTCCCTCAAGGTTTTTCAGGTCCCGAATACCTACCGATACTTTGGTCACCCAAGAACTTTGTGTGTCGGTAAGGAATCTTCTAGAATTGGCGGTCATCCATCCGGTGCCGCCTTTGGAATTGGGTCTCGGTTTCTATTCCAATCTCTTCACGGTACCCAAAAGGAACGGATCAGTGCGTCCTATCCTGGATCTGAAGTTCCTCAACAGGTTCATTCGTCCACGGAAGTTTCGCATGGAAACTCTGCGCTTGGCCATCACTTCTCTTCGGCAGGGGGACTTCATGACGTCCATAGACATAAAGGATGCTTATCTGCATGTTCCCATCTGCCCGGTCCATCAGCGTTTTCTGCGGTTCGTAGTGGAGGATCGGCATTTTCAATTCGTGGCTCTTCCGTTTGGTCTTACCTCGGCGCCAAGGGTATTCACCAAGGTTCTAGCAGGGGTGATGGCCATTCTCAGAACTCAAGGCATTCGAATTTTGCCTTACCTGGACGACCTTCTCATCATGGCTTCCTTCAATCAAGCGGAGAAGGACGCCAGCACGGTGGTTTCTACGCTGGAAAGCTTCGGTTGGGTGATCAACTATCCCAAGTCCTCCCTGGCTCCGGCCAGGGTGGTGTCCTTCTTGGGGATGACACTAGACTCTTTGTCAGCACAGTGTTTTTCTACCTCAGTCGAATATACTTTTGATTCAGGTTTTGGTTCGGCTTCTTCTCTCCAATCCTCGACCGTCCATCTGTCTGGGGATGAGGCTGGTGGGATTGATGGTAGCCTCCTTCGAGGCAGTTCCCTTTGCTCAGTTCCACACTCGGACGCTTCAGCTTCACCTGTTGGCGTCCTGGGACCGTTGTCCACGTTCATTGGACCGACCGTTCCAGTTGTCCTCCCGGGTACGGCAGTCCCTTCAATGGTGGCTGGTTTCGAACAATCTCTTGAAGGGCAGGTCCTTCCTGACTCCTCTCTGGGAGACTGTCACCACGGACGCCAGCCTTTCGGGTTGGGGTTTCTGGGGGGGATCTTCAGTTCCAGGGGCAGTGGGGTCCTCGAGAGGCTCACTTGCCCATCAATGTTCTGGAGCTGAGGGCTATCCATCTGGTTCTCTCTCTTCTGACTCAGCATGTCCGGGGCCTTCCGATTCAGGTTCGTTCGGACAACCGGACGGCGGTTGCCTACATCAATCATCAGGGAGGGACTCGCAGTCTGTGAGCTCTCAGAGAGGTTTCCCTGATTCTGACCTGGGTGGAGGCCCATGTTCCTTGCCTGTCGGCAATATACATTCCGGGGGTGGAAAACACGGAAGCGGACCTTCTAAGCAGATGCTCCTCCCATCTGGGGGAATGGTCTCTCCATCCTCAGGTTTTTCAGGCTCTGTGTCTTCGGTGGGGAACACCGGAGGTGGACCTGTTTGCTTCTCGTCACAATTACAAACTTCCGACCTTTGTGTCAATGTCTCAGGACCCTCTGGCTCTGGCGGTGGACGCCATGTCTCTGAGCTGGGGGGAACTGGGGTTCCTGTATCTGTTCCCTCCGATTCCCTTGCTAGGAAGAGTGTTAAGAAAGTTGATTCTGGAAGGGGTCTCAGCTATTCTCGTGGCTCCAAGGTGGCCAAGAAGGATGTGGTTCGCGGACGTCGTTTGGATGGCAGTAGACCAGCTCGAACTTCCTCTGCGGCCGGATCTTCTCACTCAGGGTCGGCTGCGTTACCCCAATTTACCAACGCTGGCTTTGACGGCTTGGCTGCTGAAACCTCCATCTTGAAGGAGGAAGGTCTTTCTGATTCGGTTATCAAGACTCTTATTTGTGCTCGAAAGAGGTCTTCTTCTGCTATCTATTATAGAACCTGGCGTTCTTACATCGATTGGTGCGAGGCTAGGTCTTTGCCCTGCAGAGTCTTTTCTGTTTCCAGAGTTTGGGATTTTCTTCATTCTGGACTGGAGGCTGGTCTGCAGCTTAGTACCTTGAAGGGGCAGGTTTCTGCCTTGTCTATTTTCTTCCAGAAGGCTTTTGCGCTTCATCCGTTGGTCAAAACTTTTTTCCAGGGGGTTACGCATGTGCGACCTCCTAGGAAGGCTTTGCTCCCTGTTTGGGATCTGAATTTGATGTTGTCTGCTCTTCAGGCTCCTCCTTTTGAGCCGTTGTCGGATATTGCTCTTTCTACTTTGACTCAGAAGGTTGTCTTTCTAGTGGCTATCACTTCTGTTCGGCGTGTCTCTGAGTTGGCGGCCTTGTCTATTCAGGCGCCCTACCTTGAGAGACATCAAGATAAGGTGGTATTTTGGTTCAAATCAGACTTTCTTCCTAAGGTTGTTTCTGCATTTCATCTGAATCAGGACATTGTTCTTCCCTCCTTGTGTCCTAACCCCAAGAATGACAAGGAGAGGGTTTTGCACTGTTTGGACGATGTTCGCTGTGTTGATTTTTATTTGCGTGCTACGTCTTCTTTCCGTAAGACTGATGCTTTTTTCGTTGTGCCTTGTGGGCCTAGGAAGGGTTTAGCCCCGGCTAAATCTTCCATTAGTAAATGGATTCGTCAAGCCATTATCGGCGCCTATACGGCTAAGGGGAAAGTTCCTCCTTTTCGTATCACTGCTCACTCTACTCGTGCTATGGGTGCGTCCTGGGCTTTTCAACACCAGGCTTCTGTTGAACAAGTTTGTAAGGCGGCTACTTGGTCTTCGGTTCATACCTTTTCAAAGTTTTATAAGGTTGATGTGCGAGCCTCAGCGGACGCTGTGTTTGGCCGGAAATTTCTGCAAACTGTAATGGTTTGAGTTATGATTCATCTTCCTGCTGGATACCCACCCTTTAGGGACACTGCTTTTGGACGTCCGGATCGTTATTACTACAGGAAGCGGGATGCGTGTGACACACAAAGAATAATACCATTTTGTGAATACTCACCAGTAAAATGGATATTATTGGTGTGTAACACACACCCCGCTTCACCCGCCCTTTTTTGGTATCCTGGTTTTCTCTATTTGGTGAAGCTATAATTTTGTTGAGGGTTAATTTCCTGGTACCTTGTCTTACTGCTTTTCAATTACACTGGGGATTAAGTGGGAGGTCCCAGGTATATATAGACTGGGAGGGGCCAGTTTTCAAGATCTCTCTCTCTGCAATGGCATCTGGAGATGTTTACCCGATCGTTATTACTACAGGAAGCGGGGTGTGTGTGTCACACCAATAATATCCATTTTACTGGTGAGTATTCACAAAATGGTATTTTTTATATTTGACTGTAAATTGTTTGATTACTTACTTATGATTTTATTTGGTTGACTGGACACAGGGTGACAATGTAGCTATACTGAGTTAAGGGAAAAACTTCTACTTGTTTTCATCTGATTCAGTATCTATTTCATCATTTTGTTAGTTTGCATCGGTGTGTTGAACTTCAAGTTGCAAATGTCCTCATACACAATTGTTATTGGCGTCTTTGGGTTGTATTTGACGCGGGGGGTCCAAGCTGGGATGTTTTCCTCCTGGATAGGAGGTGGTCATTTGCCCCGCCTTCTCTCCACCCCGCGTGCTGGCACTTGAGCATCCAAGTGGGTGTCGAAGCTCTGGATGGCCATCCTTCGATCATCAGCTGGCTCCCATTACTATTGGGTGTCATGGTGCTATGGGGGTGGACACTCCTTAGCTCCCAGGATCCTTAAGTTTGCGGCTCCCATCTTAGTGCCGTACAAGGGTGCAGCGGCGTGTTATGGAGATTGAGTAATGATTTTCTTTATTTATGCCCCAATTGCTTAATAATTTGATTATCTATAGAGCTCACACTTCGGTACATATTACATGTGTGATCATTTGCGTGACATATGTGTAAGGTTTTGGGCTGGCATAAATGCAGTATCATGCATATACATTAAAACATGAGCTAAGGCCTGAAAATAAAGCAACCAGCAACAAAATTAGAAAAGTTAAGGGGAGGGAGAAAAGGCATTGTATTAAATGAGAAAGGACCGGCAACATAAACAGCAATAAGCTATGCGCAGGACTTGGATCAGACACTCATTGTTCGTCGCCTGGTGGGCGGGAGGAGGTCGTAGATCTTCTGTTACCACCTCACTGGGGCCTGGGCCCCTGATTGGGTGAGGCATGTTTGAATGCCATCTTCTTTGATTCTAAGAGTTGAAACTGAAGGAGGATTTAACCAGTCAGGGACATTATGTGGTGGAAAGACTAAAAACTAAAAATGTTCTGCTAAGTCTGCCAAAGTTTCAGCACAAAGATATAGGGTGCTTTACGGATTAAAAGATGAAAGGTATAGTCCCAGCACTGGATTCTTTTTTTCTAACCTACTAATGGTTTCAGTAAGGGTCTCATCTGCTTGGTTTTTCGGATACATTAGTATTGTTGCCCCATCAAAAGATTATTTGGTTCCTTTCCCAGGCTTCCAAACTAATTTCTTATTTCAAGGTGTAATAATGTATGCGGCAGACCACATCCCATGGCCTGTTGGGACCTGTAAGGTTTAGGATCCAAAGCTAAGAAGTCATTAAAAATTCCAGCCACAGTCTGCTGTGAAAAGTTCCTATGTGGCTTCAAAACAGTCTTAAAGGGTAAGCCCACTTTGATTGGATTTTTGAAAGTGTATATTTTTGTGCGGCTAAATGAGTTCTAAAGTTGCTGAGCTGATCTAACATGTCTTAATGTTTTTTCTAATGTTGACAAATGTGCGTTTTATGGAAGCAGTTTTCATCTCTTTGTAGAGCTCATATGCACCCCTCCTCGGGGCAATTTAGATTACTGCACATAAAAATGAATTTCTTTTTTCTAACTTATGCTGCTGTAAAAAAATGGCGGCTCATGGATCTAACAGTAAGTGCTACTGTGTTTCTTCTTAATGTGCATTTTCAGTTATGTTATTCGAATACAGGCAGCAGCATGGCTGAAATGCTGGGAGAAGAAGAGACAAAATGGCTGTTATCACTAGAAAATCAGTGAGGACTTCTCAGCTTTTGAGTGGTTGCAGGAGCAAATGTAAAACGTAAAAAGCCCAAATCCTTTAGACTATTCCACAGCAACTAAAAATACAATTCTGTGAAACTCACCTGTAGAATTGTTTTTGAATATATCCAGTCCAGGTTGTCCCAGAAGTGATGACATGTGGGTATTTTGCCTCCAGGGGGCGCTCGACTGCAAGATCAAAAACTGTTGCTCCTTCCGGCCTCCTACAAAAGCAGGTGTC
Organism: Gastrophryne carolinensis; assembly: GCA_027917425.1. Classification (NCBI taxonomy): domain Eukaryota; kingdom Metazoa; phylum Chordata; class Amphibia; order Anura; family Microhylidae; genus Gastrophryne; species Gastrophryne carolinensis. The sequence continues at coordinate 65,951,084 of CM051236.1, read as the reverse complement.
TCACTATGATTTCCCAGTGGTTAAACAGCAGTAAGAAAAAGAGACAGGCTGGGAGGCCAGGATACCATGTTACTTCACATAGCTTCAGCATGTACTCTCTCCAACAAAAAACTTAAGGACAACAGTCCAATATAAAAATGGTAATCACCATAACAGGCAAACAAGAGATAATGAAACAAGGGCGGGGTGGGATGACCTGGACTGGATATATTAAAAAACAATTCTACAGGTGAGTTTCACAGAATTGTATTTTTCCCTATATCCAGTCCAGGTCGTCCCAGAAGTGATGACATGTGGGACATCCGAAAGCAGTGTCTATTAGGGCGGGATTCCCAGTGCGAAACAGCATGTAGTTCATTTCACTACCGCCTGAAGCACCTTTCAGCCAAAGACAGCATCAGCTGAGGCCCTAACATCAACCTTGTAAACTTGGTAAAGGTATGAACTGAAGACCAAGTGGCGGCCTTACAAACTTGTTCAACAGATGCCTGGTGTTGAAAAGCCCAAGAGGCACCGATAGCTCTGGTAGAATGAGCTGTGATCTGAAATAGGGGTTCCTTCCCCTTAGCAGAATATGCTTGCACCACCGCCTGTCTGATCCACTTACTAAGTGGACTTGGCTGGTGGCAAGCCCTTCCTAGAACCTTCTGTTAGAACAAAAAGCAAATCCGATTTCCTGAAGGATTCAGTCGCAACCAGGTAATACTTAATGGCTCTGACCACATCCAAGGCATGGAGGGTCCTTTCCTTAGTATTAGTCGGTGCTGGACACAAGGAAGGCAAGACCACTTCCTCATTAAAATGCAAGGGAGAAACGACCTTAGGCAAAAAATCAGGTTTGATGCGAAAAACCACCTTATCCGTATGCCGCTCAAAATAAGGAGGCTTCATACAAAGCGCAGCCAGCTCTGACACGCACCAAGGTGATCGCTACCAAAAAGACCACCTTGAGGGTCAAAATAGTCAATGCAGCATCGCACAAGAGCTCAAAGGGAGGACCCTGGAGAGCAGAAAATACCAAATTCAAGTCCCACATCGGTAATACAAGCTTACGTGGTGGACGTACATGGGTGACTCCCTGGAAAAGGTCTTGATCAATCCATGAATTGCAAGGGATCTCTGGAAAAAGATGACCAAGGCAGAGACCTGGCCCTTCAGGGTGCTCAGGTGGAGACTCAAGTCTAAACCGTGTTGTAAAAGCTCCAAGATCCTAGAGATAGAGGATGTGTGACAAGGGAGACTCTTGGATTCACACCAAGCAATGTAGGCATGCCACACTCTGTAATATATCATGGAAGAAGACTTCTTCCGCGCCTGAATCATGGTATGCACAACCGTGGCTGACAGCCCCTTTTCCATCAGGATTGAGGTCTCAATAGCCAGGCCGTCAAAGCCAGCATCTGTAAATTGGGGTGCCGCAGCGACCCCTGCGTGAGAAGCCCTGGGTCGTCGGGCATGATGTAGCGATCTACTGACATCTGAACTATGTCTGCAACCCAACTCCTTCTCAGCCAGCGAGGAGCCACTTGGATGGTTGGTACCCCCTCCTGGGCAATCTTGCGCAGCATTCGGCCCAGGAGTGGAAACGGAGGGAATGCATAAAGGAGCCTAAACTCTGTCCAAAGAATTGCCAAAGCGTCTGTGGCAAAGGCCAGAGGATCTCTGGACAGGGAGACGAACCTTGGGAGCTTGTGATTGTGTCTGGACTCAAACAGGTCCACATCCGGCTGACCGTAGCGGAGACACAGAGCGTGAAAGATCTTGTAGCTGAGAGACCATTCCCCCAGACGTGAGCCCCCCCCCTACCCCCCCGCTCTCAGGGAGCCTGCCTCCTGGGGGGACGGGACCATAAGCGGACCAGCTCCTCAGGAAAGGGATACCGCCTGTCCAGGTCCTTAGGCACCGACGGTAGCTTGTTAGGCCTTTCCCATTCCCTGAAAGTTATATTAGAAAAATGGGCCTGCTCAGGAAAATACAATTCTGTGAGTACTCACCTGTACAATTGTTTTTGGTAGTGTCCAATTGTTAAGGAGGCTTCATACAAAGCACAGCCAGCTCCGACACGCGACACACCAAGGTGATCGCTACCAAAAAGACCACCTTGAGGGTTAAAATAGTCAATGCAGCATCGCAAAGGGAGGACCCTGGAGAGCAGAAAGTACCAAATTCAAGTCCCACATTGGTAATACAAGCTTACGTGGTGGACGTACATGGGTGACTCCCTGGAAAAAGGTCTTGATCAATCTATGATTGGCAAGGGATCTCTGGAAAAAGATGGCCAAGGCAAAGACCTGGCCCTTGAGGGTGCTCAGGTGGAGACCCAAGTCTAAACCGTGTTGTAAAAACTCCAAGATCCTAGAGATTGAGAATGTGCGACAAGGGAGACTCTTGGATTCACACCAAGCAATGTAGGCATGCCAAACTCTGTAATATATCATGGAAGAAGACTTCTTCCGTGCCTGAATCATGGTATGCACAACCGTGGCTGACAGCCCCTTTTCCATCAGGATTGAGGTCTCAATAATACAATTCTGTGATTACTCACCTGTAGAATTGGTATTATGAGTATACAGTACAGTTGGGATATACTCCACCAGATTGCGCTGGACTGCAGAGACATCGAAAATAGGCTCCTTCCGGCCCCTAAAATACCCGGGGACCTCCTACAAATTCCCCAGCATTGAAAAGCAGTTAAGGAGAAGCCGGGAGCATTAAACAATCCAAACTATCAATTATAACAATGATAACAATCACCACACAGGGGATCCAGAAAAATGCAAATCAAAAGTGGGTTGGAGCAGGACGTACAGTATACTCATAATACCAATTCTACAGGTGACTAATCACAGAATTGTATTATTCTTAGTATACAGTACGTCCTGCTCCAAATCTAATACTTACAGTTGGGACATCCAATAGCAGCGTCCATAAAGTAGGGTGGGATCCCCAAGAAAAATCAGCAGCAGGCAGTTTAAACCACTGCTGCCTGCAGAACCTTTCGGCCAAAAACAGCATCAGCTGAGGCCCTAACATCAACCTTGTAAAACTTTGAAAAGGTATGAACAGAAGACCAAGTAGCGGCCTTGCAAACTTGTTCCAACAGAAGCCTGGTGCTGAAAAGCCCAAGAGGCACCAATAGCACGAGTGGAATGAGCAGTAAAGCGGAAGGGAGGATTCTTGCCCTTAGCAGAGTAGGCCTGAATCACAGCCTGACGAATCCACTTGCTGATAGTAGACTTGGCAGGAGCCAAACCCTTCCTAGGCCCAGAAGGGACCACAAAAAGAGCATCAGTTTTCCTGAAAGGTGCAGTAGCCACCAGATAGGACATCAGACACCTAACCACATCCAAAGAATGCAAAACCCTCTCCTTAACATTGCTAGGATTAGGGCACAAAGAAGGAAGAACAATATCCTGATTCAAATGAAAAGCAGACACTACCTTAGGCAGAAAGTCAGGTCTGAAACGAAACACCACCTTGTCCTGGTGCCTCTCATAATAGGGGGGCTGAATGGACAGCGCCGCCAACTCAGACACACGCCTGACAGAAGTGATAGCCACCAGAAACACAGCCTTGAGCGCAAGAATGGCCAAGGCAGCATCATGCACAGGTTCAAAGGAAGCAACCTTGCAGGGCTGACAGAACCAGGTTCAAATCCCAAACAGGCACCATAGGTTTATGTGGGGGACGCATATGAGTGACCCCCTGGAAAAAAGTCCTGAGCAGAGGGTGCTGAGTAAAGGACTTTTGGAAAAAAATAGCCAGGGCAGAAACCTGACCCTTCAGAGTACTGAGTTGGAGCCCCATCTCCAACCCATGCTGCAGAAACACCAGGATCCTGGGAATAGAGAAGACAGGACAGGGAAGAGACTTAGACTCACACCAGTCAATGTAGGCACGCCAAACCCTGTAATAAATGGAAGAGGAAGACTTCTTCCTAGCTTTAATCAAAGTATCCACTATATCCATCAGAATGGAGGTTTCAGCAGCCAAGCCGTCAAAGCCAGAGTTTGTAAAATGGGATGGCGTAGTAAGCCCTGAGTGATTAGATCTGGCACCAAGGGCAGAGCGTACTGATCTACTGCCAGCTGTACCGCGTCTGCGAACCACACTAGGTTCGCCACCTGGGGGCCACCAGAATTGCTGGCACCCCTTCCAGGGCAATCTTGTGCAGAACCCTGCCCGGCAGGGGAATTGGGGGGGAAGACATACAGGAACTGAAAGTCCTCCAGTGACATTGCTAGCGCATCCAAGTTCAGGGCCCGAGAATCCCTGGACAGGGAGACAAAGGCTGGAAGCTTGTGATTGTGGCAGGACGCAAACAGATCCACATTTGGTTGGCCCCAACGGAGACACAGAGATTGAAACACCCTGCTGCATAGGGACCAGTCTCCCTGGCGAGAGGAACCCCTGCTCAGAGAGACCGCCAGACAAGTTTCCACCCCCGGGATGTACACAGCTGAGATGCAGGGAACATTGGCCTCCGCCCAGGTCAGGATCAGAGACGTTTCCTGGAGGAACCCTTGCTCCGGGTCCCTCCCTGATGACTGAAGTAGACAACTGCCGTCTGGTTGTCCGAGCGCACCTGAACAGGCAGGCCCTGAAGATGAGTAGCCAAACGAGCCAGAACTAGCCTGATCGCTCGTAGTTCCAAGACATAGATAGGAGCCATAAAGGCTCTGCCTCCCAACAGGATCCTCGGGTCCATCCAGATCCTCTTTGGGTACTGTGAATAGGTTGGAATAAAAGCCCTTGCCTTTTTCTCTTAAAGGGACCTGGCAGAAGACCCCCAGCTCCAGGAGGCCTTGCACTAGCTCCTGAGCCGACACAGGGTCCTGAGGAATCCGGGATCTGATGAATCTTGGAGGGGGATCGGCAGCAAAATCCAGCTTGTAACCGGAGGACACTACCTCCTGAATCCACCGGTCTGAGACATGAAGCATCCAGATGTGAGCGAAGTGTTGCAGCCGTCCCCCCACCCGGATGGGTGAGGGTGCCCCATCATGCCTGAGGGGGGCTTGGGAGAAGATTTAGCTTTGGGACCCCAGGAGAAGCCAGGACGTCCATGTCCTCTGCCTCTACCCCAGAAATCTCCCTGGGCCCCAGGGAAAGATACCCCCCCCCCCTTGTCTTGCACAACGGTAAGGGAAGGAGAAGGACCCCTGACCCCGAAAGGGCCGAGGTTGCCGCCTGCGCTGGGGTAACCTGCCTCCCTTAGCAAAAAGGTCCAGGCAGTCTCCAAACAGACGCAATCCTTTAAAGGGAAACCCAGTGAGGGCCTTCTTGGCAGCATTGTCAGCAACCCACTGGCGCAGCCAAACCGAGCGGCGTATAGCCACCACGAGGGCCGAAGTTCTGGCACACATTCTGATAGGACAAAATTTACAAAAACATCACAACTGGAGAGTGCATTAAACACCTCACAAGGCAAATCGTCAGGGGCACTATCAAGCATATTTCTGATAAGGGTTCTACTGGCCACAGCAGTAATAGCAGAGGCACAGATCGGGCGCAGCGCCGTCCCCACACATGAAAAGGCGTGGGAGGCCAGCTGGTCAATGCGCCAGTCCTCAGCATCCCGCAGGGTAGTAGAATCAGGGGAATACATGACAGAGGTGTTAGATAGCCCTAGGATCGGGGCATCCACTTCGGGGGAGGGGGTTGGATGACCAACATTTAACCACCTCAGCAGGAAAGGGATACTTCCTATCCCAACTCTTTGGAACCCCAGGAAGTTTACTGGGACGCTCCAATTCCTTGAGCACAAGGGTATGGAAATGTGCCTGCTCTGGAAATTCCAAACGTGATTTTGCTGTATGGAAAAGCTCCCCTCTTTGTCTGGGAGCCTCAACGGGGAGAGAGATAGACAGAACCTCAAAGATCAGGGTCAATAATCTGTCAGTGTCATCCGGGGCCCAGGGGTCAGAGCCAGAATCGTCATGACCCCTTGGTCTCTCATCAGATGAGCCTGAATCAGAAAAGAGCTCCCCTTCATCAGACGGGGTATAGCCACACAGATTCCAAAACTCCTCAGTTCCCATAGGGAAAACAGTAATATTAGGCGTCAAGTGCCGCTTCTTACCAGGGCCCTTACCTCGCAATAATCTGTTCAACAGTAGCCAGTCTAGAAGACACGCCAGGCTGAGAATCCCCACTAGTATGCAACTCAACAGGAGTGAGATTTAAGCTTAGGGGAGTAGGTGAATTGAAACGAGGTGCATCCACTGGCAGGCCAGGTTGTAGTGCAAGCACCTGCTCAGCACAGGGTACACAGATCCGTGCCTTGTCAGCGTCAGCATGAGGCTGCCCACACGCTACACACAACCGGTCTTGTCCCATAGGGACCCCGGGCACATTATCCTGAGATGCCTCCATATGGTGATTATAACGGCGCTATACACCGCTAGGGAATAACGCTATATAGCAACCCTGGATGCCCCAATAACCCACTAGGGACGTGGGAGTTAACTTAATACAGGGCCTTTACAAGTGATAAACTAAAAAATAGGGCCGGGAGAAGCCACGAAGGTTCGTCCCGCCTGAAAGACATAAGCAGACAAGACCTTAAGTACGTAGTAACACAAGTGAAGCAGATAAAGCCGCCCGCGAGGGCACTTACAGACCGCGGTAGGTAGTAGTCCGTCGTGCATAGGCGAACCAAGTCAGAAAAGATGGCGTCGGTATACCTCGAGGGGCGGGCCAGTAACAGCGATGACGCGGAAGGCGCCAAAGACGGGCCCCGCCCCCCCGAAGAGCGCAAAGCCAGAAGGCAGCAAATCATGGCGCAGAAGCACCTGAGGTAATGCCGCCGCCAAGCGCGGAACCAAGTCAGCGCGCGTCAGCGGCACATTTTTAAAAAAAGGCAAAAACGACAAGACAGCGCAGCGGCTGACATAAGAATAAAGGCATGTGAAAGTTGAAAGCACAGACTTCATATACATATCTATACACATACACCCCCCCCCCCCCTTTTTCCCCCGAAGACTATAAGGAGGATGAGGGAGGACGGCGGCCACTTAAATAGGGCCACCCCCCCCCTGACAGACAGGGGCAAGGGGCGATAGTGCGGGAGGGGCATCCCATAGAGGCTCACCATAAGCCTGAACCGCCTACCCTTTGGTGGGGGATTGCGGTGGCGCAGCGCTCCTAAGCACCTGATAGCGGTGCTGCCTACCTTCACCCGACCAGCGCAGCCAAGGCTGGGAGGCATATAATTAGTGGAACGGGTGGGAATAGTCCTACAGGGCCGCAGGTTAATAACCCCGCTCACCTGCGAGTAGAGAGCCAATTTCTCGTCCTTCGCAGCCAGACTGCAGAGAAATTCTGGGGAATTTGTTGGAGGTCCCCGGGTATTTGAGGGGCCGGGAGGAGCCTATTTTTGATGTCTCTGCAGTCCAGCACCATCTGGCGGAGTATATCCCAACTGCAAGTATTAGATTTGGAGCAGGACGTACTGTATACTAAGAATAGCCAGGCCGTCAAAGCCAGCATCTGTAAATTGGGGTGCCGCAGCGACCCCTGCGTGAGAAGCCCTGGGTCGTCGGGCATGATGTAGCGATCTACCGACATCTGAACTATGTCTGCAACCCAACTCCTCAAAGCTCCTCCCAGCTCCTTATAAGGCGGCTGTCTCCCAAAATCCCACAGTGGTTCAGAAGCAGTAAAAAAAAAAAAAAAAAAAAAAAAAAAAAACAGACATGCCGGGAGGCCAGAAAACCATGTTACTTCACATAGCTTCAGCATGTACTCGCTCAAGAAAAAAACAAATACAACAGTAATCACCACAACAGGCAAAGGAGATAACAGAACAAGGGTGGGATGGAGCGACCTGAACAGGACATGACCAAATACAATTCTACAGGCGAGTACTCACAGAATTGTATTTTTCCCAGTGTCCTGTTCAGGTCGCTCCATTTCTGACAAGTGGGACATCCAAAAGCAGTGCCCAAAAAAAGGGTGCGATCCCCAAAGAGTGACAGCATGTAGTTCATGACACTACCGCCTGAAGCACCTTACGGCCAAAAACAGCAACAGCTGAGGCCCGAACATCAACCTTGTAAAACTTTGTAAAAGTATGAACTGAAGACCAAGTAGCGGCCTTACAAACCTGTTAAAGTGAAGCCTGGTGCTGAAAAGCCTGAGAGGCACCAATAGCTCTGGTAGAGAGAGCTGTGATTCGAAAAGGTGGTTCCTTCCCCCTGGCGGAATACGCTTGTACCACCGCCTGTCTGATCCCCCTGCTGAGAGTACTTCAAAGATCAGCTCGGGTAACTCCAGCCCTCCAGGTAAGCCCTCAACCCCCAATCTCCGCAGCCAGCTTCACCTGTAGGAGCCCCCGCTTGCCGGGACGCAGAATACGCCTGCCCGGGATCGGTTGCCCCCAGGACTTCAATGGCTCAAAGGATGTAGGCTTACTGTTCGGAGGTCTGGAGAACCTGTGGCTGGGAGCGGTATTGAATGAGCCCAATGGCTGGAGCGTAAAACGGAAGTCCAAACAGGCTAGGGATCGGCAACGGGAGTTCCGAGAAGGCAGCGGTACAATAGGAGTAGACAAATTGTGGTCAAGGATCAGAGCTGAGGTCGGCAACAGAAGTTCAGATCGAGGATGGTCAAATTCAGGCGGTGGTCGGCAACGGGAGTTCAGATCAAGAATAGTCAAGTACAGGCGGTGGTCGGCAACGGGAGTTCAGATCAATCAAGAGACAAGCTAGATAGACTAGGTACTAGGCGCTATTAACAGGCACTGATGAACTGACGGGGAAGAGCTTATATAGGAGCCAGGTATCAGGGGAATTGTGTGGTGATTGGTGCATACTGTGATCCTGGACACCTGAGGAGGGTGAAGCCCTCACATCCCTTAGGGCTCATTGGCCCTGTCCCTGCAGGGCACTCCCCCCACCCCAGCTGGCCCTTTAATTAACTTTCCCCCGGCGGCCGCGCTGAGAGCAGCGCCGCCGGAGGATATAACCAGAACGTGCTCGCACGCGTGCACGAGCACGTGTAAGGGAGCCGGGGCCGCCGGCAGGAACAGCAGAGGGCGCACGCCAGCAGAAGCCGCCGCTCGCCGCGGCCGCCGGGCGGGTGGCTGCGCAGCGGGCGGCTGAGCATCGGGGACGCCGCTGGACCGGGAGACGGGTAAGTGAATCCTGACAGAGTGGAATTGGGCGGGGACAAGCCCTTCCTAGGCCCGGCAGGGAGGATAAAAAGAGAATCCGACTTCCTGAAAGGTTCCGTAGCAACCAGGCAGTACTTAAGGGCCCTGACCACATCCAATGTATGGAGGGTCCTCTCCTTAGAATTAGAAGGCGAGGGACACAAGGAAAAAACAATGGCCTCATTGAGATGAAAGGCAGAAACAACCTTAGGTAGAAAATCCGGTTTAAGATGAAAAACCACCTTATCCTGATGCCGCTCAAAATAAGGAGGCTTCATACAAAGCTCCGCCAGCTCTGAAAAACAACGCACCGAAGTGATAGCCACCAAAATGGCCACCTTTAGAGTCAGAATGGATAGGGCAGCATCGCACAAGGGCTCAAGGGAAGACCCTGTAGAGCGGAAAGCACTTGAAAGAGTTCAAATCCCACACCGGTAACATAGGCTTATGCGGTGGACGTACATGAGTAACTCCTTGGAAAAAAGTCTTGATAAGTCTATGATTGCCGATGGATCTTTGGAAAAAAAATAGCCAAGGCTAAAACCTGACTCTTGAGGGTACTCAGCTGGAGACCCAAATCCAAATCATGTTGTAAGAATGCCAAGATCCTAGAAAGAGAGAATGTGCGACAGGGAAGACCCCTGGACTCACACCAGGCAATGTAAGCGTGGAGGAGGATTTCTTCCAAGCCAGAATCATGGTACGCACGACCGAGGTAGACAGCCCTTTCCCCATCAAGATGGAGGTTTCAGCAGCCAAGCCGTCAAAGCCAGCGTTTGTAATTTGGGGTGGCACAGCAGCCCCTGAGTGAGAAGCCCTGGATCGTCGGGCATGACGTAGCGATCCACTGATATCTGAACTATGTGAACCAACACCGCCTCGGCCAACGAGGGGCCACCAGAATGGTTGGCACCCCCTCCTGCGCTATCGACCCAGGAGTGGAAATGGAGGAAAGGCATAAAGGAGTCGGAACTCTGTCCAAGGAATTGCTAGAGTGTCTGTGGCGAAGGCCAGAGGATCTCTCGACAGAGATACGAACCTTGGAAGCTTGTGATTGTGTCGGGACGCAAACAGGTCCATGTCCGGCAGACCCCAATGGCGACACAGAGCGTGAAAGATCCTGTTGCTGAGAGACCATTCCCCCAGACGGGAGACCCCCCTGCTCAGGGAGTTTGCCTCCTGGTTCTCCACCCCGGGAATGTAAATCGCCGAGATGCAGGGGACAGTCTCTTCCGCCCAAGTCAGGATCTGGGACACCTCCTTGAGGGCTCGCTTGCTCCGAGTCTCGCCCTGGTTATTGATGTAGACGACAGCCGTCTGATTGTCCGAGCGGACCTGGACCGCACAACCCCATAGATGCGGAGCCAAATGAAACAGGACCAACCGGATCGCTCTCAGCTCCTGGAGATTGATAGACACGTGAGCCTCCTGCGGGCCCCACTGGCCCTGAAACTTCAGTGAAAGCCATCCGGGGAGACTGGCGTCCGCGGTGACAATCTCCCAATGAGGAGTCAGAAAGCACCTGCCCACTAAAAGATTTCTGGAGTCCAACCACCACGGGAGGGACTGCCTGGCCCGCGGAGACAGCGAAAATTCTTCCTCCAGGGACTCCTGTGTCCAGTCCCAAACGGTTAAGAGATTCAATTGGAACGGCCTCATGAGGAACTGGGCGAAGGGCACAGCCTTGAAGCATGACACCATGACCCACCAGCTTCATCCCCAGACAGATGGATGATCCTTGGCACGACAGTAAGGCCCGCGCCTGCTTCTGAAGGCCCTCCACCTTCACCTGAGAAGTGTCCAAAGTCATGCCCAGGAAGGACCTCACCAATGAAGGAGTGATCGAGGACTTGGGGTAATTGATCACCCAGCCGAAATCCTCGAGAGTGGACAACACCATCTGGGTGTCGCTCTCAGCCTGCCGAAGAGATTGAGCAGCAATCAGCAAGTCGTCCAGATAAGGAAGCACACGAATGCTCTGGCTCCTCGGCAGGGCCATAACACCCTGGAAGCTGAGGAGATCCCAAACGGCCACAACTGGTAGTGCTGATCCTACAGTGCGAACCTCAGGAACTTCTGATGTCCCTGGAAAATAGGGATGTGTAGGTAAGCAACCCTGATATCCACCGTGGTCATAAAATCGCCCGGCCGAAGCGAACTCACTGCGGACCGTAAGGTCTCCATGCGAGAAAGCCTGAATCTGACAAACCTGTTGAGGCCCTTCAGATCCAGGATAGGCCTCAGGGCACTGTCCTTCTTGGGTATCATGGACAGATATGTAATAGAGCCCTCGACCCCGTTCCTGGTGAAGAAATATTGGGGGCACCACCTTCACAATCCATCGATCTGAGACGTGCAGTCTCCAGACATGAGCAAATAGCAGAAGTCGCCCCCCATCCGAACGGGTGAGGACGCCCCTTCATGCCTGAGAGGGCTTGGGGGAAGACTTTGTCTTGGAACCCCAGGAGAGACCGGGGCGTCCACATCCTCTACCCTTGCCCCAGAAATCTCCAAGGACCCCTGCAAATGAGCCACCACCAAGGCAGAAGCCCTGCCACACATTCTAATGGTATCATCCAAGGCAGAGAGGATATATGTAACAAATTCCTCACAATGTATAAGAGCTCTATATTCATCACTAGCAGCATCATCAGGAGCCCAATCTAAAATGTTTTTGAGCAGGGTCTTAATAGCCACAGTCGTAATGGCAGAGGCACAAGCCGGGCGCAGCGCAGTTCCCACACAGGCAAAGGCATGAGAAGCCAGCTGGTCAATGCGCCCTTCAGTGTAGTAGAGTCAGGGGAATGCATGACAGAGGTGTTAGACAACCCCAAAATTGGTACATCCACTTCGGGAGGGGATGACCATTGTTTAACCACTATCCTATCCCAACTCTTAGGCACCCCAGGGAGCCTGCTAGGACGCTCCCATTCTTTAAGCACAAGGTTATTAAAGTGAGTTTGCTCAGGAAACTCCAAACGTGGCTTAGCAGTGTGAAACAACTCCCCCTGCTGCCGAGGGGCTGCGGCAGGAGGGGAGATAGCACTTCAAATATTTGAGCCAGAAGCCTGTCAGTATCATCTGGAGCCCATGGGTCAGAGCCAGAATCAGCATATCCCTTAGGCTGCTCCTCAGATGATTCTGAGTCAGAAAACAACTCCCCCTCTTCCAGGGGTGTATAACCAACCCGGTCAAAAAATTCCTCAGCCTCCATAGGAAACATGGTAACACCAGGTGCCAGATGCCGCCTCTTAGCAAAGGCCTTACGCGCCATAGAGCCAGCAATCAGCTTCTCAAAGCTCACCACTCTAGTAGACAAATCAGGTTGAGACTCCCCACTGGTATTCACATCACTGGGAGTCAGATGTAAACATGGGGGGGGGGGGGGGTAGGTGAGCCCATGGGCGCAGGCCCAGTCACAGGTAACCCCCGATATCAGCGTGAGCGCCTGCCGGGCGCAGGGTGCACAAACCCTGACATCATCACTCAGAGAGGCCACCCAACACGCAGTACACAGCCGGGCTTGTCCCGAAGGAACCCCAAGCACATTATCCTGTGAAGCCTCCATATGGTGATTATTGTGGCCCAACAGGCCAATCGGGATTGAGACTTAATGAGCTACCCGGGATGCCCCAATGACCCGCTAGGGAAGTGGGAGGAAATAGCACATTAGGCCGCAATAAAGTTTTGAACTAAATAGAGGGGATAGGACCGAGAGCAACCACCATGAAGTTTGACCCGCCTGCAAGACATAAATAGAAAGACCCCGTAAGCGGCTTGCATACAACATATCAAAAGATAAATCAGCCCGCATGGGCAACTCACGGACCGCGTTATGTAGACGCCAGCAACGAGTATACCTTGAGGGGCTGGCTGCGGATGCAGAACGTGCCAACCGTAGCCCCCCCCCCCCCCCCCCCCCCCCAACGAGCGTGAAGCCGCCCACGTGATATACCTAACCAATGATGGCGCGGCAGCATTTTTAAAAGCAACCAGTGCAACCAATTCATTGCGGTGACAAAACCGAGCAATCATACAACGAGTGAATGTATAAATACACCCCCCCGAGAACTACAAGGGAGAGCGAGGGAGGGCAGCGGCCACCTAACAGGGGCCCACCGATGGACTGGGGCGAGGGGCATCCCATAAAGGCTCACCATGTGCCTATACCGCCTACCCTTTGGTGGGGGATTGCGGTGGAGCAGCGCTCCTAAGCACCTGCAGCGGTGCTGCCTACCATCACCCGAACCAGCGCAGCCAAGGCTGGGAGGCATATTAAAAATGGAACAGGTGGGAATAGCCCGACAGGGCCGCAGGCTAATAATCCCCGCTCACCTGCGAATAGAGAGAGCCATCTTCTTGTCATGCAGTCCAGCGCCATCTTGTGGATGTAAAACCCAACCGTAAGGAATTATCTTTGGAGCAGGACGTGCTGTATACTTAGAATACACAGTGCATAAACCAATTCATAGAGGAACTACTTCCAAATGAGCCACTACAATGTCTGCGCAAAGTGTATAAGTGAAGGTCACACCAAACACAACACAGTAATAAAGTTTGTGGGGCAGGGAGGGTATGAAGCCAGTGGGCATAAGGGTCCCCCCCCCCCCCCCCCACTATAGGCTCACCATCAGCCTATGGCCGGCTAACTATTAAACAGGGCCTGCAGCCCAGAGCCAAGCTCTGCCAAATGCCTGACCCCGGCGTTCTCCCTACCGTCACAGTTCCAATCAGCCATGCAGGCAATAGTGGGTCCACGGTATAAGTGGTAATAAGGTTGCAGTGGCCGACGGGCTAGGAGGCCCCGCTCAGCTGCACAATCCAGGAGAGAGTATCCAACGATTTTCAGCAGCCAAAATGCAAGATGAAAAGTAGGAAATCATAGTGAGACACCTGCTTTTGTAGGGGGCCGGGAGGAGTGACAACTTTTGATCTTGCAGTCGAGCGCCCCCTGGCAGCAGAATACCCACATGTCATCACTTCTGGGAGGACCTGGACTGGATATAGGGAAAATTAATATATTATAAGTTTTGAGTCACTTACTTATTATTCTTGTCCCCACTGGGCTGCAGCTTTTTTCAGGACTCCAGGATACGGGTGCCTCAGAAGTATTACATACTGAGGAGAGGAGGGGGAGCAAGTGCAGAGGCGCGGGACTATAGCTATCCTTTGCACAGACAGAGCAAAGCTGGGGTCAGGAAAAGGACAGCGATCCTAGAATGCAGAGTAGCATAGCCAGAAGACCCTTCCTGTCTGCAGGCAGCCTGAAACTCCAAGGGCTGCCATCTTGGATGTTTAAAAAGTCAGAAAAGGCAGTAGATGCAGGTAGGATGATTTTTAAAGTGAGTAATCTGTATGTACAGGGTGGGGGAAACATATAGGATAGGCTCATATTCAAGGTGAAGGTCTGGTTTAAGGGTGTGGGTAAGGCTATGGTGACACCAAGGAAGGTATTCTCCTCAACTCTTAACATCCTCCCTACTGATGTAGAAAAGGGGATGTGGTGGTGGACTTTTCCTGAAGTCAACTATGAGCTCCACACTGTGTTTAAGACCAAGCTATTTTCCTGACACCAATTGCCGAGTTCCCCATTTATGACCACATTCAGTATTTTTGGAGAGGAGTCTATCTGGATTCGCCTTTCTCTTCCTATCCTTCCGTGAAAGAGAGCTTCAAATCTTTCAGGTCAACCCAATTCAGTAACAGGTAGCTTCTGGGCCACTCCAAAACTTTAATCTTTTTCTGGCAAAGTCATTCTATTGTTGACATGAAGGTATGCTTTGGGTCAATGACATTCCTCCTTATCAGTGGCCAGGTGGTTTTGTGCCAAAAATAACTGATATTTAGACTGATTGACTGTTAAACTTAAGTGGTCCTTCTCTCTGAATAAGAGTCTATCTTATAAGTTTCCCACACCCTGCACATACAGATTACCCATATTAAAAATCATCCTACCTGCATCTTCTGCATGTTATGAGCCTTTAAACACCCAAGATGGCGGCTCATGGAACATCAGGCAGCCTGCAAACAGGAAGTGCCTTCTGACTGTGCTGCTCTGCATTCTGGGATTGCTGACCTTTTCCTGACCCCAGATCTGCTCTGTCTGAGCAAAGCACAGCTATAACCCCACCCCCTGTACTTTATCCCACTCTCCTCTCCTCAGTAAGTGTGATGCTTCTGAGTCAAGATGGCGGCGCCCGTATCCTAAAGTCCTGAACAGAGTTGCAGCCCAGTGGGGGAAAGAATAATAAGTAAGTGACTAAAAACTTAAAATATATTAATTTTAGATGCTTGGGGATCGTTTTATAAGGGTTTGGGCTTTTCAATAAATCAATCAAAAAAACAAAATACCAGTAGAAAGTGTTCAACCCACCTCTACAAGATCATCGGTGGCTCAGTTCCTGCCTCAGAATTTAGCAATGCACTGCAATATACTGCAGGTAAGACTGTACAACTCCATTTGTCTGCGGGGCCACAACTGATGGCAAAGCAGGTCACAGGTTGTGCATCTCTGCACTAGAGATCTAACTATTATCAGATTGCTTATCAAGTTCTTCAGCTACAGACTGATTTACAGCATCCCGACGGGAAACTTGCTCAAGTATACCACTTTGCCAGGGAACACTACCAGTAGCCATTGGAAAGCAATAAAGATTCCAAAGTTGCACACTGTGCCTTTGTTTAAAAAAATTAAACATAGACATTGATAAGCCTGCCTACTGTGTGGGAGGATTGAGGCAATCTACACTTATGACGAGTTAACCCTGTGGGGGAGACCTTGAAGCTGACAGTGAAAAAACATATGTGATCAGACATTTTTACAATGTCAGCTACATAAAGTAGCTAGATATTTTAAGGGGAATATGTGGTATATTGCATCACAAGGTGTCAAAAAATATACCAGTTTTAAAGAAGAAAACAAGAAAATCTTTTACCTATGGAGGAACATTTCAGATGTCTGCGTGAAGCATAGCCGTCAAATAAATTACAAGCCTCTGAACTCCACTGACTTTCATTGGGAAAAGGTGTAATATAGGCAAGCTTGCAGCAAATTGCCTACGGATTAAGAAAAAATATTTGAAACTAATATGCATACTAAAATTTTGTCCCGATACAATAGAAGAGATTACTTCATAGGAAAAATCACCATGGTCTGCCAATTATTCTGTGTATTATACAGAAAAAATTAACACCGAGTTCCCAGAGTCTTATGAAGTACGCGGCCCATTTGGGGTTATTTTGTGTCAATAAGCAATTCTGGGGACCAGTTCATAGAAAAGATTCACATATATTTTAAAAGGGTGCATAGGAAAGTTACCAAACTGATGAGTGGAATGAATGATCTTAATTATGAAGAAAGGTGACATGACGTATATACTTGTTTAGTCATGAGTAAAAAAAAAAAAGCTGCTAGGCAGGAATTTAGGTAAATGCTGCACTATTTCCAATAGGTACCAGTTTAAATGCAATTTCTTATGCTTTCCCAAATACAAACCAATCCATCAAGTCAAGAAAAAAAAACATTTGTCATTTGCTCCACTAATGTCTCCCCTTTGACGA